>PVKZ01000614.1:0-706254 GCA_004027375.1 Macroglossus sobrinus | reverse complement strand
AACACTCACAAATCAATAGGAAAAATTACATATGACCCAAGAGAAAAAAATATAAATGAGCAATTCATAGAAATTGAGCTATAAATGGACTAAATACATAAAAAGATGCTCAATATCTTGAGTAGTCATGGGAAAATATTTTTATATTTAAAAAGTTGAAATGTTTTAAATTTAGAAAATTATATTTTTAATTTCCAAGAACTATAATTGATTCTTTCCCACAATAGCCTACTTTGTTTTAATGGGTATAATATTCTTTTAATTTCTCTTACAATAATAATCACATGCTTTTGTTTTCATTTTCTGTATTAACTATTTTGTCAGAGGTTAATCTAATAAAATAAAATAATATAACAAAATAAAAAAATATATTTTAATCTGAACCTGAAGAGTACATAGTATTCTGAGATATGTTGATACATTATGATCAACCCAGATGTTTTGATTAGATTTTTGAACTTCAAAGATAAAGAATAAATTCTTCAAGTATTCAGGCAGGAAAAAAAATTACTACTTATAAGGAGGAAAAAAAATATACTAGTCTCAGACTTCTCCACAGTAATATTTAGTGCTAAAAGATGATACAGTAATATCCAGAAAGGTCTGAGGAAATAAAGTGAGATAAGATTATTTTACATAGTCAAGTTGTTATTCCATTAGAAAGGCAAAAAAATATACATTCTCAAACAGGAAAGAACAGGGAATGCAAACACCATGAACCCTTCTAGATAAAATTAATCACACAATTAAAAAGAAAATCAAAATTAAAAATTAAAAGAGAACTCAAAAATAGAAGTCATTTGTGGCCACAAATTTTTTTTGTCATTTTCTCCAATAAAAGACTATTCTCCCCCTCCCAAGACAAACACACACACACACACACACACACACACACACACACACACACACACACACACACCCTAAAAATCTGCAGTAGAAATGGCACTGTGTTGATGTTCTGGTCAACTCATGGAATTATGAGAAATAATGCCATGGTTATTGTTTCAAATTATTAAGCTTTGATGTATTTTGTTACACACCATTAGAAAACTAAAATGTTCACACAGGTTGATGGATGGTAAGCAGCAAATCTATTTTAGAAGACAAACATCTGTGAAAATTATAATTATAAAGCAGGACATAAATATTATATTGATTGCAATGAGAAAAAGAACATTGCAACTAATAATGGCTCATTTCACCAAGAGTTTAAGCCGTAGTCCTCACAGTGACCTATGGGGCTCTACTTGATCACCTCTTCTATCTTGTAAACTTCCAGCCTCTTCTATTACTCTCCTCTTCACTCACTCCATTCTAGCTGTGCTGTCCTCCTCACTGGTCCCAGGACTGCCAGGCATGCCCTTAGGGAGTTAATCTAGCTTTCCAGTACCTAGAATGGTTATAGCAGATATCACTCCATTCACCTTTTTTCTGCAATCTCACCTTCACAATGAATTATTTAAGAATACAACCTTCTTCTCTCACTCTGGCACTTGGCACTCTTGCTCTTTGTTTTTCTTATCCTTTGTTTTTCTATTCAAATTTATTTTTTACTTATTAAATTAGTATTATGTTTACCTTCATTATTTATTTTCTATTTCCTCTTGAATATGCTATAAGCTCCACAAGGACAAGAATCCAGTGTAATGGCCATTTTATTCACTGCAGTATTCCAAACATTCTGGCTCACAGTTGGTGCTCAGCACATATGAATTAATACAATTAAGAAACTGGAAGTCAGGAAAAGAAGAAATGTAAAAATTCTGATTTTCCTATCTTTTATACTAGGAAATCAACTTTGCATAAAATTCAATGTGTTTTTAAATGCATTCAACATCTTATGCTTTCTGTAATATCCTCTCGATATTTATATAAAGTTCTATAATTCTTTTATTTGATATTTTTCTGTTAAACTCATGTGAAATAATTTTAATACATCTAATTTTTACAAGAGTATGCATGCATAATTTTATCTTTGTAAGCTTACTTCCTTCTACACAGACAGAAAGACCTTACCCTCCCCTCTGTTTATCTGCATAGAAACACATGTAGAGCAACCCTTACTCAATATTAACAAAGGTTATTTCAGGGGTCTGGGACTTGAACATTTTTTCTTCCTTCTTTGAACCAGTTTACATTAGTTGAATTTTTTATCTTAAATTTTTAAATATTTATCACTTATAAAAATTATAAAGTTAAATTTGAAATATAAATTACTGCTTGGTGAAGTATCTCTACCTGAATATCCCAAATGTCACTCATATTCAACATGTACCCAAAAAAAGAAAAGAAAAAAAAGACTGGCCTTATCTTTTATACTCTAAGCTTATTTTCTTGTGCTTTATCGAAGATAAGACATGCTTATCAAACTGCAACTTGAAATTTAAATCTACCTTTGACTCCTTCTGCCTTAAGGCAACTAGTTATCAATTGTTCTTTGTTTCTCATTTTAATTAGTGTCTCAAATCCATTTCTGCTTCTCAATTTCATTGCTGTAAGAAGTCCAAATTTCTTCACGCACCACTCAGATAGATGAGATTCTGTCCTCATCCTCCTATCCTACCTCAGTCACTCTCTCGCCCCAGCCTTGGCACCCCTGTTACATCTTTAAAAGCCTGGACAACTTGCCTATTTTTAGGCTTTTCTGTATTTCATTAATTTTTTTTTTTCTCTTTTAGCATACAATAAAGTTCCCTTTGAAAAGCCAAACCTGTCTCAGAGTATGGAGGAAAACAAGGGAGGATTATCTATCTGTTTCCTTTTTTTGTCTTAGTTTTTCCCCAAGCTAGAAATGTGAAAGAAGATAGAGTACATGGAAATGGTGAAGAGATGGTGAAGGTATGGTACTTGGAAGGTAACTTAAGGGAGAAAATATGAAATAGAAGACACAACCAAAGGGCACATCCCAGTGTAGCTTCATCCACTTCAGCTGTCCCTGCCACTTGAAAAGTCTGTTAGCAGAATCCCACTGTTTCAGCTTTGGAGGGTAGGTGTTTTATTAAAGAGGTTACTACCCTGAACTTTATTTTTCAAAGTACTGCTGAACATAAGCCCCCTGACATGACTGGAGTATGACTGGTGCAATGGCCAAGCCCTTTATTCCCCCCGAGGCCTAACCAGTTACAAAGCTGCCTTTCAGGGCATGTCTCCACATGCAAGATGTCAGGCTATAGTGGACATAACCAATTCCTTGAGGACCAAGAGAGAAAACAAGAATCCAAGCAGTAGGGAAGAGGAGTCAGAAGTCAAAGTGAAACCAAAGTGTGACGTTGGGGCTGCCAATAAGTCTGAGGCCAAAGAGGAGTTGGGGAAAGGTGCAGAGTGAGGACAATACATCCCAGTCACAGAGCAGCACTGATAGCACTGGGCAAGAAGGACAGATGGGGATGATTTATACAATTAGGACAGAACAGACGAAAGCTGCCTACAGGCATCAGCCATGGAGACTTCCATGATGGGTTTCACATACCTAAGCAAAGGTCTGGTGAATATGTGTAGGGAGAGAATGTTCTCATTTGTTTAGTAGGCAAGAACTCCTTACCTGATACTTTAGTGCCAAACATGTAGTAATGAGTAAAAGAGAACCCTGTCCCTGAAGGAACTGATAAGGGTGATATTATAAAAACTTAACCGCCCCCCCCCTAAAATTTATGCATTGAAATTATAACCCCCAGCATCTCAGAATGTGGCCTTATTTGGGTCTAGGTATTTTCAGATTATCAAATTAAGATGAGGTCATTAGGGTGAGCCATGATGGCTGTGTCTTATGAAAAGGTGAAATTTGGAGCCAAAGATAGACACATACATGAGGAGAATGCTTTGTAAACATGAAAAAAGGGATCAGAGTGATGCTTCTATAAGCCAACAAATGCCAGAGATTCCCAGAAACCATCAGGAGGAGAGGCCTGGAAGAGATTCTTTCTTATGTCCTTCAGAAGGAATCAGCCTTTCTGATATCTTCATCTAAGACTTCCAGCCTCCAGAACCCTAACAGTTTGTGGTACTTTGTTACAGCAACAGAAAAAAAAATAATATAGGTGGAAACTTAAAATAAATAAGTAAACAAATAAATATACAATGGATTCCCAGTAAGGGCTTTAAATAACATCTAAGTGATGGGATTCAACATGAAGGCAGGGGCATTTTTTTTTAAACAGTGCCATCAGAAAAGGCTTCTCTGAAGAATTATATCTGGGGAAGACTTAAATGAAGTGAGGAAATTAACACCCCTAAGATCAAGGGAAACATATCAAAGAATTTGAGTAGAGATTGGTATAACCTAACGATTTTAGTTTGGGTTGTTTTGTTTTGTTTTAAAGATTGCTTTGTGATGGAAGATGATTGGAAATCAGGAGAATAGACTTCAGATGACATGTGCTGATGATGGCTGGAGTGGGGCTGTTATGAGGCGGTGATAAGAGGATGCATTGGGATATGCGATGATGGAGTAGGTGAAAACATGTAGTAGGGGGTCTTGAAAAGTAATTGACTTATTACTACTACTAACATGTAGTAACATGTGCTCAATCTGGCTGAGATGCTGGTCCTAAGTACAAAACTGCAGATGTGAAGAAGGTGCTTTTGGTTTCTTAGAAAATTCCTGCTATATGGGCCAGATCAGTGTGAATAGTGGAGGTCCTATTGAACTAAAACATAAACAGCCTGAAGCCATATGGCAGTACTAGGTTTTCTGAGATACAGATGTCAAAATCTCAGGTATTTCCTTTGTTGCCAAGCCATGAGAATTTTGTGAGGCATATAGTCTATGTGTGTACTAGGGGATGGGGGAAGACAGAGTCTACACACTGAATAAGAATAAATGTCTACACAGCCCCACTTCACACTGACAATAAAAAATGGCAAGACAGTGTGTTATGTGTCACTTTATTTAAAATCAACCCCGAGCCCAAACTGATCCAAGGTTCTGAAGTCTTGATATCATTTTTTGAAACTATTTATGTTTAAGCCAGTTCTTGATGATATGAGCACATGGTTGAAGATTCAAAGAGAGAATCTGACAAATAGTGAAAGGGGTCAGATAGAAACACAAGTTCTTTTTTCTTTTTTTTAAGTATGCCATCTTTCAAATTTAGTATCGTATTGAGAACATTTAATTCATCAAGAAGTTGTGTAGTTTGCTAGGACTGCCACAACAAAATATTACAGACTGAGTGGCTTAAACAACATAAATTTATTTTTTCATAGTTATAGAGGTTAGAAGTCCAAGGTCATGGTTTTGGTAGGTTTGGTTCCTTCTGAGGTTTCTCTCCTTGGCTTACAGATGGCCGTCCTCTTTCTGTGTCCTAAGAGCCTTTCTCTGTGTATAAAAACCTCCGGTAAGTCCCATTGTGTCCAAATGTCCTGTTTTCATAAGAGCCCCAGTCCAGTTGGATTAGTACCCACCCAAATGACCTCATGTTAATTTAATCACCTCTTTAAAAACCTTATGATTCCCCTCTCCAAATATGGTTACATTCTAAAATACTGGGGGTTAAGACTCTAACATATTAATTGAGGAGGGAGCAGCCCATAAAAAGGATAAATTCTACAAGTTCATAGGAAACATCTGATGGGCTTGAAAATTATGGCAGATAAGTTACAGTTTTCATGAGGTTGTATTATATAACAAAAGCACTCCCAGATATCAGTGGCTTTTTTAGACAAAGGTTTACTTGTTGCTCACACTCGTTGAGGGCAGCTGTCACTCTGCTCAATGTGTCCTGTCATTCCAGGAACAGATGAAGAACTATCTCCTATTTAGGGCTTGCCATTCCCATGGCAAAGGGAAAAGAGGGGTGGTGGGAAATGTGGTGCAAACACACAGTGACTCTTAAAAGCTTCTGCTCAGAAGTGCCATAGTTATCACTTTCACTAACATTTACTTAGCTAGAGCAATTTGCATGACTTTGACATCCAAGCTTAAGGTATGATCCTTCAACAGCAAAGCAAAAAGCACTGCGACTCAGTTTCAACAGGTGTAGCTATATAATCACAGCACAGAGTACTAAGAGGCAACTAAATTGAGAGCAATAATACAGTGTACTACAAGGAATGTCAAGGATTCCTATAAATTCACCGTTCTTGAAGAAAATGTAAACTCAAAAAAGTACGAAACAAAAATTTTATAAAGTTCACAACAGACAGCAGGAGATGCTGGCAAAATACATGAATGAATTCTCCGTGTTAAGTTTATAGGTCACTAATGAACCAAAAGGACATAAACATTGCCTTCTATCAGGAGGACTTGCCTGAAAGTTTATCTAGAAATGAGTAACCAAAAAGTACCTAATTAAAGGTTCACGGAGATTAATGATTTTAGACACTTAAAAAGCATTTGACAACAACAAAATGACTAAGTCATGTTAAAATGCTGACGTCGAAATATCTATCTCTCACCCTCCCTTCTAATGCTTGTCCCCCACACCCCCACTATGACACCCTGCTTTATTCTCCCATGACATCTCATTGAGTGTTATCTTTCTGTCTCTTGCCTTCTCTAGGCCAGAACATATATCTTCTCCCAGTTTGTTCTTACTAAAGAGAAGTGTTTTTTCATAACTTTATATTGAAGTAAGGCACCCTTGTGTCCCTTTCGGTCTATGCTCTCCCACACTCCAAGAATGGAGACCAACCTGACTTCCAACTCCATAGATTAACTTTGCCTGGTTTTGTATGTGCTCTTGTGTGTCTGGCTTCTTTCACTCAATATCAGCTTTATGAGAAAAAAAATCATTAGGTAGATCATTCATCCTAATTATGAATAGAATTAGGTCTTGTGACTGAATCACAATATTTTTACCCATTCTACTTTTGGTGGCTATTTGGATTATTTTCAGGCTAGCATTATTAAGAATAGGGCTACTATGAACATTCTAGTTCATGTTTTTCTGGAAATGCAATTTATAAATTTATTTGGATCTTTACCTATAGCTAGAATGACTTGGTCATAGGTCATGCATATATTTAGCTTTAACAGTTTCTGAAAGTGGTTGTACCATCCTTTAGACTTTAAGGTTTCTCATTCATTTTTAAAAAGCCTTAACAGTTGGCACAGTATTTCTGAAAAAGGCAGACCCAGAACCCATGCCTTCTGAGTCCAAGTCCAGTGCTATTTACATTGAGTAAATTATAAACCTATCTACACTACTTTCCCCTCACCAAAACTTTGCCACCTTCTTCCCTTAATGCTACTCAATTGAATAGACAGCTAGTTGTTTATGGACTCTTCTCCCCAGGGTATTTTTGCCTTAAAGAGGATCAGTGGAAACTTCAAACACTAATTGTGAGACTTTCAGGTCCCATAAAAGTTCAGTCCATAAGAAGAAACAGGGGAAAAGGAGAGAGGAAGATTTTTTTCAGTCACAGGGAACTAAGTATTCAAAAGAATCACTCAAATCCCAAATGAGTATTTATTTGAATAAAGCCATCCTGACAAAACACGATAGGACATAGAACACTTGTTTTTTATCATGTGAATGTCAGGGCAAACACTTTGGAGATTTATTAAACCCTTACTTCTCCAAAGCAATTCATTGGAACCAAAGGGAAGCCTGAGTGGTTTTATTGACCCACAACCAGCCAAGTCTCCACCCAGGAAACCAGGAGCAGGAATTTGCTGCTGGTTTCTTGAAGATGGCCTATACCTGAGCCCAGTGCATGAAGAAGCAGTAGAAAAAAATTGAGAAAGATGACAATGGAAATAAAGCTCCAACTCCTGATGGCCCACTCAGGTATACATCTGTTCCCCAATTCTGTGTTGTAATTAAAGAGAAATGGTTTTTACATATTAAGATATTTCCCATTTATCCTGGTCTGATGGCTGAATTTAAATGCAGTTCAAGTTAAGAGTACTAATTAATTGTGAATCACTCCAATACTTGAATATAAGGCCTCTCGAGCCTAATGTGCAAATTTATGTAAAAACAATGTGAAAATTAGAAATGCATTGGCACATTTTTTTTTTAACCAGAACTGTAGCACTCTGTCTAGTCAAACAGACTGCTCATTTGCAAGTTGTCTATATGCAAAGCATTCTGCCCCTGGGAGCCTCAAATCTCCTTAGCAAGTCATCTGAAATTTGAGAAGAGCTTTGTTCTGAATCTGCTATCTGCTCTTTTCACTTTCTCCTCTCTGCTTCCAGCAGAGCGGGGAAAAAGCTAAGTACAGATTTCACCTGGCAACCCCAAGCATGGCCAAAACCTGCAGCTCACCCAGGGAAAATTCTAAATCGCTCCCTCCAACCCAAAGGATTCAAATTTCCCTTTGCAGACTGGACCTGGTCTGTTTATGGGTAGATCCTGGGCTAGCTTTCAGAATCTCGGTAAAGTTTGATACTAAAGAAGGGCAGCTGTTTTGAAAGTTGATCTATAGTGCTGACATGTTAGGGTCAGGATTCTGCAGTTCTGGGGCTTCAACCATTCTTCAGAAAAAGAGCCAGCACTCACAGGTACCCAGGTGCAGCAGCAGGGGGCGCATCTGGCACATGAGCCCAAAGCAGACTGGCACCTGAGCCAGAAGTGTGTCAGAGGTCAGTCCCAGGAGATGCTGGGAGGGGACCCCAGGGCAAGGTCAAGTCATTCCACACCCAGGAGTTGGAGAGGAGCCCTTCTGGAAATTACCTAGTTAATCATATAGCTGTGGAATGGAAAGGGTGTTGGGAGAGACAGGAGGATCTTCCAGGAACTGGCAAGCAGCCAGGAAGAGCTAATGGCAGCCCACCCACGCAAGATAAGGCAGGCAGTGGATCCTGATAGCTGAGAAGGAGCACTCTGGGACAGGAGCTGCACCAACAGTGAGTGTGAATCACTGTCACCTCTAAGAGGATGACTCAGAGTTTTCCCAGCAGCTCAATCCCAGATTAAGGGACATTATCTCTACGCCCCCAGCCTCCAGTCACGCCTCTGTTTGGTGACCCACTCTTGCTGCCCACAGCTCATGTTTGCTCAAGTTATACAAAAGGTTAATTTCTCATAATGACTTGCTCTATAAATGCTGCTTTCACTGTGACCTATAAATTCAATTTTCACCAATTTGAGTAGTTGTCATCACACTGATATTAGCATCCTAAGGCCCTAATACTCAAAGTGCTTCCCTGAATTTGCATCATCATCCTCAACTCTGAGTATGTCAGAAATTCAGACATCTGGGGCTCAACCGAGGCTCAACCGCAGACTTCCAGAATCAGACTCTCCATTTAACAAGACCCACAAGAGATTCATGTGCACTCTGAGTTTTGAGAAACTGTTCTAAGATATTTCTCTAAATCTCTACCAAGCCAAACTGAGTTTCAGTATTTCCAGTTATCAGCTGGGTAATCTTGAATAGGGCACTTTTTTTCTTCAACCCTTAAGTCCTCATCTGTAAAATGGGGATGCTAATCCTACTTAAAGTCAGTTAAACTGAATAATAATTAGAATTTGTCCTATAAATCATGAATAATGATCAAAATATTCAACTTTATTCTTATGTTGTATCCTGACTGAATGATTGTATGATAAACTCCTAAAAGCAGGAAGAATTTTCCCTCTACCTCTTTTTTATCCTCCCTATACACTGAGTATAGTGTTCTGCCCATAATGAGGTTGACTATTTGACATTTACAAAAATCAACCTCCCTTGGAATTTCCAACTGCCTCCCCACCCCCAAAAAAATTCTAATTTCAATTTCTGACTTCAAGCACAAAGAGCTCCTGTCACTTTGACCTAATCCTCTGAGGTTCATCCCTCTAAATAATTGTATTGTCACTATCTGTAAAGCACTTTGTTACTATGGCAACACATTCATAATTGGGTGTGTAATTGAGAGTGGCTCCCCTGACCAGGGGCCCTTCCACCAGAAAACATTCTGTCCTCCTGCATGTTACCCACCCATAGGTTTGCATCAAGACTCTACGAATTTCTCCACTTTACATGTATTTTATCAATACTATAGACCAATAGGAGCAGAAGGATAGATACAGTAGGAAAGGTACTGGGAGAGGAAATTGAAGATCTCAGTTTCAGTTCAGAGTTTAACTCAACTTTTCAGGACCCATACGTAGCCTCCTGCCATTCCCCTTATTTAAAGGAGATGAGCGAGCAACGTGCTGTCCTAGGCTTAACCTCTCCCATGTTCTGTAATGTTCTCAGACTCACTTAACTCAGCCTCATTTAACAAACCTTTCCAGCATTAAACATTAACACAGCTCTTTTTATATGGAACGGTTCATTACCATGCCAATAAATGATTAATTATAATTCTCCTTCTGGACCAATAATTTGGCAGGACTTTTATGATTCATAATTTGTGCTGTGTTGGAATGTTACTATTCGAAACTGACATACCAGCATTTATTGTTTTTTATTGCCTCTCTGAGGTCGCTTTTGAAAGAGACACCAAGTGGCATATGTTTAAGAAGGGTTTAAAAGTTTGACGTGGTTGGAGTAGGAATTACTTATCTAGTGAGGAGTGGAGGATTGGTGCTTCTGTGGATTTCTGTGATCATTTGAGCCTCAAACCCAGCAATGAATAATTCAACAGGCTGTTTGGCCACTGCAACAGTTTGTGATGGTGCATCCTGTGTGGTACCTGCCAGCAATTTCAATAACATTTTAAGTGTGGTCCTGAGTACCGTCTTGACCATCTTACTGGCTATGGTGATGTTCTCCATGGGATGCAATGTGGAAGTCAAGAAATTCCTGGGGCACATAAAGCAGCCATGGGGCATATGTATTGGCTTCCTCTGTCAGTTTGGAATCATGCCCCTCGTAGGATTCATCTTGTCAGTGGCCTTTGACGTCCTGCCCATCCAGGCTGTAGTGGTGCTGATCATGGGATGCTGTCCCGGAGGAACTGCCTCCAATATTTTGGCCTATTGGGTCGATGGTGATATGGACCTAAGGTAAGATATCTAAACCCTCCTATACTGCTATCACATTGAATTAATCTTTCAGAACCTGTGGCATTTTGAATAACCATTGGGTCTGCCACTGAATTAGGGTACAACTGAGGAAGTAAACAGAAAGGAATAAATGATTTTACTTGCCTTTCTGTGTAGCTATTTGCCTTTTGAAATTTGGGGGATATATATATATATATTTTTTTAATCTAACTCAGTTAGTAGGGAGTTTGATAATTATTGTTTATCTTTGAGAAAAGGGTCAAAATTTTTTAAAACAAAAATCTTTTTCAAGCCTCCCAGGCTGTAGCTAAGAAAGTTTTCTTTGTCTATCAGAAAAAAACAACAAACAAACAAAACTTTGTGGTGATGAGGAGCTTTGCCTTTAATCATGAAATCAAATTGTTCATTCAGCATTAGAACCTTTGATGAGATAATAGTCAACTCTACCAAACACAGCTAGTTCTTTAGACAAGCTTTTTCTTGGTATAAAGCAAAGAAAGAATTTGTACATTTGTTTCAAATTAAAAGCAGCTTCTTTAAAAATATATATATATATGTTTACCTTACTATAAAATAAACAAAAAATGGTTTCTCTGCTTCCCACAGAGTAATCTAAATTGCAATGATTTCCCAATTCATCCTGTGCCAGTCTGAACTAGCGTTAGAAAAAAAAGCTAATAGAAATAAGGCAAAGCATTAATGTGACAAGACTGAGAATTTTAATGCTGCAAGTCGAATAGACAAATGTCTTTTTCCTTACCTCACAATTCCTCATTTCCTGTCAAAGGAATGCATTTCTGCAAACCAGCCAGGTGTTAGTGTAACGTATGCTTATTAAACACTGTACTCTAGGCAATCAGCTCTGTTAATCACCAGCTACTATACTCAGAAGAGAACTCAAAGTATAGAAATGTAACCACTGCAAAATGTAAAACCATTCCAGGTCAATCCAGTGTCTAGTGAGCAATTAGGAGCTGATGCTGATTTCACCAGGAGCTTTAGAAAAACCATTCAAATTATATACCTTCACAGTGCATATTTTTCACATAAGAAAATATCGTATCTTCCTTGCAATAATTTTTGTTTCCCCTAAGGAAAGTCCTGTAAAGAACAAAGGATGGCAAGTGCTGTTTAGGTTTAGTTAATCTATGAACCACCATATAGCAATAAGGTCTTTTTAGACTTGAACTTAGTTTGACCAGGACAAAGGCACACAGAGGTGAGAATTCTAAAAGCTAGTTAACTAGAGTGAACCAAATTAAGTATGGGGCTTTTATTTCCACTAAACAGCTTTTATGTAATACAGTTAACCCTTGAACAACACAGGTTTGAACTGTGTAGGACCACTTATACATGGATGCTTTTCAATAAATACCATAAATGTATTTTCTTTTATGATTTTTAATTTATTTCATTTTAAGAATACAGTATATAATTCATATAACATAATATATATTTTTATACTATGAAACATATATATGCATATATATATATATATATATATATATATATATATGTATATGTATATAATCAGTAAGGTTAGGTTTCTGGTATATAGCAGGCTATTAGTAAAGTTTTTTTGGGAGTCAGAAGTTATTTGTGGATTTTCTGCTGTGAGGGGAAGGGGGTCAGTACCCCTAACCCCAATAGTTGTTCAAGAGTCAACTATATTTGTAACTTTTTAACAAAATGGAAAAGTCTTATACCTCAGCATAATGTCACATGTGTAATCATTTGGTAAGACAGAAAAGTATGTGTGATGTTGGTTGGTTTGTTCTTGAAACAGATTCCCTTCTATGAGCTAAAACTAAAAAACCTTAATCTAAAAGGCCAAGTTATACTTTTCTGTGGTTTTAGGGAAATTTTATTACTCCTGAAACAGGAGATGATTATGTAATCTTGTCTATATTACATAATAATTCCTGTAGGAAAAATAATGTTAAGAAATAAGAACTGAAAACAGTATTTGAAACCTTGGTGGAAAAATCCAGCTAAATCAGTGTATAGGATTCTTTCAGCAAGTCAGAATAAGTCCTATAATGGGAGGGATGGCATTGAAAAATTTTAATTTTCATTCTAGAAAATGTGCACTCTGCAGATCCTCCTTGTCTCAAGAATAACACTAACACCTTTTCAGTCCAATAGTCACCTCTCTAGTAATTCCACCTATCCAGAACTCAAAGGAGACTCAATAAAAGGCTTGTGCACGCCCAAAATAAATCCCATTTAATCCCATAAAGTTTCCTCACAGAGGACTTAGTCATTCTTCTAATTCCAAAGTTCTTTTGTGCTTTTTCTCAGCCCAGAGGATAAGAAATAAGAAGTGGGCAAGGGTGCTAGAGAGGCAGGCCTGGTCCCACAGTAGCATGTGGCCCTAAAAGCCTGACCTTGAGAGAGAAGACCAAAATGCCTGCAGAGCAGAGTTCAGCTTACAGAACGCAGTAGCCTTTGCATTGTTTATTCTGGGGACAAGCACAATCGCCCAGAAGATGTCGCTGTATTTTAGCAGAATAAATAATAATGTTTACCACAATGACCCATAATCATTGCAAGGGTTAAATTATGTTGCTATGTAAGATGATGACATGCATTGCCTATGTTAGGGGGAAGACTGATTAAATATTTCTTTAAAGCAAATTTAGAGAGAAATACCTCAGCTACTGGGAAAGTTTTTCAACACTTCATTCTTCCAAAGTGAGCACTGGATAACTAAAGTCCTGATAATTTATTTAGATACAATCCTATCTATCATTACTATTTCCAATTCCGTCCTCTTAGAACTTTACTTTCTCTATTTCCACTTGAACTCTAGCAATGGCAGTCAAGATATGGTTGCTTATATGAACAGATTATCTGTACTAGTTGAATGTATTTCACAAATACCAACAAAACAACCCCACCGAGCCTTAATTTTCCTGGGTACAGTTCCTGGGAGAAGAAACCAAATCATATTTCCCTCACTCATCATCTCTTCCAAACCTGGGAAACCACTGCATTTTAAAATCTCTCATGACAAAAACAAACAAACGAATAAAAAACAAAACAACAAAACCCATGCACACAAAGTAACAAAATAACAAACCTTGCTCATTGAAATACAGCAAGTCATATTGGACATTCCACCTCGTCCTCTGACCACTCCAGCCTAGAGAGTTGTTGTGGGAATCTGACCAATGCACAGGTATTTTCACCTGTTCTAGTTGTACCATGGGCACATTACATACAGAATCTTCCAGGGAGAAATGACAGTGACATTTTCAGGAATATCTGCTGGGGGCCCAGGCCCACATTTATGGGGACACAGAGACTTCTCACCTTCTTGTGTCCTCTACCCCCAGAGAGACCCTGTTCTCCAGTCTCCTCTTTCTTAGCAATGGCTTCAGCTACAACACACAAGGACTTTTTTTTCCCTTAAGCTTTCTTTTCACATCCTTCCCTCAGTTTCTCCCAATTTATTCACTGTTATGCACTTTCCACATTCTCTTTTATTATTTTCTAAATTTATAGTCTCTAGATTTGCCTAACACATCCTTTGTTCTGTGGCCAAATATTGTTACACTTTTCATCTTCCAGTTCAGTGTTCACTGTTATTTAAGTTGTTCAATTCCCTTATCTTCCAGATTATTGTAAATTCAAAGCAATCCTTCCCATTTCCACCACATAAAAGTCCAGCTCCTCTCTAAGAACTAACCCAACACTATTTGATTTTTCCTTTATTTTTTCCTCAAAGTGAACAAGCTTTGTTTCTCTCATGTAGCATTTATTTTTGTATTTTGCTAACTAATATTTGTTAGACAGTATTATGAGCTATGTATAATATAAGTACTCTACATGCATTAGTGTATTTAATCCTCAAGATAATCTTCTGTGATCAGTACTATTATCTTCTGCATGTGACAGATGATAAAATTAAGGCTCAGAACTTTGACCAAGGTCACAGCATCAGTACATGTCAGAGTTAGAATCTGAATCCAGACCTATCCATTTATCCCTCCCAAGACTCTCATACTTTGCTCAATACTATTTCTATCACTTATTACATCTCCACTTTTCAGTACCACCAATAACACATTCCTTCTGATCTTTTAAATTTAGTGTTTCACTTCTAATATGATTATAAATATTTTACATTTTCTTATAACAAACTTCATCAAATTCCTCAACATTCACTGAATTCTCATTTATTGTTTTTATTTCCAGAAAGAAAAATAATTCTCCTTGGTGATGAAGAGGGCTAAAGCCAAGAATTAAATAAAAGGGATTTTCTTCTTTTTTACATTTTCTCTCCTTTCAATATAAATTCATGGTAGTATTTCTATTGTTCTCAACTATGCTCTTTATAGAACTTTGAATTTTTATGTAAAATTACTTTTTCTTTTACTGATTTATTCTCCTACATTGCTTCTTAAAATTATTTATCTACAAATTTTCTCACTTCATTTTGAGTGGATCGATGCTCTCGTATTGCCACTGACTTCCAGCCACCTATTCTCTCATCTCTTGGCAGCACCTTACTGTCAAGATGTCCCCTTAAAGTGAAAACTTTTCTTTCTCCGACTCCTGCCTTGTCCCTCCTGTAGTCTTTAAGAAACTGCTCTTACAAAACTCAAAATCATGATACGACTTCATAAATGGTCTTAGCAATAACACAGAATTGAAGCTTTCACTAGGAAATTTGAAAGAGAAACAAGGAGAGATGCAGACTTCCTTCTAAAAGTTGTTCTCATAGTTTAACACAAAGAATTCTCAGAGTTCTCTTCACTATGATCCAGGTAATGAATACTGCTCCTTCCTCTCCACCATCACTATCATCTCCTCCACTCTAGAAAGCATGTAGGATGCAGTGGAATAAAAGTAACTTCATTATGGGATAACTTCAATTCCATTCTAATTTATTTTTAAAAATAAAATATAAAAAAGAGAATGGCATAGGGAAAGAGGGGGAAATCATTGACAAACCCCAGTGCTTTAAATTTAAGTAGGACAAAGCACAATTTATATCAACTCAACTTATTGTGCTATAGGACTTTGCTTAGCATTTTATTTTGCATATTAATTAAGTTAACCTGTGACCATAATCAATTGAACTTTTAGAAATGGTTTACATACAACTCTAGCATTGATTATTGTTATACTAGTTAGCTCTACTAAGTATTTTCTTTCTAAATCCTTTCAACTCATTTTAAGTGAGGTTATTCCTGATTTTTTAAATAAATGATTATTAGGAAAGATGAGCTTCCTGAAAAACACTGTTCCCACTCTTTATTTTGTCAAATTGGTACTAAATTAGATGCCTTGAAAAAAATTTCTCCCTGTAGCTGTTTTTCTTAGTATTATATAAGGTGCTTGTTTCTGTTGTGTTTTTTTTTTTTTTGTTTTTTTGTTTGTTTGCTTTTTTGGTGTTTTTTTTGTTTGTTTGTTTGTTTTTGTGGGGTTGGGGAATCTTGGGGTAGGCAGGTGTTTTAAATAATTTAGTATCTTTCTCCAAATCAGCATATAACACCTTCAAGAAATTACTACTCTGATAGTCTCAATGCTACAACTATCAGAGAAAAAGCCTTTCAGAAAAATTTCTCTAGTTTCCTCCTGATTTGGAATTATGCTGGAATATAGCACACACTATGACCAAATACATATTAACAGTAACTAGATTTTAGTGAGCACCTTGCTTTATTCTAAGTACTGGACTCACTGGCTCAGTCAGTTTTCGCAGTCTCTGAAGTAGTAATGATTATGATTTCATATTACAGATGAGGAAACACAAAAAAAGTCAAGTAAGTTACCCAAAGTCACATAGTAACTGGCCATGTCTGCTTCCAACCGAGGCAGTTTCTGTTGCCTGTCCCAACCATTTAAGGCTCTGTTCCCCAAGGCAGAGAATGTGCCCCTGTATAAAGGACATTTAATGAGAACAGAAAGACCCACTACTCAAAAACTTCTTTTCCATACACTGTGACAGTGCTAAAAATTGCATCATTCCATATTAACCCCTCCATGTCGAAAGCCAAAGTCCACTTACTTAGCCGAGTCAACTCTCTAAAACACAGATATTCACAGAAGGAATGCATCTGATCCTGGTTCTTCTGAATACACATTTGGTAACTTTCTTAGTAGAAAGAGAAGTTAGTCCTACCCCGCCTGCTTGTGTGTTTTCTTTCTTGGTTTGTTTTTTGTTTTTGTTTTTGTTTTTGTTTTTTAAGTCAACTTCCTCTTGTTTTCTCAAGCTATAGCATTTGCCTCCTTTAAGGAAATGCAATGAAGCTTCCTCTCTAGGATATGCATTCTCCTCCAAAGGCCAGGGAGGCTATCTATCTCGTCCCAACATGGACTGGCATGGCAAAGCCCCTGATGTCTTTTCTGACATAAATATGTTTATTCTTTTCTGATTGGAGTTTCAAAGAATGCCATGTGATGAGTTTAAATTGTCATTAAATATCCTCTCTGATTCTTAAAAACCAATGGGGAAGGAGGGATGGCCCAGAACAAAGTAGGAAGACACCAAATACGGATCTCATCATTTTGCCCAGGGCCAGACCCTGCATACCCGGGGGCACATGTATATTTCTGTTCAGCAGACCAGATGGTGCAACTGGTTCAGACAGTCTTTTTTAGGACTTTCTAATCATGAATTGAAAAATGAAACCCTAGAAAACTAAGGTGAATGTATCAACCTGCCATTTCCTTTCAGCATCAGCATGACCACATGCTCCACGCTGCTGGCCCTGGGAATGATGCCTCTGTGCCTCTTAATCTATACCAAAATGTGGGTCGACTCTGGGATGATCATAATTCCCTATGATAACATAGGTAAGTCATTCCTCTGTGAGACTGCCAAGTATTATTCTCCTACTCTCTGCCTATCCCCAGCTAGGTTCTCAAGCCAGGCTCAGACCCAGCCAGTATTTATTTACCTCTTGCATGAGCAGCAGTTTATGCCCAATTAGGATTTTATTACACGCCACCCCTGTTTGAATTAGAGTTGGCAGAATCTAAATGCCAAACCTGAACACCATGGAAGAACCTGTTTTTTCCCTCCATTGACATCACCAGGGAGAGGGGCCAACTTAAGGGTTCCCCCTGCACAGCTGCCTGGATTTGAGGAGGCTGAAGTTGCTCGTGTACCAGAGGCTCTATTGTTTCCTTAACCCACAGTGCAACTAGTTCATGGGAATAAGAGTTTGCCCCCAGACACTCAAATTGAAGAACTACAAAAAACATTCCACTAATGATTTAAAAATAGGACCCCCAGTAAGCAATCATGAGTGTGGTGAACGGAAACTATCAGATAAAACATATTGTATATAACATTTGACTGTGAGTCACATCTTGATTTAAAAGTTGATTTACTGGCACAGCCTGTGTATCGTGCCTGAGAGTAATATTTGCTAGTTATGACTCTGTCTCCACTCATTTCAACTCCCAGATGTTCGCCACCATCCCAGTGGAGTTTTTTCTCTATTTCTGGGAGAATAAATGATGGTGGAAGATTAAGTTGTTGGCATAACTCCGGGTCAAAGGAAGGACAGGATGGTTCCTGATGTACCAGGCATATTCCATAGAATTATCACCATAAAATATGAAATTTAGGTGAAATAGTACATCAGTACCTGTCTAGGTACATTGCATGCTAAACAGTCTATTTTCAGCTGTGTCAAAAAAGTGTGGGTGTCCTACTGAAGACAGCATGTAAGCTAAAGCTAAATGGTGACTCAGCAGGTTGTTCTAAAAGGAATTTCTGTTCCAACAGAAAGCTGGACTGGATGGTACCTAATATCCCTTCCATTTCTAAGAAAGATTGTGATAAAACATGATTCGAGTTCTACACCACTGACTTAGAACACTCTTTGGGGACACTAATTGGGAACAATCTGTATTGCAATATTTTCAGATATTCTTCCTCTCCACCCTTACCATGGCCATTAGATTAAATAAACAAACAAACAAACAAACAAACAAACAAATAAATAAAGTGGTCCTCCTTGATGTACTACATTCAGAATGAGATTTCCTGGTACAAGGTCCTACAACTGACCCCTGGGAACTTCTCCTGTCAGACACCATCTCCTGCTGCAAAAAGGTTTTAGTATGACCCTCCACAACCACCTGCCTATGCTCATGCTGCTGAGCTCTCAGTCTACTCCTCAGAGGACACCTTCCTTAGATTTGAAGAATGCAGTTTGCTTGAAGGGCATAAATTTTAGGCTTCTCAAAGAACCTGTCTGTGGAATGAGAAGTTTTAATTCTATATTATTTATTATTTAAGAAGAGAATTTAAGCTTTAAAATATTCTTTTGATATGTATTACATTCTGGAAAATGTCCCATAGCAATATGAGTAATTCTAACTATGGTGTGAATAACTTATATCACATCCTTCAATGACAGTAAATTTTGAAAGCAAGAGAAAGTGAGAAAGAGTAATTAGGAATGGGTCATCAAAGAAAAAGCAAAATAAAAAAATAAAATAGAAGAGAAAAAAGAGGAAAAGTTAAAAAATTTAAATGAGAGTTTGAAAAACAAAGATATTAATTCTGCTTACTCACCATTCTGCCCAGACTTATTTCCAACCTAACCTTCTTGCTACTGGTTTTTCTAATCTTTTAATATAGAAAACAAACAACCTAATTACTGCAAAAGATGTTATCACTACATTTTAGATGAGGAAATTAAGGCTTAGGGTCACTGTTTAATGTGTCCAAGATGACCAGATTGCCTGGTCTGTTCCGCACTCTGCTCTGAGGAGAGGACTGTTTGGCACAGTTGCCACATAGTGCTCACCATGATTCAATAAATACCCAATGAGCCCCTTTGGATGATACATTTGGATGGAGGAGAAGGCAGCTTGTACAGCTGGTACCACGAAAAACACAGAGCAGCAAGTTGTTGTTCGTACTCCTCTCTACCTTATAGTTGAGTGCATACAGTACAAAATACTGTATATCTGCTCGTCTCCTAATTCTCACAGAAGCATAATTTTACCCATTTTATAAACAGGAAAACCATGGCTCAGAGTGGTTAAATGATTTGCACAATTTTTACAGTTTGTGAATAAGGTTCAGCTCTGAAACTATCTCATTTCAAGTTCCACCACATTACTCCAAGCACCACTCTCTTTCATTCTCTTTTTCCTTTCTACCTTTCTTTCCTCCTATACCTGCTTTGTAAAGACCAAGTTATGGTTCAAATGGTGTAACTGTAAGCAGACACTTTCTCATCTAAAAAGGCGGGTGTTGGGCAGAAAACAAAGGAATGTGAGGAATAAGGAAAACAAGCAGAGCCTGGGAGGAAAAAAGAGCAGGATCTCCAGACCACTGAAGAGTAAAGAGTTAGAACAACCCACCTCTCCAGGCGGGAGTCACATACTCTGAGTATGAAGAAGGACAAAGAGTGTGTCTTTTTCAATCAACTTCAAGTACCAAAAAACCTTTATCTGGCCTCATTTGGTCAGGAGAGTAAAGTGAATATGCAATGGACTCGAGTAGATGATCTTGCTTGCATGTTTATTTCGTAGCCTTGGGCTGCCCCCAAAGAGATAAGGCCTCTTGGCAAGAGGTGCCAAACATGGGAGTGGGCTGCCTTTTCATAGATCCAACACATTAAAAATCTATTACCAAAACCTAACCACACACATTCCAAGCACAGCATTTGCACCTAGATTTAAGCTACCAGAGTACAATCCATACCAAGATGGTTTTCATTTAAGTTCTATAAAATTCAAACAATTTAGAGGATACACTAGAGACCCAGGGGAGGAAGACTCTTCTCAAAGTAGCAGGATGTAAGGATCTCCAAAGGGGATTTTCCTGAGGGTTCTTACCAGAAAAAAACAACCCTTTTTCGGGTCCATTGTTCCACCATTTTCTCCTTACTTTCTCAACATCATTTTTTTTTTTTTTTGTCCTGCTCTTGGTATCCTTAGCTACCAGAAGGCTACAAAGAAATTATGTTCTCATCACTATAGTATTCATTTTAAATTCATATTGAGAGGCTTGGAATCGAGAATCTGTTTGCCATTCCTAGTTCAATCTACTCCAATACGAAGGAACGTCTGCTGTCAGAATTTCATTTTTCAATTCCACTTTCTCTCAATACTTTAAAAAGAATGTTTGAAAAAGAAACAGTCCATGAGAAGTTACAAGTTGTTGGTACTATATTATATAAAAACAGCTATTGGACAAATGAGTGTTAAATAATTTAGAGAAACAAACCACATGTCATGAGAACAGCAGTAAATTTAACATGGTGAAATTGAAGTATGACTCTTATCTGGCTGGGTAAGCACACTTCTGCAAAGAATTATACTTACTTAAGAAGTCGTCAAATATATTATCTCACAGAAAATTTAAAGCATGTTTTTCAACCTATTCTCTCACTTCTCTGCTATAGATTTGAATAACTGAAATCATTCTTAACCAGAAGTCATTAGCCTACAGAAAGCTTGGAGGAGTTTGAACTTTTATTTGTATTTCTTCTACCAAGAAGTAGAAGTTATAAAATATCATCTACATACTTCTTAAGAATGAACACACACACACTCACTTTGAAAAGAAATTTTTCCTAAGATATAAAGATCCAAACACCAAAAAGACAAGATTCTGACAAAATGAAACTAAAAAATACTGATTGGCAATATAAGAACTCTGTGTGTGTGTGTATATATACCCCTGAATTTAAGGAAAGGATTTATATTATTTACTGAAGTGGGGTTTTTTGTTTTTATTTTTTAATTCTGTTCTGTGTATTCAAGAAGGATACTGATATATTTCCTAAGTTTTTTAAGGCTGCTTACTTTTCTGTTTTTCTCTTTTCGTGTGCTGTGCTCTGTTGATCAAATTGCTCTTCTGTCATCTTTAGGTACGTCTTTGGTCGCTCTTGTTGTTCCTGTTTCTATTGGAATGTTTGTTAATCACAAATGGCCTCAGAAAGCCAAGAGGATACTTAAGGCAAGTGGCCCATGGTATAGAATGCAAAGTCAAATGCTCCACAGCGTGAGTTGAAATAATAGGTCTTTCCAGCTATTACACTGGTTTTCTCATTATATTGTAAATCCTATTCCAGGGGTGGGGTGGGGGTGGGGCTTAAAGTTATTAGACATGTAGTTGACTCTTCTATAAAGACTTTCCTTGTTGTATTCACAGGGCAAATTTCTATCCACCCTTTGAGATATGCAATTCAAACATCACCTCATGGTTTTATTCCACTCCATATTCCCACAGCACTTTGTTCTTATCTCTATTATGTGGCTTTGTATTATAAAATATATGTACATGGCTGTCTTAGAAAACAGATCATATCTTTCTTATCTCTGTATCCATATGGCCAGTTTAGTGCCTGGTGATTGGTAGGTAATTTTATATTATAATTTTATAATTTTATATTATATATATATTTATATAAATTGATAGATGGTTATATATATAATTAGTAATCATCCATTCCCTTCTCCAACTATATTCTAGATAAATGATATGGATATATTGACATGGATTATATAGATATATGGACATAGTTATAGAGACGTAGACATATTCCACTGACCAGGGAGCAAATTAAGCTTGTTGGTATTCTTTGTTTCTCTAGACAAAAAAAAAAGTTATGAAATATAATTATTTTTTTAATGTGAAAGTTTATTTTAACTTTTATAGAGTTTTATATCTATTTTATCATTACCATAATAATCATAAAAGGTGTCTAGGGCAAAATTTTGTCCATAATTATAGATGAAGAATCTTAATACTCAGAGAAATTTCATAATTTACCAAAGGAAGGAGAGCAATAGAAATGGAATCCAGAAGCCAGATCTTCTAGTTCTTATTGAGTGGATTTTCTTCCGCTCTGACAAAGATAATTTGCAAGCTAGAGCAACTTCAGGCTAATTGAACATAGATGCTACATGTCCTGTTATTTTCTTAAAAATTAAAATGTGGGACAAGCACCAGCATTTCTGGCCACAGCCATCAAGCAAGGAATACACAGAGAAGTCACTTCATTATCACAATTGTTTGTTCTCTTTGTGTCTTTCTTCCAGGTTGGGTCCATCACAGGTGCAATCCTTATCGTGCTCATAGCTGTGGTTGGAGGAATACTGTATCAAAGTGCCTGGGTCATCGCTCCCAAACTGTGGATTGTAGGAACAATATTTCCTGTAGCTGGTTACTCTCTAGGGTTTTTGCTGGCTAGAATAGCTGGTCAGCCCTGGCACAGGTAGGGTGTTTTGGTAAATCAGATTGGGAATGTTCTTCTGTAACAGCTGTTGTATTAGTTTGCTAGGGCTGCTTTAAAGAAGTCCTCCAAACGGAGTGGCTAAAATAACAGAAATTTATTGTCTTACAGTTCTGAAGGTACAATCCTAAATCAGTGTGTAGCAGGATTGGTTCCTTCTGAAGGATATGAGGGGGTTTCTGTCCCAGGCCTCTTTCCTTGGCTTGTAGATAGCCATCTTCTCTCTATTTTTCTTCACAGTGTCTTCTTCTTACATTTCTCTATATTCAAATTTTCCCTTGTTGTAAGAACACCAGTCATATTAGATTAGGGTGCACCCCAATCACTTTATCTTAACTTATTACATCTGCAAAAACCCTATTTCCAAATAAGGTCACATCCTGAGGTATGGACCCTTAGGCTTCAGCATATACATTTGAAAGGACACAATTAAACCCATAACAACCCATAAATACTGATGACAAATTCAAACTCTTTCACCTGTAACAACTATTTCTGAATACATCATTCTAAATAGACTCATTCATTCCTAAATTATGCAAGTAACCCCTGGAAAGAAAATATTGACTGCCTCTCTTTTGCTCAAATCCTTCTGGACCATTTCTTACACAACACAGGTTGATCTCTTTCATTGTCTGGCATCCATATTCTCCAAGCAGAGTAACTTTAACAAAAGCACTTAAGTTGGCCTTATAATATACAAGGGTTCCTCCAGCCAGCAAAGGTAAGACCTCATCACCCAAAGGTGCTAAATACTAGAACTAGGTTTAGTATGTATGGGTTTGGTACTGAGTAAAAGTATTTCCTCCTCTACTAGCCCATCTGAATCAATAGGCAGAGGGAAGAGAGCAGGTGTAGGAGCTGATGCCTATATGAAATTTGGAAAGACATGAGCAGTCATGGACAGTGGAAAGAGCTAGATATGTGAGGCAGGCTGACCTGGGCCCACACTCTGATAGGCCACATACCTTCCAACTGTGGGTCCTTGGGCCAGGCACTTTTTCTCTGAAATTTCTCATCTGTAGAAGGGAGGCTGTAATGCCTACCTTGCAGATTTTTTATTAAAATTTAATCAGAAAAACAAAACCAATTTAACAATAAAACAACTATAACAAATACTATATCTTGAGTGTTTTCTCAGCCCCTGCTTTGTGCTCTGCACTATTAACAGATACATAGTTGAAAAGAGTGAAATGAACCCCTTTGTTATTTGTGCACTGCTAATAAATGGTCCATAAATGAGCCTGCATTTATATTTATATATATATATATATATATGTATATATATATATATACACACACACACATATTTTAATTTATATGTATATTTCTCTTTATTATAGATATTTATTCGATCAATACCTTTTTTATTAATAAGTCTATATTGCTTATTAATAAATATTATATAATAAATAAAACAAATATTTTCTATGTAAATATATATATATTTACACATACAGATATAGATGACATAGACATATTTCACTGCTCAGGTGGTAAAATAAGCTAATGGGTGTTCTTTGTTTCTCTGGACAAAAGATATTATAATCTCTGGATTTTTTCTAATGCAGAAAGGAGACAACAATGGCAACAGTGTCTTTTGTTTACATATGCCTTTTTAACTTTTAGAGCATTTTATATCCATTTTCTCATTATCATAGAATCAAAAGACAAGAGCAAGATTTTATCTGTGTATATACATATATAGAGAGAATATTTATTCATATTATATAAAATATATAAATACATTATATATGTATTCCATATAAATAAAATTATATATTAAATAAAATATATTATTTTATACATATACATATACATTAAAAGCAGACCTATATATATATACTATATATGTACTTGTTCTCATATCTACTTTTAATGTTATATCATAACAAAGCAAAACAAAAACAAAACAATAAAAACATTATTCTCTTAACATTTCTTTTAGGTGCCGAACAATTGCCCTGGAAACAGGGATGCAGAACACTCAGCTGTGTTCCACCGTGGTCCAGCTCTCCTTCACACAGGAGCAGCTGAATGAAGTGTTTACCTTCCCACTCATCTACAGCATTTTCCAGCTTGCCTTTGCAGCAATATTCTTAGGAAGTAAGGAATATGCTAATCACATTTTATTACGATGTTCTTCTTTAAGAAATCCTGGAGTTATTAATAAGGCATTTTTAATAACCTTTTTCTGGCAATAAATTACATAAATTAAATTAAATGCCTTTTTTTCTGGTAGTGAAATAAATGGGTAGAAAAAGCCACCTATAATATTACCACCATTTCCCAACTAGTGAAAAAAAATTATAATTTTACCAAAGATTCTGATAAAGATTATATGTAAGTGAAAAATAATGGCGATCAATTCTCTCCACTGATTCTCTTTTCCTCAGTAATTAGGAAGGCGTATTATTCTGTTAAAACCATTTTATCGTGTCCCTTCCTACATGCTTCCTGGAACCTTGAACCAGTAATTTTTTTCAAAACATTGTTTTGATATGCTTTGTAAATATAAGATATTTATCAGAAAATGGTATACTGAAGATATTTATCAAGCTAAGTTATACAGATATATATATGTGTTTCTATGTGTGCATGTATATATATGTATATTTTTTAAATACCCATGTAATCAAAACATATGAAGCAAACATGTTCTTTATTTCAAGTACTTGGTATAGCTATCCTAATTTTCAATTTTATTCTAATGTAGCATACAGCTTTGACCCATTAGCCCCTGCCACCTGCTGGCCTTCAACTAGTTGAAACTTCCCCTACATTTTATTTTCCAAGGACAGATGATGGTTAACCTCTATTTTTTTTAAATATTTTTTTATTTTTTAATTACAGTTGACACAATATTATACTACTTTCAGGTGTACAACATAGTGATTAGACATTTATATAACTTGTGAAATAATTACTCCAATAAATCTAGTACCCATCTGACACCATACATAGCTATTACAGTATTTTTTACTATATTCCTTATGCTATTCCCTGACTATTTTGTAACTACCAATTTATACTTCTTAATCCCTTCCCCTTTTTACCCATTTCTCCAACTTCCCTCCCATCTGGCAACTACCAAATTGTTCTCTATGAGTTTGTTTCTATTTTGTTTGTTTATTGAGTTCATTTTTCAGATTCCACTTACAAGTGAAATCATATGGCATTTGTCTTTCTCTGTCTGACTAATTTCATTCAGCATAATACCCTCCAGGTTCATCTATGTTATTTTACATAGCAAGATTTTATTCTTTTTATGGCTATATAATGTTCCATTGTATATATGTACCACTTCTTCTTTATCTATTCATCTATTGATGGACACATAGGTTGTTTCCATATCTTGGCTATTATAAATAATGCTACAATGAACATATAGAGGCATATGTCTTTAAATTAGTGTTTTGAGTTTCTTTGGATAAATATCCCGAAGTGGAATTACTAGGTCCTTTTGTCTTTTGTTATAGCCTTTGCTTTAAAGTCTATTTTGTCTGGTATAAGTATTGCTAACCTGATTTTTTTGTGTTTGCATTTTTATAAAATTATTTTTCTGTCTTTTTACTTTCAGTCTGTGTGTGTCTTTTGATATGAAGTGAGTCTCTTATAGGCAGCATATGTAAGGGTCTTGTTTTCTTATCCATTCAGCTACCCTACATATTTTGATTGGAGTATTTAATCCATTTATATTTAAAGTAATTGCTGATAGATATGTCATTATTGCAATTTTATTATTTACATTTTTTGTAATACTAGTTCGGTTATATTGAACTCCTTTAGTTTTTCCTTGTCTGGGAAGCTCTTTATATGTCCTTTGATTCTAAATAATAGCTTTGCTTGGCAGAGTAATTCAGTTGTAAGTCTTTGCTTTTCATGATTTTGAATATTTCTTGCCAATCCCTTCCAGTCTATAAAGTTTCATTTGAGAAATAAGCTGGCAATCTTATGGGAGCTTCCTTGTAGGTACCTAATTGCTTTTCTCTTGCTGCTTTTAAGATTCTCTCTTTGTCTTTAACCTTTGGCATTTTAATTGTGATGTGTCTTGGTGTGGGCCTCTTTGAGTTCATTTTCTTTGGGACTCTTTGAACTTCCTGGGCTTGTGTGTCTATTTCATTTACCTGGTTGAGGAAGTTTTCTGTCATTTTTTTAAAATAGATTTTCAATTTCATACTCTCATTCTTCTTTTTCTTGTATTCTTATGATGAGAATGTTGGTACAGGATTTACTTATAGGAGCTCTGGTGACTGCTGAATCTGGTCTTTGCTGTGTCATTTGTGGAGATAGTTCAATGGTTCTCTTGTGTGGTCTGAAGCTGGCCACCAGTTGTGTTAACCTTGGGCCTCTTGGGAGGGGCTGTGGTGCAGTCCAAGTGTACCCACTTCCTGTGCCCTGCATGGGGCTACTTGGTATGAGCTACAAAGTGATCTGCAGATGGCTGCCATTTGTGCTGGTTTTGGATGTGCCTGGGAGAGGCTAAGCTGCGATCTGAGGCCAGCTGCCACTAGTTTCGGGCTTGAGGCTGCATAGCAAGAAGCCTGAGGATACATCAAGGCTAGATGCTACTTGTTTGGGGTTTGTGAACCTTTGAGAAATTTTAGAAAAGTCTGCAGCATGAGCCAAGAAAGGTTGTTTGCATTGAAAAGCCACTGAAAGCAGCTTGAGTGGGCCCACGAGTTGCATGGGGCAGAGTCTCAGAGAATCACTAGGGTGCAGCAAGCCAGATATGATGCTTGCCTATGTGTACAGACTGAGTGAGGAAAGAGCCCAAAAAGGAACAGTGGCTTCTGCCAGAACTTCTGTCTGAGAGAAAGCTGCTCCTCCAGCCCTTTCCCAGATGCCAGACAATTTGATTCTTTCCCATACCTCCCTGGCACCTTTTGAGCTGCTGCTCTAGAGCTGGAGCTCAAAGTGAGTCTGTCAGCAAATACATCTACGCATGGGCCTTTTAGGAGGACCACTGGGACTTCAGCCACCCTCCATTTCACTTAGCCACAATCTCTGCTGGTTTACACAGCCAGATGTTAGGGAGACTTCTCACCCTGTCACTGGAAACCTGGGCTGGGGAGCCTGGTGTGAAGCTGGGACCTTTGCTTCTCAGGAGGAACCTCCGTAGCTGAGATGTCCCTCCTAATTTTTAAGTACCACATTTGGGTGTGAAATGAACTCAGTCTGGGTTTCCATCTCTCCTACTGAGATGAGCACCGCATTTACCTACTCCACCATCTTTACCAAAAATCTAACTGCTATTTTAAATTATACATATATATTTTTAATAAGAAACTGCTGTTTTAAGCTTTATAACATTTTAATGGGGATTGTATAGTGAAGGTGAATGACACAAATGATGTGAATGTTAAGTTATAAAATGCCTGGAAGTAGTTTTGTTTAAATTTGGTTTTGCTTTTTCACTTAGCTCCAATAGGTATTCAACTTGGCTGTGGTTGCTAATCATTTTCTGCATTACTGTCTTAAATGTTATTCTCAAAGCAGAATTTGCTTTATATTATAGGACTATCTGAAACCAATGGAAACTTTTCCCTAATTTATCATTGATGTAGAAGACAGGGGTCCATGGCCTAATTATTTTGTTTCTTGTATGATACAAATATACCCAAATTGGTGCACCTCAATATTTTTACAAATAATTAGTTAATGATGTCTACTAAATAAGCCAAAGAAAGACTGGTTGATAGAGCAATTAAGTAGATTTACTAGTCGAATAACTAACTCAAAAGGAATTAACAGGAGGGCACTAATATTGGTCTCAAACTTTCCCACAGTTTTATCAGTAAAATTAAAACTCCAATTTTAAAAGAAAGAGATCTTTATTAAGTACATGTGATGCTTAGAAGCATATTTCAGTGAAAGAATTAGAAGTTTAAGTATTTTTTGGAACAAGAATAGAAAGAAGAGAGGAAGGAAGGAAAAAAGGAAGGAAGGAAGGAAAGAAGGAAGGAAGAAAGGAAGGCAGGCAGTCAGGGGAGAAAGAAAATAAATAAACAGTTTGGTTAAATAAAATCAGGGGTCTAAGTATAAGTTGAAGCAATCCCAGTTCAAAAGAGTTTATAATAAAAGTGTTGGAATATTTTAACTAACCACAAGCTCAATTCAATCAGCTCAATAGCTCAGGGCTTCAAATTTACCATATTACTAGAAGTGCAGGGACCAATCCAAGGAGATATTGATATTGATATATTAATATCTTTGAAGCAGGACATTGTCTCTCTCGGCTGTGTATCATGATAGTTAACATTTACCAAGCTCTTACTGTTCTCCCAGGGCCAGGCTAGGCACTTTAGTACTTTATCTCATTTAATGTTCACAATTACCCTTTGCAATAGATAGTATTATTATACCAAATTTAAGTGTAAGGTATTGTAATTTGAGGGTAAATAATACCTTCTCTTCCCCTGAGGACTTTGGAACCAATTAAGAGGTAGAAGAAAAATCAGATATCTAGATAATACACTTTTATTACAGATAAAACAATTAAGAAATATGGCTCAAAACTGCTACCAAGCAAGCTTGTTAATACCTCACCCTTCCACTGAATCACACGTGTGCACATAACACACACATATACACACATAAATTGCAAGAGTCCCCTTGTAGGGCAGTCTGTCCAGTGTGAGGTGACCTCAAAAATATGCTGAGAAATGGCTGTCACCAGAGTGGCAGCTCCATAGAAAAGAAAAGGCTGATCACCAATCAGCCAAGGCCCCTTCCTTGTGGGAAAAAATGAATAAAGGCTGGGAGAGATGGGAGTGTTATTCTAGCTCATGTCCTCCTACACAGACCATTAGATCAAGGTCCTGGACATTGCCCCTTAACGTAGCATATTTATTGAGGACTAGCACTTTAACTGGGAGATGATATGTACAGAATAAATGCTTGGCGAGTACCATCTGCAGAAGTCATGGGAACAAGTATCCTCTATAGCTGTACACTATATCTTCCTAAACTGCAGTCATTTCTCTTACCATGAGTGATCACGGAACTAGGAATGGTGATTGTCTTAAGTAGCCTCCAGCCTTTAGAATCTACAAAATGATTTTTGAGCCATAGCTTATAATCACTGTCCAAAGTAAGTTTGCAGCTAATTATTATGAAAGTTGCTTAACCTCTTCTGTATTGTTTTTTAGTTTATTTGCTATATAAGAAATATCATGGAAAAAAACAATGAGGAATTTCCAGAGAGCAAAGACAACAAAACAGTCCCCGAGTCATCGCTCTATAAGGTGAATGAAGGATTTCAACCACAAGAAAAGTAGACACCAAGTGGACAAAAAAGAAGAATTCTAAAGACCGTGCTTCAGCTATAACAATATTTAATTATTTGCTTTGATGGGATATTTGGCAAGAAAAAGTTAAAGCAAAAACTTAAATTCCGTTTGAATCCATATATTGGTTTTGGTACCAAGTGACTAATAGTCCAAATCTTTAATGCAGCAAATATTTATATGTATATAAATATTTCTGTGTCTTTGAAATATCCCCCCAAAATATCCTCAGATCTCAGAATGAACCTGACATAGGTAACACTGAGAGCCTCATATTCCTGAACTGATTTCTTACCCAGAATCTCATAACCCAGAGATGAGTACCTGACTTTTTTATGTTAAAATAGCTCCACTGAATTATTGTTATAAAGTGATCAAGATTTTCTCCAGTATTTATAACTGTAAAAAGATTGAAATGAACATCTTTCATTACCATATTAATTAATATTGCAATCTATTTGTGTAACTTTGTAGTATAACACGGGCAAATATCTGACTTCTTGTATTTAAAAATACTAGCCTTCTCTAAGTGATAACCCAAAAGCAAAAATAAGAGAAAAGAGTTTCTAAATAGAATTCAATATCCAAATTAATAATTTTCTACATTGGTTGCTCTGTCTCAGGAGTCCAATGACACCCACTAGACTTTTTAGGAAATGGCCTGTATTTAGCAAGGCACTCTTTAAGCTCTGGAGAGGGACTTCCTCAAGGTTTGCCTGAATAAGGCAGGCCCGTGTTGGCTAATATGACAGCTATTCAGTTTATATGGAATCCCAGAGTAGGCATCATAGACTGGGGAGGTATCAAGAGGTACAAAGACAGTAGAAGTATTGGAAGAAACACCACTACTCTAGTGGATGAATTCGATTCAATGGGAGATAACGGGAATTACATGAAAAGGCACAAATAACAGAATCCCACTTGAAATGCATGACTAGCACCAAGTAGATGTGCAGAAGTAAGAAGCGATGAGAAAAATGAAGTCAGGGAGCAATAGGGGAAGTGAGTATTGAACAGTATTTGAGAAAGAAGAGCACACGCCCAGGGCCCAGAAGTAGGAAGGGCATTGCCACATTAGTTCCTTGAAAGCTATAAGCAGGTGTAACAAGAGGAAGCAAGAAGGATTTGGTCAATGACAACAGGGTTTTACGGCAAGAGGAAACTAATTGGCTGAGTGTTGGGTTCTCAATTTTAATGTCTAGTTTAATTTCCTTTCCCACATTCTGCAGCAAGATGCAGGCACATTCTTAACTCATTTCATAGTGATTTAGTTCCATTTTTCCATTTGGACATTTTTGCTGCCTCATAGACTCCCTTTCAAATGTTTTGGCTCCAAAGGGCCTTTTGCATTTGAATAATGTGAGTTAGGTCCTGCTGGTGCACCTCAGCATTAGAGGAACATGAACATCAGCTCTTTCAATAGAGGGATGAGGGATTCTGCTTTTCAATGTTGTAATATTTATACCTTTTTATAAAAGATTCACATTTACAATTGAATAAGGATCTTATATTTTTCTATCATTAGACAAATACGTTAAAAGAGACTAGGAACTTTTATTAAAGGATAGTCGGTGAGAGGTGGTACAGATTTTCTTATTAGGGAGTGTCAAAGAATATGCTTTCCAACAGTGCAAAAGGGAGACTTTCAGTCTGTCTGTAAAGTACCTCCTATACTTTCATCAAATAGACAACAGGCAGCTGCACTAAAGACACACTGTGAATTCATATCATAGTTTCAACATACCCGAATTCAAGGGCCTGGATGCCAGCAGTTGCAGCAAGCAGGTTTTTCCTCCCTGTTGATAAAGATATGAGAGTGAGACAGAACTTGGCTTTCTTACATAATGTGGTATCTTGTGAGTTGTGGATTTTTTCCTACTGTGCTAGAGGGAAGAAAAATAGCTGAGTTTTTAAATTGACAGCTCTCTATTTTTAAATGACTTTGAAAAGACAAATAAATTATGTATTTTATTGCTTCTGTGAGTATCATATTAAATGAATATTTTATTCGAAAGGCTTGAATAAATGAAAATAATTTTTGTAATGTTTGGCTTATGTGACTCTTTGTGACAACTGTCAAGATATTTTTACTATTTAATTCTAGAAATACAAATAAGGGAAAGTTTCTCAAATATTAAATTGTTCTTTAAAACATGCCTGAAACTCTTAATTAAACAATCTAATAATAAGGCCTCCCACTGATACAGATTGAAGTTGTCCACAAGAAAATCATACTAGTGTAACACTAATCAAAGACTCTTAAAAATGGTATGATGACGATAGTTAATCTAAAAATAATAATAAAAGTATTATGCATACTTATAAATAAAACTACCAGTACCTTCTACTATATACATACGTGTGTGTGTGTGTGTGTATTTGCACATATATATGTATATACACTTCAAAACCCACATTAGTTTAGAACAAGTGTCTTCAAAGTATGATATGGATACGCCTGGGAGTTCCTAAAATTATCTAAGGTGTATGCAGGCACAGATATGGAATCAATTTCCATTTCATCAATTTTCAAATGTATATTTTCCCAAAACTGCCCTGCTTGAAATGCATGAGTTGCCCTTAGTTCTTCTTTCTAACCTCCTCGTCATGGCAGGGTTCTACCCTCTCCCTTCCACCCCAAAGAAAAGAAGACCTTACTCTCATCATTCCTAAGCTTATTATAGTACATTGCCCAGGGTAGAAGACTTTTGAACATCAGCTAAAGGAACAATTCAAATACTGGTGCCTGAGGAAGGCTTCTCATTTTTCTCAGTTGTATACATTCTTATTTAAGAATTTAGAAATGGGATATTTTGACCCATGTTGGGAATATTTTGAATATAGAAATACTATAAAGTGGAGTGAGAACAAAAACAATTTTTCATTAACACTCACTAGTAATTTCATCTCCAAATATTTACCCAAAAACATCATTCTTGAGAGTAATTTTGTGAGAGCAAGCAAAAGAGCATTGGTTAGAAACCTTGAAAGAGAATACCATTAGATAAATCTGCACCTCCAAGATTTTTAAAATATATTAAAAACATGATAATATCAAAATTACATTATAAAATAATTGATCTAGAATATATAAAGACTCTTACAATTCAGTAAGAAGGTAAGTAACTAAATTTTAAAATGAGCAGACCAATTTGAATAAACTTTAGCAAAGAATGGCTACTAAAGCTAATGAACCCATAGTAATAGCAAACAAATAAATGAAAAGATGCTCAACACCATTTATAGTTAGATAAATACAAATTAAAACCACAATGAAGTAGCTCTGCATGCACAATGAAATAGCTAAAATAAAAATTACTCGTAATAGCAAGTGGTGATGAGACCATAAACCATAACTCATAGATTACAGGTACTACCATTACTTTAAAAAAACATTTGCAGTTTTTAATAAAAAACACACACTAATCATATAAACCAACAATCTCACTCCTAGGCAGAAGTGAAATACAGTAACACAAAGAACAGGAGCCAGTAATTTGCAGAAGGAATTGATTACAAGGGGCATGAAGGAGCATTCTGGGATGATGGAAATGTTCTGCAACTTGAAGCATTTATCAAAATGCATTGCACTGTATGCTTAAAATTGGTGAACTTTATTCTTTGTAAATTATACTGTTAATAAAGCTGATAAAAAAATTTTATTGGTTAAAATGTAGTAAGGAAATCTACTCCATTTTTCCCAAATCTCTCTGAGAATACTGAGTTAAATTTGGAGCCTCTAAGTAAAAGAGCAACAGGCTCTAAGAACTACTTATTAAGTTTAATAAAGCCTTTTGTCATATACTTTCTGGAAACAGAAAGTTAATAGCTCAAGTTCCAGAAACGTTTTGAAAAATGGGTATTTGCAATTCTTTGTTTTCAACAAAACTGAAAGAGAGTCCAAACAAGTTGTCAACTCTTGAATTCTTTAGCTAAAGTTAACCTGGAAGGCATTTGATTTGAGGGACAATATATATCAAAAGTTCTTGCATTGTCATTTTCCTCATTATGTGAAAGAAGGTTGGTCAGCACTGAAATCTATAAACGGACACAAAAAAGAGGAACAATGTAGATGCTGAAGCCTCTCAGTTTAACAAAGCAGCAAATTGTTACATAGTGCTTATGGCCTTCCAGGCTCTCTTTAATCCTCACAATGATTCTATCCCCCCACCCCTATCTTTTACAGACAAAGAAATTTAGGGCACAGTTAAGTAACTTTCTCATTGTGACAAAACTTGATTTGAACTCAAGAAATCTGGCACTACATTCTGTACTGTTGACCACAGTCCTAAACTACATAATATCCACAGACATATGGAATTTAAAAATTTTTATGAATACATTACATTAGAATAAATTTTGCAGTGTAAATGGAATTAAAATATAAATTCAAGCAGTAAAAAACATGGAGAAAGTCTCAAATATGAAGGCAAAGCTTTTTCATCTTTTTTCAGTCAATAATAAGTATCATATCTGTGAGGTATACATTTAAAAGTGATGTAATTTAATTTTAAAGTTTCACTGTTTACAAAATTGTATTTGCAACTACTGTCAGAAATTGAACTTATTGTTTAATATTATGACAAATGGCAAATATCACCTAAAAATATAAAAGGTGTTTTTACATTTTAAAAGTTATTTGGTGTTTTTTTTTTTTGTTTTAATTCTAACCTTTTATTAACTTGCTAAGTATTGCATTTAAAAGGCTAGTCAGTATTACAAAGATGGTAGGAGAAGCTAATGAATGATCACTTTTTCTGAAAATTAAATACATGCACACACAAATACACACATATAATTGTATACAGTGCTAAAGTAATGAGAGATAGTATCATTACTCAAAATTAAAATAGTGGTTTGAGATGTTTAAACACAAAAATTACTTACATGTTGAAACAGTAGGATTTTCAGCTAAACTGCTGATCCATACATTATGAATAAGTTCTTAAGTCATCATGTTTACATCATTCTTAAACTAGGAGAGTTTAAAAAAGAATAGTTGTTTTAAAAAATAACATATGATTCTGTCTTTCTGTTACTGTCGATATAACGACTTTCTTAAGTAGTCTCTTGGAACTAAGAAACAATATAATGGCTATAGTTACAAAGCTAATATCCCTAACATCAACCCTTTTTAAGGAGTTGGTGAAGACAATACAGACATTTATTAAGGACAAAATGGAACAGCAAGGGGGAAAGCATTATGAAATAATGTTTAGTGAAAAAATAAATACTTATAATCCTTATATTGAAATGTATGCAGATGATAAGAATCAAAATAGAAATGGAAATATGAGAATACTTTAAAGAAATGGGACTGTGGGGTGATTTTTCAATATTTTCCTTTACCACTATATCATATGTGAGAATTAAATAAAATCAAGAGAAGGAGGAAATATTAAGAATAGCCTTGAGAGATAACACTGGTTATCTCTCACGCCAATATACAAATCTTGGTGAGTATGGCTAGAGAGAGAGAAATATGTCCTCTATTCCTTCTAATAGCTTCTGCCACCCATGACTCTTCTCTACCCAGCTGGTCTCTATGAGTCTCTGTTCCTAACTAGTAAAGCACGGACTCACCAGATGTGGCGAACACTATTGTCTGGTTAAACCAACACACATTTTTTATTCCCTTCTTCCATTCTCATCTCAACTAAAATCTTATGTTCACACCTTCACATGCAGCTAGCTGGCCATATGCCACAGTTCTAGACATTGCACATAAACAGATTTCCAAAGAGATTTTAGTAAAACCTTTGGTAATTTTCTGTTAATGTTGCTATCACAGTCAAGAGATGCATCTAACATTGCTCCTTCCTCCACATCCTTCTGGCTTAAAGACACATGGGTGCCTGCTGCAGTAGTGACTGTGAGCAAATGCACATAAGACCTGCATGGACACCAGCTCTAGAACTGCTGACCACTAAACCAACACCAGCAGCTGCCTGCCTCTGACTCAGTGATATCTGAGAAAAGCACCTACTTATCTTAGCTGTTTTTACCCAGATATGTAATTATTAGCAACATTCCTAACTTATAGACCTGGTGATTACTATCAGTGAAGTTGTCCTGGGTTAAATTTCCCATAAAAACATCTAAAGAAGCAGTGATGGTAGACAAGAGGAAGCTGAAAGTTCTAGGGGAACTGTCAAGACTGTTTCTCTATAAGCAATTTTGTTCAGGGTACAAAAAAGTGGCAAGTTTTGTAAAGGCAATAAATGACTATAACATTTAGTTTGCTATACCTCCTATCACAAAAGATGCTCAGTACATACTTGTGGAATTGAATATGTTGGCCCTGAGGCAGATTATGAAAAATGTTGCTCATTTTAAAGCCAAAAGAATCTTCTCCGTAGACTTACAATTAAAAGTAATAAACACAGAGGTTACATATATAAGGAATAGGATTTTTTTAATTTCCAAAAAGTTACTGCCAAGCTATGTGTTCGAATATTTCACTTTGTCCTCAGCATGATAATAATTTTTATTAATTCTCACCAGACCATACAAATTTCTTTAAAAGATAATCACATGATTTATTTGCTGTAATGAAAATAAGTCCTGCCATATAGTGATTAGGTGGGATTAGAAGGACAGAAAATTAAAATTAAAATTATATAATTCTAATGTGTAATAATAGTTTTTAAAGCTTTCCAATACATATTTGTTACAATGAGTTTCCAACTACACATGGAGTTATCACTCAGACTATTCTGGGACTATTGAGTAAATATGCTTTGGGTGTGATTTTAAGCACTCATTATTAACTCAGCCACAAACCCATTAACAGTGAGTTTATCTGGTTTATCAAGTGAATCCAGACTGGGTTCTTAGGAATGTGCTTGAATGTTATATTTATTCATTAGACCTCACTAGAATCCCAAAATAATAAATTCATAAGCCAGGGATTTTTAATGTACTGTGTCAATGATGTTCTCCAAAATGCTCAAGTGATATATATGATTAGCTTTATAAGCCAAGTGTTAATTCTCAAAAAGTAAAGTGCCATGAATGAGTCATTAATATTATAAAGAGTTTTGCTACCCTTGGTTTCTAAACTTTCCATATGTTATTATCCCATAATTCCAGTCCCCACCTCTGCATTCATACTAAAAACTTGATCTATTTCTTCTTCATCTTGAGCTTCTACTACTGAACCTGAGAAATTTTCTCAAACCAAACAATGATGCCTTCCCCCAGGCCACTGAACAAGGTCCACTGCTTGAAGCTAGTCCTAAATCCAGCTTCCCTTTGGAAAATCCTTCACATACTTAGAGCTAGAGGAGGTGAGAATAAAATCACTTATCCAACATAAATTGGTATCTCTAAGGAATCATTTGATCTTATATAACACACACCACATTGACTAAGATGCTGAAGATTATTTAATTTTCAGATTTGGTTATCTCCCTATCATTCATTACTCTCATAGTTTTTATTATCCTCACTACCATTTGGTACTTCCCAAAGGCTTGTTTGGTTAGTTTTCTTTTTTTATCTCCAAATCTCATATAGCTAGGGTTTGATGAATATTTGTTCAATAATGGATATATGCACTGCATAATGACATTCCAGTAAGTAACAGACTGCGTATATGACAGTGGTCCCGTAAGATTTAAAGAGCTGAAAAATTCCTATTGCTTAGTGACATTGTAACTGTTATAATCTCGCAGCACAATGCATTGCTCATGTGTTTGTGGTGATTGTAGTATAAATAAACCTACTGTGCTGCAAGTCATATAAAAGCATAGCACAAACAATTAGGTATCATAATATTTGATAATGATAATAAATAATTATGTTACTGGTTAATGTATTTACTATCCTAGCTATCATTATTTTAGAGGCTACTCTTTCAGTTATAAAAAAGTTTGCTGTAAAATAGTATGCCATGTTACACCAGCAGCAGCCTTATACATCTTGTGGTTATCATGTTTAATTGTATCATTTTCTCTTTTGATTGATTTAATCTCATACTGTTTGATTATTTTATTTATGTAGCCTAAGTGTACAGTGTTTATAAATTCTACAGCAGTGTCAGGAATGTCCAAAGTCTTCACATTCACTCAACACTCTCTTACTGACTCACTCAGAGCAATTCCTAGTCCTGCAAGTTCCATTCATGATAATAGCCCTATATAAGTGAACCATTTTTTATCTTAAATAAAGTATTTTTATTGTACCTTTCCTATATTTAGATATGTTTAGATGTACAAATTCTTATCAAAACGTTGCAGATGCCTAAAGTATTCCGTATAATAACATGCTGAACAACTTTGTAGCCTAGGAGCAATAGGCTATCCCATATAGCCTAGGTGTGTAGTAAGCTGTACCATCTAGGTTTGTGAAGTGTACTCTGTGATGTTCATACAATGGCAAAATCTCCTGAGAACACATTTCTCAGAACATATCACCTTTGTTGAGCAGCACATGACTGTACTATATTATAGAACTTTGAAAGGCTTGGTGTCTTTATTCCTTTTCCATGCCACCCGGCCAAAAGTTTCTTATTCTTGTGTTTCAAAAATTCATTAGTCTTACAACATATTATTTCTTAACTCGCAAAATATACATTGGCTCCATACATCGATACCAACAGCCCACTTACAGTTTTACCTTCTTATTCATACCATAGTTTCCTGGAGAAGCAAAAAAGTATTTATCTAGGGCTCATAAAATCCTTAGAGAGACCTCAAGTAATATAGCAGTTACCAAAAGGCAAATTATATAATTACTTGTGTGTGTGTGTGTGTGTGTGTGTGTATGTGTAATTGGTACAAACAGGATGTTGATATTGATGGAAAGGATATTTTCCATGTTTTCCATGAGATACAACACTATTCTTACAAAAGCAAACTGCATATTTGCAAAGGAGAGAGCTTTTAATTATGACTTTAGTATGAGTGGTCCATCTCACTGACACCTGCTTCCCTTTGTTTATTACTCTCATTTCTGACAATTCAGAAAAGGCCATGTCTAGTAGTTGAAATCTACTCAGCAGCTTCATTTCCAATAGCAATCTGTCTTAAGTACCTCGTCCCTGCCCCACCCCTTACACAACTCCTTTTTTCAAGGACTTGAGCATTTTATAGACTTGTAAAGAAACTATATTATATCTGATGATGATGGTGATGACATCAGTCATACACCTAAAGTTCTGTTCATTCTACACTCCAGCTTATCTCTTTTTTTATGACTCTATTTTATTGTCATTGGGATTGCTGAATCATAAAGTTAAGGGGAACAATTCCATTTTAAAATATCTTTTATACTATTTGGAGGTTATACCATATTTTGAATCTTTATAACATATTGAATATCCATTCATTAAAATGCCTGTGTTGTATTACATGACAGTAGACTATTTAAACCTCTATTGCATTTCCCCCACCAATACATAAATTCCATAAGGTTGGAAACTTTTATATTCAATCCTAGAACCTCAGCACCTAAAATAGTGTCTAGCTCATAATAAGTGCTCAAAACATTTGTTAAATAAAAGTCTATGAAAAATCTGTTGAATATATCAACACATGAAATATTTTGTTTCTCCTGTTTTTCTCCAATTACTTTGCTCCTTGTAAGTCTTATATTTCTATGATCCCTTATAGCAACTATGACCATCTCTAATATTTATTTCTTGGCTCTGTGACCTTCAGCTACAGTAAACAAGTAATTTGTCTCATTAAATTAGATTTAATGGTTTTAACTTTACACTGTTAATGACTCTAATTATCCATATTTTCAACCCTGATCTCTCATTTAAGTTCTAGCCCTACACTTCTCATTGCACATAGGACAATACTATAAAGTATTATCTGTCCTCTTTATATCCAAGTTGTATCCATTTACATAATTCCATTCTTTCTATCAATAACATTCTCCAAGTCAGCCCAGTTTGAAAATCTGAAGCCACTTCCTACTCTTAAATTTTCTTTATTCCTTATAGTCAACAGTTAAAATTACCAGTTTATGATTAACTCAAAAAGCCTCCTTCTATCTTTATTTCCACCACCATATTTCAACATTAAACCTCATTTTCTCATATCATTACAACTATATCAGCCTCTTGGTTTCCCTTCCTCCAGAATCTTGTACACACAACACTTAACAGCATATCCAACAAATATTAGGAATTAAGTATTATTAGTTCAATAGATAAATGAATAAGTGAATGAATATGTTACCATAATATGCCTTTTTTTTTTGTAATAATCACTCTGTCCCAATGTGTCTCAACTCAGACTTCAAATCTGTCTACAATTAGACTCCAACTTTTGTTCGCTCATTCCAAACTCCCCCTTCGTCCTCGGTAGCTTTTCCTAAACAGGCCAGAATCAAGTTTCTTCTGCTCTAAAAAGCAACCCTTCTCATGCCTTCCCACCCCAGTCTTCACAGATGCAAAATTTGCTCTATTACCTCCATGAATAAAAGTCTCAAATGGCTTGTGCCCCTCATTAGCAGTTCATCTTCCCTGGATTCCTATAGTATTCCCTATATAGTAGTAATAAAATTTGGCATTTTAATCTGCAATGTCACTTTACTATGTTTTGTACATACATCTTTTTTCTTCAGCAAGATTTATATAATCCTGGAAGGTGGACACTGTCTTAAGGTCTTTGCTTGATGGACTACAATGATGTAAATGATTGGGTATTTCTTTAACACTCTACATACTTTATTTAATCTTTGTATTCATCCTATGAAGAATAAAAATGAAACAAATTTTGAAGCAGAACAAAATCTACACATAACAGGCTCCTGAAAGGAAAGAAAACTCACATTCTACATTAATTGATTAAAATGAAGCATATAACTCAAGAAGACCTTTATAAGTAAAGCTTCCTAAATGTTTACATTTGTAGCCATGAAATAAAGAAAAAAAATAAAAGAATCAGAATTTTAAACAGAATATTTTACTTTTTTATTGTTGTTTTCTGAAATGCCAAAACTGACTAACTCTATCTATTTATAGTCATTTGAAATGGTGGAATATGTGTGTGTATGTATATATGTATATGTGTGTGTGTGTGTGTGTGTGTGTGTGTGTGTGTGTTCTTAAATAATATATGTATATACATATGTTCTTAAATAATAAATATCTAGAGAAATTTATTCAATTTGATGGTTTTCTATATACTTAAGAATAACAAATCTCCATAACTTGTTTTTTAAAAGCATTCAGTAATAATAATGTCAAAAGAAAGACAATAAATGGAGATGGAAATCATATATCAAAGAAATTACCATATAATTTTATTAAGGATGCTTGTTCCTGCAACTGAAAAGTTGAAAATGCTCTTATCAGATAAGTTTCAAAGATAAGAATGATGATGTGTTTATTTTTGACCCTCCAAAGACTAGAATGTATTTAGTAAAGAATTAAAAATAATGAAGGATATAACTCACTTTTTTTGACCTCAGGGAATTCCCTACTGTGATGGAAATAATTCTCCAGTCTTTATCCTCTGTTTTTTCAGATAATTATTTCAGCATTCATTTAGCTTTTGTGCTTAATAATAACATAAGAGTTTTCGAAGAAATATCTCAGACAAAAATACTAATATGTGAACAGTCACCCCCCAGGTCATCCTGTGAGGTAAATTGTGTATTTTCTTCCTCTACATACCTATGCTCTCTTTCTGCCAGGTACTCACTGTGAGTCATTATGAATCTCTAGTTTTAACTCATATCGCTTGCCCAGAAAACTTATTCGGAGGCCAATCCACTCAATATTTTACAAACACTCCTCAAACATACTTGACTCCATACCTTAATGGGAATCATTTCTGTAACCTCCTACATCTTCCTTTCATCTCTCCACCTAACCAAATTTCAGCCATCCTTCAAGGTCCCACTCAAGTCCTACCTCTTCTGTATATCTCTTCCTGATCACATTAGATTCTTCAAAAACATTGCAGAGCTGTAACATTCATGCAAACGCTATGTCTTCTCTCCTCAAATAGAGTTGCATATCCTAGTGATATATGATATAATAATTTATATTTCAAAAGGCAGGTGATTTGATCAAAAACATAAGCCTTGTTTAAAATTCCTACTTATTCTTTTAACTCTCTCCTCCACTTTCATGTATGGAGTTCCTGTTAAGTCTTCACATCTTGTTTTCTACTTTTTATTTTGGTTAGTTTTTGTTTAAACATTTCTTATCTCCCCGACAAGAATATAAGCTTCTTAAGATCAGGCTTTTGTCTTATATTGTATGACTCAACCACCAAGATGAACAGTTTCATACATGTACTAAGAGATAATTGGGAACTCAGTAAAAATGTGTTTAATTAATTCTACATAGTGATTTAGAGCTAGAGGACCTGGAATCAGATTATGACTTTATCACTTAGTAACAGTAGCATTGTGACCTTGGCTTTGTTATTTATCTTTCACCAGCCTTAGTTGATGCATCTGTAAAATATGGGCATCATTAGCTATTTTCTTTGTTTTTGGTATTGTCAGGGTTGTGCTATTGTTAGCGATCTCCTTCCATTTATAATTGGAAGAACAGCCATGTCTGTAGCAAGAAACAATTTTTTATTTAAGAAAGCTTAACTATCTCATCAAACTCTGCAGAAAATTTACTGACTTATAACTGTATTTTCTGAAGCTTTTCTTCTGAACTCATAAAAGTATGGGAAAGCAATAAAACAAAGGAAAGAAAACATTTATAATGTATATGTTTAGTTTTAAGGACCCAAACAAATGATACTGCAAAAGTCTTTACTGTCAAATATCACTTTGTAATCCTTGATGGTATCCAACATCACTTATGAACAATCTGCTGGGTTCTGGAGATGATTTTATGGTTCATTGCAGTCTTGGTTAAAGTCTGCAATGAACCACCTTCAGTCATTTCAAAGACAACATTTGCTTGCGTTTTGCTATTGGAGTCTTTTCTGCACTATAGAGGTATGTGGCAGTCTCTGGGATGCTAAAATCTGCATGCCTGAGTGACTCTGTGATTCTCATATGCCAAAACAATTAAAGAAGCAGGAGTGGGTTAAAAATTGTCAATTTTTTTTCTTTCTAAGTCATTGCACACAGTTCCTATGCATAATTTGTTATCCATTATGCAGACTTTAACATCTTGTTTACCACTGTTCATATGAAGTATTTCTATTTAGAAAAATTTCTGAGTTTCTATAAATTGATTAAGAGATTTCAAAACATAAAGAGTAGTAATCATTCAGTGAAAGAGGAATTGCCAATCAACTATAAGTGTGTGCAACAAATGTTCATGCCCAGGAGGTAAACTTGCTCTGGACCTCTCATTCATCTGAACATTACTTATTTATTGAGCAAACATATACATTGTGCTAAGCACTGAGTACATTGACTGCCTTTCTTTAAGAAGTCATAGATTGTCTTTCATATTTGAGGTTCTTATTTAAGGTAATCTGATCAGCAAATCAAAAGTGAAACATTCCACTCCAGAAGATTAATTTAAGCATAAGAGTTTAAAAATCAATCTCTTAACAATTTGATGTGATCAGATTAACTTTCTGGCCATGGTCTTTAAAGGTATTTCATTAGAGCACCTTTAAAACATCATTATCTAACTCCTCATTTTTCAAAACATCAAATATATTATCTTAGCTCAAGTCTTTTAGTCACAGTTTCTAAGCCATTAATGCACACTTGATTTAGTCCTTTTAAGCTTTTACTTCACTATTTTTTGCCATCTTGTCCCTCCTTGGAAAATGTTTTTTCTACTCTGTCTCTGCTAAATTGAAAGTGCTTTTCTCAAATTCAAGGAATGGATTCATTTCTCCTAGGAAATTCTTTCACACATAGGTCCAGTCACAATGTTCACTTGAATTAGCCACATTTCAATCAATCTCATACAATACCTAGGTTACTTGAAAATGTAAATATAATTATGCATCTACTGCACACTTTGCAGCTGCATAATTAATATAAGATGAATGCATAAAGTTTTCTTTAATTTTTCATCTCTTTACACAGAGTCTAATATTCTATCATTCCTATAAGTGTACATTTTGGCACAATGCTATTTTTTTTTTTTTAGGAAAAGAAACCAATTACAAATTTATAAAGACCATTAGTAACACTAGGAAAATTGGAGTGGGGGTGTAGAAAGAGAAAAGTAAAGTTTTACTAATTTAATAGAATGAGTCACTTCAAAGAGGCCTTTAATTTTTTGAAGTGAGTCCAGAAGAATATATACTAAGATGAATAGAATAGATGCTTAGCAAAGCTAGCCCAAGTTTTCTAAGAAAACACACACACACACACACACACACACACACACACACACACACATACTGACTGGTGAAATCATAAAATGTTGTCTTTGTCTAAAAAATTTAGTGTAGATGTATATAACCAGAAAATTTGCACAGAGGAAAATATATTGCCAAGATCATCATCCAATGAACATGAGTTTAGTGGAGCAGTTACAGTTCCAAGTGGGCCTCCCAGAGGTCTCCTTGACCAGAAATGGTGGCGACCAGCAGAAACTTTTCAAATTACACCAGAATCCTGGGATTGACCTGGAACAGAACCATAGGGAAGCTGGAACAGAAGCTGTTTGTTCATTTGCCAACATTTACCTCAGCACTAAACTACCAAATAAAAAGTGCCAACAAATTTTTAAGAGAATTATCCTTAGCTGCACAACAGTCAGAGAGCTGAGCAAGGATTAAAACTGAAATAGTTATAATACCCTCTCCTGAGCTCATTGCATTGAATCTTGCCTAATGTCTGACAGTAGAAAATATCATTTCACCAGTTTTGTGTCATAATCAACCCCAGGATAGGACCTTAAATCAGACCATGAAAAGTAGTTGAATCTGTTTATCATATAGGCATAGTAATGCTGAGAAATATAAATGTTAAAAGAGAAAATAGCAACTTGCAGAACCTAAATCCAGAAAACATAAGAGTAAATACACACACAAACACACACACACACACACACACACACACACACACACGTATATTATTAAATTTATTGTTATTAAATTTTATGTTATTTTCAACTGAATGCCCTGTTAAAGGATGATAAAGTATCATTACTTGGTTATTGGCCCAAAAATATAGTTTTCTGTATAAATGTTTTTCAATATGAAATCACTTGGGATCATGGCTAAGAATTGAGTGCCTAAGGAATTTCACTAGAGATGCTTTTTTTTTTATAGCATTGCAATAAAAATTTAGAGTTAATCAAATGCCATGAAATTTTTCCCTGATAATCTATGCAGCCAGCACTGCATTGGCAAACAGCTGTTTAAATTTACAGCTTCAAAGCAGGGGAAGTTTGCTGACAGGTATGACACAGAACATCTTAATAGGAAAATACCCTTAAAAGCAATTTTTTCATCAAGTTCTCAACAACGTCTTTCCCACCTATGCATATAGCCCCAGGAACTGCCAGCTCTTCAGTAACAACACATACTCTATTAGCTTCCAACACTGAAGAAATTGGACAGAAGCCATCTTTGGACTTAACTACATTATCTGTCTACTGCGAAACTCTCAACACATGCCTTCTTTTGCCCACATACTCAGTTGTCCCTTTTAAGAATGTGTGCTCCTGAATGTATAGGCAATAAGTTAATGAAGTTGAGTTTGAGAATTCCGCCAGGTAGCTTCATTGTTAACCTTAACCAAGACTATGCAACTCAGCCCTTAATAGTAAAGTAGACCAGAAAGAAAGCCGTGTGTCCTTAGTAATCTAATTACATTGTTATTTCAACACATTCTGTTCTTTTTCATATTTTGTTTTTGTCTTTCACTCTTATTAAACCTAGCAATGTTAAACCATATCTGATTTTTTAAATTCAATACATACACAAAAAGAGAAAAGTTGAGAGGGAAGGTCAGACACATAAAAGTGTGATATCTCCAGTCAGAGCCAAATTTCTAAAGGGTTAGCCCATTAAATGGCCAAGCAAAATAAGACACAATCGGTGCTAACTTTATTTTCAAAAGTTCCCACGTGTAGGTTTATAGGTGCCTAGAGGGATGAGTTACCCTCAATTGTGTCTTGTTTAATTTGGCCATTAAAAGGGCTAACCATTTTCTAACTTGGCTCTTGTTGTAGATATCACACCTCTACATGTCTGAATTTGATTCTTAACTTGGCTTTTTCAGTGTACATTAAATGTTTCTGATTTGGTATCACTCTAAAAGAATTTGTAAGTGGTTTCTTTGCACTTATGTCTGGACGGATTAGTGTCAGGTGTGATTGGTGGGTTTCCACTATTAAATTATTTCACACTCCCTCACCCCCACCTAACGGCTGTAACCTTAGAGTTCATCTTCTGTGTGGGGGGCCAAAATATTCTGAGATCAGGCACTGGAGAAGTTAGATGTATGCATTGTAATTACAATAAAACAAAAATGATATGTCACTTTGTTGAATAAAAATGTTATCTTTGCCAAGACTTTTCATTAACACTTTTTATTTGGAAAACATAAAGAGAAATTGCCTAATTCAGTGAATAGAATGCAGAAATTAAGTCCTTGTTTCTGTCGGTTTCTTCATTTATTAGATGGAGAAACTACTGTTTATTATAGGATTACCTAATTTACGATTTAGTAGGGAGAAACTCCATTGGAATAAACTGAATTTCTTCGAGAAAATTTGTTGTAGTTGTTTCTTTCTCTCCCAAGAATTAAATTTAGCCTATAAAGATACATAAAACATATGACAAACTAAATTAGAATAGATGAGAAAGAATACTCATGTACAAATTCATAAAATGGAATAAGGAATGAGTTGTTCTACTGTGAAACTTAGAGTGAGAATACACCATTAGAATCCTCACTCTAAGTTTAATTAAATGACTTACCAGCTAATTATAGAGCTAGTAAGTCATTTAATCTCACTGAGCTTCATTCTTCTTATGTGCAAAATAGAAATTACAATAATTTCTACTTCATGGGGTTTTGAGAGAATCACATGAGACTATGGATATGAAAATACCCTATAGAGTATTAATCCCAGTAAAATATTTCAAAAATATTATAAAAAAATAGAAAATAATTAATTGCTAAATTATGGTGTGACTATAGTACAAATTCATAGAAAAAGGGTATTAGTAAGAATTGGAGAAGATTAGAAAGTGTTCTTTGGAGCAGGTGCAACCTGAAGTGTACCTTGAAGTACAAGGAAAGAAGAAAGTTCTGGAAGAGAGAAGTAGGATTTGAGGGTGAGGGGATACTTGGGCAGCAGATGCAACAGCATACAGGTAAAAATCCCTGGTATGGGTAATGAGTTCTGGTAGTGAGAAAACTGGAGATAAGGGTACACACCCAGGAGTAACAGAAATGAGAATGAGGAGACTGAAGGAGCTCTGTTATGAACTGAATATTTGTGTCTTCCTAGAATTCACATGTTGAATTCCTAAGTTCCAATGTGGTAGTATTTGGAGATGAAGTATTTGGGAGGTAATTAGGGTTAATGAGATGATGAGGGTGGGATCCTGGTTGGATAGGATTAGTGTTTTTATAAGAAGAGACACCTGTAGAGCTTGCTGTCTCCTCACAGAGAGGTTATGTGAGCTCTCAGAGAGACAGCACTGCCTACAAACCAAAAGAAGAGATCTCAGAATAAATCCTGCCTTGCTGGCACCTTAATCTTAGATTTCCCAGCCTCTAGAACTGTGAGAAATAAATTTCTGTTGTTTTAGATGCCCAGTCTATAGTATTTTGTTATGGCATCCCAGGCTGACTAAAACAAGCTCCAGATATGGAAAGCCTCAAAAATCAGACAGAAGGCTGAATGCAAGAGGCCAAAGTTTCTTTAGGGGAGTGACAAAATGAAAGGGATGTCTTTGGAATGTTATTTTAGTAATGGTGTGCAGGGTGAAATGGAACGGAATGAAGCTGAAAGCAGAGATGCGAATGAGAAAGCTGTTTCTACAATCCATGTATAGTGTGATGAAAATAATTACTGGAAATATAGCAGTGAGAGAGGAGAGGGTGAATCTAACAAGCTTTTCTAAGACTTACACAATAATATCTAGTAATTGGGAATAAAAGAGAGAGAAGAGTCAGCCTGAATCCTAAATTTAATTCTCATCTTCGTATTTTTTTAAAAAATGGATGGAGAGCTTGGAGAGAGCAGGATGAATTACTTAATATAAGAAAATCAAGCATTATTATTATCATTATTATAATTATCATCTTCTTTATTATTAATATATAGCACTCTTTACTAATAGGTTGGCCCATCAAAGATTAAGAAGCTAACACTGTGCTGTTTGGCTTAATTCCAGGTCCTATCTCTAACTTTGAGAATTGCTGCTATATACCCCCGCTCTTACATTTAGCAAAATAGAAATAGGCAAATACCCCCTTCTTTACCTTATATGTTTATTTGTAAATGAGACAGCATTTGTAAATAATTGGAGCCCTCCAAAAATATTGCCATGCTAACATAAAAATTAGTGTGCCAAGACACACAACTATTATTATAAGTATTCATTATGGATATATATGTATATATAACTTTATTGTTATATATAATGTTAATTGTAAAGGTCAGTGGAACAACTAAACAATAATCAAATGTTTTCTATCAGGAATTTCAGGAATCTTAAGTCAGAATGTTATTATCATAGTATATATTAATTAGTCTAAGAATAAGCTTAAAATTTAGACATTTAAATTCTATAAGTTCTATGCTTAATTAAATAATTTTAATAGGTTACCTCAGATATATAAAGTACTTTCTTCTGAGAGTCTGTTTTTTTTATAGTCATCCAAAAACATACCTGAGATGTAAGCAGAAGAAAATATTATATTCATCAGAGCAAATAAATGATTTTAGACCTATCTTTATTATTAAAACATTGTTTAATGAACTATTTATTATATGTATGCATATACATACATATATACATGTGCATATGCTATATACATAAATATAGATATCAATATCAATAATATAGACATAAATATGTAAAATCTAACTTTGAACATTAGAACTATATATAACTATACATGTCATCTAATGTAGTGCTTTTATTTGACACAAGAAACCTTGAGACCCAATTTATATATTCACATCTTACCTATGAAAAGAACTGAGTCAAGAGAGTTAAAGTAATTTATCAAGGTTATCTTTTAGATAAGTGGCAGAGCTAAGACTGAGAACGTGTCTGAGATTCAGAACCTCTCCTCTCAAAAGCCCAAATTTACAAACTTTTCATTTTGTCAAGCTACCTTTCTATCTCTTTCTCAGCCTATAATCCCAGAGGTAATGTTAGGAACCCAACCATCGCAGGAGAACTGGGTGAAGCTACCCTGGACCTAACAAAAACCAAGAGACTTAAGGCCATCAACTCTCAAGAGGGCCAGTTGATATGGAGAATGTCCAAACTCATCCCTAAACAGGTCTTCTCAGAATAGATTTCATGCAATTACTGAGATGAATTCAAAACCACATTGGAAACTGAAGTCCAGAACAAATATATAACTTCTGTTTCCTCCAACCTGCCTCTTCTCTGGCTTTCATCAGAAGGTAAAATTGGGAGCTAAAAAAATGCTTACCTTCTTTGCCCTCTAAACTCTCCTATGTACCCCCTCCCACATGCCCAGTGCCTTCTTGCTGTAGACACATTCAGGTCTACCTTCTGCAGCTTCTACATGTGCAGCTCCTGCATCACTCGAAATTAGAACTCTAGTTTTCCACATCTCTCTCAAGTCCCAAGTGTGACAACGTAATTGTTACAAAGAATTTTACAAACTGTGTTTCTCTAAACACACAAATAAAAAGCTTTTCAAGTTCGAGTAAGTTTTAGAAACTTGATTATATTCCCTTTTTGGAAATTCACTCTACATATACTAAAGGCTTTGAGAATTTCATAGACCCAAAAAAAAAAAAAAAGAAGAAGAATGAAGAGGTGGAGGAGAAAGAAGAGGAGGAGAAGAAGCATTTGTTTCTGTTTAACTCAATTTTTGCCAAGTTTATCTGACCATGGACCCCTTGGTTTACATATATTTCTCAGAACTAATATTTTATAAAATGCATTTTAGGAAAATTTGCATTAAGGTTATTATGCCTGTAATTGGATTAATGTTCCTCCTGGCCCTGCTAATGTTTTATAATTTAACTTGAAGTTCCTAGAAATATACCTTAACCTAAAGGACCAGTCCCTGGAGAGAGAATCTTAAGCAATTGACAGTCCTTTGAGGGACAAGGGAGTGGCAGAACCTTTCCAGTGCCAGGAAATGCCAGACTAGCACACCTACCCTGCAGCTCCTCCATGCCTTGTCTCACCATTGTCCACCTACCAGGGATTCAGGAGTCATGGTGGCAAAGCCTTTTTTAAAATTCCATTTCTCTGCATAAAAGCATATGGATATAAAATCCCTGAGGAGAAAATTTAAATGATATGGTTCATCATAGTTTTCTTTCTGCAGTGTTTATTGAAAAAGGCATTATCACATGGATTCCTTTTGAATTGCATTTTGACTTTGTAATTTTATTTATTCATGGTTTTCCAATGTCAAGGTGTTGTGAGAGCTTAAAATTCTATTTCAGACCCACCTAATTGTGTTTGAAAAGATCTATAAAAACAGTTCCTACCATGTGAATTATCTGTGTTGTCTGTGCTCTGCGTAATGGCTCCGACAGCTTCCTGCAGAATTCAGCCCAATGGGCAGCCTTTTCTCTCACCATCAGAGTCCTCTTAACAACTCAGTCAAACGGAGCCCAATAAAGCCTGATTGACACATCACAGAAAGACCTTTATTTATGCTCAGCTATCTCTTTGGAAACATTGCTTCAAAAGTTTTCTTTATAATCAATTCTGGATTAACCAAAGCCTATACTAGCCTGTACTTTTGTTTCTCCTCCCCCTACATTTATTGTCTAACATCTTAGCCCATTAGTTACTGCATCTACTAATACCTCTACTACTGCAGCTTAAGCAGTAGATGGCCTGAAGAACAGAGATAAAATTCCTTTTAAGTTCACTTCATTTGCAGTAAGCAATGGGAGAAGAGACTGAAAATGACTCCCTGAAGCTTCAGATCGACTCTTGATATGATTTATTTCATTAATCAAAAGAAAATTTGAGGGCCTGATTTGCTTATAATGAGACCATATGAAGTATTACAACCCATAATTATTTTTCATATGGACTTTCAATGTAGTTGGGCACACAACCTAATCACACACAAAAAAAAATCTTATAATAATACAGTCGCAAAACAGTGTGAGCGATGTCTCAGAATGATATTTTATTAAATAAATTCACCTTTTTAAAGCATTATTTAGCTCCTACTACACGCCAGGCAATTTGTTTGGGGCTAGAGATGAATAAATTTAAAAAAAAAAAGAATCCCACTGTCAATGCACTCACTGAAGGACTAGAAAGACAGAGAGAGAATTAACTAGCACTTACAAAATAGTGGCACAAATGCTTTGACAGAAGCATTTCAAGAGTGCTGCAGGAAAACAGAAATTCCAGTCACATGGAGTCTAGTAAATGAGAAAGAGATCCTGAAGTGAGTTTAGAAGACAAGAAGTTTGCCTTGGGGATAAAAGAGAAAAACATTCAAGGAAGAGAGAGAAGGCAGGGAAAAGGGGATGTGCTCAAGCGTGAGAGAGTAAATGCTAAGCTAGGTTCATTGGCCAGAGATAGAATAAATGTTGCACATAAGGGTATCAGAAACAATGACAAAGACAGGAGGCAGTAATACATCTATGGAGGGTATAATAGATCTTACAAAAAAAAAAACTGGATTTTATTCTTAGGGTAGTACAGAGTCATAGAAACATTTCTACTAAAAAAGCATATCGTTTCATTTGAATATTACAAAAAATGACTGCAGCAGCAATATAGGAGAAGTTTGAGTAAGAGTTAGTATGGAAACAGAGGTAGCCTGAACCAGGACAAAGCAGTAAAAACGAGGAGATGGTTCTAGCCACTAAAAGAGATTATGTTTTCTATGCAATGGAATATCACTCAGCCGTAAAAAACAAAATTAAATTAAATAAATAATGAAATCTTACTATTTGTGAAAACATGGGTGAACCTAGCGGGTATTACCCTAAGTGAAATAAGTCAGACAAAGACAAATACCATACGAGTTCACATACATGTGGAATCTGAAAAACAAAATAAACATACAGAAACAGACACATAAATACAGAGAACAAACACCCCTCAGGAGGGAGGTTAGTGGGATGGGTGAAAAAGGTCAAGGAATTAAGAAATACAAATTTACAGTTACAAAATAGTCACAGGGATTTAAAGTATAACATAGAGAATAAAGTCAATAATATTATAATAACCACACCAGGTGGGTACTAGACTTATTGGGGGATCCCTTCATAAGTTATATAAATATCTAACTACTATGATGCATACCTAAAACTAATATAATATGGCATGCCAACTGTAATTAAAATATTTTTAAAATTTAAAAAATCCAGATTATTCTCCAGTTGAACCTAAAAAACAATAAAAATAAATAAATAAAATAAACTATGTTTGAGGAGTGTTGAGTTTAGTGATTGAGTTTGACTGAATGAATTCAGGTTTCCTCTGAACTAGGCAAGTACAGGTGTCCAGCAGGACATCAAGACTATATGTATGTGCTAGAGATAAATTTGAGTATTTTCTGGATGTAGGTGGCAGTGCAAGCCATGGAAATGCTGATTGTCAAATAATGTCAGATCAAAGGAGACGATGTGGAAGATGGGGAATAAGTGTGCAAAAAAAAAAAAAAAAAGACACAGGAGAAACTCTAGGTAACAACATCCACCAGGCAGGTAGAGGGGAAAAGGTGCCAAGCAGTCGAGAAGAGAGCTGGAGAACTGAGGTAAGAACAGTGTTACAGAAGTGACCCCCTCACACCACTAGCCTCACGCAACCTAGGCAGCTGGGACTTCGTGTTTTCATAGGCTTCCCTGGGGAAGAAGGGCACACTGGATATCCAGTTCTACTGTTTGTGTCCTGAATATCACATATAACCTCTGCTCTGTTTTGTTTTTTGTTTTGGGGGTTTTTTTGCTGGTTTGGTAGCAAACCAATGTAAAAGCAATCTGATTCACCATCTTTATCTACCTGTAAACTTGGAAATATGTCTGTGGTCTTTTCAGCCCATTTAATTGCCACTTTCATTCTACAGATAAAAAAAAAGGAAGCTCACAGAGATTTAGACTTGGCTACCCACACAGGTAATAAGGGCACCAGTATTAAACTTTCACCTTGCTTCAAATCCAATCATTTTGCACTATATCCCCCTGGTTCTGATGACGTTTCCCATTTGTTATCCTTTTGTCCTTTCAAATTCTTCTTTCTAAATGAATACAAATTAAAACTAGAGACTGCTTTCAAAATTTGACCTTGCAGCCTTTACATAAATGAGCATCATTGGGTTCCGAAAAGCAGCTTATAAAAAACACAAAGTGATGATTTTTAAGTGTTCTTACTGTGTGAGTTCTTACTGTGTGAATGCTCAGTGTTTCTGTTCAATTTTCCTTTCTGATACTTGAAGAATACAAAAAAAATTAAAATGAAAGAGTGAATGAAAACTTCAACAAATTTCAGTAAGGAAATAACAGCCTTAAGAAAACTTGAAGAATACAAAAAAAATTAAAATGAAAGAGTGAATGAAAACTTCAACAAATTTCAGTAAGGAAATAACAGCCTTAAGAAAACTATTGATCACATTTTAACTTGTAAGTAACCTTGGAGTGGAGGAGCTCGGGAATCTAGATGAACATATATAAATATTCTACAAATAATATGCAAATAAAATTTTCATGGCTATGTAACATATCCAAGAATAAGCTCCAGGAAAACCCTAAAAGAAAATCTAAAGATTAATATTTTGTGGGTCAAGACCACTGTAATCATGAATAAAATGTATTGTGAGAATAGGATGCTATGTAAGATTAGGTCAGATTAAGGAGGCTGTTTTTGTCTAATCAAGGAGAATAACTTTTTAAAAGGTTTTAGAATGTGTCCCCAGTGATTGAAATTATTCTACTGCTATGAGGAAAGAAATTGGGTCAAAACTCATTATCAAGTGACATTTCCACAAGTAGCAAGGGAATATGCTATTTCCTATCAGACATTACATCCAGAGTCTGGGTAGGTTTCTTTCCTGAATCTGAGCCTAAAAAGCTACTTCATTTCCTCACCTTTTCCCAGCATTTGTAACTATCCAAGTTTCAACAGTGACTGTGAGTAGCAGACAAACTACTCTAATTCCCTGTGCTATAAAATTTATTTTTAAAAGTGACTTGTAAATCAGCAGCTTGCTTCAGTTTGTTTCTGTCAACCCATAATGACATACCATCTCCATTCTTAGAGATAGACAGAGGAAAACTATCACAGCCAAAAATAATTTTTTTATTTATTTATAATAAATCATTTGGGGCACAACTTTGCTTCCATTTCTTCCTCTCTGGAGGATCATTATGGACTTTTAATACTCTGGACTTGAATTATCAGCTTTGGTTTTTGCTTTAAGGCCATAATTGTAAGTTACTGAAAGCATTAATTGTGCTGTTCTTTGCTCCACTGGCATCTTTCTTCAGAGAACTCCAAGCAATACTGTTCAGTGTTTTATCTCTTAAATCCTCACAGAAACCTTGGAAAGTAGAAACAGCACTACAATCAATCTACTTTAGAAAACATGTGTATCATGCTATGCAGAAAAGTAAGATGCCTAACTTATTAATTACTTCATAATCAATGAAAGTCATAGCCTATTCTTGATATGTAAGTTTTATGAGGGCCAATATTTTGTGATTTTTACTAGATGGATAGATAGATGGATGGAGATATATATATAATCTTGGTATACCGTGTCCTTTCTTCCAAATGTTTTACACCTGACAGAAGTGAGCAAATGGAAAACAGATATATAGATGGATGGATGAAGAGGTAAGTAAATGGATGTAGACTATATAAATGGAAGGATGGAAAGATGGATGGATGGATATTGAATAAGTGAGAAAATGGATGGTGGATAGGTAGGTGAGTGAATGGATAAATGGATGGGTGGCACTGCTGATTGTGACCTAAAATGTCATTTAATGCCACAAATGAGTCCACAAAGAGGAAGAATCTAAAATACATTCAGTAGGAGCTCCAGCTGGGCAAATAGAAAATCTATAGAGATGAGGAAGAACTAAAATGGATTAGAAATGAGTAGTGTTAGGCAAAGGCAAACAAAGCGTATTTGTTTCACTAAGTTTGGGGTTAAATCAAATTGCAGAGTTGCGTATCGCTCTAGTTCTACAAAGTGTCACAGGCTTTGCTGCAGGGTGATGAAGATACAGTTATGGATGCATCAATGGAAATGTCTGAGAATCCAGTACTTCATAAATTATGTATGGAGAAGAATAATCCCTTTAGAAAAAATATGTTCTAGGGGGCTCATACATATTTTATACTTTGTCATAATTCAATGTTAGTCTATATATAAGTTCACACCAAACATTTAAAAACAGGAATAGTAGCATATTGGATTTTCTCCTCAACTGTTTAGCCTCTTTCAACAGCCCTGCCTATTTCACAAGGTTATTTTAAGGATTAAATAAGGAAATGAAAGCACTTTGTAAACTGTAAAGTGCTACCCTGATGTAATGTTTCATTAACAAATTAATTTACAAATGGCTAGGACAAGGTGCCTTTTGAATGATGGTTTTCATTCCTACATGAATTAGAAAATAAATGCTCTGGTGTGGTCTACTGAGCAAAATGAAGGGGCTGCAGTGTTCCCTGATGTCATGGCACAGATGTGCAGAATTCCGATTATCTACATCAGACAGTAGCAATCAGGCAGCGTGTGGAAACCCATCTGGTTCTCATATTGTCTGAATGAGGTGCAGAAGTGGAGGATTTTTACATAGCTGAATTTTAACAAATCCTCTCGAGCTTTCACCAAATGATTAAAGACAGTGCAAACTGTCCTCAACCTGGTCCCCATTCTTTGATGTACTCTGTCAGCAAACTCTAAGCTATCACGTGAGACAAAGGTTGAAATGGTAGATGTCAGACGAATAACTCCTGAGTGATTTTGCTGAATTGTCACTGGTTCATTCAACTGGGAAGTTATACATGAGACATTCAGAGGTGAACCAAACATAAACCAGACGTACCCAATTTTTAATGTTCTCAGCTGTGTATTTGTGAAAAATATATTTCTTGGAGGCTTGCCATTTCTTTGTTGAGTGCAATGGCTGGGGGTTTCTGCTAAATAGTGGTGGTGGGGCTGCTGGTGACAGAAATGCTAAAGCTAAACACAGAAGCCTTGCTAAAGAAAACAAACTTTCTCTCAAGAAGACGCACAATTAGCTCCATGTGTTAAAAGAAGAAAATTATTAAATCATTTAGTCAAGCATCTATGTCAAATGCAAAATGTTTTACTTTAACCCTTTCTAAGACCATGGTATGCTCTTATAAATAGATTATTCTATTATTGTAAAAAATGGGAAGCTGATGATAAATAATGGAAATAAAAGATAAATTGGCATTTTAAAGAATTAATTTTGATTCCTGACTGTCCAGAGTTTTTCACCATGGTTATTCAAACTGAATCCAGAGATGTAAAAATAAATTCTTAGGTTGATATTAAAATCTTGTTAATATGACTTGCGGAAAAATATTCAATCAGGAAGTGACAAAAGAGAGATTAAAATTCAGATTTTTAAATTACCAATCTTAGAGTTTTTCCACCACACCAATCTTTCTCTTTTTATGTAACCATGTGTTGTTCTCCTGCAGTCTATAGAGTAATAGAATTCAGGAATGGGCTTTTAAACTCTGAAATTTCAATGAAGACCCTCGATTGAATAAAGTATTTCCTTGCTATAAAGCAGTTGCTGACCCTGGTCTTTCTCATCAGTCACTTCTAGTTTAGCTACTTTCCACTGACAAGATCATTCTACCTCTCTCTTACCACTCTCAAGAGGCCCTGGAAAGGAGAGCAGCAGGAAGCAAAAGAGGTAAGTGTTGTGGTTTCTGGTACATAGATTTTGATCCCATCATTTAAGTCACTTAGCACACGTTTCATCACATAGGTACTTAATATTATACATTCTTTCTTAGAAAAGAACACTAGCTGGTTAAATTTGCTCACATGATCATAAATATGAGAAAAGAAGTCCAAACTGAACAATAGTTGCCTGCTAATCAAGTCATCATCTTTCAACTAAAGAGCAATGGCCAATATGACTCATATAGTAAGACTCTCTCTTTAGCCTATCATTTCATAAGGATGCTTCCTGTAATTCTATAGGCTTATCTGTAAGAACAGAGATAAATAAGGAGGTACAAGGAGAGTGAGAACACACTCCCAAATTCTTCACCTACCTCTGTCTTCTCAAGTCTTTCTGCAGATTGGGAACTTCCCAGTGATCAGCATTAGCAGAGGAATAAAGACTGAACCTCACTGGATTGGATGGCCAAGACCCAAGATCTTCTGAGCCCAGTCTACAGCTGAGCAAAAAAAGTTAAGAAAAGATTGTCCCTCAGACAATCTGGAATGCTTCCATGGCCCATAAATGCTATCAATGACCTTCATCCTCTTCATATCCAAGATCTGTCTGTCACTCTATCTCCTCCTTTAAAGACTTCAGACAATTAAAGAATAGACATGAAGAAATAAAAAAAATGACTTCTTCAACAATATTTAAACTTTATACCTATCTTAAAGTAGACTGTCTCCATGTGGCCACCCACAAATTATATGTACATGATACACTCATTATAGATAAGAATGCTTGTGATCTTTTTACACACCTCAAAATAGATGCTTTAGAAAATGTTCACCACAATACTAGAGAGATATTGACCACTAGCTCAGTCTGGAAAGTGCCATGATCAATTGTTTTATCTCTATTTGATCCACTGTTATTTCTTAGGTGTATATTAGTACTTAACATCTATTATATACTTCACGTGAGGATTTTGGCAGGCTAGTGAACTAAGTGTTCATTTGATACTTAACTACCTACACTCTTATCTCAGATTCTATAATTCAGTTATAAATATCTGTATTACTTTGAATACACTTTACATCTGCCCACAAATTACAATCAGAAAAGTCTTTGCCTTGGATTTATCAAGTACACTAGCTTGGAACATAGTACTTGTTCAATAAATAGTTGTTGAGAAAAAGTAAAATGGACTTATCAGGCAGTATTTAGATCTTAAAAATGATGGAGAAGAGGCATAAACAAGCTTATCAACTATCTCAAGTGGTATTTAGAACCTCTATCTCACACACAAGAGAAGAGTTGCCGAACACAGAGTGAGGTGTGACAGATGCTTCTGCGAGAACACTTAGCAGATAAATAATGCTTTCCTTCACCTCAAAATTTCACATTTTACATTTTTGTTCTCTCCCCCAGTAAGGCAGGTTTTTTTGGAAAGAATTTACAATATCTTTTCTTAAATCAGAGGCCTCCTTCGGTTATTTGCTTTCCTAACAGAAAGTTTACCCAAGGGAGCACCCATATTTTCTTTTCTGTTGAAAGACTGGGAAAGTACATACCCTTTATTAAAAAGAAAAAAAAATCTCATTTGGGTGAAGGTTAAGGAGGCAGGCTGGGTGTTCTCGCCATCTCACCAAGAAGTACCCTTGTTATTTTTTCCTTTTTTCTTTTTAGGTTTAAAGTTCTGTAATATTATGAGAAACAACAAAAGGCATTTACATAAATCAGCTAAGTGCTAACGTAACAGACGTAATGAGAAGAACAGAATTAATGTTTTTGGCTCTCAAGCTTCAACAGAAGGAAGCATTTGTTAATTTCCAGTGAGGATTCTTCTGTAAAGTCAATGTCCCAATTTTAAGCACTCCTCTCCAAAAAAATAAATTAATTAACCAGCACTATTTACATTCATAGTTAAAAGTATTCATAAGGCATGATTTTTGCTCTAGTTTTAGAATGAATCTAGAGAGTAAATCATGCCTTATGAATACTTTTAACTATAATTTATAAAGTACACTTTAGGGTCTATCAAGCATTTCCTCTGGAAACTGGGGAAGACCTTGTGCTCTGGCCCAGGCTGGGTTTCAGGAGCTGTCCTTGCCTTCACAAAGGGAAAAGAAAAAGACAAATCTGGATAAGGTGGCTTCAGGAAGTAAGAAGTCATTCAAATATGTAAAATTTACGAGGAAGAGGCTAAGGCAACATTCATGTTGTTTACTAATGCTTCCTCATGGCCAGGAAAAGTATCTAGTGCATAATAGGCATCAGATCCAAAATGTAGTGATTCTGGACATACTAACAATTGCATTTGTTCAGAATACAAAATACAAAATAAAACAAAATTGTCTTTGTGTAGTACGCCCTTAATGAAGACTAGTGTAAGAGAAATTGCTATTAGGGAGTTTTGGTTTAAATATCATCACGCCCACCCTGCCTCACTGCACAATTACATAGCAAAAACATAGTCTGGGTTCCTGTAAGCCACTTGGGGGCGACCCTTGAGGATTCCTAATCTCTTCAATGAGGATAACTCTTCCTGTTGGACTGTCCATGCTATGTTACTGGAAGTTTAATACCTCTAGCGCTGCTTGTTTGTTCTCTCTCATCAGACCAATCAGAATCAAAATGAATGGCAAGAACTTGGTGCATCAGGGAAAGCGGGATAAGGTCAACAATAAAAAGAGTAGTTGAAATCTATAGGCCAAAAATATTATCTCCTTTCACCTTAAAGGGTCTCAGACAACCTTGCAAAACTACTGGCATAGGCAGGTGGAGTTGATTTACCAAGGAGAGAACCAGACATGTTCTATGACCTTGACCACTTTGTATACTGGATCTTCTCTTTACAGACTTCAGGATCTTTGAGACACTGACTGACTGTCCTCCAGGATGACAAAAGTATTATAAAATAAATATAAAGACTAGGGTGTAATGCCAAAATGGTTTTCTATGTGGATGAGGTACAGCTTAAATGTCATTTTGAGGTAGACCAGTTAAGAGGCTAAAAGGTATAACAATGGTAGGGATTTGTCAAGTACCTATTTTATGTTCTCTTTTTGGCCATTGATTTGTGGATGATGGGTGGTGAACAATCAATACAAGTGTGGAAGGCCTCAAAGAGTGCCCTCCAACATCAAGAGACCAACAGGATCAGTTGTTGGACACATAGTGATATGGTCTAGGGATGTAGAAGAGCTCATAGGAGAATAAATTTGTTATAACTTATGCACACTGCAAATGAAGTGTGCCTTCGTGGTAGGTATCAACTTCTACTAGAAAAAAAAGATACTGGACAGAAGGTATGGATTTCAGTTCACAAACTCAAATGTGCAAGAAATAGCCACTTTTTATAAATCAATTTAAATACAAATGTGAGCCTAACTCCTTCCATACTTGCAGGAAACCTCAGTCATTCCTAGCATCCCCCCGCCAATCCAGGGCTATGCGTAGTTTGGTGCCTTACACAGAAATCCAGCTAAGATGTTCTTTTTATTGCTGTATGATTCTCCAATAGACTTCTGCAGCTACTGTGTCTGCCTGGGGCAGTGACACGTTTGAGGAAGCTGTTTATGAATTCTCTCTGCCAAGATGCACCAGGAAGCCATTCCTTTTAGGAGACTTACCATATCCTCTGGGTGCTACCCCAGGAAATCATCCACTTTTCTCACCCTTCTCATCCACCAGCTTTGGAAATTTCTTTTAGTCTGGGAAAACTCTTCTCTGTTCATATATCTCCCAAGTCACTTCGCTGCTTTCTCTAAGCCATTCCCTCATTCTCTACCCTTGGTACTTCAGCTTTTGGAAACACAACAAAAAAAAAAAAAAAAAAAGGAAGAAGTTCTGTAGACAATTTCTGCTTTCCACCCTGTCACAAAATTTTCCTGGTACAGGAAACACAAAGGCAGGCAAACTCTAGCTAGGGTATGAGGGAGGAAAAGGAATAATCACAAACAGAAAACAAACTAATATTCAACTACACATATAAAAGAGAGATACCAGCGAAAAAGTCCAGATTAGCAATACTTCAGAGGTGCTTAGAAAGTCAAGCTTACTCATGAGAAATCCTTAACTTGGACACAAGTGTCACAGGTGGTATATAATGCAACATTCCTGATTTACCCTAATATGATGCCAACAGAACTCCACATGGCCTTGAATAGGCCATAATAACTGGCCAGGTTATAATCACAAACCTCACTCAAGTGGCTTTTCCAGCATTCTACCCTTCTCTCAAGGGGCCATCACCTGTGTGACCCTAGAGCTGAGTGTGTCAACCACATGTATGGTTTATGTTATCTGCAGTTTATCTAAATAACTACATTTTTCCAGATGAGAATCTACTGAGGAAGGCTGTATTAATTTCCTAGTGCAGCCATAACTAATTGCCACAAACTGAGTTGCTTTAAAAAAAAAGAAATGTATTTTTTACAGTTCTAGAGACCAAAAGTCTGAAAGCAAGCTGTCAGCATCGCCATACTCCCTCTGATGTTTCTAGAAAAGATTCTTCCCTGCTTCTTTCAGTTTCTGACGGTTCCCAACAATCTTTGATATTCTTTGGCTTGTAGATGCATCACTTTCAGTCTTTGTCTGTATTGTTCTTGGCATTCTCCCTGTGTATCCAGGTCTGTATGTCCAAATTTCCCTCTTCCTATAAGGACAACCATCATATTGGCTTTAGTGCTCACCCTAATCCAGGATAAATTCACCTTAACTTGATTATGCCTGCAAAGACTCTTTTTCCAAATAGGGTCACATTCACAGGTTCTAGATAGACATGAGTTTTGGGAAACCACTATTTAACTCAGCATAGGGTTGGAAACTCAAAGCAATAGGAAAGTTTCCTCGTCTTTATGAACTGTGTTGTCCAGCTTGCTGTAGCTATCTGGGAATAGTCTGGATATACTATCACTGATTGTCAACTGTCCTTGTACTGCCTCTATATCTCATAAGTAACCTTGACAGTAAGCAATTCTCTACTGTTTATGGGGCTTCTTATTAGGATAAATTTTTACAGGGTTTAGGATTCCCATACTGAGATTGACAAACAACTAATCCTCCTTCCCGGCTTTGTCTAATGGCAGGGAAAATTAAAAGCATCCCAAGAATTGTGTGTTGACAGCCACAACTCTGTCTTCCAGTGGTTGAGGGAAGGGATAAAGTTTGAACTCAGAAGCTCAAACTTTCAGTTATACAATGAGTAAGTTCTGGGGTTCTAATATACTTCATGGTGATTATAGTTAATAATACTGTATTGTATATTTGAAATTTGTTAAGAGAGAAAATCTTGTGTTCTCACTACCAGAAAAAGGTAACTGCATGAGATAATAGATGTGCTAATTAATTTGACTGTGGTATTTTCTCCATAAAGTATCTTAAAAACAATCATGCTGCACAACCTACATATATATGATTTTATTTAACCATTATACTTCAGTAAAGCTGGAAAAGAAAATAGGTAAAAATTTTAAAACTGAAAAAAAAAGCTCACATCCATTTATTTTACAGAATGGCACCAAGTAATTCTTGAGACTGGGACAATAGAGCCAGTCATTCCATTCCAGCTCCAGCCTCTCCCTAGCTGCCCACATTCCAGATCCCTCCAGTTTGAGAAAGTACCCCTAAATGCTACTCTTCACACTGCAAATATGATCCACCATATGGACTGCCAAAAACTCATTTCCAAGAGAATAAATGCAGGAGAATATGGTCTCTGGGTCTGCAATCTGTCTGCCAATGCAAATCCTGCTGGGTTCTGATTGATAAAAGCTGCTCCAGGTGAAGGTGGATGACACCTCACAATGGTCAGACATTTGGAATGAATAAGCAAGGAAGGGGCCATGATCAGGTACTAGAAGCTATCACTGTTTTTGCAATTAGCCACTATAGGACACTAGAGCAAAGGGCAGATGAACCAACACCCAGATGAAAATTCCAGAATGACTTCTTTGCTCTTGAAAAGTTTGCATCCAGCCAATTGTGAATGTGAGTACGAGCTACAGGACAGCAACGGAGCAGAAGCTACCTGAGGGAGAGATCTCTGAAGCCCCAGGACAACCACAGACATTGAGAAAACCCTGTCTCCCTTATAAGAGGTAAAGTCTGGACTGGGAGTCAGCAGAATGGCCCCAAGACTGCAAAGGAGAACTAAAGGCCAGGTTCCAGGTAGGGTGGCCTCTGGAAGAAGTTATTCAAAAGTTAGAAGAGAGTAAGGACAAAATTCATTAAGAAAGGTACTTACAGGAATTAGCCTCTTTGGGGGAAGCAAACTAAGCTGGAGAAAATATCCTTTCTCACTACAGCATTGAGCGAGAGTGGGGAGCTGGTTAGAGGCACAGGATCAGACACCTATGGAGAAACTGAGGGCAAGATATAGAAACTTTTCTTGGTTTATAGTGGAGGCATTTCTCAAACTTAAAGAATATTATAATCAGCTAATTCGTAGTAGGGGAAATGATGTATTGATTTTGTTATCTATACATATTTATCAAAATATGTATATCGATCTAATCTACCTACATGTCTTATTAAGATGTGTCGTAAGTAGTGACCCTGATTACTGTAAAAAGGCCATTTCTTCACATTTAACTAATTCACTGAAGTGAGGATAAAGAACAATGATATGATCATTTTTCATTGTAAACGACTGCTCTACTTCTGGATTTTTGGTGATGGGTTCCTTCCTGCCCTGCCCCCATAACCACCACCTGGTGAATCATACTCTTTTAATACTTGAGTCTTCTGTTGAACTTTAGGATTTCTCTTCTCTCCAGGAGTTAGTCTTCTAACACTAACTAGCTCAACAATCTCACAGTCATGCACAAAAAAGCTAATAGAAATCTATTCACAAGATGTAAAATAATGTTACAATTTAATCCTTTCCTATCTCCCTGCCAGGTGCTTCAGTGGTAAAACTGGACTCAAGAACCTCAACATAAATGAGATGTGATATTTGGTAAGCCAGGAAATTGAAAAATATGATAAAGAGTTCTTCTATTTAACCAAGAATAAAACAAGGCAGCAGATTTTTGCTGATGTTGCCCAAAAGGAAATGCTGATGCAAAGGAATATTAAAAATTTGCAGTTGTGACTTTGCAAGAAATGTAAACTCCATAGATCAATCAAATATAATTTATCAATATATCAACAAATATTTTTTGTATACTTTTTGCGTCTTAAGAAATATACTAGGTTTGTTTATGGAACAAACATAGTAAAAACTATACAACACCATGTCTAAACCCTCTAGTAAATTTTTTTTAATTCACATGAAAAGATAACTAGCATAAAAGCAATGGAAGAAATTACAAAGAAAAAGGTATATTGATTTGACTGTATGAAAATGTAAACCTTCTATTTCTCAAAATACAAGCTTATCAGATGATAAGCAATAAAATTAAAAATATATGTAATTATGTTTCACCGGAGATAAGTCCCTTGATATATGATGAGATTATGATAATATAATATGACATGAATATGATAAGACACTAAAATCCCAATAGATAAGTGGCCCAAAAACATAACATTCATAAATGAGGATATGTAATGGATTTATAAATGTTTGAAAAAATTATCTCAGTAATTAATTAGACATAAAAAATTAAAACAAAAAAATTAATTTACCAATTTAGCCAAGACATTTTTAATGATAACTGAGAAAATACAGTCTTTCTTATGTGAATATTAGGAGTGAAGAAAAAAAACAAATTACCCATCTCCCAAGTACAGCGACAAAATAGGAGGGGGAAAGTCTATGTCAACAAGTAATGGAAGAGAGAATATCTGAGGAAAATAATTTTTAAGTTAACAGAATTAGAGAACTGGAGGTATTTGGATGAGGGCAGATTGTAGCCTGGAATCTGTTCCATCTCCTGAGAAATGAGAGAAAAATTTTGGCAGTGGAGAGCTGAATAGATCATAGGGGACATGGAAAAGGCTTTGTGCTATATTAAGCAAGATATTCAACTACATTCTTACAGTTGACATAATTGTAAGTTTCAAATGGCTCTCTTTTATTTTAGTCATCATTATAGGCTAAAATTATCATACCAAAATTATAGTAAAGCAATTCTGCAGATGGCTAGTACTAGGAGGTCTGGACACCCAGCTCTCTGCTGTTATAACTTAACCTGTTGGATTTTAGATATCAGAAGGAACAGATGGACTGTATAATTTTCAAAGATCCCCCCAACTGAGTTTCTTAAAAGTATTGTATGACACCTGTATCAAGGCAGTCAATCTGTGTTGTTCTTTAGGCCCAAACCTATATGCCTTACCAGTCATGCTGGCAGTAAAGCTGACAGCTCTTGTGAAAACTGTGAAGCTTAACAAGGATTCATGCTTGATGGGAAAACCATTCCTTCTCTCTGAGAAGATGAGCCAAGGCATAACTGCAGACAGGACCAGGAATCATAAAAATAAATGGGCTTACCAGAAGCCAAAAGTTCTACTCCTCTCTCATGCTCACAACACTTCACCCTAGAAAACTTTAAAAGTGGATGTAAATATAATTCACCATGCTCAAAGGAAAATGTCAACAATGTACTCATGCAACACCTCACTTAGGGAAATGCAAGACATCCACCTAAATAAGCTACAAAGAGAACAATCTAGTATGTAAAATGCTTTTTTTTATTATTTTTTTTGTGGAGCAATTAAATATTAGAGAAGTACTCAAAATAGTAAAATTGCTTTTAGAATATAGACCTGTGGTCCTTCTTTCAGTAATAATTGGCTTGTAGGGACATTATATGTCTTTTCAGGGCACTCACAGCCCAAGATAATAAAAGCCTAACACCATGAAAGCCTTTTTTTCTTCTCAAGGAGAAGAAAGTTAACCAACTCATTCAAAGTAGTATATGCTCTTCAAGAAACTAAATTAAAGACAACAAAAGGCATCTTTTTTTAACACACATAAAAAAAAATTACATTTCCATTTGGCAGCATTCCTTAGCCTGTTTGAATATAGCTTTGGGTTTATTTTCACAAAGCTCATGCAGTTCAGTCCAAAACTAAAACCCAAAAAAGCAAAGCCTGAGGAAAAATCAATAAAAGACACATATATCTATCATTGATTCCAGATTATAGTTTTCTAAGAAAATAAAGAGGATCATGGTGGATAATAAACATATCTCAAGTCTACATATTCTTCATGAAAATTTCTGACCCAAGAAAACCAGATTTGTAGTTTTTAAACAAGCAGCTAGCATACTATTAAAGTGAAATGTACAATAAAGTATGAGTCAAATTTGACAGGATGAAAAGAGTACTAACTTGTAAACTAAGATAAACTAAATATTGGATAATATTTTAAGAATGAAATCCCATTATTGAATAATTCTCAAAATAGACAAAACGTTGAACCCCCTGTGCACATTATTAAACTTGATTTTGTTTTCCTCAAGAGATGATCAGGACCTCAAATTTGTTACATTCAAAATATACTTCCTTACGTTTTCACTTTTGTTTCCAAGTATGTTCCTCCTCCATCTTCCAAATCTCAGAAAATGGTGCCATCACCCTTACAGTTGCTCAAGCCAAAATCCCCTATCTTATCCTCATACCTCACACCCAACCCCTCAGCAAATCCTGTTTACTCTCCCTGCAAGATCTAACCAAAATCCAACTTTTTTTATCACGTCTACCATCCTGGTCCAAGATATCAGCTCCTTTCACCTAGACCATGAAATAGCCTTCTAACTGGACTTCCTTCCACCACTTTTGTCCACCTTCAGACAAAATAATACGCAGTGCCCAGAGCAATTTTTTAACGTTCAAATAAGATTATATCACTGTTTATCCCACCTAATCCTCTGTAGCTATTACTCATAAAATAAAATCTAAATTCTTGACCTATAACTACATACATGATTCACCCACCATCTATCTCTGTAACCTCATATCCAATTATTGGCTTACTCTACTAAACTACAATATTTTTCACCCAAATAGTCACACACTTTACATCTGCACTTCATCTAAGTCTTTACTCAAATGCTCCTTGGGCCTTTTCTGGCAACCCTCTCTAAAACATCCATCTGCAGCCTCTATTCTATCACTCTGTATGCCTTACTGTGCTTTGCATATCCTCATAGCCCTTAACATTATTATACATATATTTGTTACTGTTATCTTTTTTCCTGCTAGGATGTTAATTCCATAAGAGCAGGTGCTTGGATGTATTCACAACAGTATCTCCAACCTTCTGAAGCATACGCAAAACCTAATGAATATTTGTCGAGTATGTACGTCCTTGAATGAGGATAATAACAAAAAGTAGATGAAATAACTGCAAGCCTTACTGTTATCAACTAAAATTTATTCCACATATCAGAATGTACCTTGGTATGGAAAGTAATGTAAAAAGAAGTATCAAGACACTAAAATGTTTATTACATCAACTTTATTACATTATGGTCCTATATTAGATTTTGCTTATTATATAATTTATATGTACAATGTCAATTGCAGTATACTTTTCAATATCCATAGTTATCTCTTTATGCTTTATAATATATTATACATACTGGCTGATTCAAGCCAGAAAAATAAATATTTATTTTCACATTGATGCAATAAAATGTTTACTTTTTATTAGATTTGGTATTTCAATTTCTGGGAATTTGTCTTGAGGAAATTATTCAAAGCCTGGGCAAAGAATGTAAGCATGATTTTTTTAAAAATGTATGAACAATGTAAAAATAAAATCTAACAATGCCCCAAAGGTTTTAATCTCAATCTTCAATCACCTAAGATGTCCCAACAAGATATCAGCTTAGTTAACTGGTCAGGGCATTCTCCAAACTGTAAGATCAACCCCTCATTATTCAGCTAAATCCAAATCAGAATGCTTTTTAATGGAAAACATATCTATCTTTCTCCTTTTATTGTGTGTGTGAGTTTAACAGAAAAGTGAGAAAATATTAGAGAATATGTGTGCTGAGGGAAGAGAGTTCTAAAAAGCTTTTTTGGTATTCAATAGGAAAACAAAAATACAAAAGATGTTTGTGCTTATTCAAGATGAAAAGTATCACAAATTTTAATTGATAATAACCCAGTTCTGACTAAAGGTTAACATAAAAATGTATTTCAAATAAAGATGTGCAGATAGATCAATGGAATAGAAGTGAGAATCAAGACATAGACCCTTGCATTTATGGTCAACTGATATTTGACAAAGATTCCCATCTAATTCAATGGGGATAAAATAGTTTTTCAAAAATTGTGCTGTGTCAATTACATATCCATGTGAAACACAATTAATTTAGATCCTTACTTCACACCATACACAAAAATTAACTCAAAATGGGTCATAAACCTAAATAAAAGTGATAAAAGTTTTGGTATAAGTAAATCGTTCTCAGATGTGACACCAATCAAATGATAAATTGTACTTTACCAAAATTAAAATCATTCATGCTTCAAACCACACCATTAAGAAAATGAAATGACAAATGACAGATTAAGAAAAAATACCTGCATATCATATTTTTAACAAAGAACTTGTATTCAGAATTTATAAAAAATTTATACTACTAAAAAATTGAAAGCTATATAATATATAATAAGCAATATAATAAATAAATATATAAAAAAAGAAATTCTGCAATGAATTTACAGATAGTGCTAAACTGACAATATCCACAGGGATAATAATCAATTGTACTACACCAAATACAATTTATATTTCTCTGGAAAAGAATTTTTATCTGCATTATCAGTTTTTTTAAAGTTAACTTTCAGCTCTACAAGGTTATAAAGAATTATAGTTAAAGGCAAATATAGGCAGAGATAACTCGGATGAGAAGATCAAGACACCCATTAAATTTCAAAGCCTTTTGCAAATTTTTCTTATACAACCACATGATACTTTTCATGATAAAAAATGGTATTTAAATGGTGACAGAAGGACATTTAACTTTGGATGGTGAACACACAGTGCAACATACATATGATATGTCATTCAATTGTACATTTGAAACATGTAATTTTATTAGCCAATGTCATTCCTTTAAACTTAATAAATAAATACTGAATACGTTAAGATGAAATTCACTAGTTGTTGAATATTTTCTCAATATTGTATGTATTTTTTCAGTCTCTGAAAGTTGATTTGGTTTTAGCTTTGCCCCAGAAATACAGAACCAGTTGACAATAGGGTTTGACAACATGGCTTCCTCAAAAGTGATTCTAAAAGTTGTGATATTATTTATAGGCAGAATCTAAAAAAGCCAAACGCATAAAAGCAGAGAATATATTGGTGGTTGCCAGAGGCTGAGGGGAGAGGGAAATAGTGTGATCTGGGTCAAAGGTACAAAGTTTCAGTTATGCAGCATGAATAAATTCTGGAGATTTATTGTTCATTATGATGACTATGGTTAACAATACTATATTGTATAATAAAAACTTGCTAAGAGACTAGATTTTAAGTGTTCTTACTACGAAAAATGTAATTATGTGAAGTGATGGATATGTTAATTGCTTGATTGCAGTAATCATTTCACAGTATATACATATGTAAAACATCATGTGTACACCTTAAATATATTCAATTTTTGTCATTTATACCTTATTAAAGCTGGGGGTGAATAAAAAATATAATGAACACCAAAACGAGGAAAAAAAAACACATGGTAAAGTATTTTCTTGATTCTAACTGCTATAGTCCCTCATTTCATTCTTCAAACTTTACTTGGACATTCCTGTCATGCAGTTAGTGCTTTATAACAGGGTTCCCCAAAACCAGCTTGATGAAGATTGGTCTTGGTCTGTGACCTGTTAGGAACCTGGCCGCACAGCAGGAGGTGAGCAGCAGGCCAGAGAGCAAAGCTTCATTTGTATTTGCAGCCGCTCCCCGGTGCTAGTATCACTGCCTCTGCTCCACCTCAAATCATCAGGCATTAGATTCTCATAGGGGCACAGATCCCTGGTGCCAAAAAAATTGTGAACCACTGCTTTAAAGTATATACTGTAATAATCTTTGTTTGGTGCTAAGGAAGAAAGAATGATCTGACAGAGAGATTCCTCTAGGAGCCTTTACCACATAACTGTTGCTGGCATTATAAGGGTCAAAATAATTAGTTCGGTGTAGACCTAGCCCTTGAAGACTTGAAAATATGGAATAGATATATTAATTAGGGCCCTGCCAACTCCTCTATCATTTGTGGATAATCGCAATGAAACATTTTAATTGTTATGATTATTATTTAGTATGTTATGATATGTATTTCATTTCTTTCACAAATAAAAACTTGTCAACTGGTATAACAAGTATAGATGTTTCCAGTGAAGAGATCGCAACAGCTACTCCACAACTGTCTTCACAACAGTTACTCCATCTACATTAAAAGAGAGAATATTGGTAGAAGTACTGCTAATCATGTAGATATGTCATATAGTGCTATATGACGTAGGAAGATATACTTTGCTGCTAATATGGCATGGTTCTTTCCTCATATAACTGAGTCATCAGTTTAAAACCTGCAATAGGGAGAATGATCTCAAGGGAGTATTTTAGACTATCAAGGCAACTAACCCAGCTCAGGAATAAATGATTACATGACATGTAATGTCCTGATAATCAGCTCTAGCAAGAATATGAGCTCTGGATCAAAATAATCTATAGAGTCTCTATAAAATAGAGCAAAAGTGGGGGCTGGTCCTTGAACCTTTCATGTCCTAAGGAAGGTAAGAGGCTCTTTTTTAAAGTCTATCTCTAAGTATCGATAAAGCAAAACTACCTGGACAATTTGACATGATCATTTCAATGCTTTTGTGTTTATGCACTTGCATAAAAATGTACATGACTAAATATTAAAGGCACTATTTTTATTTTTTACTCAATAATGTGAATAACAGAAATTGAACCACACTCCCTCCCTGATCCAGTCCTCGATCCCATCCCAGGAGACAGATTTAGTAAAAGAGTAAAACTCAGAGATACAACAGTGATACTTGCTTTGCACATTACTTAGAATAATTTTTTTAACTGGAGTATTTTATGAGTTTTTAAAAAAAGTCTGAAAATATCTGCAAACAGCCACACCACACTGTTATATAACAAACCATAGGACACAATCCACATCTACTCTTATCAGATACTCAGACTTTCAAGATGAGATAGCAAATGAATATTCACCTTGTATCTTTTTCCAACTTCCTTCCTAGACAAGAGACAGAACATTTGAATTTAGAAAAAGATCCTGAATCAGCACTGAAGACATCACCAGAGATGGTTGCTTTATGACAAGATTAAACAATATCGCCTGCCATAAGCTAAAAAAGCTTATCTGATAAAGCATAGAATTCCGATATTGAAAGATGATTAATGAAATCAGCAGCATGTTAAATATTAAGCACTTCTTGGAATGTGAACACTATGCTAGAGGTTACTGCATCATAGGAGATGAAACTTTAAAGGACCTCAAGGTCTTTGGTTCTAAGACTCTGCTGAAGCATAAAAATGTCAAAGCATCTAAATGAGTTCCAGATCTGACACTACAGGGAAACATGACTGCTTAAGGGTGTTTTAGTTCTCAGATCCCCAGATATTTCCCATCCCACCTCCAATGCTATTGCCCTCAAATAAATAGTTAAATTCATCCTCTTGGAAACCTTCAGATTAAGACTCTCTTTTTACTTTGTATATTGTTTTCATTTGAAAATTTTCTTCTTTCTCCTCCATAATATTATCATATCTCTCTGGCTCTCCATAATACTATAATAAATGTCTAGTCTATCTATTCTTTAAATATTTTTTGAGTACCTACTATGTGCCAGGTACTTTTTTAGGCATTAAAGAGGTGAATGAGTAACTAGCAGGCCTTGACATCCCTTGTCAAACTTTTGGAACTATGACTTCACCAATATTCTATTTTTCCTGCTTCAAGTCCTTGTTATGTTTCCCACATTAACAATGGAGACCATCCTTTTTCCTGCCACTGACACTACATAACTCATATCCCTCTAGCTGGCAAGGGTTTTCAAAGCTACAGCACTTGATTTCCCTTCCTCCAAAATAGTCATCTTTTAGTTTCCATTTCAAAAATGTTCATTCTGAACTAGCAATCCGCATAGCCATTCCCAGTCTTCTGTGTGCAACAGCCAACTTGCTGCCCGCCTTCTCAGATATGCTTTCTATCACTGTGATCTCCATAAAATTCATGGTAGAATAACATGTCTTATTTTAAGATAAAATGAAAGCTCATATTTATTATTTATAATTGACCTTAATAACACTAACAATGTGCTCATACACTCGTGGCTTAGTATGTAGAAAAATGCTTGCTTGCCCCCTTTGCACCAGTCACGCACTCTTTTTATCCTCCTTCTCCGCTTTCCCTTCCCCTTCCCCTGCCTCTCCCTCCCATCTCCCTCTCTTCTTCTTCTTCTTCTCCTTCTTCTTTCTCTTTTCTCCAGTTCCTTCTCGTCCTTCAACTATTCTCCTCCTTCTCTTCCTCCTCCCCCTCCTTCTTTCCCTCTTTCTCCTCCTCCTTCTGAAAGCCTGAATTCTCTATAAAAATTTGTGCACTACTTCTAGAATTATTTTTAAAACCAGCATTGTTATGGCATCAGCACATTCCAAAATATTTATATTTTGAAAATATATTTTATGTGTTTATACCTGAAAGAAATTCCCATGTTTCTGATTGTAATTTAAGTGCTTGTGTTCATTGTTCCATTCTGTATTAGTGTAGACAATGCATTCTGAGTAAGATTACTTAGTGAATGGTAATTGATAGTCACTACTTTAAGTGTAAAAAGTTAAGAAACAGAGCACGAAGGTAGAAGAGGGCACCTGTATGTCCATGTCTATTCTACCACTTCTATGAAAGTTGATTACTTGGAAAATGAAAGAAATGCTCTAAAATAAAAACAAAAAACTAGCAAGGAATGTTTTCTCATCTTGAATTCAGTTGGTATTAGATTGTTGGATTTAGAGAAAAGAAGGTTGGAGGGATTTTTTAAGAAATGAGGGCTTCTTTTGTTTATTTTTATCAGATAGAACATAGGATCCAGAAAACTTGGTTTAAGTCATGGATGATCTGCTAGTACATGGTACCCTCGACTACTCCACACCTCTGCAAGTCAACTCTTTTCACTTGTAAAATGAAAGATTGTGTTAGAAGATTCTCTGATCCCCTCAGAACATAACTGCTATTTGTGGTTTCCTATAAAGTATATGACTTACCTAAATAATAACCTAGGCAGAAAGAGTTTCCTAGATCATAATTCCCTCACCTCCAGTTTGTATCTACTGCTATTCTGAGGGCTTTGGAATACTCCACTAGTGATAAGCAGTAACAGAAAAGCAGTATGAAAAGAAAGATTTTGTTCCACCGCTAAACCTTCATACACTCCTTAAGAACTGTCTAAGATATTACTGGGAGTTCTACTTAACAGGCAACAAATTACATTGCATTACCTCCTGGGTAACATTAATAATTAAAAATGCAGAGAAACAATCAAATATTCAGAATTATAGATATTTGCCAAACAGTATATTATCACTGTTTAGATTGATATACATGTAAATAAACAATGGATAAATTAAAGGTCAGTTCAGGTTTTCATCTAGTTATTACTTAGAGTCAAAATACAGCCAAGATAAAGAAAGGGTTGGGCAGGTGCTATGAATTACAAACCTTGTTTATCTAAGTAGTATTATTGAATTAAATTCAGTAAACACCCACGATGTATTCAGCACAAACCGAACCCTCCACTCCCGGTGAAAACAATTTACAAAATACTGGTTCATACATTCTGTGAGCATGCAATCGAGTTGATAAAAAATTAAATTAGAGCTCAACCCACAATTAGGAAAATGATTAAATGCTAAATTCTTGGAGATTCATAAATTCATATAAACCCAGAGAGAAAGAAGAAAAAAGCTTCCTATAGTCTGGAATTATTGGATTTCCTAAAGAACAATGGAGTAACTCAAAGCATTAATATTGGAATTCTGACTCTGGCCATGTGCCTGGCTTTTTAGTGCCCTGGGTTGCCTATGTGATGAGAATGAACATCATCAAAAAGCCTAGGCAGCTTATATTTAGCAAATGGAAGCACATGAATATACCAGTTGAGTAAATGAACATTTAAGTACTCGCGAAAGAATAACATAATACTTGGTAATGGAGATGTTGGTAACAGGAAGAAAGGGGTAGTAATTTTGCGATGAAGAATTCCAATGTAGGGTGGGTTTAGTCTAGCAATAACATCAGGCTCTCCGTATACTTAAGAGACAGACTCGATTAGGAATGTGCCCTGTGGGCATTAAGTGCAATTGCCATCTTCACGACAAACTATACTTGGTCAGCACAGAAAGAATTGCTACCGTGCATCAAGCTTACAGTTCAATTTACCAACCCAGTAAAAGCTCCATAGACAGCTAAAACACAGGCAGGTTCTATTCACTGCTGGATCAGACACATAAAAATGGATTATTCTTTAGTTATTTGTACAATGTAAAAATTTAAAAAAGGGCAACATTTGTTTTGAAACCATGCTCTAACTATTCTCTCCCAGGTTCATCTCCCTGCATGACTGGAATGGCCTCCTAAATGTTCCCCTCTCTTGCTCTCTCCACATTCTCAGCTTCCATTCTCACATACTACACTAATCTCCCTAAAACGCAGCTATAATTATGCCTCCACCCTGCTGAAAAGCTTTCCAGGATTCTCAGTCCTGCCCTATAGTGTCTAAATCCCTTCCCTCTGTATTTCTTGTCCCCCCGCCTATAATCTTAGTTTAAAGCTCTCCAAACTGGATTATCAAGTGCTCTGCACATATCTCCAAGTATTGATCTTTACTGTGACTTAATTCCTCCCCCAAATGGGATGTTCTCTCCTTTTCTTCCCAAACTCCACTGTGAAAATTTTAGAAAAATGTTCACAAAATATTTTATATTCCTTTCTTTAAAAGGTGGAACCTAATTTTCCCTGCTTTTAATATAGGATGGATTAGTGGCTCACTTCTAACAAATAGAATGAAGCAGAAGTGATGATAATGACCCTCAAAACTAGATCATAAAAAGATCCTCCATATTTCTCTATGTGTGTGTGTGTGTGTATGTATTGGTGTGTGTGTGTGTGTGTGTGTGTGTGTGTGTGTGTGTGTGTGTGTCTTTCTGTGTCTCTGTGTGTCTGTGTCTGTGTCTCTGTGTGTCTCAAATTGCTGGCTTTGGGGGAAGCCAAGTTCTAGGACCCTCAGGTAATCCTATGGATACCAACACTGTGAGAAACTGAGATTTCCTGCCAACAGCCAAGGAATGAGCCATCTTGGAAGCAGACCCTCCAGCCCCCATCAAGCCTTCAGGTTGAACGCACTCCTGGCCAATAGCTCGACTGCAATCTCAAGAAGACCAAGAGCAGAACACCCAGCTAAGTTACTCCCAATTCTTGAACTACAGAAACTATGGGAAATAACAAATGTTTGCTGTTTTAAGTCATTAAATTTTTGGAGTAATTTGTTATGCAGTAGTAGATAAGTAATTAAAATAGCTAATGGTAGCTGATAACTAATAGACAGCTATTAAATAACTGACCCATTTCCAAGTTTCTCAATTTTAAATATATTTCTTGAATATATCCCAGATGAAATGCCTCCTTTCCCTCAAATCTCTCCTGGACCACCTGGGTAGAAATAGTATCTAAAATCATAAAAGGTTAGATCTGTAACTCTCCTGTAGAATTTTATATCTCTACTATAATGACAAATATTTCTTGCACAATTTTCTCCCTTACTAGATGCTAAGATCCTTGAAAAACTGGTTCCAAATTTTTCCTCTTATCTCATTACAGGAGTTAGGTGCGTTAAAAAAATGGTAAATGTTTGTTGAGAGAATGAGAAGCCAGATTCTAAAGTCTCTTTCCTTGCTTTAAAATCGATTTTTTTTTTATTATGATGATTTTAGTAAAGAGTTATGTACAACTGAAGAAGTAAGACACAAAATAAGAAGTACTTAATTCCTTTATAACTTTTACAAAAGAGAAAATTGCTCAGAGAAAATAATTAACATATTTAAATTTTCCAAGCAGATTAGGCAGTGGAATTAAATCATCACCATTCTGATGTTTGTCTTTGTCCAAAACTGACACAGGATGAAATATGAGGAGGCATGGGAATCGAGAGGTAATTGTTCCTGCCTAAATAAAAGTCCTCACCAATTTTTCTTCCAATTGAAGACAGAAACTTTTCTCTTTCAGATTGTTTGAGTTGTCATCATCCCTTAGACTACTTCCACTCTCCTTACCACAGCCTCCAATTTGTTTTGCACAATATTAACTAAGAATCAACAGTAACATACGAAAAATGAATAACGATTTTAGATTGTTTATATCTAAAATCCAGGCTTCCCATTTTCTCTGAGTAATGGAAAATGTTAAAACTGATTATAAACTGAGCATGAAATGTTCAGAGCATTTGGCTTTTAAAAATGAAAGCACAAACATTATTATGCTTTGTTGGAGCTCCCAGGTATAATTACATAAAAGGAAGGACTCTTCCTGCCAGCCCTTGTCTTTGCCACTGGTAAGAGGACATACTGTCAGAACCCATATCCCTGCTTCTTCTGACATATTTCCATCCAAAGTTTCTACTATCAGCCAATGTTCAGCAGTCAGGAAAGCTCAGAGTTGGGCAGTAATAGCCTAAATAGGCAAACCATATCTATATCTTATGCAAACAGATTTGATCCTTGATCTGAAGCAACCACAATAAACCTATTGAGAGATGTTGTATAGGGATAATTGTTTTTATAGTAAATCAGTATCCATTTACAGGTTATTATATACTGTAAAACAACAAATATGCGATTTACATGTGAACAATTATGCATTCTTGACATAGAAGACATAGATTCCCTTTCCTAAGCAACAGTGACAACAAAAAATCACTGAGTTCCTGAACTCAGGTTGTTTCTATCTTGCTCTCAATTGTTAAGATAAACATTTTTTCAGTTCAAAATTCTAATGAGGCAAAAGAAAAATAGTGTCATATTCTTAATTTCTAAACTGCATTTTTGGATTTTTGACTACTACTGTTCCTAGTCTTTGCTCCTAAAATGGGGGTAAAATTTTAAGAAACTGGGAATCCTTTGAGTAGCATTATTTACACTGCCAAACATTAGATTATAGAGCACATCTGCATTATTTTCTACACTAGATAAATGAAATAAAGATTAAGGCAATAATTCAGGAGATTTACTCAATGTTAGCTATCAATACAGGTGATTCAAGACAGTATAATTCTAGTCCTTGGTAGTAAAAGTTTTCAACCTGGATATTACAGATAAATAACTCTATATTTCTCTGTCAGTGTGGACAGAGTTTTGGGGGGAAACTTTTTTTTTTCATCAGACATACCTGCCATTCGAATTGCCACTCTTACAGCAGCATATTCTATCCAAACTAACAAATGGACTCTAATGTGTGATTGTTATTAATTTTCCTTATGGACAGTGAAAATAAGCTCTCTCACATTCAGCCTCTTGGTTAGTTGAATCAATTTCACCTCAAGCCCTACTGAATTTTATCTGGCCAAAGAAAGTCATCAACAGCATGGCCATAGATTTTTAAAAAATATTTGTCATAATTCAACTTTTCTGAAGTGGAAATATGAAGAACAAGGACAACAGAAAAATGATCACACAATTACTATTCAGTCACAGAGGAAATATGCAAGAACTCAGTGAGGTCATTCAACATTCCTACAGGTATCTAGGCAACACTAAAGGAAAGTGACTGTGTGGAATGACAGATATTGACCAGATGTGATTCTGAGAGGCCATATTTTTTTAATCAGATTTTGCCAGAAGCAATTAAAGGTAAACCTAAAGTATTTTTATTATAAGAGAAAATTCAGTATCATGTTGGTCTGCTGATTGGTGCACATGCAGGTCAGTCACTATTGGTTGGAAACTACATATCCTGGCTTGCTTGGGATCATGCCTGCTCTCCTGAGTAATAACAGTGTCACTGTTTGCCCTAAAAAATGCATCAGTTTAGAAAACAAATGATTTGGTCATCCTAATGTTTAGTAGATTTGTATTAAGAGGAAAAAAAACTATGACATAAATACACATTTAATGTTAAAACCATCTCATCTACCACCCTCATTCTGATATTCCTCAGTCTTGGTGAGAGTATGAAGTAAGTATATAGTTTCTCAGCAACCTCCAACCTGACCCTTCTAATTCAGGTAACACACATGCGCGCGCGCACATTTTTTTTGGTTCTACCTTAACACATTCCATAAAAAAGGATTGGCTTTTGTTTGCCAATCAGTGTATCACTTTATCCAATACCAAGATCAAGACTCACTTTCTCACTTTGTTTCACAGATCCCACTTCATTTAACCTCACAAGATGCTGATCCTAGAGGTAAAAGTATATTATTCAATTTTTATTACATTGATTTGCTTAGAAATAGATATGTTAGGTTGAACTTATATGACAAACATTGCCCACACCCTAGTATACTTGAGAAAATTCTGGTCATTGGTCAGTAGTTCCACTGCACTTCAGCAACAGAGAATACCTCCATCTGGAGGCTCACAAAGTCCCCACCCCTGTGTTTGAAGGGCTAGATACTGTCAAGTTAGAAGGAAAATTCCTCAGTCTCATTTTTCTCATCTACTTTTAATTTTTAAAATTTAGTTGTAAACTTTTTGTAATCCTTTTTAAATTCTTTGCCACAATGTGAGATATACATAAATAATCAAAGATGGTTCTTGTCTTCCAGATGTTAGAATTTAGAATAATAAGGAAAACAGAAACCATAAAGTTATAGTACAGAATATGATATAATAAGTGCTATAAAATAGAGACAATGTGCTATTAAGTTTCAAAGAAAGAAAAAAAATCACTTTAGGGGTGGGGGCGTGACAAACCAAAAAAAAATTATATAGTAGATAGTGTCAAAATTGGGTTTTGATTTTATATAATGAGGTTAAATAATGGCAGAGATGTTGAGACAGAGGGCTGTCTAGTGGGAAGAGCATAAATAAAGGTATAGGGGTTGGAAATTAGAGTGTATTATTGAGATAAAACAATAATTCAAACCAGTAGAATAATGGTTTAGACTTGTCCTGTCTAAAAAGGGTAGATTTTTGATATGACTATTATATCTAGGGAGATCAGCTTGAGAAAAGAAAATGTATATGTTCACAGCATTGTGTGGATATGTGAGCATACCTACAATTTTACTGAAAATACACACGATTATTAAATGCTCATTTACAAAAAGCAGGGATTGAATAGTCTACTACTGCATACATTCACTCAACGGCTGGCTGCTTTCAGCTCAGATAAAGAGAAAATCAACCAAGAGCTCCAAAGACATCTGCTCTCAAGCAAAGATTCAAACTTTCTGTGTGATAATCAGGAGACAAAATAGCCCCAGATCCATAGTCCTGTAGAATTTCATGTTTGTGTTCAGCAGCTCTGATCTAGGATCATGCTTCCTAGCTCAGAACAGGCTGCATTTTCGAATCAAACTCTGGAGGGAAAGAGAGGGAAGGGAAGCAATTACTCTGTTGAAGCTGGCATATTGTACTGTCTTCTGGACTTGGTGATAGAGTCTCACTTTTCCCTGCTCTAAGTCTCAATCAGTTTGATTGACACACAGAACTGTTCATCTATCTCCTCCCTAGGGAGGGAAAGGAGGATAAAGTGCAATATTGCAGAGCAAAAGTGGTTTTTACACATCATCTTAATTTTCTGTGATGGAGAAAAAAGAAAAAGAATAAGAATTCTAAGTGGCAGAGAAAGGTTCAAGGTTAATTTGATTGGCAATATGAAATGCCACTTACCTCGGGCCATTTCAAATTGCCCCTCATTCTCTCCACAGTGAATGAAATGATTCTTTCTAAAGACAGGGCATCAACGAATAATGGTTGCTATTACATATTCATATACCACTTTACATTCATTCGGTAGCTTACTTGGCAAGAATTCCTACAAGTCTCTCCTCTCAGATGCATTGTCAGAAAAGTGAAGTCAGGACTGAGAGGGACTCATAGGCACTTTTTAATGGACAGTATGTGGGAACAGTCTGTGGGGAAGCAAACCTTACCTGTGGTGTGCAGGTGATCTATGCCTCCACTGCCTATCCCCTCAGCACATGCAGGGAAATGCACTTTCCAAAGACAGTACTTTAAATGCTATTTAAGGATCCATTTGTATAGTCCTCAGTTTTAACAACAAGGAGTACTTCTCAGAATTGAGAAGAGGTAGAGAAAAATCATTTGTTCCTCAAAAAAATAAAGTGAGACAATCCTCTTTCTACATTAAGGGTGATTTTCTCATCAAAGAAATTCAGGAAGAAAATTGTTGTTGTTGTTGTTGTTGTTTTAATAAAAGAATTTTTTAAAAAACAGGAAAAGTCATATCATGAGTTTCTGAGTTGTGATACAATCAACACACACTTCTCTGGAGCATGATTCCAATAAAATTAGGGTTAAATCAGTTCAACACTCACTTGCTGTCTAATATGCATGAGGCACAAAGTTGGCAAGTTTCATTTGCATATATGCCATTTTATTCCACACAACAAAGATATGGTCACAGATACAGTTACTAAATACAGTCCAAGGAAGGGCAAAAAGAAAATATAGATGGCTCAGTGCATACCCATCCCATCTTAAAGAGACATAAAACACAGGAATTATTTATGCAGAATCATTAGCTTTGTATCTTTAAAACATGATCTCTCTCTCTCTCTCTCTCTCTCTCTCTCTCTCTCTCTCTCTCTCTCTCTCTCTCCCTCTCTCTGTCTCCCTCTTTCCCTCCTTCCCTCCCTCCCTTTTCTGTCTTTCTTTTTCTCTGCCTCACTTATTTAATGAGATCGTCAATTGCTAAATGGCTTTTTCTGATTAACTCTCTTCTTTCAAGGTCAATGACTGCCTTTAGCATGATGACAGTGATCAAGGGAACACATACTTCAGATAAACCTGGAAATGTTGACTTATCATAAGTTCAGTGTAATTAAAAGGTGTGCCTATGCCTGGGACAACCGTTTGAAACACGTTTCTAGAAACCTAATGTCTCTAACCCTACCCAGAACATTTGTTAGTGAATTTCCTCTACAGATCCATAGTTAAGGGTAATTTTTATAAAGCACTAAAAATCTACATGAAATTAACGTCAGAATGTAAGCTTGAGCTTTTTTTTTAACTTTAATAATTCCTAATTTGAAATTAGGAGGAAAAGAACTTTCTATTTACGTATTTCTGGAAAACATGAGGTGAATTCAAATACTTTAGTGCATACTACTGCCCTGTGTTTTGACATGCAGTGGAACTTCTTGAAGAATTGTACCCTAGAGTTATTGTGACCACAACTGTTCTCAGTGTGATTGACTTTTTTATTGCTAATGAAATTGGTGCTCCCAAATATGTAACGTAGAGAGAAAATAAGAGAAAAAGAGATATTTCCACTGAAGTTATTCTAGAATAGTCTTGCCTCCCTACATCTAAATATCATTCCAGGATGCCAGGATGCATTTGGCTATTTATGTCTCATAGGGCACTCAAGAGCATCATTTAAAAAACAAGTGGCAAAATTTTTACTCCAAAAGAACAGTTGATTCATCCAAGTTCAGCAGTAAATCACCTTCAAATGGCTGAATTCGAACAAGGAAACATGCTAAGAAACAGGAATGTGTCTGGGTAAGTTAAGTTAATTTTGAAAAAAAAAAAAAACAGCTATCTAGGGGTTTATAATTTTAAATCATGAAATACCTAAAATAGCCATGTCACTCAAAGTGGTAAGGCCAAAAATTAGTGGCCAAATGGTCAATATCTTGAGATAAAAGCTTGCCCAGGTAGTGACTGTGGTCATTTGCTCCTTCATCTATAAGGTCTAATGGCAAAGGAGGCAGCAGAATTATAGTTACTGAATTATTCTGTAATCTGCAATGTGTGAGCTCATATGCAACAATACTGTTACCTTTCTTGCTATTCTCCAAACTGATCTATAAAATGAAAATCATAATACCTACCTACTAGAGTTGTTATAGGGATTAAATTAATATAAAGCTTAGCATCATGCGTAGCATGCCATAAACTCTCAACAAATGACATTGCTGTAATTACTCTCACACCAAATATTTTTCACTCTTTAGTTAATTTAGCCATGAACAAATTTTATTGGAAACATTGCATATTTGATCATAATCTATTTTTTCCACTTATCCAAAGAGTACGTGTTGAGTTCCTTCTACATTCTAGGTACCAGGCAAGCAGAAGGATTGAATTCTCAGGTGATAGATCAGAGTTAGGCAGGTGCATGTTTAACTGTGGCCAGTGGAGTTCTGGAACTCAAGACTAGCCTAGGCAGTGTCAGCTACAACTTCAGAGGTCTTGCAGGCCCAGCTTCTAGACAGAAATGGGTAATTTTGGGAAAAAGTAAGTAAATAAAGCTTTCATTTTAGGAAACTTAAGTAAGGTCTCTCAAAAGAATTCAGGTGTACTCCAAGTAAGTACAAACCAAACAGTCATGCAAACAGTTAACTTGAAAACATACAAGCATCTGAAAGACCGGAAAATAAAAATATAAACTCATAGAATAGAAAGAGAGGCTCAGGAAACAACCCATAGGACTGAAGGTTTATTGATTGCCAAAGATCTCAAAGGAAAAAAACGGTCTTCCAGCCCTGTCCTGGGTTTAATCACATTGATCCACACTCACATCCCTTTTGCACTCTTTCCACTCTGAGACTATCCTGCCATGCACATTTGGCCCAAATACATATACACATGCAGCTTTGCCAAGGCCATCAAGAACATGTGAATTTCTAAATGATAAGCAAGTGCTTGCATTAGCTTTTGCTAACACATTTAAGCCTTAAGAAAAAAAATTAGCTTTGTAGTTTTTAATATCGACAATGTTTTTCCTGCTTTAAAAACATTCTTGAAACATCCCAATTTTAATCACAATAAAAATGTGTTATCTGCAATGTCATTATCTCCTTATAATTATTCATTACATTTTAGGTTAGTTGTTGCTGCTTTTATAACAACACTATCTTTCCCAACTTCTCACTTTCACATTTTGAACGTTGGTGCAAATTTTAATTCTATTATACCAACCATGGCTAATCATAGTGTTGAATTAAAAATCTTGCAGTTTCCCTTTATATCAATTTATAACAAGTATTTATTTTAATTATCTTTTGACTGTATCCCATACATTTTCAAATTTCGCTCTTCATCCGCATTTAACTTTTCCATTTAGATTCTGCTTTTGTAAGTATTCAAAAAAAATCCATAGTAATACCAAAGCAAGAGCTATTTATGAAATGGAAATGCTACTAAGAATGTGGATGAAGAATGAAATTTGATAGTGAATTGTTGTACTTTGTAAGTACCAAGCAGAAAGCAAAGCACTTCAAATATGTTGTTTCATTTAATCTTTAGGACAATCTTTGGAGGTGCTCATGTCATCACACCCACTCACATATGAGAAACTGAGGCTGAGAGACATTAAACTGTTTGACAGTCACACAACTAAGAAGAGACAAAGTTTAGAACCTCATCCCTCTCGCCCTAGGACCTAGACTCTTAAGTATTACACCATGTGCAGAAAATTTTACATGCTGTTTTACACATGTGCTTTTGCGCAAAATACTTTTTAATGTTGAGGTAGCCAAAGGAAATCCACACAAAATGGAATAAAAGTTTTGGCACTTTCAAGCCTCTTTAAACTTTCATTTTTTTTCCTTCTAATGTACCCCTTGCTACTGCATGGTTTCCATTCAATCACGGCTAGAATGCCATAAAAGAGGTAATAACACAAATGATACTGAAATAACACATGCAGCCAGAGGAAAAATCCATAGGGAAAACAGAACAACATGAAAGCAAAATCTGAAGGCTCTCGCCTTGTGGCGGCTGCTGCCTGCCCAGCACCCTGGCTTCACAGCAATCAGCCACACGCTACATAACAAAAATTTCCATCTCTAAGATGTTATTATGGGCCTCATAGAACAATCTGTGTAAGGTCATATTTGCATAAGTCAAGTGTTCCACAGTCTGTACAGCGTCTTTACCTAATGCAGGATTAAATCGCTGGTGTGGATTGTAATAAACCCTCCAGATTGCCCTAAATGCCAGCCAGCATTCACTTAGAGAAGAGTGGCTGGAATATCGAATAAGTGAGGCATGGAACTACAGCCAACCTCTCCAGCACTCAAAAGCCACAACAGCTCAGAAATCATTCAAGAAAAATACTCTTCTATGCACCAATGCCATTGTATTAAGTAAATTAGTACAAACAAGAAAAAACTGTGTAAGTTGGCAACAATGAAGACTTCAGAGGACCATGCATGATATCACCAGATTGCCATCAATGCAACACAGATATCCTTTAGCCCACTGGCATCCAAACTAAATTTCCAGAAGCCCTGGCTTCCTGCCTCAGAGATGCTTTAGGAATGAAAGAGAAGGAACCAGTCAGGGGGCTATAAGCCTTCAATTCTTCCCTCAGCCAGTGTGACTTCACTTTTATCTAATAGGTATACTGAAATTTCATGCATTATTTGATTGGAAAGATGATCTGCTGCTAAATATGAGGTTGGAACACCACTAATACAGCACAACTTTTACCTTTACTTATGTGCAGATGGTACTGGTGCAAGATTTAGAATTTTGTCCAATGAGTCAACACTGGAAAGTGGCAAAATCTAGCTGAAACACAAGTATTCATATTTCTTGTCCAGTGCTCAATCACCATACCTTCACCCATTCCTTCTTCTGCTTCTTTCTATTTTACTCTGGAAACTCCATTATTATTTTCCCAAATTTTGGTAAATGCATAAATGTGAGAGATACAAAGGTGCTTCCACCATCAAACCTTTAAAAAGTGAGCAGACCGAAGAGCTCTATATGATACATGGTCACTGGAGCAGAGGTGCCCTCGGTGAACTGTGCCTGCTTTCCAACTCTGCACATGTAAGATCTAAGCCTGTCCACGTTAATCTGCTTAGCCTAATTTCTTCAACAATTATATTGTATAGTGCTCTAAGCTTTATCAAACACACGTACATAATTGTCTCCAAAATATAAATTCTGTTATATTTCATATTTTGAAATTGGCCCTTCTACAGAGAGGTTGGAAATTATTTATCCTGCCAGAAATGTTGAATTTTATGGTTAGATAAGACTTTACAGTTGACCCAGTCCAACTCTTTCAGTCTACTGTAGTTGAAAGTCTACAGGGGAGAAAACTGATACCTGAACTATTAAATGATGTCATAGTCTTTAGTGTCTAAGTCAAGACGGTAGACCAGGTCAGTTAATTCTTAGTACCCTGACACTACACATTCCAGTTGTGTGCAGTCACAGCCACTCAGCAAAACAGATTCACTGGCATGTGGATAGTTGGTAGCTCAAAGCAAAGGGACCTTTGCTATACATTCTAATAAATCTTCATGCTTTCCTTCATGGTACCTATCATAATTTTTTATGACTTATTTTTTTAATCGTTTAAATGCATTTATTTATTTAATGCATTTGTTTGTTTATTTGTTCATTTGTACATGGCTTTCTCCCCCATGAAAATACAAAGTCCAGGAGGGCAGGTGATAATTGTATTGTTTAACATTGTTATTTCTAGACCCTACCACAATAGCTAGCACATTGTAGAGGTTAAATGAATGAGAAAATGAGTGAATAAATAAATTTTACAATTCTATGAAAATATTTCTATTACTATATTCATAGTAATAGAACTATGAATTTATGATTTAATAAACTAGGAGCTTCTTGAGAGTAGTGTCTGTGCCCTGTTGTATTGGTAATACCTCATTTATGCCTTATTAATACAGAAAACACAGCCAATAAATATTTATCAGATAAATTATATTCATTCATTGGTAAAATCTAACAATCTCAAATACATAATAAATGCTAAAAACACTCGTTTGCATTGCTTAATAGGGTACTTGTTTGACTAGTTTGTTGCTTGGTTGATAAAACTCCATAAAAATCAGATGTTTTCAGGGTGGCATTTTTAAGGAGCCATCATTAAACCTAGTGTTTTTTATGAAAACCCAAAGATGTTTATTGAAATATGATTTTTCTAATTTTTCTTCTATCCTTCTTTTTCTTCTCTATCAGTTATAAATTACATATATACATACATACATGTGTGTGTGTGTGTGTGTGTGTGTGTGTGTGTATCCATTTTGTGGAATAGTTTTTACTTGTGTTCAAGACAGTGTACACAGGTAAACCATCAGGGAGCAGGTTAGCACAGCCACCTTCTATATATGTCACTTCAAGTTCATTGATTCATAACTCTGAAAACCAAAAAGGGGCCAAAGTTCAGGGTAACCACTTATGATTGTGAGCATCACAGCATGTAATAAAATAGTCATCGAGCTACTGCTTATTGGATTTGAGAAGGTCATTCTGAGTATGGCTCAAGGCTAAGTGCCTAAGTGTATCATGGGTAATGCCTTGGATTTGTCTGTGCTTTTTAAGAACTTCTTTACAAAGCAGATGACAGCAGTGGGAAGAACACACACAAACTCATATAGATCTTTCCCACTAACATTTGGCTTTACTTTTGAAATTTTACAATGTCTATTTCACAAAATGGAAACATAACAGAGACAGTTTCTTAGCAGCTATTGAGAAATGAAAAAGCATCAGGAGTTAGTCTTTCATCTTTCCACCATATTCCAGGTGGAATGAAAAGAACATTTGGCAACTGGTGTTTATGTGTATGTATACGTGCTTATAAATTCCACTTGTTGTTAGCCTTTTGCACAGGGGGAAACAAAGGGTCAAATGTTTCATTTCATAAAATCTTTTTACTCTCTTCTTTCACTGTATACCTTGCTAAAATGATATTTAAGCTGCTTTCTTTTCCTGTTTCTGCCTATCTATTGGTGAAGGAGTTTAAAAAGCATGAACTCACCACGAGGCTAGCACGATGACAAGTCCCTCAAAGCTGCCATTGTCAAAGGCTCTCCATACTGTAGCTATGTCATCTCCTGGATGAACTCCTACATGAAGTGTACAATGTCTAGCATGTTTGAGGTCCCATATGTTTTGGATCCCAGCAGGAACCTAAGCTGATAGTCACACGTATGTGGGCATGTATAGTTTATTGGCAGGTAAGCCCATCAGTAGCTTATCTGAAGACCTACTAAAGAACTGCCTCTCATCAAAGGGAAGAGAAGCAGGCAGCAGGTGCACAGCCTGGAGGAAAACCTAAGCATTGGAGCATTTCCAGCACAACAAATTGTGTTGTTTTTGTCTCCAGACTTAGCCATGCTGAACACCTGACTATATGATTATAGAAAGATGACTATAGAAAGAGTATTGTGTATTGTGGGGCCAGAGGAGGGCAATCCTACCAAAGAAGCTATTTCACTAAAACTTAAGAAAGCACCTATCTTCCTCCTACCAAAAAATGATCGATGATGATGATGATGATGATGATGATGATGATGATAGTGATAAAGGTGAGAGGAAGAGTGAGACAGAAGCAAAAACAACAGCAGTCATTCTCTACTTTACAATAAAATGTAATTGGCTTCTGTTTCTCCAATCCCACCCCAGGGCTTCGATCTGCAAACATAGCAAAACCCAGAGGCTGCCTTATTAAAGTTGAAAGGTTGTGTTAGCATCTGGCAGTAATAGACATGCTTATAAGCACATTTGGGAAATTTGAAGTATTTAAAATCCTGCATGCACATCTTGAGACAAGTGAAATTTGGGTTGTTCCTATTAAAGTGCTCCCATTTGTACCCACAACAAAGGGAGGCCTGAGAAATCTCAGGATACATATATATCCCTTCATAATACATTTAAATATTAAATGACCACTAGATATACATGAATTGGTATCTATAACTCACATGATCAAATTCATATTGCATTTTCACAAAATTTATTAGTTATCTACTACATATAGTACACTGTGCTAAGTGCTATATGGGATTTAAAGGTTAAAAATAGCGCACTTTTTATATTGACTATGAAATATTGCTGAATATATATTTGCATATAGTCATATATAAGAACTCCACCCCCCTTGACTTGTATTTCTGGCATGTCTAGACATTCAAATCATCATCACTAACCAAATAAATCCATTTAAAAGGCCTGTAAGTTGCAAAGAAAATTGTTGTCAATAGGTCTATGAACTTTGCTCTCAAGAAAAAAAAATGGAGTCTCCCTTAAGGCAGAAGTCACGGGCTTAGTATGATGTCTAAATTTAAGGTCACTGATGTTACATTTAGTTATCTGCATTTCTCTGGAAACCAACAGCATAAGAAGTGACAACTGTCAGCAAGGGGCACAAGACCAAGAAACTAAACACTGTGACAATCCCACTGAAGTGATGGGCTGAGGTACCTCCATGACCTTAAGGGCACACTCATGTCAAAACACATCAGTGCGTGTTGCATGTTCAACTAACGTGTCTGAGTCATTACAAGTAGGCAAGCTGTATGCTGTCTCTTCTGGTAAACTAGGCAACATATAGATATATCACATTTAAGATTCTCGTAATTTCTTTAAAAATAAAAAACTAACCACTTAAAAGCTAAAACCCAGGAATATCCCTCCCAAAACTATGGTGACACATGTAGAAATGAAGACCTAGAACATCTGGCCTGAGGTAAATATTAAATAGCAAGTTAGTAGAAAAAAAAAAAACCCAAATGAGAATCCAGGTTCTGAGACCTGACTGGGATATGAAAGAGAATGACAAAGCTTAGGAACTTAATGGAACCTAAGCAAGATTTTCTTCTCCAGCCTCATGTTTTACAGATAAAATAATTAAGATCTAGAGAGAAAAGTAAGTGACTTGCTCAAGGTCATAATTTAGTAAAGAGTAGAAATGAGACAAGAACATAAGTCTAAAAAATTCTAGTATCGTATTTTTTCCATCAAAATATGCTCTTTTCTAAGATAGTTTAATAGAACTTACATCCCATAGGCTAAAAAAATGTCATTCAGTGTCTATTTTACAACAGGCATACTATTTGAAGTAGCTACTGTTCCTGCTTGCCTTTAGCTAAAAAAAAAAAAAAAAAAAAACCTAGAATGAGCTTTCTTATAAGCTGATATACAGCTTTCAATACCTAAAGTAGATAATTTAAGCAACTGCCGCCACATGTTTCAATTTGAGAGATTTACTGAGAATAAATTATGTTCTACTCCCCATCTATGAAAACACGAATATTAAAGGAAATGTGGCACAAGAGTACACACATCTTCCTTTTCAAGTTTCAAATATTTCTTAAGAACCTACTATGTGTAAGAACTCTACACTTCAAGTGTGTTAGTTCTTAAATGTAAGTGGCTCAGATTCTCAAAAGGGTGACCTCAAGTCTTCTAACAATGCCTGTGAAATTTAATAATTGGGAGACTAACATCAAATCTCATTTGTGGCTGCTTTAAATGAAATAGATCACAGTTAATAAAGAGTCTGCAAATTAAAGTAACCCAGCAGTCTTAACTAGCAATTAAAATGACTTTTTTCCCCTATCAAAGGTGAAACCATATGCTGAAGCAGATTTTTGTCACATACAAGAGAAATGTGAAGTTTGGCTCAGTGGGGAATAATTTCAGTTCATATTGAAAGATTATTTTCAGTATCAAAACCTTGTTCTCTCAATGTCAGGTTTCTGATACCAGTTAGCTGAAGATACCTAAGCTAAGAGCTTTTCCCATGGGAATACAAATATAAGGCAGGTGTTCTCCTCATTCCTCTCCGTACCCTCAGAGTAGGAAGAGGGGAATTAGGAGTTTAATACCTGATATGTGTTCAGAACCTAAATGTCAACAAAAGCCTAAACTGAGTCTCAACTGCCTCACTGGGATTTGTAGGTGTACCCAACACGGTTACAGAAGTATTTCAGGAATGAGGCGTAAGCTGGGAGAGAAAAGTGCATGGCAACATCTAATCAAGATTGATGCCCATTTTACTTAGCCAGTGGATCCCTAAGAACATGTCGGAAAGGATAATATGAGCTCTAAGAAGTGCCAATCATCTTCTAAGAGGTAAGATGAAGCCAGACATAATGCACACATAATATTAATATAATAACAGTCAATTGCAAGCTCAGCTGTTTGGATCACTTCTTCTCAAGTACTTGATTTGCCTCCATGTCTTCACTTGCTTAGGTGGGAAACAGATTGGAGATAGTGGAGGTGGTATGCCTGATAGACAAGAAATGATTACTGATAACAGAAGACAAAAGACAGGTAGAATGAAAGAGAAAGTTTAGATAAATAGATGACAGATACACAAAGACATGTTTAGATAAATATATACATACATACATATATATATATGTATATATATATATATGCATATCTCAATGACAATAAGGATGGGATGGGCCAGTGAATGATCATCAGGCAAGAAAAAAAAAGAAAAAAAGACACACTCGTTAGATACCTACTTAGTTCTAGTCACTGAACTTCCTATACATTATCTCATGTAATCCATCTGTAATGGCACTGCTATTTTACTTATTTTACACATAAAGAAACTATTAACACAATAACATCATTAGGGTTAAAGTTAAAAGCTAGTTCTGCATAGCCACATAATTTTTGGGTTTTCTACTACACACTACTTCCCATTCAAGGTCATGTTAAAATTAAGAAGGTACTACATTATAAAATGGAATGCAAGCCATATAGATTTTCTCTGTGAATGCATAATTATAAACCACACCTTCATATCTACTCAACCATTAAATACATGCATTCTACTGAAAACCAGGATAAAAAGGCAAGACACTACAAGACTACTCACAAGTAGGTGAGGAGCATATTTCTATCCAATATTGTCTTTCGCCACCTGTATCCTTTACATTTTCCATGGTCTCCAAACCTCCACCTCCCAGCTACTTTTTTACCTCAGCAGTTCTCACTCTCTAATGTACATGAAAATTGCCTAAGATTTTGTTAAAGTAACAATTCAGGTTCAGAAGATCTGGAATCTGAGATTCAGTAGTTCTAACAAGATTCCAAGTGATATAGATGCTTCTGGTCTGAGGATCACACTTTAGGTAACTAATCTCTGCTCTACATCCCATTATTAGAGAAAATAAACATATTGCACATAAAAGGATATTTAGCATCATTCTCTGGGCACTCAAAACATTTAATACACCTAATAATAAGAAATGTGATGTGAACATGAGAAATTTGAGTTATATGTATATTTAAAGGAATAGGATTGCTAAATCATAGAATCCCCCTAACTCCTCCCTAAATTACACAGATGTAGTTTTATATTAATAAAACCAAGAACTGTACAGTAAATAATAGAAACCATCTAAATGCTATTTAAATATATATTTACTTCTTATTCATGATCTTTCACCCATTTAATTTTCTCTGAAAGATTATTCAAGTCACTTTTTAAATGGGTTTCAATGTTTCTAGGGCTGCAGCTTATTATAAAAATGTTCACAGCAGATAGATTCTTGCTTTAGCACGGCACTATTTTTGAGCTGGCAGACACAGAAATCAGTATGCGGATATTGTACTATAAACATTAACTTAGTATTATGTGGAAGGTTGATTGATTAATAAATACACAAGGCAGGAAGCCTAATTTAACTCTTAATTCACTTTTTTTTTTTATTTCACAGAGAGGGTAAAATTAATCTAGAAGTGTTGATTGATTGAGAGTTTTAGTCTCATCTAGACAGAAATGGAAAGACTATGAACCTGGGACTTTGCAAACTGCATCATTTGCAGAATATACCCGATCAACAAATTTCATCGCAAAGTGATTGATGGTCAGAAAGGAAAGGCTATAGCTCATGGAGAAGAAGAATATGTAATCATCTGAGGAGTAGCTCGTCATGCAGAGTGAATCAAGGAGAAAGAATTAGCAAGTATTTTCAGCCCAGAAGCAGATACAAATGAAAGAAAATACACTTGAAATTTTTTAAATGAATGAGCATTAGAGCACTCCAGTAGACTAGCAAATTAGAATTAGTATATTGCATTATTAAGAATGTACAGAATATAAACATACTTTAGCTGCTGTGGTCCTGCTGCTAAGACTGCATGATGTAAAAAACCAACTTATACTCTTGCCATCATCAAAAGGTTACATTTAAAACAAATGTTCTATATCCAGATTTGAATAGTGCTAAAAATTTTCTAAAAACAAGGGAAACATACTCATTTTTCTCTTTTTGTAGAGTAACAATTAAGCTGAGTAGGGCAATTACTTATAAATTTGACCTGCATCTCCTTCCTGTGATTCTGTTTTTCCTTTCTAGCACATGTTTACACAATGACAATCAAGGTCGAGCTCCAAGCCCTAAGCCTCTGAAAGCTGACATCAGCATCATCAATACTATTTACGTTTAGTGTACCCATGGAAGAAAATGGAAGGAAGGAAAGAACTGCTAAATATTCTACCAGAGATGCTGATCAAAGTTCCTACAGCAACCCTTTGTTTTATTAACCTCATCTTACAAATGAGAAAACTAAAGGGTAAGGGTGTTAGGAAGATTGGCCAGTGCTGCAACAGCTATGAAGTGGCAGAACCTCATTTTTGCTGGGTTCTAAAGCATGACCTTTGTACAGGTTGCATCAGAATGGCCTGAAAAGCTTGTTAAAAAAGATCGTTGGGCCCCACATTCAGAGTTTCTGATTCAGTTAATGTCTTAGTTTCCTTTGCCTCTGTAACAAATTAGCACAAACTCAGTGCTAAACACAATTTTCAAAACACAATTTTTAAAACACAATTTTGTTCTGTGGGTCAGAAGTTCAATTACAGCATAGCTCAAGTGGGTGCTTTGCTCAGAGACTCATAGGGCTGAAATTAAGGTGCCATTATGGCTACATTCCTTCCTGAAGCCTCTGGGGAAAAATCTGCTTTTGAGCTCATTCAGATTGTCGGCTATATTCAGTTCCTTGTTGTGGTGGGAATGAGGTCTTCACCTCCTTGCTGGCTATCAGGCATGGATGAAGCTTTCTCCTACAGGCCACTTGGATCACTTTTCATGCTTTCCATGTGGCCCAGTCCAACAAGGCCATCCCTCTCATGCTTTGAATCCCTCTGCTTTCCCTTTTGTTGTATCTCTGACTCCAGCTAGAGAAAGTTCTCTACTTTTTAAGGACTCACTGTGATTAGATTGGGCCAATTGAATAATCTATAATAAATTTCCTATTTTAAAAGTCCATAAACTTTAAGTATCTGCAAAGGTTTTTTTTACACATAATATACATGTAATACAGGATCCATGGATTAGAGAATAGAAATCTTGGAGGGAAGTAGCATTCTATTTATTGAGCTGGGCCCCCTGAAATTCCATTTCTAACAAGTTTCTAGGTGATGCTGCTGGTCCCGGTACCACACTTTGAGAACCCCTGCTCTACCTTTACCCCAGGTGTGGCCCATGGCAATAGCTCTTTAGAATCTCAAAATCTCAGGCCCTATCCCTGACTTGGATAAAAAGCTGCATTTTAACAAGATCCCCAGGTAATTTGTGTGTACATTAAAGTTTGAGAAGCATTGTTCTAGAACTGTGAAAAACAGGGAAAAGGAATGGAGTAAGTATATGTTTTATTTATTCTCAAAACCTTTTGGTTTGACCCTCTTTTGTCAAGTTATTGCCTTAAGGGGGAGGGCAGGAATGGAAAGAGGTGTCTCTTACCTATAAAGTTGCACTTGTAAAATTCCTGCACTCTCTCTTTGAGTGGTTTTATTTGCCTACTTCTATTTCTGCTTTTAATTCAAAAGCGGAGGAATCTCTCTGTGAACTTAGTCCTCGAAGTGTTTGGCAACCTGAAATATTGCAGGTTGGACTCAATTACTGATTGGGGAGTCCTGACAGAAACATCCCTCCTCTGGTCACATCCAAGGTTGGATGGAAATAAATTTCAAATGACGCTCAGATGGTCATCCCTGATCAGAGACAGGGTGATCCCTGACAGGTGCAACATACTCCACTTTTACTTTGCCATTAATAGATTACCTGTGTCCTGGAAAGAGATTCAGCAAAATCTAAGAGTCCCAGAGGAGGAGGAAATATCATTAACTCTTTTATTGAGGATGTTATTGGTTTTCTGTGAGTTACCATTAGAGGAAAGTGATTGCAGTTAAATATATTAAAGAAGACTGCAGAATGATGCAGACAGCCTGTGACTAAACACACAGCTAACTTTCAGCTTCAGCTCTAAAATACCTAAATGTAATTACTGAAATCTGATCATTAAACAACCAGAGAAAAATGGAAGATGTTTTAAGATGTCTACATTAACTGAAAATTAATTATCTCAAACTCCCCTGATTTTTCTTAATTTAAAGTAAGGCAAAGAGGACAAAATGAAAATGTAAGAATGTTTGGGAATGAAAATAAGAACATATAAGCACAAAATAATATTATTAAGTAAACTCAAAGACAAACCAGCAATCTCTTATTCTCTCTCTGTCTGTCTGTCTGTCTGTCTCTGTCTCTCTCTCTCTCTATCTCTATCTCTCTCTATCTCTCTCTCTCTCTCTCACACACACACACACACACACACACACACACACAAACACAAACACACACATACACTGTGCTATTTTTTTTTTAGTGCACTAAACTTCAGGTAATATCGGTCCATACTTCTTGCTTATATCAGTTGATTATTCCAGAATCAGCACAAAGAATCATATAAACCATCTCTCATTCCCAGCACACTCTCTCCATCCTTGCACTTGTTCTCTTTTGATTGGATAAGGAAACCATGGGAGTTCCAGTGCTAAACCCAATCCTCTAAAACATTAGCAAATGCTCTGTACGTACTCAATAATAAAAAAGTGTTGTATATTGACAAAGGATGTCAGCACCTCAGAAATGTTGAATGAGACACCTGAAAACTTAAGTCAGTTATACCATCAAAGAGTCTATAAGGCAGTAGCCATTTAGGCAAGATATGAGACAAAGCCAAAGAGATGATAACTACCCCAGCAACCTTTGAAAAGAAAAACAATTCTCACCTCACTGATCAATGCCATTCTCCCACCTCCATTTCTGAAAACTGTTTACCTCAAGAAACATTTACCAAAAAATAAACATAAAAACAAACAAACAAGCAAACTTTTCCTGAAACCTTAAGAGTGTTTACTTTTGAAAAGCACCTGACAAAATATCTTAGTTTTCAACCCATTGCTCATGTGCCAGTGTTCCTTTTGATCTGTTTATTGGGGTGGGGGAAGAAATGGGAGAGAGTTCAGATCAAAGATGGATCTCTCTGGAGTCACTGAAAGCCACAAGATGACCTTCTATCAGATCCTTGACTTAAGGGGTAGTCAGGAGTTGCTGTGCAGCCAATAAACCTCAGACGATCTTTGTCTGGTATTTGAGCTCTGGGCAACACTCTAATTCCTTTTGATGAAAGGCCAGTCTATGGTGTATCTCTTCTTTAGAGCCTGAATATAATATTTGCATTTGTTTTATATGTTGCTATTCAAAATACTGCTACTAATTAGTTATGTCTCTTCTGGATGTTAGTGTTTGGGCTTCACTAGAGTAAAGGTCAGCACCACCCTTTCCCAGCTAAACACCATCATGAAAAGGATTTTCTAATTCCTATCAGGACCATTCTTCCATTCTTTTCACCTTTTCATCAGTCTAATTGCTTTTCCTCTTCCTCTCTCCTTCCCAATCAATTCAAAGTGAAGTGAGAATCTGCAAGGATCAGGGATGAGAGGGGACCTCAGTGGCCTAAAATGGGCTGCCAGAGCCCTTCCCTGAGCAAAACCTACTCCACTTTTAGATTTCTCTTTTGACATGTTCCCATTCTTCCAAGCTTGTGGAAGCATTGAGGTCATCTTCAAATTTTCTTTTCCTTGACCCATTTACATTTGTCCTGTCCACCTAATTGGTTGTGGTGAAGAATTAAATTGAAGTACTTAGTAAAGTGCTTAGATCACAGTCCTCTATAATTTTTTTTATTTCATTTAAATTAACTTCATTAATTTCATTTTCACAGTTTTATTTAGCAGACCGTAGATGAACTCCTCACCTTTCTGACCTCTTGACAGAGCTGTACTTCTTCCGTCCGTCCCCTGTGCTGGGCCTGTCAGCACTAACAACTAGGTAAACCTGATCTCTCAGCAGAGTGCTCCTGGGCTTTGCTCAGATAATTCACCACAAAGTGCTGTTGCTTTTGCCTGATAGTATAGCACAGGGCTTAAGAACTTGACAACCTGGGTTCTAATTTCATCTCCACCTCTTACTAGCTGTGTGACCATAGACAAGTTCCTTAATCTCTCTGTCTCATTTTCCTCATGTGTGAAATGGGAGTGATAATAACAGTCCTGCCCGATGAACTGTTGGAGGATTAAGCAAGATAACCTACAGAAAGCTCTCAGTCTGAACTTGGCATCCAACACGAACTTTGACAAGGGTTAGCTGTTACTATTGGCCCCTTGAATCCTTTTCTCGCCATCTCTGCTTGCTGCTCCTTCAGGTCTGCTTCTCAACATCCCTCTAGGGTACAAGTGCCATCACCATTTAACTTGTATCCAGCCTCTGGCATCACCTTCTTGAAAAATCCATTCCTCACCCGGCACCAGAGAAATCAGTGCAAGCAGAAAAGTCCCATATACCATTTCCCTAATACAAACCTTACTTACAGCCATCTTCCCAAACCATCTGGGTTTAACAATCAGTGTATTTCTTTACCAAATAACAGTGACAAAAACATACTTTTGTAAAACACAATAAAAATTAATTATTGGAAAAAATAATGTAAAAAAATACACAAAATGTAAGCTTAAAATTTCTATTATTAGATTTAAGAAGTATAAATATTCCCTCACAAGTCGCTTTGAAAGTTTCTAAACACTTATTTCCAATTTCATTATCTCTTCATGTACCCATGACAAATGTTACTGAACCAAGCACAAAGCTTTAAGAAGCAGTGTTAGATGTTTTTCATGACCTAGGCTATGGACAGTCTTTGTTGAATCCCCCTACCACCCCAACTCATTCTTTCTTTCTGTCTTCTTCCTTCCTTCCTTCTTTCCTTCTTTCCTTATCTTTCTTTCTAAATTACTTAGGGATTGCCCTAACATGCATTTCTATTTCCATTCTTCCCCACATCCCATTCCATTTCTTCTTCCCATTTTTATGACCAGAAAACTCCTGAACATCTTTTAAGATACTGTTCAGGTGTTGTGTGGCCTGAAGTCTCACATATCTGCTCTTTGACATTACATGTAGCCCTGTCTCTCACACTGAGGTTGATTGTAACCACTGTCCAACTCTCTTGTGGTTTGCCTGCCAGCCGTCCAGTTGCCATGGTTCCTCCCTGTCTTAATAGCTATTGATCCCTAAGTCCTGCTACCTCCACCAAAGCTGCTGCAGCTCTAGTACTTATATGTTAAAGGAAAACTCCCTTTCCCTCAGTGACCAAAGCCACTTGAGACTTCTAGTGAAAGCCTGCTTATTCCATTTTTCTGTCTCTTCCCTAGGCTACTTGAAGAAATAAACTTGAAGACTGATCCAAAAAATATCTAAAGGACACAAGCTTGTATCTAAAAAACTTCGCCAAATACCTTCTTTGTACCTGGTACCCAGCTGGATGCAGTAAATACAAGAGGAAAGACAGAGCCCCTCCAGAAGTGCAATACTTAGAGCAGTTCAAGACGTGCTATAATCATAGAATGTACAGGTGGTTACAGTAATTCAAGGAATAGCACACAACTGGTGACACAGGTTTTAGTCCTGAGACATAGTTCTGCATGGGTCTTTCTTATGTCTGCACATCTGCAGAAACACTGACAACCTTTTTTCTTTTTTCAAGAATGTTTGTAAAGTGAATAGCCTGAAAGACAGAAGCATGTATCTTTCTAGAGCAGAGGGAAGAAATGTTTGTTGTGTGCTATAACAAAAATATTGTTTCCTTCCTGAGTAAAAATTGGGCAGATTTCCTTGCAGCCCATTTATTTTAAAAGAAAGGAGCTTCTAGAGCTCAGAGTTTCTCAGATATGAAGCAAATCTAGTACATATGTATCATCCTCTGTATCTGAGAAGCAAAAAAAACTGACATGATCATGAGTGCATGCTGCCTGCTCTGTGAGGAGTAATAAAGTCTTTGTCTCTTACCCAGGAGCGTCATATCTTCTACCAGCATCTATGAATCTGTGGTGGGCTAAAGTGTGAGCTTGAAAGTAGGGTAAAATCTAAGAACCTTTATAGTTCTTGACATTTAGATGAGGCCAAGGAAGTATTTCATGAGTCCTGACACCCAGTTGAGCTAAGATATGCAGCCTTTGTGTAAGTTAGCCACAATGGGCATTTTACAAAACCAAATGAAGAGCATTCTGAAGGACAAGAAGGCACGACCACACAATGCATTTAGGAAAATTCAAATAGAACAAGGTGTCCAGATCATCATCAAGAGTTTCACACACAGTCATGAAACTAAGTCAATCTACAGTGAGTTCTCATTTAAAGTTCTTAGAAACTGCAACTTTAAGCAAAACAATATATAATTAAAGTAATTTTACCATAAGCTAATTGGTATAAATAAGAGAGTTAAGTTACTACAGCACATTTGCAGTCACAAAAACATCACCAAACTTGTAAATAAATACCTAAAACACTTCTAATATTAAACTTTGAAATAAATGTGAGTTATACATACATTTTTAAAAATTAATGCAAACAAACATAAGAGAATTATTGAACCGCTTATTCCAGTTCAGAGGCGTGGGTGGCAGCAACTCAGGGAACAAGGCGGGACCCCACTCTCGACACGACAGCCCTCCATCACAGGATGCACTCACGCACACCCACACTCACTCAGACTGGGACAATTTAGACACAATTCACCTCACACACATCTTTGGAATATGGCAGGAGACTGGAGCTCCTGGAGAAAACCCACCCAGGTGTGGAGAGAACCTGCAAACAGTGACCACAAACAGTGGCCTCACCAGGAATCGACTTCTTTTTACCATCAATGTTATAACAAAGTGACATTAAACGAAACATTATTTGAGGACCTGCTGTATTCAGTTTGGCCTTAGGGTTTGTTTTGAGTTAAGATTTTAAATAATATTAGCCATGGTCTTTAAATTAGCTAATGCAGTACTTCTCAAACTATGTTAAAGACTTATGTTCTGTATAGTGTTAATTAGTGTGCAAAGAAAAATGTTTTTCTTGCACAATTGTTAGTTTGTTAACTGCAAACAAATTTAATAGGTTTCTTTTCCCCACCGAAGTCCTCCTCAGTACTTCTTAATATGGCAATAAATATTTCGAATCACCAAAGGCTCTGCCTAGCACACAGCCTAGCCCATGCTACTCTGATCAGATATCCATTCTTTGGAGATCCTGATCAACATTTCCCAGATCATTGTTCTGCTCCTGCAGATATGAATAATGTTTGTCTAATCTGTTTTTAAATTACTATGGCATTATAGTCACTTCATGGATTATATAAATGTCTAACTTTTTTAAATTTAAAATAAAAAATAAAAAATGGCTATGGCAATTATAAGAAAACAAAAAAATTATAATTGTATAAAATTAATCTTTGGTTAGATTTTTTTTTTGAAAACAGTTTTTAATTATCTGTTCTACTGGAGCAAGAAAAAGAATGGCTACATAAATATTGAAAATAGTTTTATTCCCCAATCCTACAGTGTCAGAGTAGCCTACACTTTCTTTGTTCTATATTTAATAATTGTTTTATCATTCAGCACATATTCATAACTGAGGCTCTGTTTTTTGTGCTTACATCCATTAAATGAGAGAATGAACCACTGTATTCTACAAATATTAGATGCTGTAATGCTTAATATATTTTAAAAAATAAAATTGGGCGTTGTCAAAATATTTTTGGTTATTTTCCCATTAAAGCCAAAAATACATTAAGTTCTTACCCAAATCCAGTAAGGAAATAATTCTGATTTTTTTTTCACTTGTACAAAGTTTCCTTCTAAATCAGTGGCAATTCTGAATGTGGGATGGTTCCAAGAAGAATTCTGTGGTAGCTCTTAAATGCAGACCCCACGCTCAGACATGCTGATGTGCAGTTTGGGTGTTTTTGTTGAGTTTTAAATGTTCAGCTTATTGTTGTTTCAGGGGGAGAGATCTGAGGATGTCTCTCACTCTGCCATGTTTTCCTCTAGATTTTTTTAAAATGTGTCTATGGGTTAAGATTCTATGGTTCTAAACCTTCATGACCTAAAAACATTGAAATTCTATAAAAGTATGCATGCATCTGTTCTCTGATCCAATTAATAAGTCATTCTATTAATTGCATAGGTACATTTAAGCATTTAAGTCATACATCCTCATTTCTAAACAACTAAACTGTTCCAAGATCAATTCATATAATACTAAATATAAATATTTAGTATATCAATTCATATAATACTAAATATACTAAATACAATAGAACACAGCAGGTTTGAAATTAGTCAGTACAAATCAAATATTTACTTTGCCAAAGAATGCACTTAGAGTTTTATTATATTCTATGTTATTAAAAGTGGAGAATAGCATACTAATTTTAATATGGAAAGAGATATATAATACTATGTGTATTATGATACTACGTGTATTATATGTGTACATATATCCCATACATTTTGGAAACACCTATACAAGTTTCTTGAATTCTAAAAGTAAAAAGATTAGGAAACAAAGTAAGACAAAGTTGATAGCCCTTGATTGTTGGTCACTTTATGGCTGAAACAAAGGTTTTAATCCATATTATAAGCACACACTACAATTTAAATGTAAATATTATTCCATTAAAATTATAGAGGAAATTGATATTTCTCATGAAAAATTCCCAAGAAAAGCTCTCTTGACCAAAACTATTTGGAAAATTTTGTTTTCATTTATTTCAACCTATTGAAGGACAAATATTCAATGTGCTGACTCTCTGCTCTGCAAATTCACCATCAAATCCTTTACCTCTAGCACAGAGCTATCATATAAAAGACATCTGATCAATATTTATTGAATCAATAAATGAACTTTTCACCTTGCAATTGTTATAACTATATTGTACAATTTTAAGTACATTTGCTGATTTCTATGAAATTCTCTACCACCAATCCATTTCATTTAAATGAATAAAAGCAAATTCATTAGAAAAACAGAGAAATACAAAACAAAAAAAATGTTTAAATGGTTTCTCAGAAGCAACTACTAAATTTCTGAAATCCTGAGAAATATATATATATTTTAAAGATAGAGTTAAAACAAAATAGTAAATATAGTGTTCTGTTTCATATAGATTTTTCCATTTAAACTAAAAAACAAACACATTGTCATTATAGTTTTTCTTCTGCAAAATCATTGATAGTTTAATGATACTCATGTATTTCAACTCTATGAGCTTCTTCTAGAAAGTACTATTTATTTCATCTAATCTTCTAACATTTAACAGAGTAACATTTTATTTAAAATGTCATGCTAGAATCTGGAAATTCATGCTAAAAATCAATATGAGATTTTAAACCACATATTTTCTGTCCTTATCTACAAATGCCTTCTATGTCTCCCTGGTTCATAGACTTTGTTCTTTCATTTGCTTGTTAGTTTTGGTATAGCCAGGATGATCCTCAGCTGCAAAGTCTTCACCAATTTGCATTTATGAAGAGTCATAGCCACTGATATCCCTAAATTATTTGTGCTTATTAGGTTCATACCATGACCTTTCCTATAGAAAGAAAAACAATTCCCAAACTCAACAAATTCATGACATGTATGGGAAGACAGTCTTCTACAAAACTAACTGTTCTACAGAATGGAATTCATTTACTCATCCATTCATTGATCCATTTGGCAATGTTTATTTAACCTATATTATGGCACAGGTTTTGCAAGAGCTATCATAGATACTAAGACTAATAAAATATTGTAGTTCCCTGTCATGTTTCTTATTCTTCCTGCATTACCTCTACCCCCACCTAAGCAAGGCCCTGTATTTCCTCAAAAAACAAAAAAGACTATTGTCTACCATTTTCCTCAGAATCTCCAGCCTATAGACCATTGTCCATTCTTCCTACTGCACAAATTTGTTTAAATAACTCCCCTCTTTAAAAGCTTTAGTTGTACCACATTACTTCTGGAGTAAATTATAACTTCCTTAATTGGCAATAATTTAAGGGCCTTGATATCTTGGCCCAAATCTATCTTTCCAGTCTTAAAAAACTAACATATTAAGGAGTAATTTACATTCCAGCCCTTTCACATATATTATTTTATATATAGTACCCTAGCTTTTTCACATATATTATCTTTATAATAACACTGATGATTCACAGAGCACTGTTGTGTGTTCCCCAAAAACATTTTAATATCCTTCTGGGCACAGAAAAGACTTAATTTCTAAGCTCCTGACATTTAGATGGAGCCATGTGACTAGTTTTGGCCAATGATGTGGACAGATTTGGTTTATGTACGAGCCTGGTCCCTAAGAAATGGTCCACATTCTCATCCTGTCACCTCCCTTCTGTGGTGAATTTGGACACCATACATTAATGGCATTTCAGATGCAGTGTCTAAAAGTCATTCTACAGCAGAGCTCCCATATTATTCTGTCTCACCTCTCCCCGCAATCAGATTGGACTGGGATGTTAGGAAACATTAGAATTTATTGTTTTAAGTCATTGAGATTTCTGGGTTTGTTTTTTGTTGTAGAGTAAATTACTATATTCTGACAATGCAGCCAGAAATTAATTTGATATACCTTTAGAAATGAGAAAACTAAGGTTCCATATGGTAAATATCAACTCTATGTGGTTAATAAATAAGACAATAAACTCAGGTCTTTACTTTCTGTGATTGTTAATTTTATCTATCAACTTGATTGGGCTAGGGGATGCCTAGATACTTGTGTATGTCTGTAAGGGTGTTTCTAAAAGAGATCAGCATTTGAATCAGTATACTGAGTCAAGATTATTCTCACCAGTGTGGGTGGGCATCAGTCAATCCCTTGAGGGCTTGAATAGAAGAAAAAAGTGGAAGAAGGGTAAATTTGTTCCCCGTTCCAGGTGAGAGATTCATCTTTTCCTTGGACATCCATGCTCTTGTTTCTCAGGCCTCCAGAATCAAACTGAAACTAAGACTTGAACCACCATTTTTCCTAATTCTCCAACCTGTAGACAGCAAGTTATGAGACTTCTCAGTCTCCATAATCATGTTCCTATAATACATTTTCAGATTATCTAAACTTTCCATTTCTTCATTCTACGTTCCTCCACTCATGCAATAATGCTCTTTATGCATCTTTAGCAATTGACATGCTTTCTGTTCCCTAAACACACAGCACACTTCCCCACCTCCAGCTTTTGTCCATAGTGTTGCCCATGAAGAATGCTTCTACTTTATTTACATGCTTCAGAACCTACCATCAAGCACTAACTCAATCTGCTTCCATGTGAAGCCTTTTCTGATGTTCCCGAGCAAAGGAAATCCTCTTACCTCTGTGTTCAGGTAGCATCTTGTCTCTCACTTTCTTACAGCTCTTATAATATCATAGGACTTCCATTAGATGGAAGGTTTTCAAGGACAGAGACCATATCTTACTCTTCTACTTCTATTAACTAGTTTGGACTATCCATACCCAAGACATAACATTCAAGATATCATGACTTTTTTTGTAAAGTGTTACCTTATTGATCTACCATATGATCCAGCAATCCCTCTACTGGGTATTTACCCCCAAAGACTTGAAAATCCATATCCAAAAAGATATTTGCACACTGATGTTCATAGCAGCATTATTCACAGTGTCCAGGAGCAACCAAAGTATCCTATGATAGATGATTGGATAAAGATGCTGTGGTACATATATACAAAGTAATATTACTCAGCTATAAGAAGAGATGAAATACTGCCATTTGCAACAACATGGATGGACCTTGAGATAATCATGCCAAAAGAAATAAGCCGGTCAGAAAGAGTTGAAAATCACATGATATCACTTATATGTGGAATATAAACCTAAAAACAACAAATGAACAAGACAAACAAACAGAGACTCCTGGACATGGACTATAGAATAATTGTTACCAGAGGAGCGGGGAGGTAGAAAGGGTAAAGGGGGTTAAATATATGGTGACAAAAAGAAATCTAACTATGGGAGGTGAACACACAGTGTAAATATATACATATATATATATGCTTTACTGTTAAAGTATACAGCTGAAACTTATTAGATTTTGTTAACTAATGTCACCATAAAAATAATTAATTTTTTTTAAAAAGTGCTACCTCAGTAGTTGCATTTTAAAGACAAAAGAATAAAAAAAAGATACTATATGCAGTATTGGGTTTTCATTGCCTTGCCCATAAGTCACTAAATAATTATAATGAATGAATAAATGTGATGGTTTAACTGTTTAATCTATCATTAGTATATACATGGATTTGCAGTGAATATCAACAAAAGCCTCTTCTGATAACACAGAAGGGTAATATATGCAAAGGATCTTCTGGACATGGTGTTCACTTTGATCTCATTTTAAAATACAAAATGTTAGTTCTGATTTTTAAAGTGTACTTTGAAATCCTCTGATCTTCTCTAATGAGCCACTTGATTACATAAGGCTTTGCCTCCTGTTTTGAAATGAGTTGGCAATGTCTATGTTAGCCAGAGCTGGACTAAGGAAATTTGAATAGTCGTGCAGACTATTAACAAGCAGTTATTTTGCTTTACTTTTGTTACTACAAGCCAATTTACTTCAGCAAATTTTACCTACTAAAAAAAATACACAAATTAGAGCATGTCTTTAAAAATGAATAGCTTCTAAATAAACTTTGGATGCAATTACAATTATGATACTTCTTATGAAGAGCTATGTCTCCTTCCATTTGGCACTAGTGACAAAGGTTAAAAATACCCTCCTATAAAATACAACATAATTAAACAAAGCAATTTTGTAATTACCCTACACAACTGGATAAATTCCAAGTTTCATAATTATTTTAACCTATAGATGATCTGCTTGTACAAAAAAAAATAAGTCCAAAGGATAAAAGGATAGAATTAAACTTTAGCAAAATTTAGCTTTATTCCCATTTCTCCCAGTTTGTTCAACTACTCTTTTTTTAAGAAAATAAAAATAACAAATAACAGTTTTCTGCTTCTTGTATCTCCCTCTTCAATTAACTATGTATAGATGTGAGTATAGAATGACAGGATTTCTGCTTGAGAATTGCTTAAACCCAGCACCAGAAATAAGACATAAAAGTGGTACCTGGCATACTGAAAATCAACCTCTACCATCAACAATTGCAAGAATAATGCCTCAGGAGAAGCTGAAGGAATTTATTATAATAATCTGATAAGGACAAAACTCTCTAAAAGGCAAATCCTTTAAGATCCCAATAGGATCAAATTGTACCACTACATAGGCAAATTCTGACTATGCCAACCTTGAGTATTGAGCTTCCAAAAGTTTTATTTTAAACTGCACACAATCTTGTCATTGTTTTAAAGTGCCAAAAGGACAAGCTCTCTCACTAAGCTCTAAATAAATGTTCATCTACCTCAGAGTCCAGCCCCATTTTCCCTGTCACACTAAGATGAAGGACATCCCCTTTGGGTAACTCTACAGAAGGACTCAATTCTGCACACTCTGATATAACAAAAAACATATATTTTTTAAAAACCATCCTTCAGAATTTTCAGGTCACTGATGAATTTTAAAAGCACAATTATGACCAAGTACTTTCATCAAATATCCATGATATACCTTAGGCATTTCGCTGAGTACGAATCCTAATACTTTGCCAAATTTCACCTGCGAGAACGTTCCCTTGTTAAATATTTAGTCATATTTTGAAAGTAGTATTCTTGCTTTAGGCCCAGAACACTTCTTCACAGTACAATAAGTAAATGTCCTCAGATTCCAAAAGGCTAGGTGGAGTTTCTATAAATGAAAAATCTAAAAAATGATGACATCTGTTGAAGTTGCATTCAGATCTCAGTATTACACCTTGATAATAACTTTTCCAGAAGGTCACTTTTACCTTCTTAAAAAATGCAAAACAGAACATGTTAGCCAATGAGTCACAGGGTCCAAGTTCAATATCCTATGAGGACTCACCTCCCAGTCTGAGCATTCAGACGAAAGGAGAACAAGGGTCATTACATGACCACAGTAGTCCAGGCAAAGAAGCCTGGATTTGTTGTTCAGCCTCCTCTCTTTCTGAGTTTTGGTATAAAAATATAGGACTAAATTATCTATTCTCTACACAAATCATACACCCAGCATAAGTTCTATTAGAAAATAACTTCAAACAATATTTTTTTTAAAAAGCATACACTTATGCATCACTTCTTTTGTCAATTACTTCTCTAGGTGTCTTATAAAAATTATCATTTTTAATCTCTATGACAAGCTTTCTAATTGTTTTTGTTTGCATGAGAAATCTAAGGTTCTGAAAATTTAAGTGACTTTGTGAAGGTCACCCAATAAGTAATATAACTGAGCATCTGTCTACACACCCCATTATCTTTCTACTATGGTATGTTGTATGTGTTACATGCTGTTAAGTCGGCTCTAACTCATAGTGACCCTGTGAATGAGTAATGTGCACGATGTCCTGTCCTCAGCTGTCCTCCTCAGCTCCTGCAGACTCATGCCTATGGCTTATTTTATGGATTCAATCCATCTCATATTCGGTCTTCTCCCTCTTTACCTGCTGCCTTCCATTTTCTCAACATTGTTGCCTTTTCCAAAGAACCCTGCCTTCTCATGATGTGCCAGAGTGGGACAGCTTCAGTTTTGTCATTTGCCTTCAGTGAAGTGTCAGGATTAATTTGTTCTAGGACCCACTTGTTCATCTTTCTGTCAGTCCAGGAAGCTCTCTTGAAACATTATATTTCAAATAAATCAATGTTTTTTTTCCCATCAGCTTTCTTTACTGTCCAGCTTTCGAATCCATGCATAGTAATTGGGAATATGAGAGTGTGAATGATCTTAGCCTTCGTCAGAAGGCTAATGACACATCTTTGCTCTTGGTGATCTTTACAAATTTCTACTTTTCTGAGTCTCACCGTGATTTCTTGACTGCAGTTTCCATTTGAGTGAATGACTGCACCAAGATAAATAAAATCTTTCTCTTCATTGCCTATATCAAAGTTGTATATTTATTCTCTAGTCATTATCTATGTTTTCTTGAAGTTTAGATACAGTCCTGCTTTGGTAGTTTCTTCTTTCACTTTCATTAGAAGTCCTTTCAAGTCATTGCTACCTTCTGCCAATAAGGTGGTATCATCTGTTTATCTTAAACCATGGCTATTTCTTCCACCAGCTTTCACTTCTCCTTCCTGAGAGTCTAGCCCAGTTTTTTGTATATGTTCTGCATCCAGATTGAACAAATAGGGAGATAAAATGCATCTTTTTACGACACCCTGGCCTATAGAAAACCTTTCTGTCTCTCCATATTCTGTCCTGACACTGGCTTTCCTGTCCAGCAAGACAATTGATCTTAATTTTTCTTTCCTTTTTATTTCTGGCATTGTCTTTTCTCATTCTTCCCTAACAGTATTTCCTGTTTCAGTCCACAGTTCTCCTGGTTCTCAGCCAATTAGGTTTAACAGTGCAAATCTGTTTTTTTTATGTAAACTTAAATCCAACAGGTATGTCATTTATGTTATATTTTGGCATTACAATTTTTCTAGTGCTCTTTTTCAGCTTTACTCTGATGTATATTAACAGCTCGTGGTCAATACCACATCTACTGGTCTTGTTTCGGCAAAGAAAATACAGCTTCTCCACCTCCTGCTTCCAATTACATAGTCTATTTGATTTCTGTATTGGCTATCTGGTGATGTTCATGTATACAGTCATCTGGTTCTTTGAAGCATGTTTTTGATGGACAAGTTGTTGGCTTTGCAAAAATCCATGAGCTGATGTCTGCTTCATCTCCCCAGTCCAAATTTTCCAATGACGTTTCATTCTCCTTTATTCCCTACTTTTATTATTTCAGTCACTTATAACTATCAGCATGTCTTGTTTTTGGTATGTGATCAATTTCTTTTTAGATACTAGTGTAACAGCTTTCAATTTCATCTTCTTCAGCTTCTGTGATTGGAGCATAGATTTGAATAACAGTTATATTAGTAGGTTTTCCTAGAAGTCTGATTGATATTATTCGATCAGACCTTGCACGGTAGCCCCTAATTGCCTGTGCTACATCTTGCCATAGTATTAAAGCCACTCAGTTTATTCTGTTTGTCATTTCCAGAGTAGAACACTTCAAAGTTGTCTGACTGGAAATGTCTCATTCCGGTCCATTTTAACTAGCTAACTCCAAGCAATGTAATGTTTAGATGTTCCATTTCTCACTTTACATGTCATGTTACTTCCATAAATTTTAAGTTCAAAATGTTTAGTTAATGTTTCTTAACCTGTCAACCTTATTTTGTTTGCTGTAAAAAATGAAACATCCTCAAGGTCACACACAGCTGATCATTGGCAATGATGGGATTTGAATGCTAGTTTTATGTCTCTTTTCAACATACAATAATATTCAAAAGAAACAGGACATTTGATCTTCCTGTGCCAATTTTTTTTCTTCCTTCAGCCTCTTCTATCTCAAAATGTGAGGATCATTATGAAAGCACCTTTCCTCTCAGTGACACACATCCTATACATCAGAAAGGCCTTGGTAATTCTGCCTGCAAAGTGTTGCTCAAACACATCACTTCTCTCCATCTTCATCTCCACTTCTAATACGAATTGCTATCACCTCCAGCTGAAGCTAAATTATTTCTTTCATTCACTCAGTCCTCCAATAGAGTCAGAGGGATCTTTTGGAAATATAAACCAGGCCATATTACCTCAGTTCTTAAAACCTTTCAGTGACTTCCTTTTTTATTTAGAATTACCCCAATCACCTCTCTCCTACTTTCTCCCACATTCCTTACAAATTCTTACTTACTTCTTATTAATTTCTTTTCCACTTCAGGGGTTTCATGCATTCCTTTCTGCCTGGAGCACTCTTGCTCTTTTATAATGCCACTTTACAGATACTGCCTCAGTGGATATTTCCTTGCCTATCCACTCCCATTCAAGCTGAGTTCTTCACCTACCTCCTTTCATAGTCTCCTATATTAGTCAGGACATGAGCTAAGCTGCAATGACTAAGAGATCCAAAGAGACAGTGATTTAAATAAGATAGCAGTTCATTTCTCTGTCACGGTATAATTCAGGAGTTCAAAACTACAAGGGAGAATCTGCCCTCTTCAAAATGCAGCTTTTCTCTTGGAGTCTAAGGCTGCCATTTCTGTTTTTATCATTTTCCAACAGCAGGAAGGAGGAAAGGGTCAAAGGAATAATTACTTTTTAGGACTCTCCCCAGAAGTGGTAAAAATCAATTCTATTCATAGCCCATTGGTCAGAATTTAGTCATTTGGACAAGAGATGATGTAAGAGATTATAGGTTTTGTGATAGTGTTCCCAACCAAAATTCACACATTCTATTATTAAAGTCAGGCAAAATGAACATTGGTTTAAAAAAAGATAACAGCCCCTCTGAAATATAGTACTCTTGTCTGTAGATCGTTGATACAGAATCTATCTTATTTGGTTGCTATGAGAAATAAAATGTATAAAATGCCATATACCCAGCTGGTGCTCAATAAATGTTAGTTTTCTTTCCCCATCATGTTCCACCCTCATTCACAAATAGGTGACAGACTTGGGTTTCCATAAGCATTTGTTAAATGAATGAATGAGTGAAACTATGCAATTTATGGAGCTTCCAAAGTAATCTTCCAACACACTATTCATCATGTCACTCTCATTCTTAAGAATGCAGAAGACCTTTCAATTGCTAAACACAAAGTTCTATACTGAGCATTCAGGAACCTGGAACCTCCCAGCCTCTGCTGCCCTAAGCCCCACTCCTTCTCCAGACAGACATGGCAGCCTTTCACCCAGCCCTCACACTAGCACAGAACACAGTACCTACATGTAGTACATGCTAATGACTACCCCGTGCTGGAACAGGAAGAGGAGCCATCTGAAAGAGTGGTCAAACCTAAAGCAATCTGAGCCAAAAAAAATGAATAAAATAGTACTGAATTATAACCTAAATTATAAAATAAATGTTTGAGTCCATAGAAATATAAATAAATAATTGACTAAATTAATAAATGGGGAAGACATATATCCAAATATCCCCCCTCAAGAGGTGGAACATAATCCTCCACTCCTCAACTGTGGGCTGCATGTAGTGACTTCCTTCCAAAAATTACAGTATGGAAAGGAAGAAACTTGACAATCACTACCTCAGTCAAGTGATCGAGATTAGTATCAATAGTCATAAGTCATGCTGATAGTATGTACTCCTGAAACAATGTGATGATATAATAGCATTTCTCTCTGTAATCATCCGCCCCCAAACCCCAACCTAACCATGAGAATAACATTATACATATCCTAATTGAAAAATGAGTACTTGACCGGTACTCCTCAAAACTCTCAAAGTCATCAAAAACAAGGAAAGTCCAAGATAATGTTACAACCAAGAGGACCTTAAGGAGACATAACAATGTCCGGGTGAAATCCTGGCACAGAAAAAAATGACATTAGATTAAAACTAAGGAACTCTAAATAAACTATAGAATCTAGTAATAATAATGTGTCATTGGTTTATTAACTGTAACAAATGTATCATACTAATAATTTAAGGTGTTAATAATTGGAAAAACTATTGTTGTCCCAAATTTCTGTAAATCTAAAATTATTCTAAAAATTAAGTTTCTATTGGGAAAAAAAATGGGTCTTGCTAAACACTGCCCTCCCATCCATTGCACAGAAAAGACTGATGCCTTTCGAGGCTCTACCAGTCATAGTGGTCATGCTGGGGAAACTCAGATTCCGGAAGTAGATATGTTTCTGTGTGTGCACTGAGTATGGGCTCCACAATTTGGAACAACATCTCTATGCTAATCAAACCCACTTTCTTCCTATATTCCCTTTTGTTCTTGGCATAGCCATCTCCCAGCCATCTAAATTCAAGACTTCAAAATCAGAATCTCCATTTTTTTTTTGCCCCATTTTCTAATCCTAGTTCCTTTGAACTCATAATTTTACCTCAAATCCAGTATATAAACTCAGTACCTCTGGCTTATTTCAGGTCTTCAGCATCAATCATCCATCTGCCTTTATAATTCTCCCTGTCCTGAGCTTCTTTCCAGTTTCAATTCATCCTCCAACGTCACCAGAACAGCTTCTCCCAACAGGTGTTTGACCATGTCAATCCCTGCTTAAAAGTTCCCCACTCCTCTCAGATAGAATGCCACCTGCTAGCACTGATAGAAGGTTCTTCACACTCAGCCCAACCCACATTTCCACTTTCCTTCCCTACCCCTTCCTCTGATATGCCTTATGCTACAGTCACACCAGGTTGCTGTGCAATTCCACAGGTTCAGCCTGGATTCTTAGGACTTCATGCCTTTGCAGGTGCTGGGAGCTCCGTCAGGAATTCTTATGCCATCCCTTCCCTCTGTTTCTTCATTTGGCAAACCCTTCATTTCACAAACCCCATTTCAGAATTTTCTCTGACTCACCAAAGCAGAGATCCTTTCTTATAGCACAGTCCATGTGTGATTATACTGATTTCCACAAGAAGAGTCTTTCATGTGTGAGGATACCTGCCATCTACCTGTGTCCTCCATGCCAATGACAATGCCTTTTGTACAATGGGTGCCCAATAAACATATGCTGTATGTTTTCATTCAATGACTCCTCATAACCCTTCTGGACCACACTCCAGGTTTCCCCTTACCCACCCCCCTCAACCCCACACTATCATCTCCCATCCCTATCAAAACTTTCTTTCTCTAACTGTGGTCATGTTCACTCACCTGAGGGTCATCCAGGACTCTCAGCTGGAGTAAGAAGAATTAGAAAAGAATTGGCACCTTGAGCTTAGCCACAGGCAGAAGCACAGAAGGCAATCTAATGGGTGAATGTCTCTCTCCTTTTATGTAAATATATTTTCTTGTGTCTGTTATATCCTGCTGACTCGAGATGGAGCAGCTGCAGCCATCAAGGGGTCAAAGGAAACTATTTGCTTTTTCTAATAACTATAGCTTTCCCATTGGTCCCTCTCTGACTAATCAGTTACAGATTCCAACAGAAAGCACAAGAGTGTCCCCTGTCTAGTCCCAAGCTGACAGGCTGGGGTCCCCCTAGCCGGGCTAACATGTCAGTCTCTTCATGACCCTCAGAATCTATGTAATGCTCCCCCAAAGTAGATAGAGATATCATTAAAAAAATGAATAATGAATCACTTAGAAACCAAATTAAAAAGAGAAAATTATAAAATAAACTTTCTCAAATAAATCATACAGAAATTCTAACATGTTCATAAATAGATATCAAAAATTTAGCTTAAAATTGACCCCCTGACCACTGAATATAAAATAAATATCCAAGGCTACATTTACAGTTTGTTTTCCAAAGTTCTTTTTAAAGAACTCTATATTTTATCACCATTAAGCCATTTCTATTTTTGTACAGTTTTCTAATAATTTAAATTATAAATCACATGTTTTCCCCTTATTTTTGTTTGTTTACATATTATCTCATACCTTAAATAACCATTCTTCTTATTCTTCAAAATACATAAGGCCAATAATGAGGGATGGAGCCCGAGGTGAAGATAGGCACAAAATTACTAGCGACCAGTGCTCATATTCAGGCCCCAACTATGTTGAATATCAGTAAAATTCCTCCCTTGATGAAAAGTACTAATGTTTTTTCACTGGGACCTAAACCTGTTCTCTGTGATCCTGATAACATCTAAAGTGAATCTATACTCAAACTAGAAATGAAGTGATGTTAAAGGTTAACACTGTTTACAATTTTCTTAATAAATCCTTATCGAATTTTATTTAAAAGCATGCTGGTGTCAAGAGCAACTAATATATTAATAAGAATCAAAATCAGAATTTTTATTTCAGTATGTTCTACATTTGATCATTAGATAGCAGTGATGTAAAGTTTCCTTTTTTTATTCTCCAAACTGATATTTGCATCAGAGTTAGCAGCTGATAATAGAGAGATTATGAAAATTTTGGCTAAAATTAAAATGCCAAAACTGGATCTTCTGGATAATGAGAAACTGATTGCCTTCATTACTGAAGAGGAAATGAAAACAGCAATAGAGAAATTTGCAAGTAGCAAGCCTCCTGTGGTGATGAGTACCAATTGGAATAGGATAAAGCTTTTGAGGGAGAATCAAAAGATCTGTTATGCAGGATTTATGAGCACTGTCTACTTATGAGACCCATGAAAGCTCTAATTGCAAAAGCTTTTGTTCTTGTAATCTGTCAAAAATACCAACATCAGTCCTGTTTGCTTAATTAATTGCACTGAAAAAACAAAGCCTTCCAGGTAAGAACTGGATAAGATAATTCAGGTTGAGATCAGTGGTTGTTTCTTGCATGGCTGCACTTATTATATGTGCAAAATTTCTAATTTACAAGTGCCAACAAATAGATTTAGACCTCCCTTCTATAGCAACTTATGAATTTGCACAGAAAGCCTTTATCATGTAAAAGAGGAACGTTTACAAAGGCTTTTAAACAAATTTCATTTTTAAGAAGTTTAGTAAATGAAATAGAAGGCATGAACCCCTCTGTGACTACTTTGATTACCAGTAAGAGTGCTTCTTTTTCCCTAGGAAGAAACGTGTGGTATATAGATGCCTTTTCATTTCATTTCATCTGTTGATAAAAGAAGTTTATGTTCCATTCAATAGAGAAGTGATTCAAGGTAAAGGTTAAGTCGACCATCCTTGGTAACTATGTACTTCATTTTTCGGTAACGCATTTATTCTACTTTTCAAATTACTTTAAAAATCTTGTCTTATCAAAATCACCAGAATCTACAAGTAAACACTTAACAACAACAATAACAATAACAAAGACATAAAGTAACTTTGCTAAACAGCACTTAAAAAGTGATAAAGAATAAATCCAAATCTTTTTGGTCAAAGGTAACTTTTTCGACAGGCAATATTCAAGCATTTCTTAAAAACTTTGCAGTTGATCACTTATTTGCTATCTTTGTTTTTCTTTCTCAAACTGTAGCCCCACACTGTTTATGAATGAAGAAAACAATAAAATTTCATATTATTTCAGTTGCTTCTGAAATTATCCTGAGAATGAAAGCATACACTTCACGACGTATACATGAGAAAGACATGGTTATGGTGACATAATAGTCTCTCCCCCATTTCTCAGCACCTTCGGTATCTGCTTGACATTAAAAGTCCTTGATGCAAAAGAACAATTTAAAATTTAGGTTTGACTTAAAGCAAGATTTTCCAGATTAGTAGCTTATTTGACCCAAAACATGTATATCCTTTCCTTGTCTTTCATTTAAGAAATTTTACTTCCCAGTGAAACAAAAGGTAACTATAGCATATTAAAGATTCAGAAATTAGCACCCCTTTCAGCATTATTTGCAATGATTAAGACATGGAAGCAACATAAGTGTCCATCAATGCATAAATGGATAAAGAAAATGTGGTATATTTATACAATGGAAAAAAAATCAGCCATAAAAAAGAAGGAAATCTTGCCATTTGTAACAACATGGTTAGAACTTCAGGACATTATAATAAGTAAAATATATCAGGCAGAGAAAGACAAATACCATATGATGTCACTTACGTATGAAATCTAAAAGCACAAACAAAAAATGAACTAATAGGCACAGAGAACAAATTGGTGGCTCCTAGAGGCAGGGTTGGGGCATAGGCAAAATGAGTGAAGGTAGTCAAAAGGTATAAACTTCCAGTTATAAAATAAGCCATGGAGATGACATGTACAGCATGGCAACTATAGTTAATAATACTGTATTACATATTTGAATGATGCTAAGATAGTAGATCTTATAAGTTTTTATAACAAGAAAAACATTTTTGTAAATATGTGTGGTGATGGATGTTAACTAGACTTATTATGATCATTTTGCAATATATACAAATTTCAAAGTATTATGCTGTATACCTGAAACTAATATAATGTTGTACGTCAATTGTATCTCACTAAAAAAAAAGTAAGGAATTAGTAACACTAGGTATATTTAAGTGTAATTACTGAAAGAATCTTTTAAAACAGTAACAACTTTATTATAGTATATATTTGACTTATAGACTGTTTTTTTGACATTTTCTTATCTTCTATTTGTATGTGAAATTAATATCTCTATTTTTCAAATATAAAAACCAGGCTAACTAAAGAATTATTGTAGATTTTTATGATTATAAGAATATATTGTTATCACACTTTGCCAAAGCTATTACAGATTACTGGAGAAGTCATAACAAGAAACAAATTGCTGAAGAAGCTATTAACTATTTGGTATTTCCAGCCCATATAAAAATATTAATATTATGTAGTCATGAGGATATGATAGGTATATTTAGTATAAAATTAGTATTTTCTCAGTGGAATGTTTTGGGTTTTGGTCTTTGTTGTTGTTATTGTGTTGTTTTTTTCTGCTTTTGCTTTTAGCATTTTGGCCAGATTCCCATAAATATCAATGTCATTCAAAGTTATCACAGTTAGATCTTTCTTGTGATAACTGTACTCAGAAGACTACATTCCAAAACAATTTATTATGGTTAGGAGAGCTATTTCAACAGATGGGCTGACCCACGTAAAAAGGAGTATGTGGACATAGAATAGTAACAAACCATTACTCAAGGAGTAGCCAGCTCAGAAATTTTCTAGGGTTTCACTAGGGGAGTTGGGATCTGGGCCCCACACTTGCCACCCAGAATTATCAGGCTTCAGAGCCTATTGAGCCAAACCCTCAAACCTAGATTCAGCCTACAAGGATTCAAAGCAGGCTGAAAACAGACAAAAGAGGGCCATGATCAAAAGGGAAGTATTGCTGTGTGTGTGTGTGTGTGTGTGTGTGTGTGTGTGTGTGTGTGTACACAGCATCAGTGCCTAAGTCTGCCAGGAGGTAGAAAGGGTGAGGAGAGGTGACAACTGAGCAACAACTTGCAAAGTAACTAGGAGAATGTCTTATAAATCAGAAAGATGAGAGTGAGAAGTGTAAAGCCTCAGAGGTCTGAGAAAGCCTACTGAGTTAAGGGACAATGATGTTCAATGTGGCTAGATTGTGACATGCAAGTGGGGTAAGGTAGTGGTATAATGCAAATTCATGGAATTTCTGCTGGAAATGCCAAAAATATTCTGGAGGAACATCCTCCAGGACTGGCCTAGAGATACTAGCTGGAACATGTGACTATTTAGGTTCCAGAAGGGTGACTTAGAACAGGAGAATAGTATGTCAGCCCAGACTGTGGCTCAGATTCTAGAGGAGACTGCCAGCGTTCACATCGTAGATCCACCCTTCTAGCTTCATGACCTTAGGCACATTACTTACTCGTCTTAGAATGGGAATGATCACAGTGTCTACCTTAGAGTAATTGTGAGATTAAAGGAATTAATTATTTGTAAGGCATTTTGTAGGCACCTGGCAAACAGTAAGCATTACCTAAGTGGTAAATAAAACAGTGGGTTTATTTTTGTTTCTTTGTTTTTGTGAGAACAAATTTATAGCTCAGGGAGCCATCTTCTGAGGGGAGAAAACCTGCTCTGGATTCTAGGTCTGACAAGACCCATTTTTTACAAAAAGAAACTCAAAGGATCACTTAAGTCTCAGACTCTAGGATCTTAACCCAATAACTTACTCTAAGGAAGAATTCCAGTTTTAACCCATGTATTAAGTGAACTGAGCCTTATATAAAAAGTTATGAGGTTCGTCTCCAAAGTAGTAAGTATCAAGCTCTCCAACAGAAATCGAATATGAGTCTCTTGGTTTGCTTTAGTGACAGGTAAGAAGGAAAGCAGCAGATATATGTGTCTCAAGCAAAGCCAAGAGATTTTTTTCCCTCCCTCAGGGCTCTTTGATTATCTCTGCCTCTCTGAACAGCAATTATTTCTTTTTATAGGTTCTCCAGAAAGAAATACAAGGTTATTAAGAACATTTTTTAATTCACGTAGCCCAGATACTTTTGGATAACCGTGTCATAATTACTGAGTCGTGTGTTCAGATTGTATATAAAATAAATTGCTGTATATATATGAACAAATGAAAAATGAATTACAATATTCTTTATAATTGCAGCTACAGTCACCTAAATGGATCATTAAAAATTTTACAGGGACACTCTGTGTTGCACTATGTCTTCAGCGTAAGCCTGTGTGACATCAGGATCATCAAACCTCATTCATACAAATAGAAATACAGGATCATGTGGAACAGTTTTTTAAGATTCATATTACAAATACTGATCTCTACTCAAAATAATAAAGAAGAGAATATGCCAGTTTCATTATAATAAAATAAATGCCTATATACATGTATGCAACAGAAAACACTGACTTTTACATTTAATGATACTAATTAATAATATGTCAGGATCAGAGTTTATTAAAATTAATAATTATAGTTAATCATTTTTGAGTAAAAATATCTTTCAAATGTTTACAACTTAGACAGTGAACATTTCTTTAAAATGCAAATTAATCTGAATGTCTCCACATATGTCTCTCACATCGCACCACCACTCCTGCCAAAATGTAACTCTACCTATAAAAATAATGGGTGAGAAAAGCTGGATAAAATATAGCTAATATGTAACTTGGGCTGGGTAGAAACCATGAGAGTTTATAATATTTATAGATGATTTCTGGAAAAAAATAAATGCATCAGAAAATCTTTCATTTAGTTAAACAGTAAATTATATTTTGGAAAAGAAAAAAAAGGAAGTCAGGAAAATAAAAATAAGGATTCTTTCTAAAAGAGACTAACAAAAGGCTTCTGATATCACAGATTATATTACCTTTCAGTATAACTGTGCTCCCTAGTGGGGACTTCTAAAAGGTTTAGTTTAAATTTTTTAGAAGTTTGTTTCATGTAAGCATCACCACACATGCCAAATGATCCATTAAGGATACTCCATCATAGCTTAAAGAGTTTTGAGTTAAACACTCAGAGTATCATGGTCTAAGATACTAAGAAAATACACAGCTCGATTTCCACTTAATGTAACTCTGCAGGAAGATGTTATCCACAGAACATTTGCTGCATTAAGGCAAGCATTTATACCATGCCTTCATAACTGCTTGGATGCTTCTGAGCCCACTAGACCAACGTCCAAAGTTAGTCAATTTCTATTATTTATATATGGGATCTGTATAGAGAGAGTATGCATTGTATGCATTGCAAACATGCCTAGATATCTAAACTATATCTTTGTGTTTTCATAAAGACTTTCTACCACCAAGAGAACCTACCTTCCTGGCCCACATCTCTCAAGAACCTCTATCTTGGGTCTTTCTCAAGCTAAAAATTTCAGAGTTTAGAATATGGACCACTGGAACTTTTCTCCTAGTTATCCTGCTGTCATATGTACTATCTCACTGATAGTCAAGTGTCCTGGAAATACCTTTAGACCAGAATAAGTAGTATCTGCATACTTGGAAAGAAATCTGATAGCTGCAAATCATTGAGAATGTCTTGGGCTCAAGACACTGAGCCTGCCCTGAGAATGTTCTGTCACATGAGCCCCTAGAGTCTGTTCAAAGTCAGTGATGCAAAAAATATCCCCAGTGGATTTTGAACAAGTGCCATGTTGAGAGTGGGAGACATTTTATACTCAAGAGGGCAAAGCAAAAGATGCCTGTCTTAAAGGGGTTTATTTCTTAGAGGAAGTTTTAACAGCTTTCTTATTCTGCATCAGTCCTTCATATTTGCTTTCTTTCCACTTATTCATTCTCAGCAGAAATCACCAAATTCAGTTAAGCAAATGGAAAGAAAGCTAAGAATCCAACTGGTTTCTAAGAAGTCAAGGGTGATCAGAGAAGGTTGTACGGAACAGGTAGAATGTGAGCATTAATCTTTAAGGTTTTGCTTGAGTGCAGACAAGTGAAGGAGAGCATTCTAAGTGGGTGATAGCACGATGAACAAATCATAAAGACAGAAACTTCTGCGGAGTAGTCACGGAACAGTGAACACACCTGCTTCACTGGGAGGAAGATCTGTGTTGAGGATAATGAGGTTGGTTGAGGCCAGATAGTAAAGATTCTTGAATATCAGCCTAAGAGGGTTGGAATTTATCACACAGAAATGAGAAGTCATTAAAGGCTTTTGAGATCATAGAAACTACATTTCAGGAAGGCTTATCTGATAATGATGTGCAAAAGAAATTTGGAGGGACAGAATGAGTTATAAAAAACTAAAAAATGGAAAACGGCAATATGCCCTAATCCAAATCTTTCCCTTTTGCTCCATGTGTTGACTTGGTCTCAGTGGTAGAAACCCAAGCAAGAAGAAAATGAACAACTTCTCTTACCCAATCTTATCCTCTCCTAACTCTCCAAAGCTAATCCAACCCCATCCCCTAGAAGAAGCACTTTGGGAGAATCCCAAGTCCAGCTCTGTGTTCTTCCTCTCTTATTCACTTACTAGAGACATATAACTAGATAAGGATAAGACTTTCCCTTAAGGAGACTGGATTCCTCTCAGCTGGTAAGTGCTCTTTATGATTAGTAAATCTCCACCTGGGACAAGGCCAACTAAATATATCTGAAATGCCTTGGATAAAAGGCCTCAGTCTACAGAAGAAGCTCCTTACCAAAGGGACTAATCTTTCCGAGTATTCTTCACACTATACTCAGTACTATTGAAGTTTTCTCCCACCTGCCTGTCAAGTTTTAGGGCCAGAATGCTGCCTAAAGCCACAGGTTTTAGGTTTCATTCTAAGCAGAGCTCACCTAACCCTCTTTCCAATGAGGCCTGCTGACCTCAGCTTGCTTGTCTTTAGCTTGTTTCTCCAAGACTGTGGGTTTTCAGGGCTCTGACCCAATTTCCCACAGGGATACTGTCACCTAAGGAAACTGCAGCCATCCAGTTACTAGGTGGGAAGGTCTGAAACACAGTGAGAGCAATGGGAAGAAAAAGGAAGTATCTTATATAGCATGCCTGGTTTCTCCTATCATATCATAGTGAAAGGGCTCGTTGCCAATTTACTCCAGAAGAAAGTACAATGTACAGATCATTTCCATGGCGTCCTGTGATAGTTAGAAACATGTCAATGGCCTTAAATCTTAAAATTTATTTATGGTACTGGTATTAGGTACTAAGGCCTAGAAACTCATAGTAATTATGTGCACAGGCAAACAAAGAAACAGAATGAAAGAGTTTCCTTTGCCTTCTTTCAAAAACATTAATTTGGGTCATTGAAGAAAAACTCAGAATGCTGACTCTCAAGAATTTTTCATTTTCCAGGTTGATCTTATTTCTTTCCCATAAAGCAAATTTTGAACTTTTTTAGTCATCTACTCTTTTATAAAATATTTGATGAGAGAAGATGAGAGAAGGCAAAGAACATACAAATGGAATTGTTAAAGGAATGAAACAAAGATAACATGTGTAGAGTAACTTTGTTCCTAGTATAGAGGTTAACTAAATAGTAGTTCTTTTATAGGAAGAAGGCTCATATAAAACAAAGATATTAGCCTAAGTGGAGTTTATGAATTGTTATAATCCCAAAACCTTCCATTAATAAAATCGTACTCTTTATAGCTAAAAAAAAAATCTTCCAAATTATTACCCATATTAATACTTTCATAGAAGCCCTTTTAAACATTCCTGAGTCTTAAATTCAAGATCATGCTTGACCAAGATTAGTAAAGCACCATTCACTATCTATCTCCGATCCATGCCTGGGTAAGGACTGTGTCAAGCCACTTCTCACCATCTTTACTGCTACCCACTTCAACCATGCATGGCTTACTGCAGCATCATCTCCCTATGCTCACCATTGCTAATGCCTCATCTACTCTCAACATAACAGCAAGAGGAATCCTTCAAAATCACTAAACCAAGTTATATCCAACCTGTTCAAACTCTTCAATGGCTCCCTCTTTCACTCAGAGAAAAAAAACTGAAGTCCTCAAAATGGCCAGCAACAACCTATACATCTTCCCCCATTCTAATTCCTTCAATTCATCCTGTCTGATCCTCCCCCTTGCTCATTCTGTTCTACTAGCCCCACTGTCTACTATTCCTTAAAAACTCCCAGAACAATATTTCCCTATGGCCTTTGCTCCAACTGCTCCCTTGACCCCAGACACTCTCATGGTTCACTTACTCCACATCTTCCCTGTATTGTCACTTTCTCAGTGTGACCTCTCCTGATCACTCCACTTAAAACCAAGGCACACCACTTTCACCCAAAAATCCCAGAGCCCCTGACGCTGCCCTATTTCTTTTATAACACTTATCGCTTTGATATATCATTTACTTATTTATTATATTCACCATTAAATATTGGTCTTCTCACATTAGAATGTAAACTCAATGAGAAGAGGGATTTTTCTTTTGATTTATTTTTCAGTTCCAGTGCCTAGAATTATGCCTTCCACCTATCAAGCACTCAATAAATATTTGTTGAATGAATGTCAGTGAATGGTAAGTGAATTCTTTATTGCTAACAAGACTTTCATGTGTTCAGATTTTATCCAGAGAGAAAATGTTAAGGCCAGGAGAACTGCAAGGCAGGCTACTGGGACTGTTTTCCAAAACTGTGAACTGAAATTCTCTGTTCAGTTACCACACAGACAAATCTCTAGAATACCAAATTGTTCATTCTTCCTTTCAGTCATTCACTCATTTTTTTCTGCATGCTTTTTCAGAAATCTTTGAGTGAAAGGCTTTTAAGTATTACACACATTACTGATGATATTTACTCATGCACAATGCAAAAAAATAAAACCCATGTTAATTTCTTTTGTGCTAGATGCTACAGAAGACTTTTTTAAGAGGAAAATCATGGTTCTTATGCTCAAGAAGAACAGTCTAGGTAAAAAGACTGGAAAGCTGAGTTTGTACAATCTGTAACTCAGTTTTGAGATACCATAAATAATACACACTATTAAGGGTATTTTTACTTTCATCAACCATAGGGAACCTTAGTACTTACATATTGTTTGCTCCTGAAAAAACAGGTTGAGACAGTGAAAAACTCTCCTCCTTACTCCTGCTATTTCACCAAGTCACAGATAACTCCTTCACTGACCTCATGGTCTCTTCAGGGAAAAATGGAGCACAAAGGAAGAGTGGAAATGCAAAAGAGAAATTAAATAATTGCTTAAAACATTTAGTCTTATTTTTCCATTTTCTCTATAGTGGTTCTTAATTTTGATAGATTTAGATTCTTTTGAGAATCAATGGAAGTTATAGACACTCTACCCAGAAAATTGCACACATGCTGTTGGTCAAAGTTTAACCCAAAGAACAGAATCCACTAGAGAGTTGAGATTTCTCTCTTTCCCGACATTACAGTGTGAGAAGGCACACTGGAAGGAGGGAAAGAGGTAAAAGGCATAGAAAAAGGGCAAATAGAAAGCAAGGGCAAAAATGTAAATGCATCCATGAGCTCCAGGCTCAAAATTCCCCCAAAGGCAGAAACCTTAAAACAGCAAGCCCAGGGTGAAAGATGGGCAACAAAGCACTTTGCACCAAAGGAAAACAGAATATGGCTATTCTTTCATGTCAGCCTTTCCAGCCTACAAGCCAGTCTGCAAAGGCTAAATTATAAAACCAAAAAGAAACTTCAAGGTCAGAGGAAACAGTCGTATCACTTCAGCTTTAATTTCATCTGCAAAATGGGTATAATAATAAAATCTTATTTTATCTACCTTCTGGTATTGCTGTGAAAAATCTCAAGAGAGAGAATTGTGGAAGAGTTTATAAGCTCTCAGGTGCTTACAAATTATGTCTATTATTATTATGTCTGTTTCAAGATACAGATCACTTTTAAGGAATCGATAGTTCTTCTATAACCCCCTTGAAAAGGAAACCTCTTACCTGCTGAAGTGCTCTAATTAATTAATAGTAAACTCTGCCTAATAAAATTGACTGCTTCAACATAAGCCCCTAAATATTACCTGATTGATCAAGAAGTATTTCCACTAACAAATATCTATTAAACACAGATGAATCAACAATGTTATTATTAAATAAGTGTGTATGCCAAACATTACACAGAGGAAACGAGCACAACCAGCTTTCTACTAGAAATGCATTTTAAACCAAAAAGATCACACCACACAGCTCACCATTCTCCCCTCGGCCTAAACTTTCTTTCACTCTTTTTTGTTCTCACCATCATAGCATCACTATCCACCTGGCTGGCTTTAACCACTTTCACCTCCACCTGCCCCAAATCAGTAAGTAGTTCAGTAAATAGTCATTGTCCTTTCAATCTGTCGATACTGTTTTTGTCTAGATAGAAACCATGTTTTGAAGAAATCATGATAGAATCCTCCTAAATGTATGTTCTTTAGATTGGGAGCAGGTTCTCCACAAGTAAGTTAGATTAAACTTTTTTAGCTGTGCTGCTCAAATCCATCATAGCTTTACTGATTTCTTTTTTGCATCATCTACCAATTACTAAAAGGAATGTGATACAAATCTCCCACTATGATGGTGGGATTTGTCAATTTTGCCTTATAATTATATCAATTTTTGCTGTTTTAATTTAAGCTGCATTATTAGGTGATTTACAAGTTTAGAATGGTTATATTCTTATATTTTCCTCCTGAATTTTCCTTCTATCAAAATATAGTAATCCTTTTTAGCCTGAACATGCTTTTTGCCTTAAGGTTCATGTTGCTTGGCATTAATATAGTTATACTACAGTTTTATTTTCATGAGTATTTAGTTGATATATCCTTCGTTACCCATTTTCTTCACTCATTGTTGTGTCCTTATATTTGAGATAGGTCCCTTATAAATTATATACAGCTGGCTCATTGTTTTTATTTTAATCTCTGGATAATAAGTGGTAAATTTAATTATATTTATTGTGCTTATTACTACCATTTTATTATATGCTTTTTTTTCATCTGTTTTTCTACTTTTTCTTCCTTTTCTGCTTTCTATTGATTTCATAAAGTTTCATTTATTTATTTTTTTCCTCCTCTATTTATTTGGAAGTAAGAAATTCTATTTTTATTCTTTTTGTCTTTAGTGGTTTAGTATTTTGACAAGCTGTGCTCATTTCTGGGTATACAAAATGGAGGAGGTAAATTGGGATGATGAAAGTGGTTTCTAGGCAAAGTATGGGGGCAAAAATGAAGTATTCCACTTCCAAGGTTGGTCATCCTCATCATGTATAATGCTTCCCTCTCTTCCTCTTTCATAGTGTGCATAGCAGCCATGTGCTAAAGTCAGTGGTGTCCCAAAATAGAAGCTTGGATTGTTGAATCATCACTTCAGAAGACAGTAACCCTGTTAGGGTTTGTTATCTCAACATGGTCAAAACATATTTAAGGTCCAAAGATAATCAGTATATCTAACCTTAGCAATCTTAGAATGATTTAAATTCAGACACCACCTCTCTTATATAATTGTGCAGTAATTTCATTCCATCTTCATTTTGCCACCCTTCAAATTCATTGCCATCATTGTTGTTTTATTCAGTTAATGCTTATTCATATTTATCCACACGTTTACCATTCTTTATTATATCTCATTCTTTTCTTCTGGATTCAATTTCTTTCTTCCTGAGGCAGATTCATACTGATGTTTTAATCAAGAGTTTTGTTGGTAGTAAACTACTCAGTCTTCCTTTATCTCTAAACATATTTATTTTACCATGCCTCTTGAGATATAATCAGTATAACTGATTATAGAATTTTCACTAACCATTATTTTCCCTTGGCACTTTGAAAATATCATCTAATTATATTCTAGTATATAATTAATTAAATTATAAATATTATAAATTATAAATATAAATATTCTAGTATATAGTATTTTTGCCGATGATAAGTTTTCCATCAGTTAATAGTTATTCTTTGGTAGGTGAGCTATATCTTTTTCTCTGGTTGCTCTTAATATCCATTTGCCTTTGGTGTTTTGAAGTTTCATCAGGGTGTATTTAAGTATGGATTTATTTTATTTATTCAGCTCAGGACACATTGAAATTTCTAATCAGAAGATATCTGTGTTTAATCTCTTTTTTTTTTTCAGTGTCAGTCATCAACTATTCAAATATTTTCCTACTCCTTCTTTCTCTTCTTTCACTCTGGAACTTCTAGAAATATGTTGGACCATCAAATTTTGTGCTCCACATCTCTAAGCTTGTCTTTATTATATTTCCATCTCTTAATCTTTTTGTGCTGTATTCTTGATAATTTCCTCAGATTGATCTTCTAGTTCATTAATTCTCTCTTCATAGGTTCACTAATACTGTTTAGCTGTACCTGAACTTTATCTTACTAAGATTTTTATTTCAATGGCTGTATTTTTTTTATTTCTAGAAACTATACTGGGTTTGTTGTCAAATGTATCTGGACCATTCTGATAATCTTGTTCTCATTTTGATATTTGATTTCTTATTTTATGCCTTTAATCATGTTATATTTACTATTCGATACTTCTATTACCTGACGTGCTTGGAGTCTAAGCCCATTGTTTGTCTTCTTTGCTGACTCCTTCAGAATGGACTGTTTTCTAACAGATTTCATAACTTAATAGGCATATTATTTTTGTCGAATTACTTAATTAAATTCAATTTCCTAGTCTATAAAATTAAATTAGAAATTGAAGCAACTGCCTCAGAGTATTGTTGCAAGCATTAAATGAGGTAATATACATAAAGTCTTTAGTATAAACTCTGCTCCAATAACTTTTGTTATTAGCATTCAGCTCTAGATTCTCTCTAGCACCTGTAATAATGCCTAGCTCTTAGCTGCTACCCAGTAAATGTTTGATGAAAAAAAGAAGAATGTAGATTAAAAAGCTAAATCAGTTATGGCATATTTTACTATATATTATCCAAATATTAGTACTCTTTGGGCTATAAATGCCTAACATAAATATTTTAAATATATATTCATTCAATCTCTCTACAATAACAGCCACTGTTCTAGTGATGAGATAAATGGCAATGAATGATACAACATTCATTAGCATGGGATCTGCATTCCAGTGAGGAGGAACTGACAACAAATAGATCATCTATGACAGAGAGAGAGAGAGAGAGAGAGAGAGAGAGAGAGAGAGAGAGAGAGAGAGAAGGAAGAAAAGAAGGAAATGGATCATAATTAAGGCTTAGTCAGAGAATTAAAGTGATGTGCTGGAAAGTAGTTAGGTTAATACTTTACATTGAATCAACTTACTCTATAGTGACACTGAGCTGAGACCTAAAGGATAAGAGGAAACCACCCATTTAAAAACGTGAATAACAGCATCCAGGAAAATGAGACAATGAAAGCAGGCTTTGCTCTTTCAAAAAGTGCAGAGGCTGTGTCTAGAATGCGGTAAGATTAGGGAGTGGATGTTTTGAGATAAATTCAGAAAAGTAGATATGAGCCAGGTAATGAAGGCTTTGTAAACCAGGATAAGTAGTCAGAGTTTATTCCATAGGTCCTAGAAGCCACTGGAGAGTTTTAAGTGAGAAATGTCATCATCTGAGCTTCGTTTCTAAAATATCACACTGGTTGATGAATGTTTGAGATGGAGATGCAGTAAAAACAAAAGCTGGGCAGTTGCATACTTTCTGCCTGATCCCCAATCTACCCTTGAAAGTTCTGTTACTGCCACAACCACACAAAGCTCTGGTCTCATACGGCCATCTGGTGGCCAGAATAGGAACTGGTTGATCCTGCAGTCTAAAATACCCGGATCCCAGAAAATCCCCCAGTCTTCCATCTTCTCCATCTCTAATTAAATTTTTCCCAGTCCCACTTTTAAAAGCATCTGTTATTCAATTTATTTTCTTTTTGTTTTTATAAATATGACAGCAATCGAATATTTTATTGTTTTTTTATTATAAAATAAAGTCTGGATTAGATTCAAATGGACAAGGTTTTAATCTTATTAGTGAAATTTATTATTAATCATAATAGGTTTCATGGAAAAATGAGTATCAAATTATCCCTACCCATATAAACCACTTACAAACACTGTAGAAATATCTAAGGGGTAAATAAGATAGTTTATGATGTTACTTTACCAAGAAGGTTGGAAGTCAATCTCCTGTATATATTTTTAGTTCCATATGTGATCCTAGATGTGTAATTATAACATCTGGAACAGCTGGTATGTGCTGAAAGAAGTTCAGGATTTTTTTTTCTTTACTGAAAAAAGTAGCAGTTTGAAAGATGAGGCTTTCAAAGATGGGAAAGCTATTTATAACTGGCAGTTAGTAATTGTTGAAACTAGCTCTGGCTAATAGGTATGTATGTACATGTATACACATGTGCATACACACACACACACACACACACACACGTACACAGCATAATAGTCAAATCAGAAAACTCTTAACTTTTTCTTGCTAATACAAAGCAGCTCTTTTTATATTAATTTAAAAATATGACACCAGAGCCACCAATCCCCTTTGAGAGGATTTTCTACTTGTAGTAATGTGGCTAATTGCAATGATATATGGAGACCTACTTCGCTACTTTTTCTCACTAATATTTTCTTGTCAGTCAAATTGAAAGATCTTAAAAGCAGTGCTTACTCATTCAACTTTATTCAGGAAACATTGACACATTATAGCAAGACTGTTAAAAATTTATTTCCTGGGCATAAAGATCTCCTGCTGCTTCACTAGGTGGAGTTGAAGCAATGAATTTTTACCCCAGACATAATTAGATTGACTCCTACTCTGGGGATACTTTAGGTCCTTCCACATCAAAGAAAGATCTGGATAAGAGGTAGCAGAATTCCTTTTTCGGGGAAAATTAATTAAAGTGTGATTTTTCAGTAGCTGTTAGTGAACTATAATGAGACAGGCCTGTTGAAAACCACTGTGTTCTTGGTAATGATCTCCTTTTTCCCAGACCAGCCTTATTGCTGAATTATCCCAAAGTATCTCCTCTCATGGGCATATACTACATGAAATGAGTTAGGGGTCTTAGCCCTCTTCTTAGCAGAGACTTGTCACAGAATCTTTCACCACCGTTGGCAGCAATTAGCACTAATTGGTACCCTCGGCAGCAGTCGAATGGAAAGGTCAGTGATGGAGTGAGCAGGCAGAACAAATTACCCTTTCACCTCTGGAAGTGAACTTATTGGTTCTGTGTGGAGCTGATCTGTTCCTGCTATCTTTGCTGGGACTAGAAGGTGGATTAAGGAGGTATTTATTCTCTGAGGCTGTCAAACAAGAGTATTGGGGAAGGTCAGTTCATTGAGTGAGCAAAACAAAGCTGCTGAGTTATGACCACTGAACAGCCATAAATAGGTCTCCCCATATTCACCCCATATTACCTCACCCCTTCCTACCTCTCCTTCACTTTCAGTTTTTTCCTATAATAATATAAATCCAATCAAAACAAGTGCTCTGTCAAGCATTTTTCTCTCTCTTGCCACAGAACCCACACTGTTTATACTCATTTCTGTATAACCAGGTCACTTGGTGGCTAGAAAGAGGTGTTGTCATTTGTCTTAGCTTTGCTTCTCTATACATTCATCCTACCTACTCCTGAGAGATGAGGGGGTTGGTGTGAAAATAAGTAAAATGACACTTGTACAAAACTTTTATCTTTGTAGAATATTAATTCTACTAAGTGTCCCTGTGTTTGTCATTCTGATATCTTTACCGTCGCTACTTTAAGTCAATGGTTTGTGAAAAATATGAGAGAACTGTCAGAGAATAATTAATAATCCTTTGCTATGTGTAGCCACTAGATAACTTGGCATCATTCATATGACAACAGAAGAAAAAAGAATGTTGGCATTCTGCCACTTTACGAAAGTAACTCCTCCCCTTCACTTAACTCAGATGCCAGCACTTTTCTGAAGGCTGAGGAGAGAGTAACAGAAAAGAGAGTGAGCATTTGATTAACAAAATCACAACGAATGGAGTATCAGCATATAAGGTAATTCCCTCTGTGTTCCTAAATACTTTAAGTTTGAAATTAAACAAAAAACTATATACTTTGACCTGTGCATTACTTAGAAATTACTTTTTATCTGAATTTTAAAGCATTCACTTGGGAGAAAAGAACCAAGAAATGGTTGACCTAGAAATAATTCAACCTTGCATAGATGCCTGAACCCAGACATTAGCCAAAGCCAAGAGGGACCTTTCAGGACCATTTATAACTAAATCAATATGTCAACTGGTCCTGCCTTCAACTCACTCAAGTTTTTGTTTAAAACTGAAAGATTAGTCCAGAAACGAAACTGCCCGAAGAAGCATGTGAGAAAGATAAATTTGTTCTGCTTATTCTTCATTTCCCTTCCTAGAAGGAATTCAAGACGAAGTCAGTGAGGTATTGAGCCTGAACATCTTTTTATTCTCAATGACTGGGAAAGCACCCGACAATAGCAAATGCTCAGCATTGTGCTATGACAGAAAGGATAAGTAACTGAATGGTTACTTAAAGGCTAGCTAGTAAAGGAATAAAATTTATAGAAACTAATTTGCTTAATTCATTCCATTCAGGCAAACTGATCCTCTTGACTAAAGTTTGGAATTAAAGTGCCTGGAGCAAAATGAAAAATTTGTAACCTTAGCTAAGGAAGTGCCTCTCTTTCATTTACTCAAACAACAAACATTTATTGACACCTGTGATGTGTCAGACACTGTGCTAGGCACTTGGGCACAAAAATAAAAGGTATAGACTCTCCCTCAGTTAGAGTTCAGTTTAGTTGAGAAGGTAGAGATAAGAATAAATAATGACAATGCAATATGAAATAACCATACCAGGGTGCATCAGGAGAGTACACAGGAGGGGATTTATAAAGGACATTCACGTTGGGTCTTGCAGAGTGAGCAGGAAACCCAGATGGGAAATGGGTTCCAGGCTGAGAGTGGACAGAAGAGCAAGGAATGGCCTGTGAGAGAGCACTGAGACCATGAGGATGAACGTAGTTGAGTATCAGCTTTATAAGAAAAATGGAATGGGATAGAGAAGAAAGGTTAAAGAAAAGATGAAAGGAGAGTGAAAGAAAATTGAGAGTCTGAAAAAGTTTGACCAGGACCTATCTGCTACCTAGAAACGAGCTTGGACTTTAGTCTATAGACAATAGGGTACCACAAAGGAGTTTTAATTAGTAGGGTAGTGACGTGATTGGATCAACTGGAGGACAATTTACCTAATTTGTTGAGCTGAGTCAGAGTACATTGTTCCTCATTCACTATCTGAATGTCCTTCTAGAAGCTTTGAATGAATGAATGTTTGCAGAGAGATCCTATAAGATCCTGTTTTTAAAAAAAAAAAAAACACAGTATGGAAAATGAGTTGGAATAGAAGAAATATAAAGGCAAGGAGACTGTTTTATGGCTATTAAAAGGGCAATATTTAGGAAGTAAAACTCATCAGCTTTGATAATGAAATGATCCACAAGTTAAGAGAGAAGATGGATTTGAAGATAACTCTGAGGTTTCTAGCGAATAAACTGAATGATCAAAAAAATGCTTATCCATAGAAGAGTTGAACCCCTTTTTTTTACTCAAAAAAAGAGGTACTTGTCCCTCAAAATTTTTATTTCTATGTTGAACTATTATATGCTTAAAGGCATGAGCAAATGGAATATTTCCTACCTGTGCCAGAAAATAGCAACAAATACTTTAATCCAGATGAGCGTCACAGAGATCAAGGAAAGTGTTATCTTTAAATATTTTAATTTAGCAAAGGTATAGTCGTATATTCTGTGCCTATAGTGTTTGAGAAGTGATATTTGGATTTAAGGATGAAAATTCATTTCAATGAGAAAGCCCCATGTTCACTCACCCTTAACTTCTTGATCTAAAAGCAATCTCAATTTTATCTCATCTAAGAGTATGCATTATTTTTCTTACTGAAGTTGCAGCTCAAAAACCTGTGCAACCACTCAAGGTCCAGAAATAAAGAACAAGGACAGAAAGGTGAACTCATTTCATATAAATATGAGACAGACAATGGCAGCAGCATGTCTGGGCCAGTGGTGGGCCCCTTCTGAGGCCTTGCAGACATTTGCCTCCTTTGCCCCAGGCCTTCTGGGATCCAGGCCTGTACATTATTCATTTTGCCTTTGGCGCCCAGAGCACACACTTCCAAATACGCAGACAGATGGATGGACATAACTATGCAAATAGTTTCTTGTAGCAAAATGCACCTGAAAATCACATTTTCCCAAGCTTCCCCTCAGGCATTTTAAATACTCAAAACCAGGTACATTTTTTCAGTTTACACTTAAGTTAACAAGGACTCCACTATGCAGGAGTTCATTTCAATTCCAAAAAGAAAAGGTATTTTTAAAAAGTTATAAATTGCTTAAGTATGGTTCTGCGTAATTTCACTTGGTTTTTAATCTGTATCAAAACTACACAATAAAATTATTGTTACTTCTTAACTGGCTCTATCAAAGGTTTTATTTTATGTTCTCACTCTCATCTCTCACAATCCCAGAAAATTAAGGACAAAATTTGTAATAACAATGTTTATGTCACAAATATAAACACAGGGAAGTCACAAAGCATTTTAATAAGGTTCTCCAAATTATTTAACTCATCCAGGCCATTCTCATGCAAAATCATATATTCTTGTTCTGTTTTCTAAATATATAGTTTATTGAGGAATGGATGTGTGTGGGTAAATCTCTTTGAAAGAAAATCTTTCTTTTTGCTTTTGTTGACTTAAATTTATAAACCAAGTAAACTGAATTACTAAATTGTTTTACTAAACATACAGTGAAGAACTTAATTTTTCTTATTGTATTTCTTGGTAGTACCTATCAGGACAGCTAATCAAATAAACTTTTCATAATCTACTCAGCCTCCACAAAGCCATGTTTTTTTCTCTTTGACTTACTATCTGAAACATACCAGAGATGATCTGAAGCATGAGTGAATTTAAATACCATATGAATTGTGCCTGGCATTTGTAGTTTACCTTTATATTCAAGAAGGGCTTTTTCTGACAAACTCTCTTACAGTGACTTTGAAGAAAATAGAAAGTAAGTGTGCAAACTGAGCAATCTGCAGAGTGCCCTCTAACAGAAGACAACTGATGCTATCCTCCCACTCACTTCTACCTGGACTGGATTTGTTAGTGGCAAACAATTCCCTCTTTCTGAGCCCTGCACTTTTAAAATGTAAATCCTGGCAATTGAGAAAAAAAAAATGGTGTGGATGATAGAGGCTCTGTTCATCTCTCTGGCGACCAAATTAAAGTTGTGATGGAAACAAGGAGTAGCAGCAAGGAAAAATTGTCTGGGATGAACAAGCCATACAACTAGGGAGAAATCCAGAAAATCACCCTGCAATGGCAGAAGGTAGGACGGGGCAAGGATTTGGGGCTGCCTGGTCTCCAGTGGCTGAGTGAGAGAGAGGCAATGGCAGAAGCCTCTTAACAGGGCCATGTCTGCAAGGGGATTTTCGCAGTGAGGGACCTGCTCGCTCTGAGCACCAGTGCCCATTCTGCTGCACGCAGGGGGCACCAGGGACTTACAAGGAGACATTGTGGGAGTGAGGGCCCAGATGAAACTCAAAGGTACAGAAGTGCCAGGGTTACCCATTGTTCCCTGTTGAACCCTCCCCACTCCCAGTGCACAGACATAGCACTGCCATAGCCATGATGTCATTAAACTGGATAACAGAGGTTGTTCAGCCCAGAGGATTCCCTGAAAACCTGCCTCCCCCAACTCACGGTTCCACCTGAGCCCCATCCAGGTTTATCCTCAACGAGTCAGGTGCTCCGTGCTGAGACTCATACCAGTGGAGGCAGCTAGCCTCGGTTTCTGCTGTGGCCTTTTAAGGCAATTATAAGCACAGCATCTTTGGATTGCTTGCTGAATCTTAACAAGTGGTTCTGGAGGGGTAGTGGCTTGGCTAAACTTGGCCTGCCACTGAACCCCTCTCAGGACTGTGTCACTGGACACCTACTTCACAAATCCACACTAAGACCGGGAGACTTAGAAGCTTTGCTTAGTACATAGAAACAGACATGGAAAGGCAGCCAAAATGGGAAGACTAAGAAGCAGAAACCATATGAGAGAATAGAACAGAGATCCAGGAATAATGGAGTCAAGTGATCTCACAGATGCAGAGTACAAAACACTGGTTATAAAGATGCTCAATGAACTTTTGGGAAGTGTAGAGAACTCCAACAAAGAGATAAAAGACATAAAAATGGAAATGGAAATTACAAAAGGGAACCATTCTGAAATGGAGAACACATTATCTGACATGAGAAGTCAATTAAATAGAATAAACAAAAGAATAAACAAAGTGAATAAAGAAGAGGATCAAATGCCCTATCTAGAGGACAGGAAAGCCAATCAGAACACTCAATCAGAATGGCAAGAAAAAAGATGCCAAGACTATAAAAATAATTTAAGGAGGATATGGGACACTAATAAGGCTCCAAATATTCATGTGATCAATGTAACAAAAAAAATCAAAATGTTGAACAGCTGTTTGAAGAAATAATGATGGAAAACTTCCCTAATTTGGTGAAGGAAATGGACATAAAATCCCAGGAAGTTCAGAGGATTCCAAAAATCAGGGATCCAAAGAAGCCCACACCAAGACACATCATAATTAAAACGCCAAATGTTAAATACAAAGAAATATTAAAAGCAGCAAGAGAAAAACAAATAATCACTTATAAGGGAACATCCACAAGACTGGCAGCTGATTTCTCAAAAGAAACTATGCAAAACAGAAGGGCTTGGCAAAAAAATATTTGACAGGATGAAGACCCAGGATATACAACCAAGAATAATTTATCCAGCAAAGCTATCATTTAGAGTTGAAGGACAGATAAAGAGTTTCCCAGACAAAAATAAACTAAAGGAATTTATCACCACCAAGCCAGTATTACAGGAAATGTTGGAGAGACTTCTTTAAGAAGAAGAAACATGTATCAAAAACAGGAATAAAGAATGGTAACAACTACTTTCCTATCAATAAGTACCTTAAATGGAAAAGAATTAAGTGCTCCAACCAGAAGAGAGAGTGGCTGAAAGGATAAGAAAACAAGACCCGTACATGTGAAAGGAAGAGGATGGAAAAAGATATTGCTTTGATGGACCTAGAAGGTATTTAAGTTAGACAGAGAAAGATAAAAACTATATGATTTCACTTACATGCAGAATCTAAGGATTAAAAAGAACAAACTAATCAAAAACAGACTTACAAATATAATGGACAATTTGGTGATGGACATAGGGGAGGAGAGTTTGGGGAACTGGGAGAATGGGGTGAAGGGCTAAAAAAGTACAAATTAGTAGCTGATAGATGGTCACAGAGATGAGCATGGCATAGGGAATGCAGTTAGCATTAATACGTTGGCTAGGCAGAGGGTCAGTGGAGGGAGGGAGCAACTGGGGGGATCATTTTACAAACCATATAGATGTCTAACCAATGTACTGTATACTTGAAACTAATTAATTTTTTTTTAAAATGTGACTCCCAATTCAATAGATTTCTTGACATCTAATCATAGCTGCCTGGTTGTATTGCTGATAAACTTAAAATTCCAAATCAGTTTATTAGTGTCTTTATGTATTTCTTCAATGAATAAAAATGAGAATTCTCACAGAACTCTCTTTTTAAGTTAGTAACAAAGCTAGAAGCCATCAAAATGATAAGGTACAAAAACCTGAAGAATTAATCTTTAAATTGCTATCGAAAGAAAGGAAAACAAAAAATGTGGAGGTCATTCAACATAGCAACCTCTCTCATAATAAAAAAACAAAATGTCATGCATGCAGGTATTGACCAACACAAAAGAGAGAAGTTATGTCTATTAAAGATGTTTCACCTGAGTGGTCATTTTCATTTGACGACCCTTAGCATTATGAGAAAAATAAATTGGTTTAAGGTTATATATCCTCAGTGCTTATTTCTATAAAAGACTTGAAATAGTTGAAAATAAGTTCGTATGGTAAGATGATCTATCAAGAGAAATACTTTTCATAGAAGGAATTAAAGCCAGCAAATAAAAAGCTTTCCCCAACAACATTGCGGAGTCCTATGCTCTGCTTTGAAAGCTACATTGTCAATAGAAATATGGCTGCACGAAGTATCTGCAAGGACTGGACATGAAACACAGGCCCCTGGGAACATTAGAGAGGTCTTCAATTACTCCCTAGGAGAGTCGCTCAGTTTTGCAGTTCTTTAGGAGAATTAGAGTCCAATAGATGGTGAAAGTGCATGTAGTTCATGTCTATTTCAATAGTACAATATAAACAGACCTCAGAAATTCATCTCAAATAAAAAGTGAACATAAAATATGACAATTTAATAGTCAGTAAGGCTGTCTCTGACTCAATGCTATTTTGAAATGATCAGTCTATGTTGAATGATAAATAGGTTTTATTTTTAAAAAGAAAGTTTGAAAGGTTTATTACTATGATTTAACTTGAGCTTTCTGTAGAAAACTTAAATGGTTTTAAGAAAACATCGAATGTGTCTTTCAAATTCCTCAAATGAATCTACATATAAGATTCTAAATATAAGATTATATACCTTCTTGACCTTTAACCTAGGAACCAAGTTCAAGTAAGCACCTATAATTTCTCAGGTGGATGAGAATTCCCTCTTACCAATTACTCAACTCTTGCATGATTTTGAGTAATTTCATCAGTTACTAAAAAGGAAATATTAGACTCTGATCTTTCAAAGCAAATAATTTTTTGAGTTTATAGAGGGTAGGAATTTCTACAGAAAATCCAAGGTGTTATAATCTCCCTAGATGGCTCCAAGCAGGTACACACATGCATTAGAGTACTGCATTTCCCACAGACAAACTAAAGTCAGATTTCTAGAAGCAACATGTCTTGATTCCTACCATAGCTATGAAGTACAGCCATTGCCTGTATTCCATTGCTAAAATATTGAGTATGTGCAGAAAACGTTCTCTCCATCTCAGTCAGATCACTTCTGCAGCATCGCCTCATGTATTGGAGAACACAGTTTCAGGGGAGATATTGAGTAATTGGAATATGTCTAAAGAATATAATCAAGATTCTCCAAGTAATATCAAATGACAGATGATTGAAAAAGAACTGGAGATGTTTAGCCTGAAAAAAAAACAACTATCTTATACTCTTCTCATTATAATTATGTAGAAAGGGTTTATTTTGTGTAGGAAAGGCTTATTTTTTGTTTCATATAAGAGGCACGCAGAGTTCTGCTCCATATAAGGAAGTACTTTCCGATAATTAGAATATATTGCCTTGTCAAAGATAGGGGTCCCCCCGTCGAGGGAAATCCCATTCACCATCTGTTAGCAATACTTCAGAAGACAATTTTGTACTAAATAAGCAATCAAACTCTTAACTTCTAAGGTAGCTTTAAATCCCAGGTTCCCAATAGTCTATACATGTGGTTATTTCATAACATATTATACTTTTAAAAAATTTTGGTTGAAAATTCTGAATTATTTCTGGAAATAATAGTTTCTTCAAAAACAGCCCAATATGCCCAAAAATACTTGATTTGATGCCAGTAGATATGATTCCCATTACCTTACAGAGGGGGTGGTAGATAAAACCATAAAAGCATGGACTTTGATGTTTGACTTAAGTTCAAATCTCTGCTTCACTATTTATAACCTGTTTTAACCCAGATATGTCTTTTAACCTTACTAAGCTTTAATTTGCTCATCTAAAAAATGGGATCATAGTATTTAGCTCACAAGATTATTGTAAAGATTAAGTGAGATAATGAATATAAAGAGCCTAGCAGTTACTGAGTTAAAAAAACTCCTCAATATAGGTCAGCTGTTATTACTAGACAACTCATATGCCCTTCAATTCCCCTTATAACCTAAGCCTGGGATGGGCTTTTCTCCTGCATTGTTTTAAGACTTTCCACTTGCACCCTTTTATACGAACCACACACAGAATAGGGTGAATGGGGAAGGAGAAGGACACAAAATTTGTGTGCATCATCCATATATAAATACATCTGAACACACTCACACATATCTTTTTTTAAAACTTTTTATCTTGAGACAATTGTGGATTCACATGCAGTCACAAGAAATAATGCGGAGACATCCCGTGTACTCTTTATACGTTATGTACCTTTTCATGTAATGTTATTTTCTTCTTTATGAGAATTTGTTGTCAGGTTTTTTCCCTCCACTCAATTTATTGACACAATGTTGCTGAATTGACGAGGCATGAAAACACTAAGAATCTGAGAGAGCTCCTTCCTGTGCAGTTAGTCTTGGTTTTTCCTCTAACTTGACACATCTCCCTCCCTGATGAGTCTTTCTTTCTAGACAACACCTGCCCACTGCTTCATGAAAAGCAGAACCCTTATTCTGGATGAACTTCTTGGGTTGTTGGAAAATGGTGTTGTGGCTCGTTGAGCAAAGGATATAGTTTGTGTCTAACATGGTAATATTCTAATGTCTATTAGATGAATTAATATTCCAGTGCTGAGGTGAGGTAGTATGTTTTCTTTCTTCCAAAAACAATTAATCTGTATTGACTGAGCTCCAGGGGAAATGTATCATAGGCTATGTGTGAGGTTGATTTCAATACAGTTGGAAGCTTTCATGTGGAAAATGCTCTATTTAGCAATTACATGCAATGAGAAAACTTGGTATTCATAAGTGATTCAGTAAGTCACAAGCCATGAAGAGTGCAGAAAGGGCCGAAGAGAGACAGTGTGAGCATGATTAGTCATTTACACAAAACCAATACTTCCCTCAAAATGCCAATCAACAGAATCTTGTGGGAAACTTTTAAAAAAAAAGATTTCTGCACCAAAATGCATCCATCCAACCTCTGAGGGTTCTAATTGAGGGGACTGAGGCAGAGCCAGGGAAATAGCATTTCTCTAAAGCTTCACATAGGTTCTGATTAACAGCTAAGGTTGAGAACTATTGCTCGGAGCCAGCATATTGCAGCAAGATAAGTGTGCACTCATAGTAAGAAAATGAACACCTTCCTCCACCCCCAGTTCCAAAATTTTCTAACTGCTTTTATTTTGAAATTATTTTTTTAAATGATGATGATGAATTCCAGTTTTTCAAATTGGTTCATGGAGATTATCCTAATTGGAGGTATTAGTATGTCAGTTTCACGGAAGACTATGACTCTAATGCAGCACATACTTGAAAGAAAAAAATATTATACTTCACTGCCAAAATACTTCACTTGTGGTATGTTAAAAAAAAAAACAACTCACCAATGCCAACATCTTCTAGTTTATCTAGCAGGTGGTAAAGCTAGATGACAAACAGGGTTCTTTCCCAAATACACATTTACACTGATGAAATCAAGAACTGTCCTTGGCTAAGCTCCCCCTGCTCTCACCCCAGGCCTGACAAACTCCTTTGCACCATCACAAATCCTATCCCAAATGCTATCGCTATCTGTGTATATAAGAACTTCCCCTGTAAAGACAATGTAAGGGTTGGGAGTCATCTCTGCTACTAGGAGTATCAACACATTTTTAAATTAAGAGCCTATTTGAATATGGAGCTATTACATGCTGTAGCAATAAAATTAAACATTGTTACTGTCTGCTCTTTAATAGCTTACAAGCATTTTATATTCAGAGTCCCCAAGCTAGAATTTTAAGAAATATCCCTTTTACCGTGAAATAATCTCTACACAATTTTTCTCACTTCCTCTTCAGAGACTATTTATAACTGTGCTTAAAGTATTAAACTAAAAATGGACATAAACAGTGTATATACATAAAATAATATTAAGTGCAAACCATAAGGTTAGTCTGGATCTTGTATTGTTGAATGAAGTTGTCTTCCCAACAACTTAGAAAGGACATAGCCTCCAGGATTTACCTATAGGGTTCATGGGAGGTCTCATGGGGAAGAGTGTTCATTCCAGGAAGAAGGTACACTTTCAGATGTGGATCATCAGATACAATAAAGGAAATGAAGAGGAGACAGTAGAAATAGATACAGGCATCTCCCTTATGTGCTAAAATACCTCAGTCTCAAATGATTAACACTGAAGTGTAGTGACAACAGTGGTTCTCAAACTGTGGTCCCAAGACAAAGAACTTCAGCATCACCTGGGAACCTGTTAGAAATGCAAACTCTTTGGCCTTGTTCCAGATTTACTAAATCAGAAACTCTGGGTTGGGGTCCAGCTTAACAAGCCCCCAGGTGGATCTGATGCACACTCAAGTGTGAGAACCACTGTGTTACAAAAAACATTATCTGACAAGTCTAGGCAGATATTTACTCTCAGGCTTCAAGAATCAAAACTTCTCTTTCCACCCAATAGAGTCTCTTCTCATTACCTCTCTCCATTCTCTTAGTCTTCTCTTCTCTCCCCTTCCATGCCCCTTTCACACATGTATGTACATGCACACACACACACACACACACACACACACACACACAGAGCCAATGAACACTGTATAGCATTTAAAGAACTGGAAACCTGCCCTAATTTTTTTTTTTTTGGAGAGTTTATTCATAAAGTGTGCACAGTGCTGAGGCAAAGGGTGGAATTTAAACAATTCCTAATGAAGGAGGACGGCACCACCTATTTATCACATTATACTGTTGTGTATTTACCCCTTACTGCTTTTGATACATTTGCATGTAATCTTTCATAATTCAGTTCATTTGTTTAAATCATTTCTTTTATTTTCACTTGTTTAGAAGGCTGTTTATTTTACAGACCACTGGGGCCTCCCAGTGGCAATTTTAGGTAATTTCAGACTCAGATTTTGTTCAAGAGCTTTTGGAGAATGGTATCTAAATCCTTAACTTAGGCTTTTCACCTAGTTGGGAGAAGAATACAATCGAATGAAAGCAAGCTTTTTATCTGAGGTAGATTATGTTGGTATCTGAACTGAATTTTCCTCAGATGTTGGCTTTGACTTCTTGCATTTATCAGACTCCATATTCAGTCACTTGCTTCGTAGAGATGTCAGTCAGCAGGCTTCAGGAATTGCTGGTCAATGTGAGATCAACAAGGAATAAATACAATAAAAAAAAAAAAAAAGCTGCCAGGGACAAACTTGTCTTGTGATTGATTCTTTTTTCTCAATAACCTTCAGGTTTTCTCCCTAGAATTTCCATTCCTACCATCCTGCCTTTGAAGTTATGACTGCCTAGGGTGGCCACATTGCACTAGTTTTAGATACATCATTTTTTCCTCCTCTCAATTCTGGAACACTCTGTGACTACTCTGGTTCACATCACTCTCCAGTGGCAATTGGCACAGTCCTCTGAGCTTGGCCCTCACATGACAGCCTCTGACAGCCTGTTTTCCTCTGACATCATGGAAGCAAGCTGAGCCACCCATGCCTGCATCGGCTTACCATCTGACACCTGTTGAGGCCTCCAGCCAGAGTTTGAGGCTTATTCAGCAATATCAACCTCCCAAAATCGAGGTGCCTGTCATCTGATGAACCTCAGGCTAATAGAGGCTGACGGCCATTTCCACTTAACCAACCAATTTGCTGTAGACATGCTGGTATACTTCCAATCTCCAGCTCAGAGACCCTTGGCCCTCTTCAAAAGGCTTTGCTGCCTGAGTCAATACTGCCCTTGTCTTGAAAGATTGCTGAAGAGTGGTTTCCCGGAACTGGTGTGCTCACGTCACCCCACAGTAACCTTTGTGCTGATGCAGTGAGCTTACCACTTAGTAACAGGCCTATAAACACCAGCATCACTGACAGATCAGATGATGTTTTAAAGTTCAACCCCATCCTCTTGGCCTTTTCTGCTGAAAAGTCACCTGAGGGCACACTACACTTCCTTTGCTTCATTCTGCCTGAGCCACCTTTCAAGAAAAAGATCAGTTTTTGCTTCTGCTTCAGCACCCTCTTTATACAGCAGGGTCTTTTTTTAAACCCCCTCTGGCCATTTTAGGACCACTACATATCTTTAAGTTAATTAATCTAGTATTTTCCCAATATGCTTTGCAAAAATTTTTATTTTAAATGTTTGCTGGGTTCATACATACATTTATAAGATCATACTCTTGGTGATGTATTGTTAAAAGGAGTTTATGCAGGTTCATCTCAGTCTTATCCCGCTTATGCTAATTTATGCTCAGGAGCAAATAAAAAAATTTTTTCACTAAATTGGATTGCTCTGAATTAGCAAGAATAAAAATCAAATTTAGGATTTTTTTGTAGGGCTCAGAGCAGAAAATGTAAATAACCTGAAAAGAGCATAAGCTTTGCTATCAGAGAAACTGAGACTCCCGTTTATCCTACACATGTGTGTCACCTGGGAAAAACTACTTACCCCAAGTGGGCCTCAGTTTCTTTATACATAAATTAGGCTAATATCTGTAGGATTGCTGGCAAGATTCAGAGGTGCTGTATGTGAAATATCTACAACAGAGCTGAAGGCAGTGAGTGTTCCATAATGGAGTTATTAATTCAGCAAGAATTAATTAAAACTATAATTTTTCCAGCAAGTAGTTCAAACAAGTCACTCTTGGCTATTTCTAAAGTTTCTTACATGCTGTTTCTTCTGCCCAGAACACATCCCCCGCCTTCTCTCTTCATCTCCTTCGCCCAACTACATACAGCTTACTTCTCCAGGAAGCCCTCACTGACTCCCCAGTTGTGGATTAGGCTCCCTCCTGTCAGGACTCCTAACACAGCTTGGTGCAAGTATCTGTTTCCCCGGCTATGCATTGACTCCCCTGCATCTGCCCAATTGCACTGAGCTTTTAAGTTTCCAGGAAGACTGGCCCATCTCACTTGTTCACTGTATGTCTGCAGCCCCTGCCTGGCATATTGTGCATTTTCTATAAATATTGAATAAATGAATGGATGAATGACAACCATTAGATGGCTTCCTGGAGAAGAAAAATAAAATCCAAGTACTGTAAAAGGTAGTTGCATTAGTTTTTATATTTTTGTAATTGCCTTTAAGCCTCCTTGAATTACCTTCAAAAAAACATGAAATCTGTTCCCAACAGGTCTACTTTCCTCCCCTAACCTCAAGAATGCTGCACATTCTTATTAGATATTTATTATAAAAATTATAGCTTAATTATTGTAATAAATTATAATCTTATAATTATTCCTCAATTTCTCTTTTTAATACATGATTATAAAATGTGTTTATCATGTTTAACATCTTTCTAATTCTTAAATTGACTACCTATTAATCACAGAGATCTGAAGGAAGGAAGAAATCTTTGGTAGAAAAGTGTTAATTATTTACTAGCTGCAAACTGTACTTTTACCCTGAAAACCAGGTAGGTAGAAAACATTACTCAGTTTTTAATCTAAGAATTTCTTACATTTTTATGGCTTGTTCTTTGGGCTTATTTATGATGGTTTGTGACAGAGACAACCTTTGCCATTATGATTTATACTCTTCCAACAAAGGAAATACAGAAAGAGATAAGAAACCCAAATTAAATCATAGCTCTGGATAAGAAAACCCAAATTAAATTATGACACTAAAAATAAATTTTAAAATCCAGTGAAGGTATGGGGCTGACATAATTTTAAAGAACTGTATAGATATACAGACTGTGGACAATGAAAATATAGCAATTTTCAAATCCTAAACTACAAAACTAGTATTTTCTAAGTAAGTAATTTTCAGAAGCTTTATAACCTGTATTTGTGGCATTATGAAATAATGCCTGGCTACCAAAATATTTTTAAATGCCTTGTTTTAACCTTACTTGGTTTGTGCTTTTGTTTGAAAAAAACATTTTTTTTTTTTTGGTAGGGTAAAGTGTTAGTGGTTGGCAGCAGATATCCAATATTTTTCTTCTTTTTTTTTTTTTAGTTCCATTTATGACAAAATTGACCTGAACATCTGTTTTCATTTTTAGTGATACTTTCAATTTCCTTGATGATTGAGTGCTAATTCTAAAACCTAATTGTATTTCAGGGAAAGACAATTGCCTTAGAAACAAAGAATTGAGAGGAAAAACTCTGGCCTTTGAGCTTTCCCAATAAAAGCACTGTTCATAACAGAAGCCAAAGGTTAGCTCAATAGAATAGGGAGTCTACGGTATATGCCCAGTAATTGAAATACTACGCAGCTATACACAATGCCTGCAAACGCTAATGTCCAAACATAAACTCTTAATAAAAGGATTTAATATGACCACAGAATTAACTGATGCTAACTAAAGCCACCTAAGACACACTGTCCCATTAATATGACCACATAATTATACAGAACAGTATCTTTGATCTTGTGTGGAACTTGGAAACAGAACAAATATTGAAATTGAGATTGCAGGTAAATATTCTAGACTTAATTTCACATCAGAAACTCAAAAATGCTCAAACTTGGATGTGGAATTCATTTGTGAACTATTTCCTGACTTCATAAAGAAAATACAAATTAGTTCCACACAGAAACACACTCACAGATGGCTATGGTTTTTAAATTGCTTTGCGATATCCCCTTATGTTTTGCAAAAGTATTTATCGACTGCATTCCCAATTTAGTTTATTTTTACTTTATAATTTGTTGAAAAATGCACATATTTGACAATTTTTTACTTTTTTCCACATGCATATTTTCATGAAAACTAAGTTACAATAGAGTTAAAAGAAGAAGCATAGTGTATTAATTTTTCTTCTAAGCTTATCAATAAGCTTACTTAGCTGATCAATTAAGATTGACTTGAATTCTTCTATTTCTAAAACTCAAAGTCCAGCTTGTTTTCAAAATTAGTACATCGAACTCCTACCCAGTAGACATGCTTAATTTCCAAAGGATATTCAGAAATTATCTGCTCACATGCCAATAGCACTGTTTAAAATAAAGTGGATACTCTCTGTCTATGAAGAGAAAATCAAGCTCCTAGAATCTGAGGATTTAAAGGGGAAAACAAAGGCACATTCTGTTATGTTACCTCATCTTTTTTTCCCTCAGTAATGAGTTTACACTATTGGCTCAAAATCTTTAGAAAGTTACTCAATGCCAAAATTATTTATCAGAAAAAGATAACCATATATAAATAAAAAATAAAAACCAATTTTTTAAAAATTCTGGTAGACAAAAATTGGTACAAATGAAATAGGATAGATATATCAATAAATTGTAAGATAGAAGATTTTAGTATTTCTTTTCCTAAAGTCAGATGACATAATCTGTGGCACAAAAAATCATGGTTACATATAAATTGTAAGCTGCACAGTATCACCGACAAGTTGGTATGTCTGCTGTAGAGCAATAACTTTAATAATCAGTACGTTTATTCTATTAGAAATCCAGAAAGTTGCTGCAAGAATTGCATTGAGGTTTTTAGTAATACAGTTTAATTTCTCAAAAAAAGCCAGATAAAGGCAAAATTCATAGTATAACTCCTTTAAATTAAAGCTAAATCAATTCCAGTTATAAAAGAAAAATTGTAAGATAGAAAAAGCATACTCAAGTTACATCTTTTGAAATTAAATTTTTGTAAAATTGAATATAGAAAAGTGTGGAGAAACTACAGCAAAAAGATAAAAGTAGACAAGCACAGGGAATGAAGTGAAACAGGAGAGGCACAGTATGTGTGGGCGGGTGTTAAAATTTGCAAATGTATGCTATAAACAGAATAAAACAATGGATATTTAATGCTGTGTTTGACAGATTGACACCTAGAAAAAAAGGAACTATTATGAACCATATGGTTGGTTTGGTCCTAACAGTCTTTGAAACAAGGACATTTTATCTTTTCTAACTAAAAATAGCTTAGTAGTGAAATTCAAACATTTTTTAGGAGAGAAGCCATTTTTTTTTCCACTTCCTACCCCAAGATTCCTGTTGCTGTACCTGAAACACTCCTTTGAGACAGAAGTCTTTGAGGCAGAAATCTTTGAGGCAACTTTGAGGAAACTTTGACCTCTCTACTGGACCAGTTCAAAAATCACTGTAGTAGTAAATACATACTTCAGAGTTAACACATACTAATATAACTTTGAGGTGGGGACAGAACCTCAAAAAAAATCTCAAATATACCGATGTCTCATTTCTTAATGTTGGCCAGTCTCAGGGCTCAGTCCTTGCTTTCTTCTCTACATGTTCGCCCTTGCTCCCTGAATGAGCTTTACAAACCATCCCTAAGCTGATGCCTCTAACTTTATGTCCAGTAGCTCTGATCAAACTTTAGAATCAGCCTTGACTCCTTTCTTTTCCTCACACTCATATTCAATACGTGGGAAGGTCTGTGAGCTCGCTCTAGCTTCCAAACACATCTAGAACTGGCCAATCCTCACCACTTCCAGGGCACATTCTCTGCTGCAGGCTGCCATCCTCTCTTGCCTGGATGGCTGCCACAGCCCCCTAAGAAGTCCCTTTGCCCTTTCGTAAGTATTCTCAAAACATTGGCTGGATTTGTCCTTACATGGAGTGATGTTTCACTCTCTATTCTGAACCACCTGGTGATTCTCCACTTAACCAGAGGAAAAGCCCAAATTTTTTCAATGGTCTTTAAGGTTGTGGTAGAACCTGTGATGTGCTGCCCAGATCCCCTCCAGGATGACTTATCACCTCACTGCTGGAAGAGCTACTGGCAGAAGGCCCTCAGCTGTCAGTGTCTTCAGGGACTGCTTCAGCTAAAGAAAGTCACCTCATCCAAGATTGCAGAGCCTTCCCAGGGCAGCCAGTGACTGAATGGCATGCAGTAATCAAGACGCAGATGTCTTCACCCAACCTGAGACAACAAAGGCCACACTAGGTCCAGCGCTCCATGTGGGAGTCAGCTGAGGTTATACTTGGGTCTGCATTGCAGTTTGACCTCTACTTTCATCCTACTTCCTTACACTCCTTTCCACAGGTTTTGATCCCAAAAGCACTCTCTAATAAGTGATCGGCACACCAAATTCTGCCTCAGAGTCTGCTTGCAGAGAACCCAGACTACAACAAAAGTCTGACACAAGCCAGCCCCCTACAGCCTCTCCATCGCCATATCTTACCAGTCTCCGCAGCCTGCCCTGCTCCAAGCACCCTGGCTTTAATGTTTCTTCTAGAGAATTTGGCATGTTCCTGCCTTAATGTCCTTGCACAGCTATTCCTCTGCCTAAAACACACTTTTCCAGGTTTTGCCCTGCTACTTCTCTTACCAACTTTGAGCTTTGCTTAAATGTCACGTTTTAAATGAGCCTACCCTGATCATCCAGTTAAGAAGGAAAACAAGAGAAAAAGATTTAAGAAGGAACAGTTCTCATCATTTCCTAATGTATTTGCTTACCTTTCTGGGTACTGATTTCATTTTGAAGAAATGAATTGATTAATTTAAAAGAATGAAAATTACTGTTTTAAATACATAAAGATAGTGCATTGGTAAAGAACACAGGCTCTAGACTCAAACAAGCCTGGATGTGAGTCCCCCATCACTGCAGCTGCAACTGCGTGGACTGAGGCAAATGACTTTACCCCTCTCAGCCTTAGTTTCTTTATCTGTGAAGTAGGATTATATTACTTATACTTCTTAGAATGGTTGTGAGAATTAAATGACTATGTATGCAACAGGTCTGTGCAAACTACAAAGGGCCATATAAATATTGGGAATTATTGAGAGATGGCCCTATGAATTGCACATACCAAAAAATCTACTGGGAGCATATCTGTACACTGACTTATTGGTCAGAGTCCTAGAAAATAATCTTTTTAGCTCTGCTCAGCCCTGAGTAGACTAAGAACTTCCAGCAAAGCAGAAAAGGCTGTGCTTAGGAGAACAAGAATCACTCCGGGGGCACAGTGATAGCTAGCAAACATTACTGGGACACTAAAGAGTAGTTACTGACGAATACATTCTTTTTATTTTACTCTTTAAGGCCGATGTGAGAAAATCACATAGGCTTTCAAACATCTAGATCTAAATTCGTTCATCAGAGGAGCTTTAAACTTTAAAACCAGCCATTTGTCTGGTTATTTGAGATTAGAGCCTAAATCTTTTTATTTGTATTTTCAACCCAAAGTTTTTATATTTATTTGTATCTGTGATACAAAATAACTGTGTTTGGCTTAAAAATGCAACAATAACTCTTCCAAACCCTCAACTGTTTTTATGTTTGCTTCCATTCATTTTGCATTTGCTAGAGTGAAGTGTCCTTGCCCATAACCTCAAACCCACAAGCTTGATTGATTTCAGAGGTTGCACTGGAAGCCCACCCTGCCAAGCAGAGATGATAGACCACCTGTAAGCTGGCACTAATAAAAACCACAATAAGCTTACGTTTACCATTATATCATGTATCTGCCCTCTCCGATTTATTTGCAGATCCATTTCTTTCTTTCTAAGTAAGGAATCACATAAGCTTATGTTAAAAACAATAAGGATATTCATTTTAGAAATGCCATTATTGAAAACCACCATTCTCTAGTTATACATTAAAAATTACAATAATTGCACCATTTATTAAAATGACCATAATAAAAAATGGTGCTGTGAAGGGATAAGGAAAGCAGACACTATCCTAACTAATAATCACATAGTATGGCTTTGCCACTCTCCAGATCCATGTGCTATATCTGAGTGGGGAGGTGCATGTGTGTGTGTGTGAACCCACCTTGGGAAAGTCAGTGCTACATCAGATTATCCAGGATCTTCTTTAAAGTCATAATCTACTAGAAAAGAACCTTCACTTTCCAAGTCCTCCTTTGAGGACATCATGCACTCCTCTGACTTTTTTCATAGCTTTATACAACTTAATATTCAGGCTAGGAAAACTAGAAATCTCCTCCAGATCAAACAACTCCTTAAACCTATCTACAAATCTATTTTCTTTCTCTAACCTGAATTTCATGACCCAGAGGATGATGGTAGCTTCTGTGCACAGATGGTCAAAGGTAATGAGGAGTTCCTCCAGGAAAGGATGAGCATAGACAACATCAGCCGCCAGGATATAGTCGAAATTATTGGAGGACCTGGGGAAGTTCTTGTCTAAAGCTACGCCCCAGGAGAGTTCTTTAACCTGAGGCAAATGTTTACATTTCATTTTGGTGTTTCGGGAAATATTATATTGCAGGTTTCCAAGTAATTCAGGCAAATCTGTGGCAGTCACATAAGCACCTGTGAAGCAAAGGACAGTAGATAAAGTAACCCTCATGGAATAAAGTAAACAATCAGGTTTCAAGCCAACATGCATTTTGTAATTTCGCATAACTGCCAGTCCCAAAGAAAAAAACTGGTCAGTATACACAGGAAAGAAATCCCCTTCAAAATGCATGCTAGGGGAACATTATGCCTTCTCTTAAAAAAAAATGTAGGTTCCCATAGCACTTTGCACTCCATCGCATTTTTCTGTCCTCCTGGTTTTTCTTGTTTTGTTTTGCTGTTCTTGCTGTTGTTTTCTATTTATCAACTACATGCTAGGAGAAAAATAATCAAGAGAAAAGACAACTCAAAATAGTTGATACCCTCATTGGAAAAATCAGAAGCTATTGCTGAAAGATGAACAGGCTCTCTCTAAAAGCATTCTGATACCCAGTCCTGTGAGACCAAGAAAGTATATATAACACTGGGCATCCTTTCATTAAATAGGAAGTACTCAAGTGTGAGAAGTGAAGGAAGGACTTTTCAAAGGCATTACATTGAAAGTATGACAGCCATGTTGATGCCCAAGTTTTCAACTTGAACCCATTATAAATGCGAGTCTTCCTATCAAAAGGTGTTTAAAACCTAGCCACAGCATGCATATAGTACTCATATAGCCAAAGATCATAGATGCAGTACAGAACGCTCAGATAAAGATATAAACCATTTTCAAGTTAAAAGTAAATAGTGATGGTCATTTTCAGAAAAAAATTAGAAGGGAAAAAATTATAGAAACCAAAAACCAATAAAATGTGGCCCTTAAAGTGAACTTTGAGTAGCAGCAGCAGAGCCTAAAAATAATGCGTAAATAAATCTAAGCTTGGCCAGTTCCACATCATTAGACAAGAACAGAATTGAATTAGGAACGGGAAAGCGGAAGTGGAATAGAAGTCTAGTTCAGCCCAGACCAGTTTAGAACCCATTTCTCAGCCACAATGGCAAATTTCTCTGGCCACTGATTGTATTTTGTGAAAAATATTGAAATGGGGGGGGGGAATGTTCATATCATTGGTAGAATCACAGAAACATAAATCCTCACATTCTAATGTGGGCAGGTCTATTATTTTCAACAAATCTTTTTAAAATCTCATGATAAAGAATACACCCTTACTTATAGTAAATATAAACTATCTGACTATTAATATCTTTGCAACTAGAGAGGTAAACACCATCACTTTTAGAATGGCTAAAGAAAGCTTTGGGCTTTTAATATTTGTGTCAAGTTATACAAGCAGAATGAAAGGATCAATTCTTTTCTAAAAAAAACTTTTTTCCTCCTCTTTAATTTCCCCCCTCTCCACTTTCACCCCTGACCTATGGATGTTGCCATTTTCCCTTTAAGAATTGGATCTCTGAAGGCGGAGCATCTCCCCCCACACACTCACGGCATACACTCAGGGTTGGCACACTCAGGGTATGGTCCATGGCTCCACCTGTGGCATGAACCCAGGACCTTCTGTGTGTAAAGCAGATGTACTAACCACTACACTATGGAGCCACCCCCAGGATCAATTCTTTTTAATGAGACAAATGACTTACCAAATACAAATTCTGCTCCTAGATTGGGAAGCCCTCAGGCATAGATCCAATTCTATGCATGCCAAATGAAATGGTAACTTTGGAAAGCAATGTCAGGATAGAATTTTTTAAAAAAATATTTGGGGAGTACTTCAAGGTCCTATATTTTCCCAGTGTTTAGAAAGTTGTAAATTGCTAAATCTTGAATTCCTCTCAAGATTTTAAAGTGGCAGGTGTGTACTTCTGAAGATCAAGGAAATCAAGACAGATTTGCGTAGCACACATCAGAAAAGGCAGCTAAATTAAGGCAATGAAATAGATAACTACAACAAAAAAAGATTGAACTGGAGCAGACTCAGACATATAGAGACCACTGCACATTTAGTTGGAAAAGATGATCTTGTGAGAGAACAAGATATAACAAAAGAAGGATAAAATTAAACAGAAAATAAATTCAAGGGCAAACATAAAAATTAGCAGACATAATTTTTATGTGATTTCTAATATACCTTCTCTATTCTAACAGGTGCTTTTTTATAAAAGCACAGGACCCAAAACCCAAAAGGAACATATGGTTACATGGAAATGTTAAAATAGGACTAAAATTTAAATAGAGAACATTGTGTGTACCTATTGTTTTGTACATCTCCTCTAGCAGCCAGGAGCTTAAGTGCACCTCCCAGTTAGAATATTTGTGACTGAGCACTCCATGAGAAAAATTAATAAAACTTCACATAAAATTCTCATAGAAATCAGTAATGTGACTTTAGAATTGGTAGTTTCTTGATGAAGCCTATTTAAACAATTAAGAAGTTAAAAATAGGACTAGATCATGGTATATAGGACAGTAAAAGCAACTAAGGATATTTGATTGTTAAATTTTCCAAACCCCAAAAATATCTACTTACCAAGTAAACATGCCACAATGGAGACTAGCCCTGTTCCAGCTCCAATTTCAATCACGTTTTTGTCAACCATATTATACTGCTTTACATTTGTTTCCAGAAAATAGCATAGAACAAGGGCCTATGAAAGTTAAAAAAAGAAAAAATAGTGTTTGGAAAGTAATAACAAAAAGTACATTTAAACTCTATTAAATATCCCACTAACGCTATGATTTGTATTATGTATATGTATATATTTATGTGTATACACATATATTACTACAAAAAATTATCAACAGAAGTGCAACCTTCAATGGTTCAACATTTAGGCTAGAAAAAAGTCTTTGGAGATTGTTGAGAAAAGATACAATTACAAATATAGAATTTAGTTACTTAAGTTTGATTATATTTAAAGAAAGCAATTTCTAATAATAATAGTCATTCCAAAGATGTTTGTGGGATTAGAGCAGACAGTACTAGGGTGCCGCACCCTTCATGAAACAATTGGTAAAGAAGTGGTGGCCTTTTAGAATATTCTGCATGTTGACACTGACACAGATTTCATTATAATTGTTTAACTCAAATAGAACCAGTTAAACAGTAAATAAAATGTTTACTATTCAAAAACCTGTTGTCACAAAAAAAAAATGAAGATGTAAACAACATATTTTATTAGCCCTATAAGTCAAAAGTAGAATTAATTGGTAGAAGCATTTTCCTAATTTCATGATTTCAAAATTTTAGTGTTCTTTGAGGTCATAAAGTAGAACCATGGAACCTATTTTCTTTCTCAATATAGTTTTATAATAAATAAAACTGACTGAAAATAATCTAAATGTGGCAAATTTTGTATGAAATATACCGAGGGCCAAACAACAGCACCATAACAGTCTGTGGCTTCAGTAATTCGAATATCATGACCAACAAAATGAAATCCCTCCCAGGAGGTGGTGGTTATTAGAGTTGGAATAAAACATCTTGCCATGATCTCTACAACCACTTTTTTGTCATCACTGTCTTCTTTGTTTTCTGAAAGAGAAAGAAAGAGGCAAATGTTGTGGTTATATTAATAAAACCATGAAAAAAGAAAGAACCTAAAGGAAATGCAACGTTTCTACTTATTCTGTTACTTTTGAATATTCTTTGACTTCAGATGCAATGTACTAGTAAGGTAAACTATTTGAAAATGATTCATAAGCTAACATTTCATACATCAAGACAGAAACGTCTTTCTGATTTTCACTGAAGCTGAAATTACAAATGTCCATTTCTGAAACACTATGTGAAACAAATAATAACAGTTTTTTTAAAGCAATATATTTTAAAGAACCCAGATATGTTCATCTAGAACAAGAGAATGATTGGTGATGGTACATAACAATCCAACTATTTGCATTGTCTATATAGTGCAATTTCAGTTATTTCAGTAATGTGTATCCTTTATGACCTCCCTTTATTAAGACAACAAAATTTATATTCCAACAATATCCTCTTGTATCATTTTATTGTTAATTATTTTTGTTATTATCTGGGGGTAACTCATGGCATCATAAAATCCACGACATTATATAAGGTTAATAAGCAACATTAACTCCCAATTTCTGAGCACCTTCTTCACATGCCAGACCACGTTAAATACATTGTGTATGATATTCATGTAATTTTTCCAACAAATCTTGTGAGATATGCATTATTATTTGAACTTTTACAGAAAACAAAACTAAGACTCAGAGAACTTTATTAATTTGACCAAGCTATGCAACTTGTAAATGAAAATGCCAAAATTTGAGTCCCTTGTTTGGTTGTTACAAAGTCCACTCTCCAAACTATTAAAAAGCTAAGATGCAATTTTAAAAAGAAGCTACTAGTCCCAAAGAATTTACAAACTAGTTATGAAGCAAGATATACATCCCTTTCTGAGCCTCCACTTCTCATTTTGTAAAATGAGAAAGAAGAACCTACATCAAATAGTGTTGGTAGATTTAAATAAGATGATGTATGTAAAGTGCTTAGCACCTTGTCTACAATTACATAGAACTCAACACATTATTATTATTATTAGAGCTGTTATTATATTTTGGTTATTAAAATAAATGATAAAACAAGATCACCATCTAATAAAAAATACTGGATTGTGTGATATAGGATTTTACAACTGAAAGTTCTATAGTTACTCATAGACGCAGAAAGTAGAATGGTGGTGGCCAGCGGCTGGGAGGTGGGGGAATTGGGGAGATGTTGGTCACAGGGTACAAAATTTCAGTTATGTAGAATGAATAAGTTCCAGAGATCTAATGTACAGCATAGTGACTATAGATAAGCATAATAATGTATTGTATACTTTAATTTTACTAAGAGAGTAGATCTCAAGTGTTCTTGCCATGAAAACAAACAGAAGGAAAATGGTAACTATATGAGGTGATGAATATGTTAATTAGCTTGATTGTGGTGTTCGTGTCACAATGTGTGAAACATCAAGTTGTACATCTTAACATATATTCTATTCCTATTTGTCGATTACATGTCAATAATGCTGGAGGGAGGGAGAAAATTATATATTTAAAATAAGAAAGGGAAAAATCACTGTGGTAGAGGCTGAGTGTCTTAAGTTAAACTTATTTAATATATGACTTGCATTAACAGAGAAGCTATTTATTTCTTACAACAATCCTTAAAACGAACTGATCTTTCAAGTCTTGTCTTTGTTCTTTGCCACTATCTCTACCCCAGAGCTAATGAATCCAAGCTTAGTTCTCTTCCAAAGAGAAGACAGAAAATAAAAACTAAATTTTAAGTATAAAAAAGAAATAGTTATGACATCAAGAAAAGGAAAAATAGCTTGTAATTCTTTAAAAGAAGAAGAGATAAGGCAGAAAATATTTATTTTAAAAACTTAAGCCAGAAGAATATTTGTTCCTTGGTTATTCCATTCACTCTTTCAACAAAACTGTATTGAAGGCCTGCTTTGTGCCAGGCACTGTGCTAGATGATGGAAGACAGCAGTTAGCCAGACAGACATGGTTCCTGCCCTTGGGAAAACTAGAAATGCGTAAACACAACTGCCTGAACCTCAGTGACACATGTGGTATCTCATGACCTCCCCATGAAGAAACGCTGGATTAGATGCAAGTCAGTTTTTCCACAATAGCCCCAAAGTACTTGGCTTCAATGCCCACCTGGATAGACCTTTCTAATAAATGGTGTGTTCACAGCTTTGCTCTAATCAACATTTTTGTTACTGGTTTGACTGATGATATTGAGTGTGATCAAATATTAAAGTGATATGAATGTAATGGGAAATTATACTAAATAACTAAATGTAATGCAAAATATCTTGATGGGCTATACCAATGCACTGGACTTAACAATATGAAATGTGATAAAGACAAATGTAAAGTCCACATTCAGGCTGCACTACTTGTGGAGGGAAAAATATATACAAATTTAATTGGCCACAAGTTCAATATGAGTCAAAATATAACTATAATACAACTATCAAAAAAGCTAATACACCAGGCCATATTAACCATTTAAGTTCTAAGATGAGGGAGGTAAAGGCTCTGTTCTATTTGAAATAGGTCAGGTCATACTTGTAGCCCCATATTCAGTTTGAGAAAACACATTTTAGAAAGCCACTGAGAAACTGGAGAGACTATGAAGTGAGAAATCTTGACACTGAGCCATATGAGTACAGTTTGGGGAGATCAGCATTTTCATCATAAAGAATAAACAACCTGAGGTAACACAAAAGTTTTCACAAATTTGAAGGAGCAGCAAATAGAAGAGATAGGAGTGTGGGGGAGGGTGGGGAGTGAGGGGAGAGGGGCCCCAGAGAACAGAATCTAAACCCATGGGAAAAATTACAATAAAGCAGATTTTTAATATTTTTCTAAATATCACCTTTCCAAAAATGGAATGGCCTGCCTCAGAAAGCAGTAAGAAATTAGTTTCCCAGAAGCTATATAACAGAAACCAGAAGACCACTCTCTCAAGATATGAGGGATACATCAGACTGACGTTTAATCCTAGCTAGACTAGGACCACTGTATAACTGAATTTCTATGATTCAATGAAATAACTACATGTCACCTTGTAGAAAAGTGCTATCATAGAGATACAATGTGTTAAGGAAAAGTAGGAGAGAAAGTAAATAAAAGCAAACAAAAGGAAGCCAATAGTGAAGAGAGAGAGGGGGATATCAGACTTTAGCAGGCACAGGAAATGTGTTTCAGATGACAGGCTAAGAAATTCATTCGTTTATTCATTCAACAAATAGTCACTGAGTACTTACTAAAGTCTACATATTGTCTAGTGACTGAGAATAAAAAAATGCAGGCTGGTGAAACTTAGAGATATATAGAAGCGAAACATGAAAATACACAATTACAATGCTATATGACAATGGCTAAAATGCAGGTGAAAGGAAAATACACTGGAACACAGAAAAAAGAACCCCTTGTCAGATTGTGGAAAACATAGATGATTTCCTGTCCTAAATTCTGTGACCTCCTTAATAGAGTGCTGCTTAAGATCCAGACAAAACCAAGTATTCCCCAAAAGAACTCCAACTTCACTACACATCTCAGGAAGGCCCCAATCTACCACCACCACAAACATTGACTCTTGGCAGAGACACAGAGGAAAGAAAGAGATGAAAAACTGAAAAATTCTTCAGCAAGAGCCCCCTCTTCTAATATACTTCACTATATTTCCCCTTAAACAATGACGTACATTCACATTTAGAAACAAGGAATATTAGTAATATGTTTTATTTGAATGTCAACTTTCATGTTATTATATTCACTTGCCTTGCTAAGATTTGGGGTAGGAGGGGGTAATGTTTGTGTGAAAGCTCTTTAGGGAAAAGCTGAAAACATTAATTGCTTCTTTGACCTTTAGCTAAATATGCTTTCTTGGGCCTCCCTGCCAACTCCTTGTAAATGCAGCACTTTCTGACAAGTCACCTAAGGAATCAGGGATTAATAGATGTTAGAATACACTAAATCCCAGGAGCATCTCCTAAAGTTCCAATCTTTGATATAAAAACTTTGCCTGTGAATATTTACTGCTACAAACTGACATCTCTGACTTTGCACTTTCTTTTAAAGGTTAGTTGACCAGATTAGTGCTTTTGTTCTAAAAACTACAATGTAATAAAAAATGATTCCTGGTTTTTTAACTAATTTTCTAAATAAACAGAGCTAGTTATTTCTTTTTAGGAATGACCTCATCTTTACCATTATAAGGACGTGTCTCTCAAAGTCTATGCTTAGTTATTCATTGAACATGGGAATAAATCTTGAAAAGTTTAATAAATGAGTAGATATTCTTCGGTTTTTAGTTATGATTTGAAGAGAAATTTCTCTAAAAACCTAATAGCATTACAAGACAATAAAATTCTAATTTACATTTCTGAAGAATAATTTTTTCACACATATTCCTTCCTTATTACCTAGCACTCAGACCCCAGGACAAAAAACTAGAACCATGTTATACAAAATGATGAATCTTGGCTTCCTTATATGAAAAGCAGAAAACTCCTGATATTTGTACCTTTAGATTAAATCTATCTACTATAATCTTTTAGTATTATATTATTAATAAATTTAATATTGAAACAAATATTAAAACAGATTGTAAATAGAACAGTCTACAGTATTACAATTATGTTGCTATCTTGAGCTTATCCATTTTAATGGTTTTTGATATAAAAAAGTCTTAACACCATTTTTCTGCTACTAAATCTTTGCTGATAGTGAATAAAATCTACCAGGTGCTCTTGTTCTCTTGAGAATTAATTAGGAAGTGAAAATTAGCAAGATTCTGCCATCATTATGATGATTTTCTTAAGAGGAAAATTCAAGAGATTTAACTTCCAAGGCTAGATTTGCAGCAAGCCTTCAAAAATGAAGGCTCTGTCTGTATTCATCTCTTTTATACTTATAAGGTCAATAACAACAATAATAAATGGAAGGGTCAGATCACAGAAATACACCAGAAAAAAAAAGTCTTTAATAGCTATGACAAGTGACTTTAAGCTTCCATTAGAGGACTGTCATGAAAACTTGGGTAAAAGCCCCTCGACTAAATGAAAGACTGTCATTCAATTGAATCTTCTTTTCAAAAATGGATGTCATTGCTTAAGAAATATCTAGAGATTAAAGAGAAAAAAGATGTTAAAGATATTTTCAGATTAGTAAATGCTCGAAGGCTAACCTGAAAGATTTTTGAATGTCTTAGCAATGTCAAAGTCTTGAGTCCTTATGTTGAGACTAATTCCTGAGATTTCATAAACATTTTTGTCTAGAAGTCTGCTTAATTTCAACAATATACAGAGGCTGTACCTTTAATCAAGTGGACCAAGTGATACTACATTTGCAGAAGAAAGAAAATTCATCTTTTACTGAGATTGCTCAGGATGCAATTGGGGAAAAAAAATAGTTGCACTCCAATTTGCTGCTGGGATCATAGTGGGAACAGACAAATGAATGCCAGTGAAGTGTGATAAGTGATAAGTGCAATAAAATAAATATTTCTAAAGTGCTATGGGAAGGATCACTAGTTGGTCAGATTAGGAAAAGCATTCTTTTTTCTAATTTTTAATTAAGTTTATTGGGGTAACATCGGTTAATACAATTATATAATTGTATTTCAGGTGTACATTATCATTTGACGTCTGTATATTCTATTGTGTTTACCACCTAAAGTCCGGTTTTCTTCAGCTACCATATATTTGATCCCTTTTATCCACACCACCCTCCCCCTAAACCCTGTATTTGACCCTCTTTACCCTATCTATCTCCCACTTCCTTTCCCACTCCACTAGTAACCACTAGTCTATAGTAACCACTAGCCTATATATAGTCCATGTCCATGAGTCTCTGTTTGTTTGTCCTGTCCATTTGTTGCTTTTAGGTTTACATCCCACATATAAGTGATACCATGTGATTTTCAACTTTTTATGTCTGGCTTATTTCTCTTAGCATGATTATCTCGAGGTCCATCCATCAACTGAAGGATATGATAGATGATTGGCTAAAGAAGCTATGGTACATATATACAATGGAATATTACTCAGCCATAAGAAGACATGAAATACTGCCATATACGACAACATGGAAAAGCATTCTTAAGGAGACATTTCAGCTGAGGTGGGAGAGAAGGAAGGTTGCCAGGAAAGATCACGGAAGATGAAACATCCGCCAAGGCATGAAGCCTGGCTCGGAGAGAGCCGTCAGAAGGTCCAGGGAGCTGCTGTGCCAGGTGCATGTTGGGGTCTTCTAGAAAATAAGCCTGAAGAAGCAGGGTGAAATCAGATCTGAGGGCAATGATGACCTTTGTTCTATGAGGTGAGGAGGAACCAATAAAAATAGTTAGGATAGGAACTTACATGATGAAATTTGATATTTAAAAACTTACCTCTGGCAGTAGCAGCTGAGGGCTAATTTAGAAGTTAATTAGAAGACTGTTGCACTAATCTAGAAAAAGAGATTAAAGAGTCCAAACGTAGACAGCAGCATTGAGTCGAGGAACCAAGGTATGAATTTGTGAGCTTCTGAAGTAGTGGTAGACCTTTCCCAAGGGCAACAATTGACATTCAAACTTGACATTTAATCCAGACATTTGAAGACATCTGAGGCAGACTGTTATATTAAAGAGTTATTTTTATTCAATATGTGGAAAATGTATTAGTCTTATTTAACAGATACTTATTCAGGTTACTTTTAAAACATGTAAAATGTGTTGAATGATTCTCACTTTCATAATTATATGTGTTATAGTACTCCAACTGGTATATTAAACATTGTTTCAGACTATAATTTGATGTTTCTTAAATAGCAACAGAATTACTCAAATAAACTTTCTTCTTCATATGTTAAGGCAATATTATTTCTAAAAACCCTATTACCCATTAATTCAACTCTGTAAAGATTTATGAAGTTCCTTGTGAAAGACTTTCATGTGCTATCACTAAGTAATACATTATACTTGATCCTGAAGAGCCAACTGACTTGTGACCAGAAATACAAGATCATCGCTAAGGAGCAAATTTTAAGTCCAGCCAATAGGCCTCGGTCATAGCTAATTCATTAATTCACTCATTTGTTGCATACCTGGGCACCAGAAATACTAAGATCATCATGTAAGTGCTATAATAAAGAAGTGAGACGTAACTAATTAACTCAAAAACAGAAAGAAACAGTTCCATATCTCAGAGATCTCAGGAAAGAATGACCAGAGCCTTGATGAGTCTGTGAGTCAAATAAGAGAGGGTGACAAAGGAGACTACACACATGGCAGCCAATTGGCACAAAGACTCTTGACTAATATTCCAATTTGGGAAACTCTGAGAACCAGAATACAGGATAAGTTGAGGTAGCAGCAAGAGATTAAAAAACACTCTACATCATGCTAACTCTTGATTTTATGCTATAATAATGAGGCACTGAAGAATTTTAAGCAGAAGGCAAATGTGGCAAGATTTAAATTTTGCAAAAGATTATGCAGGCTATGGAAAAAGAACCAGAGAGAATGAAGAAGCTAATCCAAGGTGGGGACAGCCAATTAGAAAGCAGTTACAACAATCAAAAGAAGAAATAATAAAAAACTGAATCAAGACTGATGCTGCAAAACAGGTGGTAAGTGGTAGGGAAAAATATAACGAGGTCAAATAAATGAGATTTAATAATGAAGGGTATGAGAAAAGGGGGAAGACTAGGATGATTCCAAGTTTATGGGTGGCCAGGGACGTGATGTTGTCAAAAACTAAAATTGAAAATATAGGTGGAGGGGCAAATCAGCAAAAGAAAATTATTTAATACATATTTAAAAATGTGACGTGACATGCCAACCACTGAGGGGTGTGCCACTCAGATTAAGAGAACCTGCTTTGGGAAGCATAGCTACCCAACAGTGCCAGCTGCTGTCCCTTTGGCTCTTCAGAGGTCATGTTTCCACTTGGGGCTGCCTACTAAAGCTAGCCCATTCCCATTTCATAGCAGACACTCCTCTAATGGGCAACTTCTGCTCAGGGACTCCCCATTGGCCTGCCAGAGGCTTTGCGAGAACCATGTTGCAGTCTGAGGCTCTTCCTACCCAACCTGTCTTTTTCTCTCCCCTCTCACAAGTGTCGGGCCTGCATCATGGTCAGAAGGTCTCCCTGCCTACTCCTGTTCCTTTTTTATCCCCCAAAAAATCTCTTGCATGTTTAATCCTATTTTTGTATGTTTTTTGAAGGAGTCAAAATGACACAAGGCAGTATGTATGACATCAAGTAAGCAGTTGGGGTACAAATTTAGAAATAATTGTGCACAGGAATCACTGAGCCTTTGAGTTAGGATGAACCTTCTAAGGGTACAGACTCTGAGGAGCACCCTGCTCCTGTATAAATACATTGCTATAAGTGCTAACAGCTGGAGAGTGATTTTGGTAAGAGGTAAACAACATATTTGGAATAGTTCATGTGGATGAGGTTTTAGGCAGCTTAGATTATAATGTAGCATGAGAAACCGGAGACAAGAGGAATTTTTAGAGTACTCTATAGTCCTAACTTTAATCTGTGTACAGCTAAGTGACATCCTATAATTCTGGTAGCTCCAGACCAGTGTTGAAATAGAAGAACTAGACTATGGGTTTGCTCCATTTTCTCCAAGGTCAAGATACTAAGTATAAAAGAGGAAAGGACAAGTTGATACCCTTTAGTATTTGAGAACTGAGTGTTCCTCTGATTAGTGGAAGCCTTTCCAACAAAATGCCATCTTACTCTGCCCCAATTAACACACACTAAATCCCCTTAACACTGTGTCTGTGAACATGTTTTTAAAGCTTTAATTGGCTATATAGATGATCACGGGTGTGATTATTTGTGTTGTAAAATATTTTAATACTTGTTCTGTCTCATCTTTACCTTGAACTTCTTCCATTTCCTTTGTAATTTACTCACAGTTGAAATCAAGTATTGTTACTAATGATAATAATAATAATTTTATTCATACATCACACAGAAATTACTTCTCCATTCAAATGATCTAAATGGCTGGATTCTCTAATGATTATGACTTTAAATGTTTAGGTTTGCAAAAGATCACTATAGTAAACTATTAGTGTTTAAGCTACATAGGCTGCCAACACTGGGAATACACCCAGTTCCCGTGGCCTAAAGATATGCTCACCTAGGTAAAGGACATCTGATATACCTCAAAAAGAAAAAAAAATAGAACTATAGTTCTTAGAAAACATCCATAGTGTGTAGATAATGCATAGAGAGAGAAAAAGAAGCCAAGATAATTAAATTTATACTACAAAACCATAGTAATAATTCTTCTAGTCTATGTCAAGAGTGTATGTCTACACTTTTCTCAGAACAATGGTAATAATTATATTACATAATCCCTGCAGTCATACTAATCAAGATGATGTAAAAATTGTGGGTCAATTTCAAATAGCTACACTGACAGCAGAATTCAAACTTAAATTTTCCTTACACCAAGAGTTCAAATTACATATTTGCTTCTAATGAATACATCAGAGGGACCATAAACAGAGGCTAGAAATGTTTTTATAGTCTAAAACACCTTTTATCCAAGCATTAGTAAAAACGTGTAGTTTTATATAAAACCTTTTACCTCTCTTACAGTCTTATCTGAAATGAAATAACTCAGAAATCACAATCATATAGTGTATTGCACTTGGGAAAAACTACAAAGGTATGCTTTTATATTCTGTTAACTGTCATCTTAGAATTGATCAAATTACATTAAAAAAAAAAACAATTTACCTTTTTGAGCTTCTGGATCCATTAAACGATGAACTAATGGATGACTATACATTGAAGTCTTCTTGATCATTTCTTGAAAACCAGGCAAATATTACATTAAAATAGTAAATGGCAGCAATTAGTTCAAAATGTGCTGAGTGCTTTTCTATTTACCTAATAAAGTTTAACTTCAACTACAGTAAGGAAATATTAAAATCATATATTAATAAATCATGCCTTAATAAATACCATGGAAACACAATCTAGTACAAATCAAAATTTGTACAAAGGCTTCAGAGTCAGAAATTTTAGAATATACTGGAGAAAGAAAACACATTCACACCAAGGGCTACCTCAGTTATCACAAAGAAAGACATCATCTTTATAATGACTAGTCAGATAGTAATCCTAAAACTTAACAGATAATTAAAATATTGGGAAAAAATGGGCTCCATTCAGTGTAGTAAAAACCATAGTATTAATCTAAAATAAAGCTTTTTACACAGCAATAAATTCAAAGTTCACATTGTTGCCATCAATATTTCATTAGCACATACCCAATGTGAAACAGCCCAACTGCCAAATGGTCTTTTGAGTAGCTTCTACTTTAAAGAATCCATACTATCTCAGCAAAATACTTAAAACTGAAGAAATTGTTTTATGCCTCTCAGAGCATATCCTGTGAATAAGCTTAAAAGAGCCATTATTCCAACTTTGGAAAGCAATAATTCAATATCTTACATTTCAATTTTGGGTCATATAATAATCATTGTACTACCATGAATTTATATATCACTCCTTTCTTCTAAGGATCCTAAAACATTTTTCACAGCCAATTTTTCTTTACGGTAATTTAAAAGACAAATTATTTTCCCTACAGTTTACAAATGAGGAACTATTTTTATACCTAAATTACATCCCAAGGGTCACATGGCTCTACAATAGTAAAAATGGTCCCATCTTGTACCCAATTTAGTTTCTCTTCCATTAAAGAAAGTGGCCTTTATTACACATGTCCGCCTGAAGGTAAACATTTATTAAATATTAAGTCTGGACATACCTAAATGAGTTAGCTGTTTCTGGAAGGTTAAAAGGTATCGTCCACAACTTTTGTTTTGCTGAGATTCTGATGGTGCCTGAAAGGCTGCACCAAGCAGCTTGCTACTGTACACACTGGCAGAGTCCTCAAGGAGCCTCCAGTTATATATACAATGAAGTGGGAATGCCCATAACTACAGGCAGAACAGTGGGAATATTCCACGGGAGTGTCCCGAACACAACTAGAGTTCATTGGTTAGTATAAACCACTCTTGAAAGTGAGTGAAGACTGAGTGAAGCAATCCATTTTTTAAATTTAATGCCAAGAGTTATTTAAAACTCTATAGCTATGACGTCCTCACAGACAAAGTCCACGTATTTCAGATGTCACATGTCTGGGTGCAAGCATCGTTTTCAGAATCCAACAACCTCAGCAGAATGTTTTGAGAATGTGTGCAGCTGTACTCTGGACACAAGAATCAAATTACCAAGATTCCTTCCTACACAAACAGAGTTATCGTTCACCTGTGCACCTGCCAATGTGTTTGCAGAGCTGCATCTCAGAGTACATATAAATGTTTCTGTTCACTAAAAATATCCTTTTCTAATTAAATCTACCGGGACATCATTGGTTAATCATTCATTTTCAAGTGTACATTATAATTCAACATGTCTTCTCTCCTGCGTGCTCACCACAAGTCGTTTCCTTCCATTACCATATACTTGACCCTTTTACCCACTTCATCTTCCCCCAAACCCCTTCTTCTTTGGTAACAATTCTGCTGCTTTTATCTATGAGTTTCTGTTGTTAGTTACTTTTTGTTTTATATTCCACATGAGTAAAAGCATAGTTTTTGTCCTCTTCCGACTGACTTCACTTAGCATAATACTCTTTAGAGCTATGTTATTGCAAATGACAGTATTTCAGCTTTTTCACGGCATAGTATTTCATTGCATGTTTATATGTCTATCAATGGACACAGGTTGTTTCCATGTCTTGATTATAAGCAATGCTGTGATGAAAAAAGGGGGTACATATATCTTTGTGAATAAGTGTTTTCATATTTTGGGGGTAAATACCCAGAAGAGGAATTGCTGGATCATATGGAAGTTCTCTTAATTAAAATATTCTTAATATCAAGTTATCATAGGTAACAAAATCAAGCAATACTGTAAAGTTAAATAAACTTAAGAGAGTGGGTAGAGCTACTAAGAAATACTTTATGTACTATGATGTATACAAAGCTGAATTAATGTCACTTTAATGTATTGGACAGGACCAGCAATCTGGGAGCCTGATTTTATTTATTCCCATTAATAATCAACATGTGATTTTAGGCATTTACTTAGTGTATTTCTTGGCTTCTTCATCTATAAAATGAATATAAAAGGCACACAACATATATCTGTAGGATGAATATAGTAGCAGAAAATATTCTGGAAACTGCAAACTTCTATACAATGAAAACTATTATTCAGAGGCAGTTAATTCTGGGCAGAAAACATGCTTTCTTTTTGGCTCTTTTTAACACAAGAATAAAGAATCATTTGGTGAATAAAAATCACCTTTTTCAAGGAGCTATTTAAAAGATCATGAAACGTCAGTGCTAGATTTTTGAGAGGCAGAATCCCTAAATCAATCATCTAAACTGTCACGATGACAATGATTATTTCTATTGTACTGTTTTAAAAATGCATAGACTTCTGTCTCCAACTTTAAGTAACTTATAGCCCTGCTTTACTGACTACAGCAGATCTTAAACACACACACACACACACACACGCGCGCGCGCGCGCACATCAGAGAGCTGCCAAAGCAGCCAAGAATTCCAAGCTTTTGCTGATTATTGGTGTAAAGAGGCTGGGGAGCCAACAAGACGACAACATGGAAAGATGCAGGCAAAGCTTTAGGGGATCTCACAGAACTGGGGAAACAAAAGCAGTGTTTGGAGCTGGCAAGGCAACTAGGAATTGGGGGCCTTAGATCCCAGAAAAGGACAGAGAAATAAGCCTAGCACTCAGCACTAACTTGTCATTCAAGGTATTTGTTCAGTAAGATATATGGAACAAGAAGCTAATCATCCAAGCATTTAGTGGCTAAAAGCAGAGCAAAGCTCAAAAGAAGAAACATCCTGTCAGGTGGCACTCCTAGAAAACTACTTTTTAGGAATGGAGAGGGGACTAAAAGATGGAGTTTTACAAAGACTGTAAACCAGCCTTAAATCCATTTAGTTCTGATCAGAGTGAGGTGATCTTCCCCTCTTCTGCCTGCCAGGATACCTTCTGGAATCCTCTCGAGAGGAAGATCCAGAACATCTATAATTTTTAATACACAATGTCCAGCATCCAGTCAAAATTTACTAACCATATCAAGAAGAAAATAGAAACCCACATAGTAAATAAAATAGTAACCCAGACACTGAAGTTGTTTGACACAGACTTCATAGTAATGGTGATTAAGATATTAAAAAATTGATGACAAGAATACCAGAGAACTGGAATCTATAAAATTGAGTCAGACAGAACCAAACTGCAATACAATGAAATAAAGAACTCAGCAAATGAGTTTAATAGCAAATGTAGAGAAAAAGAAAATATTAATAAACTGTAAAATACTTTTATCAAAAATGTATATGATGGTCATCATCTTAAATAAGTTATAGGTATACCAAAATGCTTGGTATAATGCTTTGTTGCTGTCTGTTTTATATGTAAAATAGCACCTTGAATTTCAAGTTGGAAGATTTAGGTTCAGGCCACGTTTTCCTACTAGATGTGTAAATTTGGTAAAATTGGTTAAAATCTCTACACTTGTTTCTTCCCTTGTAAAAGAATATACCTTGGTCACAGGGTTAAAGGAAAAAAGAATATCATATCAAACTTCTATAAATAACTATACATATGACATAAGCTACTAATAGTCTTGAATATCCCTTTTTCCCCCTCTTCCTGGGAACATGGCCGAGGAAGAAATGACATTGAATATTTCCAGTATATTCTGAAGAACAAACTCAGTTCAGGTCAATGGGATGGGAGCAAAAGTGATTTTTCTAGTCACTTTTAATATAAGGCATTCTATTTGCCCTGGACTTTGGTTATTTCCTCTTCCAACAGATAGAAATGCAGATGTAGCAGTGACCCAGTATAGACCATTTAAATGAGACAGCAGCCTAGGTAACAGCTGAAGCTGAGACCCTGAATTACTTCATGATGCACAACTGCATTACCAGCCTAGACTGACCAGTAAGAGATAAATAATGTTCCAGTTTATTCAGGCCACTATATATATGAACATCCTTGTTACAGCAGCTAAGCCTTTGCCCCAGTTATTACAGTGCAAAACAAATGTAAATTATTGACCAAAGGCAACAAAATTTCTTTAGCAAAACTATTATCCTACCTACAAACACAAATGCAGAAAACTCCCAGTAAGCATCTTTGAGAAATGAGAATAACATGAAAAAGTTAATGTCCCCCTCCAGCTCCAAAAATGTTCTGCTTCAAATACTCTAGAGGAAAGAGCATTAAATTTAAGTATATGTGGAAGTTACTATTGACTTTTGAAGAAGGCTGCTAGAGAAAATAGAAGTAGAAAACATATTCTGAATTAGGAAGAAATAAATAATGGGCAAACAAAAACAGCAGCTATAGTCCAAGTATTTGGGAAGCTGGGCTAAAAAGTAAATATAAATGAGAGCCTATAAAAAGTATCCAGGAGTCACTCAAAGTTGGTTAAATGTATTTATTTGTATTTGGTTTTCACTGGTGAAGATTTTCAACTATTTGAAGACTGAGGAAAGGAAATCAGTAGAGATGAAAATACCAAAATGCCCGAAAGACACAGATTTGAGAGGAGAGGACCTGAAGGCCAAAGGCCAGTTGGTAATACTATCCTTGAGAAGTCTCAGCAGGAGGCATCATAAACTCACCTTACCTGGGCCGCTAGGAAGAAAAGGCTGTTAACAATCATCTATCTCTGGAAGACATTCCTACAGTTAACCCGCCTATACTGGTTCAACCGCAGGTCTGAGCCTCAACACCCACTTACAGGTTGGAACAACTGAAGTATTTTAAAAGCTGAACACTACAGTACAGAGGTTCCCATACAGTTTATGCTCACAGGAGGAATCATGCACCCCATTTAAGTTTCCTAATTATTTTGTTATAACCACAGCAGACATACTCTTAAAGTATGCTGCAGCAGTGAGGTTCCCTCCTGCTCTCCTGTTAAGTGGACCCTGAGGGAAAATGGGAAGCAGTGGGGGACAAGACTTTATGCAGTTGGGTGGAACTACCACTGTTGTAAAATGAGAAATAAAAATACCTTTCCTCTCATCTAGGCTGGAAAGTCAGAGGGAAGCATATCTATAGTGAGTACTGATCAATATAAATCCCTTCTCCTTTTTTAAATGTCATCAGAAAGCACACATTGTACAATAAAAAAAAAAAAACATGAACAAAAGACATACAAGGAAACATTCATAAAGTAGTAAACATCAGAAAAAGGTAACATACTGAAAAATAAATACATATCAAGTTCAGCATCCATATTTTTAAAAACCACACACTGAACACGAACACTGTGCAAGTATATTTCATTTTTTTATTTCCTCACAATGAATTTATTACAAAAATATTAAGTTGTACCCAATTATAGAGAATACACATTTAAATTATTTTTTTCTTTCTTCCTCTTATAGTTCGTTTCCCCTTTTTCTTCCCAAACACAGATCTGGCAGTCACCAGGACTGGTTTTGTTTTCTCTCTGTCATCATCACTAGAGCTGCTCAGAGTCGAACCTTCATTCCTTACAGAATCTGGTTTCACTGTGTTCTGCAAATCTGAAGAGCTGAATTTTGCCTCTCCAGCTGCTTTTCCCTGCTTCATGTTCATTAAAGGTAAACATTCAGCATCTTCACTTGAGGATGTATCAGATGACTGGGAGGACTCCCCCAAAAACCCACCACATTTACTCTCTCGTTTTGAATCCGAAAGCCTCGTTCTTTTCAGGCTTGATGACTCTTTCCATTTATTTGCTATGCTTCTCTTCTGGGTCTTACCTTTTGCCTTATCAGAAAACTCAAATTCTTTCTCCATGGCAACAGAAACTGCTTCTATTTCACTGGCTGCTTCTTCTCTTTCTTTTCTCAGCATACATGTCACAGCTCTGTTAAGTCTCTGGCTCTTAATACCCTTAGCTTCTTGTTTCTCCTGTTGAGCTAATCTAAAGAAAGAATCAATTCGAAGTTGTGTCTAAAAAATAAAATAAAAATAAATCAGACAAGTACAGTTTCTAAAGCAAATCAAAGAGCTCCACCTTGATCACTGGCATTGAATGACTCTTTCAGCGAATACTTATTACCTCTCAAAAGCCAATTCTCTCCCAACGGACATTACTGACATTAAATGTTACTTCTACATTATTATACTTAATGCAGTACTTGCACTACCTCAGTCATTAATGCAGTACTTCCACCACCTCGGTCAACAAAGTCCTCTGTCTGTGCCTCAAATAAGAAAGCCCTTCCTAGGCACTCAAAGAAAATTAAATATTTTTTCAGTAGCCAAATACATCATCTTTTTTTGGAGCAACACAGTTTCATGGGGTTTGTTTCTAAATTCCACTAACTCCTTCTTTTAAAAATATAATCATGAAACAAAACCTTTAGGAGGCAAATTCATAGTATTATATGTTAAAAGTCATAAAAATATTCATGCCTTTTGTTCAGCAGGTTCACTTTTAGGTAGACATTTTTAAAAAATAGTTACATGTGGGAAAGTTATATGTCTAATGTTCATTCATCACAACATTATTTATGGAAACCTGAAAATTAAAGGTCCACTCAGTGAACTGAACCAATTAAGTCAAATCTCTTTGATGAAATGTAATCTGGTCATTTGAAATTATGAAATTATGGAATAAACAGAAAAAAATCTTACATTAATAGTTAGGGAGTAGATATATTAAACTGAATTTGTCTATGACAACAAATATATGTGGGAAGGAGGGGAAATTTTTTAAAAAAATAAACCTAAATGTTAAAATCTATAATAGATGACATAGATACTAAGTAATTCCAATTCATTATTTTTACTTTCTAATGTTGAGGACATAAACTTATATTAACTTCCACAATAAAAAGAAGAAAAACTATTACAATAAAATTTATCTGAAATTAAGGAGTAATCAGTCATTAAGCCAATTACCCTCCTTGTCTGCTGGAATACAGTGTTTCTAGTACAGAAAGTCATCAAATAATGGGAAACTCTTTCTGGAAATGTCTCAGTTTTATGTTTTTTCAAAATTAACTCCGCGTAATGGAAAAGTGTTTAATTTAAATATATACCTTACAGGATTTGGTCTCATTTCTGCTAAATGGTTTACTTGCATGTATGTTATGTGGGTTGCCTCTGGGGTGGGAGAAAGTTTCTCTGTGGACAGGAACACAAATATAAAGCAAGAGGCAATTACCTACATAGGGGAACTGAGGACCAGACAAAGGCCTTTTTCTCCTCAAAAATCTCTCCTGTCAATCTGCCATAATGATTAAACTTCTATCTTTGATGATTTATCCACACAATTAAGCAGTGTTAAGACATTAATGATCAAAATTGCTTTGGAATGGACATTTCCTACACTTGCTAAAAATACAAACAGCTCTGAAAGAATAAAATATTTAACTATAAACACCTCAGCATGCAATCCATTATTAGATTAGTTTTTTCAAAGTCAGAATGAATTGAAAGGACACCAAAGTCCAGTCCTAAGGGTGACATTAGAGAATGAAAAACAAGTCCAATTTTTCTTTTTTTGTTTTCCTCTGTTCTGTTATCTGAAGTATAATCATTTAAAATTTATGTTACATGCTCTAAAATAAAAGAGTAACTAGTCTTTAACAACTGGCTCTCATAGCCTTCCTAAGCTTACTTTCTATACTGAACTTAGGAAAAGAGCCACCATGATTACCTGCTGAGCATTCAGTTGCTTTAACACGGGAAACAGAGACTCATCAGTCTTCGTCCTGTTCCAGCCAAAATATCGCTGACAAAATATGCAGGCAGTTAAGACTTATAAATGTTTCAAAAGATATTCAAACGACTGATAAATAAAAAGGTCCAAATAACCCACCCTTGATTCCATTCTCCATATCTCCAAAGATTTTCATATTATAAAGATGCTATGCAGTAAAAGAAAGAGTAACAAAACAAATAACTTCAACAAAGTCTCCTGGCATTATCTTCTTCTCAATATCCTCTAAGATAAAATATATCCAACTCTCATTTTAGGACATCTAAGACTTATGACTATGAAAAAAGCTTAACCTAGAATAAAAACAAGTTGCAGATATCATATTCATTTCTTTGAAAGAAAATACTGCAGTTAGATTAACTATTGCAAACTTTTAAACAGCTAATCAATGATTATTTAAATATGCAAAAATGAAAATCGGTAATAAAAAGAATTATCTTTCCATTCTTTTAAAAAAATAATATTTAAGTATACGGTTAAATCTATGAATGCTTGCCACTACTTATTTCAAATAAAGATCCTCCTTAAAACTAAGGATATTACTCACAAGAGCTAGAATGTGGAAGCAACCCAAGTTGCTTCCATCAACAGCTAAATGGATAAACAACAGATATACATATAATAGAATATCATTCAGTCTTCAAAAGAAAGGAAATTCTGATACACGTTACAACATGGATAAAGCTTAAGGACATTACGCTCAGTGAAATAAGCCATACACAAAAAGACCAATGCTATATGACTCCACTTATATGAGATACTTAGAAGAGTCAAAATCATAGAGGCAAAATGTAGGATACCAGAGGATGGGTGAAGAGAAAATAAGGAGTTATGGTTTAATGGGTATAAAGTTTCAGTTCTACAAGATGAAAAGAGTTTTAGGGATGAACAGTGGTGATAGCTGCGCAACAATGTGAATGTCTTAATACCACTGAACTCTATACTAAAATGGTTTAGAAGATAAATTTTACATGCATTTTACCACCAAAAGAAAAAACTAAGGAGGAAGAACTAAAGGGAGCATCTTAGATAAATGGAATATTAAGAAAAACTGATCCAAGTTCATGTTACATAAGTTTTAAACCAAAATACATATCCAGCTCAATGTTTCTTTATGTTTTCAGTAAAAGGATATTCTCTAATTTTGTCAAGATCAGGTTTCCCCCACAGAAACGATCCCTTGGAGTCATCCACAACAGGTTTCAGGTAAGCATCTGCAATAGCTGGGTTAGGAAAGCCAGGTGAGAGCTCCAACTTTCTTAATTTTTTTTTCACTTTGGTGTCATAAGGATTAGGTCTTATCTTCTTATTTTTTTGAGCTTCATGCCACCACTCTCTATAAAGCAAAGGAAACAAGTCTTTATAAAGCAATAAGATATCATAGAAGATGCACTGCAGATGAAGTGCTAAACTTAAAATTAGGCGACATAAACTCAAGCCCTAACTCCAAAACAAATCTTATAACTTACAAAACACCGCAATGTTATTATTTTTAGTGCTATTAACCACAATAGATAATAACAGCAAACACTGATTAAAGCTTACTCTGTGCTTTGCACAGTGTTAACTGTTCTACACACCCAATTATCTCATGAGCACAGGTCTATCATTCTCCTCACTTCACAGATGAGGAAACTGAACTCAAACAGAAGTCAAGATTTTATAGCTGGAATTGGTACAGTGAGACCCTGACAATCTTCCTCCAGAGCCCATATGCACAAAAAAGTCACAGCTTCTGTGGGTCTTTCTCAGAGGTAAAATGGAAGTAATACACCTATATTATTTACCTTAAATCAGTACAATAATAGACCCAAGAATATTTAATAAGTTGTAAAAATGCCACAAACATGTTGAATTTTAAAAATGCTGGACATTCTTCTACATAGACTATGCTCCCAATTTTGAAAAAAATGTATAAAGTGGAAAAAGAAAGGAAAAAGTAAACAGATATTTAAGCAACTATTATTACACTGTGTGCTAGGCAATGCTCTAAATAAGAATACAGCCATCCATTTTCTTCTTTATATTTTATTCACTTTTCAACTTTCCATTATGAACAGCCATTATAATGACAGGTTAAAGATAGTCACACATTCTTTGACTCTCCTCCGTTCAAGAAGTGGGGTCAGTGTCCCCTCCCCCTGAGCCAGGTGGGCTGTGACTGAGGAAGTGACACTGTTATGGGTCCTCAGAGACTACTACAGTTTCCATATCCTGACTCTTGGAAATTTTGCCTTGGAAGCAGTCAAAATGCTCTGAGGAAGGCCCAACTTGTAGAGAGTTCTAGATAGAGAGGGTCCAAGGCCACCAGCCCAGTTATGCCTGAGCTCCTCGGTGATAGCACCACTTGCCAGCCATGTGTGTGAGTCATCTCAAGTGGATCCTCTAATCCAACTAAGCTGCCCCAACACACATGCAACAGAGATGACACATTCATGACCAAAATGTGGATTCATGATCAAAATCAATGACTGTTGCTGTCTGAAGTCACTGAGGTTTAAGGTGACTTATAATGATGCAGCAACAGAAAATCAGAAGAATTTATACAATTAGAATAAATGAATGGCATAAATGTAAGAACTATAACCCTCACAGATATGTGCATTCAATGGAACCTAAAAAAACCTACATCTCATGGTACACTGTTTCACATACTTATTACTTTTAGCAACTGACTCAGATTTGAGGCCTCAGCCACTGTTTCACTTCAGTGCAGGAGTGCCATCTAGTGTTAAAAAGAACTAACTACAGACTTCATTGTAGAATCAAAATGCAAAAAGGTAAAAAAGATCTTTCTTCATCAGTTTTACAGTATTGTTTCCAAGCATGCACTGAGAGAACATACCTACATTTCTCCCCTACTCCTTTTTGAATTTTTGTCTTTGGTATGGTCATCATAATTGCCAGTTAAGAGGATCAACATAACACGCTATGAGCTCAACATAACAAAAGGATTATGCCTCCTTAAAGGAAGAGGAACAGGCACTTAACATAAAGATGAAAGATGGCATCTGCCAATCAGCTGAGCTTTGGGGGACACAATAGAGAGTGGTAGTGCTTGTGATAAAACTGAAAGATCTGTGCTCTGGTCTAGTCAGTAGGGTGGAATTGCAGTTCTCAGCCCCAGTTGTTTGGGGCTTATTTAAGATTTGGAACCAGTATTTTCAGATCTCATTTTCCTCCAAGAGAATCCAAAATTGTCTGTGAAATTTCCTCAAATTTAAATGTTGTCAGCCAATTCAAAAGGAAAAAGAGCACACTATAAGCCAAACCAAACACAACTGGGCTAAATTCAGCCTGAAGGCATAGAGCAGCTCTACTTTAAAAGAGAGAATAACTAGCTAGTCTGATTAGAAGGGAGAAGCAGAGAAGAAAGCAAGGCAACATTATCAATTTTACTGCTTTTCCACTGCTTCTCTCACTGTATTTACCACTGTATTTGTTCTAACGCTCCTGATCTATGCACTGCTGAAGCTGCCTCTATCTATCCTCAACAAGCTAGAAGACCAAAGACAAAAACTGCTAAAGCTGACTCTAAAAATGTAAACCATTCAACTGGCAACAATCGAAAACTGCTGAAAGTAAAGAAAAAATGGCATAAAAATGGCTAGGCATTCAAACAGAAATGCAAATGTTAATAAAAATGAAAAAAATCACTCATAAATAATCAGGACACCAAACTGAAATGTTAACATAACATTTTCACTTATCCTAAAATAATAATCAGATAGGAACCCAAAGATAAGGGCATCCAAATCAATGTTTGTTTATACTTTAAAAAAAAAAACAGAAACAATAGGCATTTAATTAAATTAATCATGACAACATCAAAAGATTACTATGGAGTTATCGAAACAATGACATAAATCTATACATTGATGATATGCCTGGTCTATAACCAAATGATTTCAAGTAACATAAAAAGTATATAGCATCATCCTATTCTTGTAGAAAAAAATAACACACATGAGTGTGTGTGTGTGTGTGTGTGTGCGTGTGTGTGTGTGTGTGTGTGTGTGTGTGTGTGTGTTAGGAGCACTAACCCCTGCACATTCGAAAATCTGCATATAACTTTTGACTTCCCAAAAACTTAACTACAGTCATCCTTTGGTAGGGACTAGTTCCAGGATCCAGCGCAGATGCCAAAATCCGTGGATGCTCAAGTCCCTTACATAAAATGGCACAGAACAATGCATAGAGTTGGCCCTCTGTATCCGCCAATTCCCAAACAAAAGTTGGCTGAATCCACAGATACGAAACCAGTGATAGAGGTTTATTTATTGAAAAAAAATCCACATGTACATAGACCCATGCAGTTTAAACACATGTTGTTTTAGGGTCAAATGCATATATATATATAAAATGTATGAGTACATATACAAAGTCTAAAATTATATAAACCAATGTCTAAAATTATATAAACCAAAACCAAAATGTTAATTGTAATCTTTTTAATACATATTTTCTAATATTTCTAGTATGTATTTATTACTTGTAGTTTTTCAAGTTATTTAAATACCATGAACTCCACGCTATCTAATAACTTATCTGCAGTATAACTAAACAATAAAATTATGAAAAGAGTGAGAAAGAAAGCATAAAATAAAATACATTGGTACTTGTGCTAAGGCTGCAGGACAGCGATCATTAAAATAATTCTGTATTTAAATTTTAATTCTAATCACTGATTCTTCAGACCAAAAGATCCTAGAGATATCAAACACAGGAGATTACAACTAAAGAGGCACTAAATCATTAAATAATCTGCTTTCAAACAGTATCTTACAACAAACTGATAGTTAAAAGATGCCATCACAATCTCGTAAATAGACTAAAAGCCACTGAATTGTGTACTTTAAAAGAGTGAAATTTATGGTATATGAATAATTTCAAAATTTTTTAAAAGATGCCATCAAGGGGCAACCTTAAGAAAGAACTGCTTTCACAAACATACTCGCTACTACCACCATCTCAAAATCTCCAAAATTGAAAAGTGTACCCCAAGTATAGGGCAACTCTGGGTTCTGTGTGGAATGCAACCCTACTATTGAATACATTGCAGTATACATGCAGTCGGAAAAGGGATATAGCAGTGCCTGATATAAAGTTCCTGGCATTACATTTCTAGGTCCCTCTCTGGCCCACCTCTTTCTAAACACTCATCTTACAGAAGCACAAGTATGTATGTTTCTCTGTCACCCCCAACAGTGTGGGAGTTGCTTGAGGGAATGGTCATCTTTCCTATCCCAGCCTAACACAGTGTTGGACATAAATTAGCTACTTGACAGACATATGAATTAAATAGCAATTTCTACACACCTAAGAAATCCCACAGGACTGGCTTTGTACCCTTGACTTAGAGTAAGTCTAGAAGCAATTAAAAAAAAAAAAAGTCCCTGATTTTATCAGAATTCTAGAAAAGTGAAAACAAACTTTAGTAACCCAACCATTACCTCCTCCTATTTTCTCAATGAACAATGATTTGTCACAGTTCATGGCAGGAATAATAGTTCTGTTGTTAATTTGGCTATGTATATAAATATCTAATTAAATAAATAAGAAAGAACTTACGAGAAGTTTAGGAGAGGTTCCAGGCCATGTCCAGGGAATTCATTGAGAATTTCCATAGCTGTAACACAACCTACAGTTGGTATTCCTTCTGTGTAATCACTTCCAAGCAAATAGGCCAAATTTATTAATTTGCTCCGGTCCAATCCTAGAAAGAGCAAAAATTATTATGTATTTTCGAATTTAAAATGTTACTTTGTAAATATTTATTACATAACATCTATATTTTATTATATAAACTATACATACATATACTCATCAAATTTACAATTTGAAAATATTCCTTTTTTATATGACATTCTGTTAAGAATTTTAAAGTTTCATCCATCCTCACAGCTTTAATTATCATTTACTCTGATCCACAAATTTAGCTATCTAGCCTGGATTTCTCCTTCAAACCAGACACACACATTTAACTATCACCTTAACATCTCCATTTGAATGTCTAATGGGCATCTCAGATATAACAGATCCAAACCTGGATCTTCCTCTCTCCTGCTCCAACTGTTCCTTTCCTGGTCTCCCTCACCTCATTACTGCTATGTCCATTCTAACAACTGCTCAGCATGGGGAGTCTTCCTTGACTGTTCTTTTCTCATATCGCAGACCCAAGCAACCCCAAAAATCTTTTCTACAACACAATAGATCCTACTTGGTTTGGTTCTCCTCCTTCCTCTCTGATATTAACTCTTGAAATTCTCCTCTTCATTCACTCACACTGGCCTCTCTTTATCAGTTTGTTTAGACTGCCACAACAAAGTACCCAGACTGGGTGACTTAAACAATGGGAATTTATTTCCTCACAATTCTGGAGGCTACAAGTCTGAAATCAAGGTGTTGGCAGGGTTAGTTTCTTCCAAAGGCCTCCCACCTTGGCCTGCAGACAGTCGTGTTTTCTACGTGTCTTCACATGGTCTTCCCTCTTCCCTCTATGTCCTAATCTCCTCTTCTATAAGGACATCAGTCAAATCAGATTAGGCCCACTCTAATAACCTCATTTAAAAATCACCTCTTTAAACACTCTGTGTCCAAATATGGCCACATTCTGAAATACCAGGGTTAAGATTACAATGTATGAATTTTGAAGGAACACAATTCAATCCATAGACAATCTCTTGCTTCCCTAGAAAAAAACAACCAGGCTTCTGCCCGAGGGCCTCTGTACATGCTAGTCCCTTTGTCTGACATGTTCATCCCTAAAATAGCTATAACACTTGCTTTCTCTTTCTTTTAGACCCCAGACCAAAAGTTATCTATTGGTAACGTTTTTCCTGACCACGATTCTATATAAAACAGTACATGCACTTCCTGTGACTCTCTTTCACTGCTTTATTTTTCTATGTGGCACATACCATCTACTATTGAATTATGGTTTATGTATTTTTTTTTATCATCTGTCTACTACGCTGTTTTATTCTCTGTTTCCCCATTGCCAGGCACAACAGGCATATAAGAATTACTCAACATATATTTGTTGCATGAATGGGAGAATGAAAGCCTGCCAGAAACACCACTATATGGCCATGAGATTCATGGTTCCAGCAAGAGGAACCTTTCCTCCTCTCTCAACCACCTTTGGTTTACTCTTGATATCTCAAGTAATCAGTTAATATCTAACCAGATCAGATGATTAAACTGCAGAAAACACCTAAACATACTAGGATTTTAATTCCTTATTTCTAATTTTAAAATCCTATTTCTCTAGTAAGCAAAAGACCACTTATATGAACACTTTTACAGACACTCCATTTCCACTGATGCACCAAATTAGTCTCTTGGAAAGAAAAATTTAAAATATACATTCTAAAGGTAAATTTCAGGAAGTAATCATACTCTGAAGTCTTACCTAATTGATTGTGAAAGTCCACATATTGGTAATATTCTACAAACTTGTTTTTGCTAAAAAAGTTTTTATAGACATGTCGTGCTCCAAACAGCCAAATATCACTATCATCAGTGATTGTTCCGGAAGTTTGATCAGTCAGATCCAGGATGGCGCACTGAGCCTCTGCTTCCATGGGAGCCTCGATGTAGGGAATTCCAAATAGGCGAAGAAGTTCCTGAAGAGTTACAGATACACAATGACCTCTGCTGAAATGCAATAACTGGACTTGATCCAAAAATAGAAGGAGTGCTTAAACATTTCATTTAACATACTCTCTCAGGGAATCTGACTGAGTGAAAATATCAGCAGGTGTTATTAAAAGAGGCACAAGTTGGTTCACTTACCTGGCTTTCCAAAAACATCTGTCCTGTAACAGTAGCAGCAATCCGTTCTTGGTGCTGTTTTTGAGCTTTCAATGAATTCTGTTGTACTAAAAGGTTACTCTCCAGAGTTTCCAGCTCTTCCTATAAAATAATTTCAATTGTAGATAATTATGTTCATAAACCAATTAAATTCACTTGTTATAAAAGCCTGCATTTAGTCTGACTGAATTTACCAATAAGTTTTTCTCTTTATGACATTTTCCACTTGGATTTCTGAGCAAGTCTGTAATATCTTTAGAGTTCCCTCACTAAATCACAGTAAAAGTGGAAACTACTCCAGATAGCAATCTACATAAAAAGGAGCCATCAGCAAGAATAAGAGCATACATGCAAACAGCTAATGACTATTTATCCAGTAACTACTTAAAACTCAGAAACTACTTAATGGTTTCCTTAGCAATAAGCATAATGTAACAAAATTACCAAATCAATATCTTGCCATTCATTGAAAGAACTGTCTGCATGTTCAATCTCCTTCTGTGGCTCAATATCCAAGGCCTCGCTTTCGGAGTTGTCTCTTAGGAGGCCCTCAGAGTCACCAGTGGCTTCTTCTTTCTTAGTTCCTATCAGTTCCTCTTCATCTTGTCCAGAGGGAGGTTTGAAAGCTTCGGCTAAATTGGTTTGAGGTTCATCATCACTAATTACACTGTGCACCTCAATGAAACTTCCTGTACCAAAATAATAGGGTCACTTTATTTATAGCTGAAATCATCAAGAGCTTTCCAAAGTATACTGAAAAATGAGAAGATCTAAATGTAATAGAAACATGTAATAGTAGCAAGCTTTCAAAGACAAATGTATCGCATATCTACACAAATAAATTCTTTAAATTAACTAATATTGTTTTAAAATTCAAAAAGGAGAATTGGTAGGGTATGTAAATAATAATGTAGTTTGCAAAATAAGTTTTTATGCAATTTCACTATAAACATAGCAAAGAATAAAGCTGTGACTTAGTGAGAAAAAAATCCCAGATAAGAACTCAGGAGAAAGAGCTCTTCCTCTCCCACTTTTTTTTGCTCCTCTCTCATGTCTTTTTATTTTCTTTAAAAAATATGTATTGATTCCCTTCCTTTCCTTCAGGCAGAGAGGGCTCAGTCTGAGGACACTACAGGATAGAGGGTGTAGGGTTTCTCAGGGCCTGGAGGCTGAGGCAAGGGGACATCCTTAGCCACAGAAGAGGCCAGTGGGATCAGGAGATGGTTACAAGTAGAGAACAAGCAAAAAATTAATAGGAGCAAGATTTCTCACTGTTAAGGAAATTACAAAGAAGGTAGAAGCTAGAATGAAATCTGTGATATTGAACTGGAACTACAGATATCAGTGTAAATTTATGAATATATAGATAAATTAGATGTGTGTACATGTGTGTGTATAAATATATTTTCTGGCTCTGTTGCTAAGAGGTCCTGAAGCAATGACACCCCAATAACTATGAGCACACTCAGCCCCAGATCTTAATCTCTAAATATCATGCCCTTACAAGGAACCAGGGCTTCTTGGTAAAATGGCTAGTTTCAGGAAAGGGCAGGGAAAATATGAGTTAAACCTAAAACATCTTGGCCAGAAAGTAATGCTCAAAATATCACAGGGAATTGTCCAGTCATGGGAGCCAGCTTATAAAGGGACAAACTGGCCACTGGCCAAAGCTAGGACAATTTGAGCAACAAAATAAAGTATGGTAATACATAACTAGCTAAACAGGAATCCATGAGTCTAGACTGATTAAAACATAGTAATAAATGGGGAGAAAGAAAAGATTTTCCTTAAATAGGATACCAACTAATATATAAAAAATGATGGAAAACCACCATTTGGCAACTATCATAGCATAATTTATTCAGGTAAAAATCATCTGCGGATGCTAGAACAAACCCTATGCAATTGGCTCTAGAGCCAGAGCTTCTTGGTGTACACTGCACTGCTCTCTCCTATCTCTACTTTCTGGTCATCTCTGTAGGAGAGCTAAAACAAGAAGGCAGAGTGACACCTTGCTCAATCTCAGCAGAGAATGGTGTAGCATCTCAAATTTTTAGCTGTTCTATATGAATGTTTGCAAATGACCATCAACAATTGTGAGTACTGATTCTGGGGTTACAAATAAATTTTAGTGAGTAGGTAATTTTGCAAACACGGAATCTATGAATTATAAGGATCTACCGCATAAAAGTGTGTACAGATATAGATATAGATATATATGTATGTACATACAGAGACAAGCAGGCAGAGAGATAAGTCAAATGTAAAATGCTAGCAGCTCAGGTACTGGGTGAAGGAACCTGAATGTTTTACAATATTCTTTTGACTTTTTTAAGCTTGTAATTATTTCAAAATAAAAGTTAAAAGAACTAAAAGGAAATTCGCTTTACCTTCTCCAATTAAGGCACTCCCTCCCTTTAAAAACAACAAAGAACAGCAAAATGGGAAAGGGCAAGATTCTATTACTAACAGTGTGTCATTGATAAAGTCATTTGACCTTTCTGAGTCTAGTTCATCACCTGAACAGAGTAGAAACTGGACCACACTAAAGAAACTCAGTTCCTATTGATGTGAAATCTTACCATTCTTTATCTCCAAAAGACAACAAGCACCTACCATCAGATTCACTTTCTTCAGAGTCAATTTCCTTTGGTTCCATGAACTTTGGAACTGAAATGAAATCCTGGCCTGCAGATTTCATCGTCTCACGTTCTTGGATGGTTTTCAGGAAATTCTCACACTCTTTACCATTAAATGATACTGCATTTTCTAAGTTACTTGTTGCCTCTGAAGGAACACTTAGTGTGTTACTTGCTTCTTGCAAACTGACAGTGCCAATAACTTCAGAAGTAGAATATTTTTCACATTCTGTTTCATCATCACTTGAAAGACTAGAAGAATTATATTTATTCTCAGATGGACAAAGATCTTGCTGTAACTCAAGCACTTTGGTATATGTTTCATTCTCTGACACAGCATTTGGACTTGTCAGAGGTGTTGATGTCAGTTCTCTTTCACTCTGGAGCCCAGATGCATTCTTGTGTATAACCACTGTGTTTTCTAAAGGAAATGGAGCTTTCTTATCACTAACCATAGGCTCATCACTCATCTGAAAGCCTTCATTAACCATGTGAATAAATGACAATGGCTCTTTTGGAACGTTAGATTCACTATCTTGACAAAGGACAGTACTTAACAAAGGAGCTGAATCTGCCCGCTCTTCTTTATCATTAGTGCTGGTTACACATTCCTCCACAAAGTTCACACTGGCTGAATCAGGCACTGTTGTCAACAGTATTCCTTTTTCATCTCTAAGTCCTTCATCAGCTTCCTCATCAGAACTGTTCACGAGCAATTTTTTCGCTCCTGACCCACCCATCTGCACATCGTTCCCGACAGGCACTTTCATGTCCTCATCATCATCAACAGCTTTCTGAATAGCTAGGAGAGTCAGTGGTGATATGGAGCCTCCATCTACAGTAGCAGATGCATTCCTCTTATTATAGTGCCTTTGATTCTCACTCTCCAACTCTTCTTCAGAGCTTGGCAGCATGGCAGCTTCGATAGCCAGTAAAGTTCTTGGAGAAGGAGGGGTAGCACCAGATTCCTTCTCTGGCTTCAGTTTTTCACAAGGAGATGACTTTGAGTCGAAAGACATGCTATGCATTTTGCTGGAAGATGGAAAAGACTCTGAATCCACTTCTGCAATTTTCTTAGCTTGTATACCTTAAGAAAAAATAAAACATTCTTACTATATAATTTTACAGTATAGCAATACATGTCTAGTAACACAAATAACAATATAATGGTCTCATAAATAAAGTTATACATTTCCATTTACTCAGCAACTAAGAGTTAATTCATTAGTTAATTGTAAAGTGGATTGGCAAAACAGTAGGCAATTCTATTAATGACTATATACAATTACTATTGCATAGGTAGGATGTCATTAATAGTACCCAGAGATGGTAATTTATAGCAGCAGTCCCCAACCTTTTTGGCACCAGGGACCGGTACTCCTGTAAGAATATAATGCCTGCTGATCTCAGGTGGAGCTGAGCGATGCTAGCACTGGGAAGTGGCCACAAATACAAATGAAGCTTCACTCATTCACCAGTGGCCCACTTCTTGCTGTGCGACCCAGTTCCTAATAGGACACGGACTGAAATCAACTGCAACCCAAGGGTCAGGCACTCCTGGTTTATACTTCAGAGATACAATGTATTTTTGGTCTTTTAACCATCAAATAAGTGATGGTGCCCAATACCTTTTATCAAAATATAATGGGACGTATCTTCAGAGACCACTCTCCTTGACTCTACCTCCTTCAAAAAGCCCCCTTCATCTTCATATTGCCTTTGGATTTGTCCAGAATGTTGCTGATTCATCTCCTTTTGGACGTTCTCTATGTGTTGGTTTAGATAGTTTTTTTTAAGTAAGCCTTTGAGCTGGTACTGTGAAAAGTCATTGGACTCCTAAAGCAAAATAAATAAAATTTTTACATTAAATACAGATAATATTACCATATTTCCATCTACTTCCCCAAAAGTGGACAAAGAACAATAGATTTTTTCCACAGGTAGTATTTTCACTTATAAAAGTAAAATTTGAATACTTAAGAAAAAACTATAACTTAATATAATCTTTAAAATAAAAGAATTGGGCAGAAGAAAATCCGAGGATTCTGCTAGAAAATGGAAAAGACTCTGTTTATGATTTAATTATTTACTCAAAAAAATGTGTATTAAGACTGTAAATGCCAGAGACTGTGACATTTTGACTATGGCTTAATAGAAAACTTTCTAGAAATCAAGTATATATGCAAGTAAAGTACACAGCACAGTCCCAGGTGCATAAAAGACACAATAAATCATAGCAATCACTGTTATTAATAATAGTTAACATTTATAAAACATTTCCTGTGTAAGGCATTCCTCTATGTGCTTTTATACATATATTATCCCATTTTATTTTCAACCACTGATGAAACAAACATCATTATCTCCATTCCACAAATGAAGAAACTGAGATTACTCTAGTCTACCGACCTCAGAGGCTCTATGGTGGCAAAAAGAGAATAGAGTAAATCTTTCTCCCATTCCTTCCCATTGTTGTTTAAAGAATCCAAGTTCTATATCCTCAAAGACCAGCCAAAGACCCTTTCACATTCAAGAAATAAAATGCCTAGTTGACAGATTGAGCTTGAATTTTTCCCCTGAAATGAAAATAAATTTACTTCTGTCTTTTGTATATCATTTCTATACAACTTAGCATTTTCCTATGTCCACATTCTTTATGGAAAAACAGAAAGGAGTGATGGGAAAATAAATATCTCTTGCCTTTTTTCATATATTTGGTATCAATTTAAGAAATGTTCAAAAGGCTATAAAAAAAATACCACGTCCATTCATTAGGAATAATAATGCTGCAAAAATTTACATTCTGTCCTACAGTGAGTTAAAGGAGAATGATTTTAGAATAGGTGGCAGCAATACAAAGAAAAACAAAACTCATTCGCCAACTATAAACAGTAATAATTAATGGTGTAGCATGATTAGGTGACATGCTCGACAAAATTTAACTCTACAAAATACCCCAATTTAGGTTTCTGTGGCTGTGGAGCCACCATCAGATGCTCTACGTTAAGAAATTTAGCAATAACTTCTTTAGTGCCATTGTCCAGAAAGAGGGAGAGGGAAGATGGAGATCTGACAGCATTTCTAACCCAGCAACAGAAAGATATCTAAAATTTCCAGTTAAAACAAACTTTTCCAGTGTGATTAGGTTCTATATTACTATGAGTATTTTATAATGTATACTATAGGTTAAAATAACTTTACAAATTAACCTAAGAATTGAACCATTAAGCATATACTGAGCACCTGCTATGTGAAAGGCACTGACCTAGGTGCTAAAAATACATAGGAGAGTCAAGGAGGCATATCTGTGTGCTAATAACTATAGGGACATCACAGGGTGTTATGAGAACACAGAGCAGGAGACAAGACCTGATTTTGGGTGGAAAATCAAGAAGGGCTTCTTTGAGTAAGCATTTTTAAGTTCAAACTTATAAATATATGAGACACACAAATGCTGTTTACTGAAAACAGATACTGTATAAGTAATGCTTATCAATTTTCTCTTCTAGCTAAAGAAAAATTTTGCTGTAGTTGTCAATTCTACACATTAATGAGCTGTTGTATATTTCACCTCTGGCATTGCTTCAACTAATGTTCTTCTTCGCTTGGTGAATTCTTTCATATCAGTCAAGATTTCATGCTTGATTTCAGGAGGCAGGCTGTAGAAGTCTTCAGACTCAATATCTACTGCATGAGGATTCTGAAACAACTCTTCCTGTAACAAGTAAAACACAACACCATGAAATTTACATTTCATATGCTTAATGCTATTTGCAGATATTTTTTGTTTGTATCATAAACAGAGTTCTACATAATCTACAATAGGCTAAACACAGTTGTACATAATCTGCAATAGGCATCACAATAAATAGGCAAATGAGGAAATGTGTCACTCATTCAAAAGAAAAAATACTTACCAGGCACCTCTAATGTACCAGGCACTATTTTAGGTGCTAGGATACTATGGAAATCATGCCAGATAAAGTCCCTACTCTTTGGAGCAAAGGGAAACAGGATAAACAAACAAATGAACAAGACAACAATAAAAAAAAAAAAGCAGGTTACTCTTATAAGAGAGTTTGATTAGAAGAATAGAAAGAAGAAAAACTGATAGAGAAGACTCCACTAAAAAAGTGACCTTTAGCAGAGATGTAAGACATCAAAAAGCTTTTCAGCAACAGAGCACCCCAGGCTGAGGGATCAGCAAGTGCAAAGGCCGTGAGGCAAGTATGAGCCTTATGAATTTGAACAATATTTAAAATTCCTTTAATCAGATTATTTTTATTTTGCTTCTTTCCAAAAATCAAAAGTGAGAAATTTCATAGACATGGGAAAGTAAAACTTTTTAAAATTTTAACTTATTACCAAAAGTACTTTAAAACTTTTCATCAGTAAATAAAATAAAATAAAACAATTTGCTTTTCTATATGTATGTATGTATGTATGTATGTTGTATGTGTGTGCAAACAGCAAGCCCTTATGACAGGACAGTCATATGGTCAGAGCTTCCCATGCTTTCCCCCTCTTGTGCTCTCAACACCCCTGTAAGGAAGGCATCAATATTATCTCTGTTTTTAAAAAAAGGAAATAAAGCCTTAGAGAAATTAATTTGTCTAAGATCAGCTAGTGAATATCAGAGCCCGCACTTAAATGCAGGTCTTTCTGAACATGATATCCAAATTCTTTCCTAAAATTGCTATTATTTGCTATATTAATAATGCATAACCTCCATGAGTTGAGGAATCCTGCAGTTTTAGTTCAAAAGTCTTCTGCCATGTACCAAAATCATATGAACATACAAGGAACAGTTAACTTGGAAATCAAAGAATATTACCTGCTATTTAGAGGAAACTTGAAAAAATTTTTTAAAAACTTCTATATATAGTGCCACCTCAGTTTGAAAAATGTTATTCATTAAAATGTTTGGTGGTGGTTTTAAAACATGTCCATGGGTTCTCTGACTCTCATCTTGTCTAACTCCCCTCCCATTAAATAGGAGCTAGCCTTAATTAGCCTGTAAAGAATGTGGTAGAAGGGAGGATGCACAACTTCCAAAGCTGGCTAGAAGAGGAAACACAGGTTCTGCCTGGCACTTCCTCTTGAGATGCCTCCTCCTGGAACACTGTGAAAGAGCTCATGTGAGAGGGCATGGCACAGGCAGGTGCTCTGGCTGAGAGCCAATGTCATTCACCAGACACTTTAGAGAGGATGCCTTTGAGGAGACTCCAGCCCCAGCTACAGTCTGTTTGTATCTATATGAGGGGCACTCAGAGGAAATGCCTTGCCGAGTTCATCAGCCCGCAGAAAAGTGAGAGATGATGATAATAAATTACCATTTTCATACCACTAAGTTACACAGCAATAGATAATTGGAGCATATGATGCACAGACAGACATATATATAGAAATAAATGTATATTTGATACCTGTACAGATAGATACCCAACACTCACATAGAGGTATTCAACTAAATGGCGGGGGAAGTGGGGGTCAACGACTAATATATACAAAAATGTTACCAGAAGTTATTTATGGGTGATGTTTTCTATGTTTTACACAAACACGTATAACTATTTATATTTATTTATTAGATGGTTGGTTATAGAAGAAAAATGGCTTATTTTGAATATCTAGAAAAGCATAATTCCATACATAGGTATGCGTGTACGTGAATTTTACATATACATATATACATGCATACATGACACACACACATACACACACAATAAAGGCATGTCTTTAGTTTTATCAGCAACTTTCATAAATTCATACTACCTCATTAAAATTATTCATTTTCATGCCATTCATATCAAATAATAAAATAAATTCTGAATTCAAATATTTAAATACCTGTAATGCTTGTTTTTGATTCATTCTTTCTTGCCATTCTTTTTCATCTTCCTCTTCTGAACTGAAAGTCAAACATATACTTACAATATCTATTTATTATTTACTGACTACTTACAAAAATATTTGAGTTCAACGTGCTGCTAGTTATAGGGGCTACAATGGTGAGTAAGATGCAAGGTATATAATTGTCATTGGTTTCACAGTCTGTGGGGACACGTGTAAGTGAGCAATCACATTATTATCTAAGAACTTCCAAGGAAAAATTAGGTTTCCAAAGGTGTGATAAAGAGTCACCTCACCCTAATTTGGGGGGTCATAAAAGCTTTCTGGACTCTCCTGCAACTACATTGCATGGAAAAGCATCCCTAAAAAAAAAGAAGCTAGGAAATGTTGTAACTAAGGAAATTACAATATCAGATTTAGGTTTTAATAGATGCTATACTACAAAGCAGAGATTAGGCTTGATGGGAAGGGGTTCCTACAAAAGGATAAGTTCAAAGACTGAGACAGAAAAAAATTTGGAAGCTAGTACAGTAACCTAGAGACAGGCAGCAACAAAGATAAAGAGAACTGGGATGATTCAAAACTTCCTGGCCTCTCAGGAACCCCTACAGAAAGGAATGGAACAGGTAGAGAAGAGTCAAACTGGTCTTCTACTTGCACTTCAACCGCAGATACCACTGACAATTAACAGCCAGCCAGAAAGTCCACAAAGGAGCCTAAGAAAGAGTAGCCAGAGACATTCTCAGAAGACACTGTGTTAAACTGAAAACTGAATGGTATCTATTGGATTTAGCAAAGAAGATGTTAGCGTGATGATGTGAAAAGACACTGGACTGAGAAACAGGCAGAGACAGCACTTATAAGCAAAGAATAAGAAAAACTAAAATTTGTGTCTTTATAAATTATAAATCAATGGTGCTAGCACAGGCTCTACAGAATCAAAAAGAAACCATCACAAACCACCAACACAGGAACACAAGTTAGCAGATTAAAAAGTTAGTTTTAAAAAATATTCTAAATGTTGTCAAGAATGCATATTTCTGATGCATCAATCCCTACAAACCTTAACATGCAGATAGGTTTAAGTCAGTTTGAATACAGTGATAATGAATAATTTTAAATAAACGTTTACCTATTTTTTTCTCCCTCTTGTAAAGGTGGCAAAGAATAGATATCATCTTCTCTTTGAACGCAGGTAAGACTGGGTAGTGCTTCATCTCTGAAAAGTACACATAAGCTTAAACAAATTATAGAAAATAGTATTTTGACTCAATAATACTTCCCCAATAATACTTCTCACAAGCCCTGCTAAGGTGAGAAGGGGGAAAACACAGGGGCAATGGGTCTCCCCTGCTAATCTGGCTGCCCAAGACTGCTGTGAAAAATAAGTACAGCCTTAAGCGGAATCTTTACTTTTATGCCTTGGCTACAGCCTCAAGTTTAGGCCAGCAGAGGAGCATTAAAGAAGTAAAATCTGCACACAGTGCAACACTAACAACTTTTCTTTCTCATTATCAAAGCTAATTCACACAGAACAGGGAATTTTCACAGCTTCAAATTACTATGTCAAATGGACATCCCACTTAATCATCTTATTTCACCCTCTATTTTCTGCTGAGAGTTAACATTAGGGAAAGGCAGCCACATATATCCAAAGCAAAAATTGTTTAAATCTTTTAAAATTAATGTAATTTCCCTCTTGCCTTTTGCTTCTTAAGGCAGTTTTGATAGCTTGTCTTTTCAAAAATGTTTTCAAAAGCTTCTCTGTAGTTTTTTTGGAGTCACTGGTTGCCAGGTCTTTTTTATGCCTTCTCTTAGCCTGTGAAAAGGATATAGGTATTTACTTCAGGATATCAGTATACTAAAAACATTTCTGTGACTTTTTCCCATAGAATTTAGTTTGTCTGAGTTCTCACTCTATGGTTGTTTTAGTATGGTTGTTTTATTATCCTCATGTTTCTCACATGTAAAGGACACCCAGAGTTTCCATCTAGCTACTGGCTATTATACACTATATTTGGGAAACTATTAATTTATTTTAAGTTTCTTTTAAATGACCTTTGATGTCCTCAAGAAGTCTGAAATTTAACAATATATAATTAAGTAAACACTTCCCAAAAGGGATTATTATAATAAATAAATTGTTCTTTAAAATGCCACTATTACATCAAAATCAATTTATGATAGTTTTTTTATAAAAATACATTAATTATGTAACTCTCCTTTATTCAGGATTACATTATAGGAAATCCTAAAATGTATAGGAATATCTTGTAAGAAATATCCAAGTAGCGAAAAATAGAATAGCCTCCATGGTTATGATTGAATATAACGGAAATACCAAAACATTATTTTTTCCTTTTTTAATTGAAATATAACTGACATATAACATTGTATAAGTTGAAGGTGTACAATGTGGTGGTCAGACACATTTACATACTGCAATGTGACTGCTACAGTAGAGCTGGCACCTTTACCATAGGGTGGAGGAATTGGGGAGATGTTGTTTAAGGGTATCAACTTGCCACTAGTAGATAAAAAAGGGCTGAAGTTCTCTTTTCCTTCTAGTCCGTCCAAAGACTATCTGATATAAAGCATGCCTTAGATAATTAAAAACTACAGCTCTAGGCCTAGGCAACAAAAGTCCCCAAGCATTTATAAATCCTTACTATTACCCTCTGTCCTTACCTTAGACAATGTGTGTCTGGTATAAGGTGATGAGCTGACATTTTCAACATATAAAGGTTACATATTCAAATGTGTGCTGTTATCTGGGGAGTAATTACTCCCAAGTTCACAACATTGTTCACACATAGATTTAAACTACTTTTAGAGTGAAGAAATTCATCCTCATTCTTTTATATACTGTCGGATTTCCTTCCCTGATAATCCCCTTAGACACATTTGCACCACATAACACTGCTCACTCCAAAAATCCAATTTGCCTTTCAAAGAATGCTCACTATTATGGAGGATCTTTGATCTCAAATTCAGGGAGGCATTTCCCTTGTAGGTTTTCTATATTGTCTTGAGCAACAGCAACATAACTAGAACAAATGTAGAACACTTATGAAGATATTCTAAAAGAAAATTCCATTGCAAGAATTTTAGCAGTTTTATTAAAAGTTAAATTTTATCATTGTATCCATGATACACTCTTATAAAGAAAAAATGTTTTAAAAGAAAACGTATTTATTTGTTCAAGATAATTTTTAAAGCAGAAATTAAATTGAACATATGTCAAAGTAAGTACTGTTTTCCAAATTCTAAAAAGAAAATTTAAATTTTATCAGAAGTTTTCTTTCTAAGAATGTGGAAAGAAAAATAATTGATGACTCTTACCAAAGTCTGTTTCTTCAGTAGTGGAGCATCCCCATCAAATACAAAAATAGGACGAATTCGAAAAAATAAGAGTTTGCAGAGCCGATGAAACAAAGTAAGAAGATGAGCATTTTCTATTGAGTTTCCATGGCGATCCCGGACTCCTTTAAGCGCTTGGTTTAACCAAATGCTAATATCTGAAAGAATTATTAAGGAAAAACATTTTGGAATTTCTTCATCCTCCCAATTTAAATTTCTAAAAACTGATATCATCCAAATATTGAAACTAAGAACTCATCACAATTCATTTGAAACTGAAAAATGTTTACCTAATGGAATCTACCTATAATCAGTTAACTTTTTTTTGAACCCTTATTACTGTTGTAGCTGCCAGTCCCCGACAGGCACATGGACCACCAGAAATCAGTGAGTTGAAGGAAACACACTCTTCATTCAGCCAGCTGGGTCTGCCAAGGGTACAATTTAAGCAGCACCGAAATGTAGAGGTACAAGGTTTTTAAGCCCTAAACCCCATTCTTCATTCTGTCTGAACACAAAAGTCTATTTCTCTTCTTTTTACAAACTGTCAACCCACGGGTTGGTTGTGCAAGTGGAGGGTACAGAAGCAGAAAGCTTACTGTTAGAATGTTATGCTCCCATGGGTGATAGCCTATGTTCCCATGGGTGATAGCCAAGCAGTAATTGTCTAGCCGGCTCATTACTACTATTAACATACTGAAATTTTTAAATCTTACATTGACAGATGTGTCCTTTAAAAAGTCTAATTGCAAAAAAAAAAAAATTGTTTATTTAAAAACTTAAAAACTTGTACTCTATTTTACCTAAGAATTACACTTCCAGACATTTATCCTCAGGAAATCATCATAGGTGTACAATAAGACTTACTTATGAGAATGTTTGTTTATAATAATAAAAATATTTTTAAATGTAAGTTTTCTAACAGTTTTTTTTAAAATAAATTATGATATACTGACAGGCTGGAATACCAAGGAGCCCTGAAAAATAGAAGCTGCAGAAGCATTTACAGTGATGTCACAAAGTATTATTAAAGGAAGTAAAACAAGTTAGAAAAGTATGAAAAGTATAATTCCATTTTTTAATTAACACACATTATGTTAAATATAAAAAACTAGAAGTTCGGACACCAAAATATTAAGAGTAGTTACCTCTGCTATGATTACAAGTAATTTACACTTTTTTCTTAGGGTTTACTTATATTTTAAAACATCTCAAAATGCTTTTTGACAAATTATTTTTTATTTGTGCATAAGACAGAGAGACATGGCAATCTGCTGGTCTTCCTGCTCTCAATCTCTTTGCCAGCTTCTCTAACTCACCGTTGAAGTGTTGATTTCAGCAGGGATCTCTCAGGCCCTCTCCTTTCCTACTGTCTGCACTACCCACCCAGGCTACTAAGCCTCATGCCCTTTCTATATGTCTATGTCTGTCCCAGGGCTGCAACGTAAAATGACCTAAATCTTTACTGAAGTTTAAAGGGCTCCTAACACTGAAAACCGCTTTCGTTCTTATAATGGTTCTAGAAAATCTTTAGAAATCAGTGATTTGAGGAACCATTAGAGGGCAGTAATACCACACAGGCTTTCTCAAAAAAAAAAAAAATCCTTCCTTTTCCCTATGCAAGGTACCTTGCATAAAAACTTTTATGTATTTCACGATTCGCATTGCAAAAAATATAATCATCATCATCTTTACTTATAAATTCCCATTGAGGGAACTGATAAGATACCACCAGCTCTTCAGGAACAGAACAGACACACAGACACAGACACAGCCACAGCCACACACACACACACACACACACACACACACACACACACACACAAAAGAGAATGCTTAACAAATAAAAAAAAATCAAAATTTCAGAAACAGCATTCGTATTTTGATAATGAATAAAAGCATTTTATTTCAAAGACAAACAAAACCAGCCAAACATGCTGCATACAAAGAACAGTCCTTAAAAAGTCCATCGTAGGGGCTGGGAGGAAAATAGTTCACTGCATACCTTTTGAAATCTTTTCGGTGTAGTACTATATAAATTTCCTATTCCAAAATTCATAATAAAAATAATTTTATACACACACACTTTAAGGTCAAATACCTGACCACGCTCTCTTTCCTCTAACAAACATGGAGCAAATCCCAGAACAGCAGGCAAAACTATGGCTATGAAGCCTACTTCATTTTCTCCATGCTGACTTCCCAGACGGGATAATACTTTTAAGCTTTTACAACATTAACAGTGCCAGACACTATTCTAAGCTGCTTTCATTTTAATAATCCCTTTATTCCTCATATGAACCCTGTGTGTAGATACTATTATCATCTCCACTATCCAGATGAGAGAATTCGAAAGCAGAGACTTCTAAAACCAAGACTTCAATCCAGAGTGGTTATGATCGCAAAGCTGGGGGAAAGTAAACTTTTGTCGACAAAATTCTATAGCTACCCGCTGGGTGAGACCGTCATCCTATCAACACCACTCTGAGCCCAAGGGAAAGCCCAGAGTAGGTAAAATTCTAACGCAAATCACTGTTTCTTAAGTACTGACGATGCGTTAAGGATACCCACGGCGAGGATCTTTCCTTCCAGCGTTTCCGGGCTGACCTGCCTCCCGGAGCACTCCAGCAGCTTCCAGAGACCCTGGACTCCCATGAGGCAGGCGTGTCTTCAGAGCACAACTCAGCAACGGGGTTGCGGAGGACCTTTTATTTCAATTATTCTACAACGCGCGTCACCACCGCCCCGGAGTCCACGAAGCGATCCAACTCAGGAAAGATGGAAAATAAACATGAGGTTTTCCAAGGAAAACCGGCACCTACAGGAAGGGCACTTCCCAGCGGCTGACACCGCCCCCCGGAAGACGGGACCACAGAATGGCAAACGGCGGGGTGGAGCAAGTCCACGTCTCGCCCACTGCTTTGGCCCAAACGTCAGCACTTTTAATGGAAGACCGCGACGAGGGGACGGCCCACGCAAGACAGACATCCAGAACACGTCTTCTCAATACCACCGATCTTTTCGAGTGGGTGCGTTAACTCACGAACTGGGACCTGCGGGATTCCGTCTCTTATACAACGCGCAGGGCGGAAGTCCCGCCTCACCACGCCAACGTATATTCGCTGCGCCGTTGCACTCCGGAAGTGAGGAAAGGTTCGGCCCCTGTGTTTTTGTCGTGTTACTGCCGCGCTTCCTCCCGTTTTGTATGCAATTTTTCGGTATCGATTTATCCCCACTGAAAACTCTTAAAACCAAGTATTGCTTTACGCGTGAAGCGACAACGGAAAGGTGGATGGTTGGCTGTTGTTTTTCGATTAATAAGTACTTGTTCGAGAACTTAGTAACTAGATAGCAATACAATTTAAATCCATAAGTCTTGAAATACAGTTTTCTCTGGCAACTAAAGTTTAGGATTGATTCCACAGCTTGCGGGTCAGAAATGACGAGAAACTAATTGCCAGAGTAGCTTCCGGAAAGGCGTTGGCTCTGGAACCCTCACAAGATTCAGATTCCCACCACACTACTTTATAGTATTGTTAAATTAACATTTGTTCAGAATTGAAAGTAATAGTCGTTCCGAACTTCTATTTCATCTGTAAACTGGGCATAAAACCAATCTTGCAGATTTGACTAAGATCAGATGTGATTATAGGCAAAATACTTGTACTCAGTAAATGATAGTCATACCTGTTGGTTCAAATTTGAACTATTGAAACTGGATTCAAACTTGGTGAAAAGGCTGATTTAAATGAGCAGGAAATTGTATTAAATGAATTATGACAAAAACTATCGAAAATTAATTTTTATGCCCAGATGGTTCACAGTAGCCATGTCTAGTTGACCTAGTAACAGCTAATAGTCTACCAGGGATAATCAAGACAAAGTGCTGTTTTTGCATTTCCTCGATGTGTAAAGTAATTCCCAAGAATTGGCCTTAGTTGTATTATAGAGATTGATGTAATTGCCTATTCAACTTTTGCTTCTCATTGCAGAATATAAACTTAACTGAAGCCAAGAACTATTTTTGTTGACTGTTATACCCCATTCCTGACACTTAGCAAGAATTCCTTAAATATTGTCTAAATGACTGATTCAGCCTCTAGTCAAGCTCTCCAGCATATCTTGTACCCAACTAAAAGAATTTCCTCACAAGTCAAAACTTAGTCCAGATCCCATCTGAGCTGCATATGAGCCCTGTGCTAACCAGCAGAATTGTGTTCCCATCCAAAATCCTTATGTTGAAGCCATAACCCTCAGTAACTGAAAATAGCTATATTTAGAGAATAGGGCCTTTTACAAGTCGATTGTTAAAAATGGGGCCATTAAGGTAAGCCTAATCCAATCTGACCAGTGTCCTTATAAGAAGAAATTAGGACACAGAGAAAACACCATGTGTGGATACAACAAGAAGGTTGCCATCTGCATGCCAAGGAAAAGGGAACAGGAGAAACCAAACCTGTCAAAACCTTGATCTTGAACTTCTAACTTCTAGAACTAAAAATAAGTTGCTGTTGGTTAAGTCATCCAGTCTGTGGTATTTCGTTATGGTAGCCCTAGCAAACTAATACGACCCCTATGATTCTAAGCAAATTTCTTCACCAATGAGAGTCTAAATAAAATGGAGATGCCACCATAATCTTGGGGCTGCTCTAAGCTCAGCAGTTTACCATGAAACACCTAGTAGGTAATTGTACTCAAATTTGTTGAATGACTGAGGGAGAAAATGTAGTGTGTATAATTGAGATACAGAATGTGCTGCATCCTAGAGCACCTTGCCTCAGCCTCTCCGTGTCTGAGAGAAGGCAAGTTGGAAACTTAACAGCTGCTGCACCAGCTTGATTTAATGACAGGCACAGTAGTGGGGAAAAGAGCTAAATGACACATTTTTTTTACTGTCAGAGAGCTGGGTAAAAACAAATAGGTAATGAGGGCATTTGAGTGTGCTTTTAAAACCAGAGCAATATTTCTTAAAAATAAAATATTGTTTTGAAGGAACAGCAACTAAAGGGTGTATACTTGATTTACAAGGAATTGGCTCTTTTAGATGATGTTTAAAGGGCTTTCTGAACAGTAAAATATACATCTTTTGAATAGCAAGCACTTTAAATAGCAATTATCTACAAAGCACTGTTCTAAACACTTTGCATGTTTTAACTTATTCTTCAAAGCAATTTATAAAATAGATGCTATTATCCCCCATTTTACCAATGAGGTAATAAGCACAGAAACTTAATCTTAACTTGCCCAAGGTGATACATTAAGTGCAGAACCAGTACTTGAACCCTCAGTGCTTTTATGGAGATACTTAAGAGTTGACAAAGAAAAATATGACATGAATCTTAATAATATTGAAAGAGAAGTATGCAGTAATTTGCTTATAGTTTCTGGAAAAGTAAGTCTTTAAACCTCAGTGTGCTCTTAACTGCCAAACTTGTAACCAGCTTATCAAGTGATCATACTTATCAAAACTTTTATTAAAAGTGTTCATGGCCAATATGCAGTCTGTATAAACTCATTCTCTTTTCCTAGGTGTCTCTGTATTCTTTATTTTATGTTGCACTTGTCTCCCTTCCTCTTGGCTCTTCCTGCCTACCTGTTCTCTGAAATATTTAGTTAAACTCTATGAAATTGCTCATATTCAAACTTTGACCTACAAAACTGACTTCATTTGTTTCAAGCTAATATAAGAATTAAATATTTAATTTCTGATTATAATGTCTTATAGAAGTTTAAAATTATAGTCATTATGCATTATTGTTTCATTGATTATAAAAGTCAGATACAAGATGGTTTCTTATAACACATGGCTTAGGCATAATTGACAAACTGTCGTGTACTTTGAACAAATTTATAAGGATATCCCCCCTACCTAAAATAAAGATTCAAAACATTTACATGATTAAAAGTAGAAAACAAAACTTTATTTGATGAAAACTTCGTAAAAGTTCCAGTATGAAGTAACAAAACCACCACCTACAAATCTCTTTCAGTCCTTTTCAGTTCAAGCAAAATATTCTCTTCAGAAAAATGACCATTTTATTATATATACATATATATCCCTTTCTGTAGGCTAGACATGTCTGAGTGGATAAATGGATATAAAATTCAAAAGAAAAAAATGAAAATATTTTAAAAATAAAAATTTGAACTCTCTGAGGTGTATTGCAATATGGTTACCAACGTATTCAGCACCTTGTAATAATCAAGTTACTGATTTGAGTTCTGGATCAGCTCCTGAAATGAAAGAACAATATATCTCAGTCGTTTGTGAGTCACAGGTTGACACCATAAGGAAAACTGACAGCAATTAGAAAGGAGCTCAAATATATGAAATCCACACTATCTTAACTATTTAATATTCACATCAAACAACTAATTGTATCGTTTCAAAAAGGAAACAGCCCAGAGTTTGGAACATGGATAGTTGCCTTCTAAGTGATGTGGCATTCTAATGCAGCTTTAGTGCTGTTGTCAACATATGACTCCATACTGAGAGACTAATTAAATATCAGATCTCATTTCACATATTACCTTGGGTATAGAAACTATAGATGCCACTTATTCTTTTATTATATCCCTAAAACAGAGTTTATTGTAGACTTACAGAAGCCTTTCAAGACCTAAAGTTCCGGCCAACATTTGATAGTACAATACAGTCAAGAAAGTCAAGAATATCCTCAACCAATGCACTAAGTCACCCATTTGCTCCAAAAGAAAGGATTAGCTTCTTGAGTCTTTCTCTTTTTCCTCTTTACTGAGAACTCTGAGAAATTTAACCAGAAAATAGATGAGTCAGGCAAGATACTTCTACAAGTAAAAGAATTACTAGACTCACTGATAATTTTAAGTGACTTTTAACCATGAGAGAAAACTAGAAATCAACAGCCCTAATTGTTTTTAAAGGATAGATGGTACCTTACATAAAAAGCTTAGGAATAAAATTATCTGCAACAAATATCTGGGGATCAAGTCGTAAGAAATGTCATGCTTAATTATTTCAAATCATGATGCTATTAAGTGAATTTGTATTTTATTTTTTTATATGTAATCTTACTGGATTTTGCTAAATTATCCAGAATGTTTATATACTCTTAAATTTAAAAGGACAATGATCTGTGCTTATCTGCTTAAATATCTGAAGTCACCCATCATAATCATATACAAGCTTATTTACTGGAGAAATACAAGGTTATATTTTACATCACAAGATCTGTTCCTATTTAATGTAGACTTAATGAAATCTTCTACTGTCCTAATGCAGTCCTTTATAGACCAGTTATATGCATAACACGAGTTTTTCAGTACCCAGCATAGTCAATCATTCCCACCATAATCGCTGTAACCTTGGTAGCCACTGTTCCTTCTCTCATGGATACTGGACATCTTTTTCCATGCTGAATCCTGATGGAAACTAGCACTGAAGGACCGGCCCAGACGCCCATGCTGCTTTTTGGAGATGTTGTCTTCACTCTCAGATTTGGCAATTCCCTGGCCATGTGCTGGAGATTGTAATTCTTGTCTAATGGTTCCAAAGGGAAAGTTCCAAAGGCCAATCCTTTGCCAATTAAGTCTCTGAAATGCTATAATACAATGCAAATTTCCCCCAACCTGAGAAAGAAAAAAAGTTGGTGAAGAAAATGATGAGAAATGAATTACACTACTATGTGGGTTCCAATGAATTCTCTTATCCCCCCACAACTTCACCTGCTTCATTATAGTGTTTACCCTTTCAGACATCATCAGATCACATTATCCTGACCAGCAATCTTTACAAAAATATAAAAATGACCACAGGAGCCAAAACGCCTTTCCCCATATGCCACTCGCACATGCTATAACTTCCCCATCTGCCTAACCCAAACACTATCATTCCTCTCCCTCTCCTATATATTCTTCATTTGTTAGTAGGATTATATCAATAGAGTGTCTTCTCAATCCACAGAATCTACCTTTCTCAGAACTTCCCCCAGCAGTCTTTGTACACATGGCTCTGCCCTATGTCCCACAGTTAATCTGGCTCAGGAGTGAACACTTGACCCAAACTGGGCCAAGGCAATGGAAGTAGGCCTGAGGCAGGCCAAGCTCAGTCTAGACTATTCATCTGATAGAGACATAAAGATGATGATATCTTCAGGAAGTAAATAATCAGACAAAAAGAATAAGAACAACATATAACTCTCAAAAGAGACAGACTAGCTACTTGGCCTCTGCTAACATTCTTTTACCAGGTACCAGTACAGAATGAATCCAGGCTATCCTTACTTTTTCACTTTAAAGATACCCTAGTACCCTTAAAATAATTTTTATTTTTCTGTCTAAGATGGTCTGAACTGGGTTTGTTATTTACAATAAAGAGTACTTAGTAAAACACTGTATTCTGTCCAGTTGTGAAAGACCTTCAAAGACAATGGTGTTCTTACCTTCTTCGTTTTTCGAATCTGTAGCCCCCTCTCTAAGTGCCGGATATCTAGGTATTCTGGATTTTGAGTGTTTAGATCAGTAACAATATCTGCCCATCTATAGTTAAGAAAGAAGAATAAAACACAATTTTCTTTGTAGTACAATATGTCACTGTAACAGAACTCACATGAGCAGTAGTCTACAGTCTTACCATGGCAATAATTCTCTTAGAATTGTTCCCCCTCTGAAGCTCTAATAAGTCCTTGTTTATATGACAATTCTGTTTGTCCAAATATTGCCAAAGTTCTCAGTTTTAAAATGGTTAGTCTCCCTATGACATATATATGTTATCAACCTATTAGATGATATTCTGCAGGCTAAAGTAGAAACATTTTCTATTTCCTTTTTAACTAAGATACAATTTCACAGATTTAAAAGTTAACATGCCTTTACTTACAGACAATATGATTGATTCTGTAAAAACTCCAAAACAATTACAAACTGCTCTGGATTGCAAAACTGTTACTAGAACAAGTGAATTTGGTAAAGATGCAAGATTTAATGCCTTTATAAAGAAACCAAGTGTATTTTTGTACATAACCAGAAAATAATTAGGAAATGAAAAAAATTAATTTATAATAGCATCACAAAATATAACACACACTTAGGGAAAATTTTAACAAAATACACATAAAACTCTATATTGAAAAATACCAAACATTGCTGAGAGAAATTAAAGCTCTAATTAAGGGGAGATACAGTCTATGTTAACAGCTTAGAAGACTTCATACAGTTTAGATGTAATTCTCCCCAAACTACACTATGGATTCTATGGATTCTGTTCTAATCAAAATTCTAAAAGACTTTTTAGCAAAAATCAAAAAAAAAAGTGATGTTAACATACCTTTTACAGTGAATAGCAGGATGTTTTCTACTTGATTCTCCAATTAAGATCCAATATTCTACTTCTTGCGGTGAGAGAGGACCCCTGCTAAATATAAAATACATTCACAGCTTAATAAGGGTCATTCACTCACTTGAAAATATTACTTCAATTATATATTAATAAAAAATATACTAAAGATGATTCAAAGATTATGTTGGTTAATGTTAGAAAAGATATTGGAGTTTAGGCATGAGCAAATGTCTGAAGGCAATTAAAGAGAAAGTATAAATTAAAATTAGGTCTTGATCCCCTGTTACAAAATCTAGGGATGAAAAAGTTGGAATAAACCAGCATGCTACCAGACTTCTTCGGCTACTTTTCTCCTTTCACTATGCATTCAAAAAGTTTCAAAAAGCATTCTAAAAATAAAACCCTAAAGCAGCAATTCACCTGTGGAACTTTTAAACATACAAATAAACTCACTCCTAGAAATTCTAATTCAAATAGGCCTAGAATGGAGCACAGACAAGGATTTGCACTGTTTAAAAAGCATCTCAGGTGATCCTCAGGTATAGGCAGAGTAAAAAACTCTACAGAAAACAAAGTAGAAACCTATTTTTTCACAATTTACATGTGACAGATGTCTATAGAGTAAGGTGAAGTTGCAGGATGAAACCACAGAAGAAACACAATGTACCTCACCTCCAGAGAGATGAATAAAACATTTCTGGATTTGGCAAGACCAAATCATTTCCTTCTTGTTGCACATTCACGAAAATACAACGTCCAACTTCTCAGCTCTCCCAGGTCACTCCTGTCTGTCTCCAGATCCCCTTCCTCCCACCATCCTTTACCTTCCCTTCCCCCACCAAGTGCCCTGAGTGGGACGCAAAGGCTGTATGGCCTCCAGTATCGAGGAACCCATCTTATCCCCCAGATGACCAAGCCATGTTCTCCCAGCCTGACCTTCAGCCCTCACTGAGAGAGCAGTGCTGCCTCTTTCTTCTCCACAATTACCAACGTCACCAACCCAGGTGTAAACAAACCAGAACCTCAACTAGGTGAGGATATCCAAGCCTATCAATACTTTTTCTCAAAGTATTCATGGTTTTTGTTTTCACCATTCTCAAATAGGACGCTTCTTCCTTTACTTTCAACTATCCTGGCATTATCTTAACCTATTATGAAGAAAACTTGCTAAAGAAGAAAAAAAATATTTAAATTCAGTTACCTCAATCAATCAGTCAATCAATTAATTAATTAAAATTCAGTCACCCTCTCTTATTCATGGGCTGTCTCTTCTAAAAAGATACCAGTGTACCTGTATGTAAACATATATAGCTAATAAAATAGAAACTCTGGATCAAACAAAGAAACAAATATAACTGTAAGGGTAACAGTGTTCCGGATATTAGAAACAAAAATTAGCTCTGGGCTTCCTTGTAGCCAGGACAAAAGGGAATCCTGATAAATTCCATTAAAAAGAGCTTTCTGATGTACTCAGTAGGGACAATCTTCTTGACAATATATTCTTTATTACAGTTTCCATGTATGATGTTGAATGAGACACTGAGACACACAAAGTCCTCCTCAACTGTTTTATACTAAACATAAAAGTGATTTTTCAAATGACTTTCTCTTGTCATGACTGAACAACAGTATCTAAGTGGATAATATCAAAGCACAATTAACTAAATGCAGTTTTGCAAAAGAATAAGCTAAAATGTTAAAGTACCTTACTTCATGTAAGGAAAGCAAATCACCAAGTCTTCCCATTTCTAAGCAATAAATATTTCTTAAATGCTTTCTACAACACATTTTATAGTGAAGTGTCCACATAAAATACAGAAATGCTTACCTGAATGCTTTATTAGCTTTAACAGGGGTTGCTTCAAAGCCAATTGGACAAAAATAATGATTTTGGCAATGATAGATATAAGCCAGCGATTCATCTTTCAATCCACGAGTTAACTTCGACAAGGCCCCTGAAGCTACAAAAAACAAAAACATACTGAGGGACCATAAAGCACTGTCCATGCTTCACTCAAAGCACTAGTTAAGGACTGAAAGACGGATGAGACATTACTCGGAACACACTGACGTTGCTGGGGAAAAATAAGAAGCTATTGATGATACAAAAAAAAATTAATGAATTTATTTTCAGCTTTACCCTTAGACTGAAATTTAGATAAACTGAACAGCAAACTGAAGAAATTAAATATGGTCTTATTTACTAAAACCTTCCAATAACCCACATACTTATCTATGAGATTTAATTACTATATGAAACCTAATACCTAGTACATACAACAATGGTCTCATCTTTTATAGCTGTACATGTCTGCCAATAGAAATTTCTGAATAAGCATGCTCATTAGAAGCATTTTTGTTTATAAACTATGTGTATATGCTACTGTACTAATATGCCTTTATAAAAGATATACAAAAAGTAGGAATTTTAAATTAGATTAAATATAGACATTCTAATGTTATTTCCACAGTGATCATCTTGCACAGCTCCTATACTTCATACATCCCACTATGAAGCCTGCTGAGGTATATGAGTAAATATAAACAACAGATAATAAAGTTCCAAAAATAGAAACTTTTCACAACTAACACACAATTTAATCCTTCTACAAAAGTGATACAGACTAGAGGAAAGCTTTCACAAACCAAGTGAAAGATGAGAACATCTCTAGAGGCAGACTGGTAATACCATGGCATCTTCTTATAATTGCTCCCCCTTGTTTATTTCCCATTGCTATATTAGCTGTGAGGTAATTTCAAAAGTATTATCATAAGCAACAAGTTTTTACCAGCACTCAACATTTAAAGCTATTAACTGAGGTTTTGATAACTTGCATCTCCTGGAAGAAACTAAATTATTCATTAACAAATAGCCTATTAAAACTGGAAATCCTAAAAATAGTGGATGAAACAGTAGATGAAAGCTTGCAAGTCTTCATTTCACTGATTGACTTTCTAGCCACTGAAACAGCTGAAGACCACTAAGAACAGCAGATCAATGGCTGTAGCAGAGCCAAGGAGGCAGGACCCCACCCTGCCCCTGCTGACACACACAATTTGCAGGTTCCACAGAGACAATAACATTTCTGTCTTAAACTCTTTCTCCAATATTTTCTCTAGACCTTCCTCATAGATTCTTATTATGGCCTACCATCAGAGCACACCTGCAATGGCAAGGTGATCTTTTCCACTAAAATCTCTATTTCATAATGATAAATACATCTTTCTATAGTTTTTTGATTGAGTTCCCCTGACAAATTAAAAACTGGCACCTGAGGGCGCCTCTAAATAAAGAATTATAAGAAATAAAATTCTGAAGATAGTCAATATTTTATTTGAACTTGATTATAGATAGGTTCCAGGACAGTGAGCAAATACAAATACATTGATTGAGACTTCCCATAAACTCAATAAATGCAAAAGATGTCTATACACATAATTGGTTTAGAAAAAACTCTGGAAATCTAAAAATTGTAAAAATGCCAAATAAAGTTTTCTCAAATAACTAAACCTTTTAATGAAAACTTTTATTGTAACTTTTTAATGGAAATCTTTAAGTATTTCATACTTTCCTCATTTCTTAAGTCAAATGTACTACAAAACAGCTGACTGCTTTAGTATGAATATGATTAGTCATTATTTGCATGTCCTGGAATACATTCAAGATTCATTGAATCCTATCAATAGAAGACCAAGCTTTGGATAAAGAGGTTGGGTAGCAGCTTTTAGAAAAACTATAGCAGCAGTTGTAAAACTTGAGAACATAGGGCTTATTAAATAACAGACTGCTGGGTCTGCGTGTCTAACAAGTTACCGGGTGACAGTGATGTTGATCCGGAGACCACATTTAGTGTTAAGAGGAAATTTCATTTAACTCAATTCAGTAAGCAATTTATGAGCACCTACTAACAATATCAGGAAACAAATCCATACACCGTATGTCAAGTTGTCCTCATAGGAAAAATAAAACAAGTAACCTTAATATAGGGTGAAATAAGACAGTGCCACAATAAAGGGATACAGTTCAAAGAAGAAAGTGCACATTAGGTCTGAGGAATAAAGATGGAATTTCATGAAGTGGCAGGATTTCAACAATCCAGACAGAGGAAAGAGTATAAGGAGAAAACATAATCACTGGAGGGGAGGAGTACCATCAAGGAACAGTAAGTAGTTTAGAATACAGGGTATGAAAGTATAGAGAAGCCTACCGTAGGGCACCCCCAGAATTTCAGGACAAGGTCATAAAAAATCACCCTCTGAAATAAAAGACATTAAATATAGTATTTAATACATTAAAATGGTCATGAAAAGAAGTAATCAAGAAAGTAATTCTATTTAGGAGAAAACATATAAATGTGTTACAGTTGCTAACTAAATTCAGAATGATGTCCACTCTAGACCAGAGTATATCTAAAAAATCTGAAACTTAAGTTACAAAGCAGCTGCTACAAAATGGACAGCCCTGATCTGTATATTATAAAGAAAGGAGAAAAAAACTGCTAGAATAGCTGGCCTGCTGTACTATGAGGAAGAGTATATGTCCTGAGCAGCCAACAAGTGAATTCTGGTGCCTTTGACATTAAGTTCCTCACTCTAAGTTAATATATCAATATTCCAATATTCTTTGAGTTTAGCATTAGTTTATCCCATAGAGCCTGATCATCTATAGAACAACAGAGAACTCTAGATCAATTTATAAGCATGCATTTTTACACCTTTAAAGACAAGAACCAGATTCTGTAATCTAGCACATAATACCCTGCAAAGCTCTTATTCCCCTGACATGTTTTAATTACAACCGATCTATGTAGGACAGCAGAGGAAGGCCAATCGGTTTTGGCTTTGAATGATGCTAAAGAATTTATGCTTAGACTAGCATTAGAAGGCACTTAAAAAGGAAAGATCTTTTAGCATTGCACATCAAAAAGATTTATCTGGCCTTTCGTCTAATATGAATTGTAGAAAAACAGTAGATAAGGAAAATGAAATCTTAATGCATAGTCCATCAGAGATACACCAATGTAAGCTGGTAGCAATAGCCACAGTGAGAGTATATATGAGTTATGTCAGGATAGAGCAGAGGTAGCTATTCCCTGTTAAGCAAAAATAATGAGTTATAATGCCTACTAGAAGAATAGAAATGAAATATATGAATGTTAGTATAATTTTCAAGCTAGCTGATTAAAAAATGAATATAGATTTTTTGGGCACAAATATTGGTAGCTAAGTGAATCAACAGTTTGAAGTTACCTGAATATATAATAATAATAATAATGAATAATAAGTGAACCAATAGTTTGAACCTAATGTTGACAACTTCTAGCACAAATTTTTATTGTAATTACATCTCTGAAAAAATACTTCCACTTATATTAACAGTTAATTTGTTAATATTATCAAAATCTCTGGATTTTGTTTTTATTCCATGAGCAGGCTCAGCTTACATTTACTGAAGGTCCAGTGGAAATGGCATATCAGCAATTGCTGGGGAGTTATAAAATCAGAGAAGCACAGTCCCAAGCAAAAAATTAAAACCTATTGTGAAAAACAGGCCTAAGAGTCCTTAACAAAATAACAATAGAAGATCCATTTCAAACAACAAATGACAATGGTTTTCACTACTGTATATCGCAGAGACATGAGAAAACACTTTCGCTTGACACATGTATCACTCTTCTTCTGAATATAATCATCTAGAACAACACGTGTGAAGTCATAGGGCATCACATATAAAATCAAAGGGCTACTGAGGGCAGTACCTATGGTCAAGGAGCTAGACAAACACATTAAAAATATGCAACATAATAGAAGGCTGCATATGCCAAATGCCACATGACAGAGCAAATAATCAGTACCACAGTAATTAAGAGGATTCAGCCGCTGAAGTGGCAGGGAAAGCTTCAGAGATAAAGCTGGGCTTGTGCAGGTCCACTGATTACTAAAGAGGAAGACAAGAAAATTCTAAGGGGGAAAGCAGATCAATCACCCTTTGGAAATACACATAGAAAAAGAAACAGTGAGGAGTCAAGTATTGTAATAGAAAAAATAAAAACAAATAAACTAGGAAAATACAGCATTAAAACTTGCCGAAGAAACTGCAGCAACCACTCCTCTCCCCTGTCAAAAGAAAGGAGATGAGAAATTCCCGGTGATCAAATGAAAAAAAAAAAAAAAAGATTAACATCTGTTGGGAAAATATATCCTTTCTTAGTTTTTAATTGCTTGATCAATTATTGAGAAAGGTGTGTTGACAGTTTCACTAGAAACAGAAAAAAAAAATACACACAATTTAAAGCTGCCCTTTCCACACGGACAAGATTTCTGCAAATGCACAGAATTTAGTCAGCAACAAGGAAAACTAACATTTATTGAGTCCTTACTCTGTGTCAACAAGGAGCTAAATGTATTATAAACATATCCCCTTTTATCTTCACAGTGACCCTATGGGATGGTTACAAATATGAAAAGACAAAGGTCTATACTGCGCTCGGGAAGTGAGTGCCTAACTGCCTTGTTCAAGGTCACAAAACCAGTTATGTGTAGAAACCAATGTAAATTCCAATGTGCCTGACCTGTAACCAACTTGACATACCTGGTATAGGTCAACAGAAATATATCGTACTCTATATTCCATCATTGACCTTGGTAAGCCATATGTCAAGTAAACAGAGAGATCTGTTGACAAAGACTCTTTTCCTCTGAGCCCTCTTCTCAACTAGGCCTTGATCTTGGGCTTCTGTGTCCAATCTTGCTGAATCCACTTTTAGCAAGATTCCTGCTAAGTCAGTTTAGACAAAATCTCTCACCCTTGCTATCTGTTCAAGTTCCTCATTCCCACCCTTGGGGTCTAAGCCCTTGTCCTGCCAGTTTTAAGAATCCTGTTGGACTAGTTTAGCAAAAATGCCCCTGCTCTTAGTAATTCTCCATCCATTGACCCCTCACTTTGCTAATTGCCTATAAATTCCCAGCCACCTTTGTTGTACTGAGTTGAGCCCAATCTCTCTCCTCTCAGTTAGGAGTCTTGAATAAAGTCCTCCTTATCATTTTAACAAGTGTCAGAACATTTTTTTCTTTAATACCGTATTAAAATTTTCTGACTTGTAAAGTCAAAAGATTGTCAAATTAAAAAATAAAAATGGTCTAATAGTTAAACTATTTAAATAGCGCAAATTATTTAATAAGCATATAACTAAAACAATTCTTAAAATCAACCCCATTACCTTCTGTTATAACCAAGACTTCTGGAATAGAACACTGTCACTTTAGCAATCCATTTTCCTGTTTTACGTTTTTATGCATGTCTAACAACAAATATCCTCAAATCCTTGCATCCCCTTTTAGGAAGAGGAACTGCAAATTCCATGCTGTTTCTTGGAAGAATTTTACCAGCACATGCATATATACACACTGTGGACCCAAACAATACAAACAATATGTTAAAGTAGTATTTATGATACGCCTTAAAGGTGAAAAAGTTCTATATGCAAAGATAAGAAGAGCTAAAAATATTAAACTGTTTACTGAAAAGTGACCTACAGATGACTATTAAATCCCCCTTGAATAGAGATATAAAAGTTATAGATTGTGTTTATAGTTTATATAAAGTCTCATTAAAATAGCCAATCTTTGAGCTGGACCCTAAAGCATATACATGTGTGTGCATGTGCAGATATGTACAAGTGTGTAAATCTTCAATATGTTTACCTACCAGTTTCTCCAGCTGTTTTATTCTTCCCATGAGGTTTATACAGAACATACGAGCATCCTTTTACATGGAAGTGGTCATTAATTTGTCTAAACCATCTGAAAATAACAAGAAGATCTGCTCACAGCAACAGTTCCATTACAAAGATGGTCCTATTTCAATTCCAAAGAAATTCAAGCAGAGCCCAAGTCTGGCATATCTACCAGAAGCTGGCGCCCAGCAGCTGGATACATGGTTTACCATTAATATACATCTACACCATTGTTAGTCTGCAGAACTAGAACTAGAAATAAGGTATTGCCTCTAAGTGAGGGCTCCGTACCTCATAAGTGTTGTATTTCCAGTGAAAGGGCCAAACCTAATATCTTCAAATGGGGGTTGAAAGCCCAAAATGTGTAAAGCTTCTTCTTGAGTAATAGGTGCGAGACTACAAAAGAAACACCTCCTTTCATTTTATAATTCCAATCATATGCAAATATAACTTGTCTCAATGTTAATATGTCTCTCTGATTTGCAAACAATTTTAATAAGTTTTAATTTTAATTTTATCAAAAATAATTCATGCATATATCTTTACCTAAAAAGCTTATAATAAAATGCATCAGTGTTTTTCTCAATTTATGAAAATTTATTATTTAAAACTTTCCATTATGAAAGAAGCAACACCAAATAACTTGAGTTTGGAGTTTAGAGGTACCAATAAATTAACATACTTACTTTCCAGCTCCCATTGTGCTATACAAGAAATTCCAACAAGAAATTAATGAGGAGATACCACAAGAAGTCTTATATTGTGGTCGGCTTATGCAGTACCTAAAAAAACAAAAGACTGTTTTCTTTGCTTGAAAAATTACAAAATATGCATAGAGAAAATATAACACTCATGGCAACTAAAAGTGTCAATATAATGAAAACTTTGATAATTTAAACCAATATTAAATCTTTATTCACTTAAAATAGTGTTATATTTATCAAACACATCATAAATGCATAATAAATCATTCACATTCATTTGAATAAAGATGGCTAAGTATGACTAACCACTAAAGTGGATGTTATTCAAACCAATAGGGAAAAAATAACGACACAAAAATTTAGACACCAACTACTAAAATTAGAGTGAAAACTAGATGAGCTGCATACTTGATTATCTGCAACTTCAATTCTAACAGTTCTCTTTATATATATATACATACATACACACATATATGAATATATATGTATATATATTTATATATTTATATATATACACACACTTAATATACAAAATGTATATAATACATAAACAGATAAATATATGTATGTATGTATGTATGTATGTGTGTATATATATATTTATATATATAAATTAACCCATTATCAGATACATGATCTGCAAATATTTTCTCCCATTTAATAGGTTGCCTTTTTGACTCTGGTAATTGTTTCCCTTGATGCACAGACGTTTTTAAGTTTGCCTTTGCTACCTATGCTTTTGGTGTCATATTCCAGAAATCATTGCCAAATCCAATGTCATGAAGTTTTTCCACGACATTTTCTTCTAGTTTTACAGAGTTAAATCTTAAGTCTAAGGGAGTAGAAGCAAAAATGTACAAAGCCTTGGTCCAAAGAAACTAAATTGTTTTTCATTACACTTTACTCCAATATACTTTTCATACTAAATACTACCAATTTATCTTTTTAAATAGACTTGTGTTAAGAAATCAATGGCTTATCTTTACCCCAGGGGAAAAAAATGTCTAAATCCTTAGCTTGATAGCCAAGAAATAAATCATAAAAGGCGTTCTCAAGAAAGAACATGGACTGTGGAGTCTGGCTCTCTTTCATTTCAAAACATGATGTGCTTGTTCGCCATGTGATATTGGGCAATTTGCTTAGATTTCCTGAAAGCCTCGCTCCAGAAAAGCTGGTCTACCTTCATTACCAACATGCCAGACACTTTCCTACCATCCATTCAAAAACCTTAGACCCTCCATATCCTCCCTCAGATTTCCTCTCTTAAGACCCAGCTCCTTAGTGAAGCTTTCAGCTGATCATTAATCCCTCTCATGTTGGTTCTTTATTCAGACCCATCGACAGGCAAATTACCTGAAATATTTCACATTTTCCTGCTTAGTCCCCTCTTCTCAACTAGATTTTAAACCTTGAGAGAACAAGGCCATGTTTTGTGTATATCTGTATTCTCAGACCAAAGTTAAGGGTCCAATATTTATTAAATAAGTTTTAAAAATCTGATATATATATATATAAAAACTCACACAAAATAATTTTAAACACCTCAAATCAGAGATTAGTAATTTAAAACTGTATTTTAAGGTAACCAAATAGCTCTAGTTGATAAGGGAAAGCTCTTCTTATGAGAAGACTACTAGCCAATTAAGGCAGAATGACAGAATTTTAAGGATTCCAATAAGGATCATCAATGGATTTAGCTAAAACCACTAGGTAAAAAGTTTATAGGGACTGGATATTTGTCTAATGCTACTGTCATGTCATTGATTACTTAATGGCTGCAGAGGGAAAAAAAGAACTTGACAATGTGGGCTAAGGCTGTCACCTCGTAAATCAAGTAATCACTCTTAGGATCTCTAATGTTGGGTGAACAGATACTATATACCTCCTAATATGATGCAAAATGAGGGACACAGGATCACTTTAGCAGTATCCTTGCCTAAAATGTTCAACCAAAATCTAATCAAGTCTTTATATCTATACTTTAGTTTTCATGAAATACTAAGATTATATAATTTAGTTAACCGACAGGGGGAAAAAATCAGAAAAAATTCTAGAAGGTAGGACATTCTACAATATATCTGGCCAAGTCTCTCCACTAAGTCAAACTCCTAGACTTAAAAAAAAAAAAAAAAGGATTGGGGGGTAAAGAGTGAGGTGGGAACTGTTCTAGATTAAAAGAGACATATGGACTACAACAAGCAAACACAAACTACGGGTTCATGGTTGGGTGTAACTTTAAACAACCAGGCATAAAGCTATTTTCAGAACAATCTGGGAAAACTAAATTTAGGCTTGGAATTACATCATAAGGAAATACTATTAACTTTATTAGGTATAACAACTTTATTAGGTATTGTGGTTAAGGGGGGAAAAATCAACTTTTAGAGATACCATCGTCTGAGGTCTAATACTTTCCGTTGCTTAATATCTTCAAGAGGAGAATATTGAGGCCACTCCCTTTGATGTCTTCCTTTTTTATCTGAAGTTTTTTTCTTAGAAATTTGTTTCTTTACATTGCCTAGAATACGAGAATATAAAATAAGCAAAATGGTTAAAATGAAGTATATTGCCAAGGCAATACAATTAATGAAACGAAATAAAAAAGTAACTGCCACTGATTCTAAAATGATATTTATATACATATTGAAAAAATATGTGCATCTTCAAGAATACTCTCCTACTTTAAAAAGAATAAAAACAAATTTTAAAAACCGGGAATGTTATTTCCTATCAGATTTGCATATTCCAATTCCTAAGCCAGTCACTTACCTAGTAAAATAATCAATCACAAAATCTTCAATTTAGAAAATCAAATTACCAACAATAAAATATTTAACTAGACCACTCTCCAAAAAATGAATCATTTCTATAAAACAATAAAACCACATTAATGTAACTTTTTTAAAAAGTAAAAACACTAGATCCAATAATGCAATGATGTTATGTTTAAAAATATCTCCAGGCCTACAGAGGCCACAAAATGGATTTAAAACGATGCACACGTGTGCATTATTAAAATGCGACTATAGCACAAGGAAGTAGAGTGGAGAACAAAGTCTCCTTTCTGTGTATGTGTTTATTTGTTCTATCTCTCTTTCTGTCTCCTTCCCTCTCCAAAAGACAAGTAAGACAAATAACAGTTGTTACCTATGAGAAAAGAGGAATTGGGAGCTGGACAAAAGGAAGACAAAAATGAGAGTTAAGACTTCACACTAATTTTTATGCTTTTTATTTCTGAACCATGCTAAGGGATTACTTAGTCAAAAAGTTATATAAATTAAATATGAATAAATAACTCCAAACCTCATTTCACTAAAATACCATTAACATTTCAGAGAGCTATGCTCAAATACTTTAATAACATCATACATATTTTATTTTAAATGAAATAATAAAATGTTATACAAAATTAAATAAAAGCTAATATTTTGTTTATGAGTTATTTATAAATTTTGAACATGTTATATAGATATATGCCCACACATGGAAAAGTGTCCATTTTATTCATTTAAGATGCTCTACGATGAAATCATTTGGCACCCAAAACAAGGTGGAACTCAGAAACTACTGTTACACAAGGAATTTCTCTAATTTTTATAAAATGTCATAATAACAAACACTATAATATCCAAAACAAGTTTATTTTTCTCTCCTTTCCCTCTAGTTACTTTTTCAAAGTCTTCACAGAGAACACAAAATTTCTCACAGAGCTAAACAACCTCTAGCAAACATGAGCTAGATCTCATTCTGACAAATTTTCATTACTCATAAATAAATCTTAGAGAGCCAGAGATGGAAAACCTACTTTCTACCATCTCTTGAGATGTCTACACTGCCCCATAATGCTTTAATTCCCTAAAAAGTTTTCCCAGCCACTCAGAATTTTGAAAGCTACTGAAGCATAGTAATCTGTGACCTCAGCAGCTCAAAGTGGTCTGTACCCCACATACTTTCCTCTAATGTTTACTTAGGTGTGCCCTCTGTTCTAACTTATTCCCATGAGCCCCTGGGGATAAATGAGCTTATGTTCCAAATGAGCATCTTTCATAATAGTCTCACATTGCCATACAGAGAGCTGGTCCAACAAGAAAAACTCCATTTAATTTTAGAAAGAAAGCTCTGTCCAAGTGGAAGCTAAGTCTGAGAGAGGAACATAAAAGAGTGGCACCTGAAGACTCTGTCTCCCCCACCTCGTTCAACTCCAATAACCTTTGCCCATTGCCCCTTGTCATTGCCATCCTCCTTCTTCCACTCCTTACAATACACTCATATAACCTGAACACCAAATATACATATGTACATACACCTGTATTCACTATACTGACTTTTAGAAAAAGGTCTGAGGATAGTAAATAGAAGAGGAATATCCACCATCTTTTTGGCAATCACTGTCTCTGGAAAGTAAGTGGGAGGACCCTAGAAAGTGGGAAGTCAGAGAAGGAAAGACCCAAATTCTATGTATAAATTTGGCCCAAATCCTAGGCCAACTCCTGAACCATGCATATACAGAGCAGACCACAAAGAGCACAGCAAAGGCCAAAAGAACTGAACTAAGATTTGAGATGTCTTCAAGAGACGAAGTTGACTAACTCAATCAAATTAATTGCTACTAAATCAAACCAAAAACACTCTCGAGAGGAATATACCAGAATCCAAAGTCATGGTAATATAACATCCGCAACATTTAGTATATGATCCAAAACTACTGAACATGTGAGGAAACTGAATGTGACATATTCTCAAGAAAAAAGCTAAGATCAACTCTGAGATGACTCAGATTTTAAAACTGGCAGATAGGAATTTTAAAATGGGTACTATAATTATGCTTTATGAGATAGATAAAATGCTCCAGTGTGAATGAAAAGATAGCAAATCCAAGAAACAGAAACTATTAAAAAGTGTAAATTCTAGAACTAAAATAAACAATATCTGAAATAAACAATTCACTGAATATACTTAGCTATCTTTAAGAGATGTACTTTTAAATATAAAAAGACAGAGTGAAAATAAATGGATAAAAAAGATACACCATGTAAAAACGAGTTAAAAAAAAATGTTAGAGAAGGTATATACATATCAAACAAAGTAGCTTTCAGAATAAGAAATATTGCCAGGTATGATGAGAGACATTTCATAAGGATATAAGGTCAATTCATTAAGGGATAAAAATCATAAGTGTGTATACCTAATAACAGAGTTTCAGATTATATGATAACAAAAATCAACAGGATTAAATGGAGAAAAGACAACATTGTTGGAGATTTTTAACATCCCATTTTCAACAATCAATAGAATAAGATAAAAATTTAATAGAGACACAAAAGATGTGAGCAACACTTTCAAACACTTTGACCTAATAAATATTTATGGAACACTACATCCATCAACTACAGAATGCACCTTCTTCTCAAGCACACATGGTACATTCACCAACATAAACCATACGCTGGGTCATAAAACAAGTCTGATCGTTTTTATTCTGTCCACAGTGGAACTGAATTAGAAATCGACATTTAGAAAAACCCCAAATACCTAGAAATTACATAGCATACTTCTAAAAAATGCATGTACCAAAGAAGAAATCACAAGGCAGATTAGAAAATACTCCAAATTAAATGATAAAAATAAGTATCAAGAAGTGTGGAATACAGTTAAAACAGTACTTAGCAATTTAGAGTATAAATGCTTATAGTAGAAGTCTTGAATCGAGAAATTAGAAAATGAAGAACAAAGTAAACTCAAAATAAGGAAATAGTACAGAACAAAAATCAATAGAATAGAAAATAAATAATTGAGAAAATTAGCAAAGCTAAAAGCTGGTTTATTTGAAAAGATGAACAAAACCCATACTCCTAGAGGACCACCATACTGCAATTGTGAAGGTTGTGTACTGCACCCTAGGTGAACACCCCAGGTAAACAGACTCAAATTGTGCAGTTTGCAACCTACTCAGTGATACCTGGAGACCTCGCTGGGTACTCAAAAAATTTTAATGACCAAAAAGCCTCAATGTTATATGGTAGGAAAGAAAAGTAGATGTTTAATTGGGAAATATAAATTCGTGTCCCTGCAAAATTACGAAATAGTAGTAGGTTGTTCTAGCTGCCTCATTAACTGTTTCTAAGTTACTATGTACTTATCTGTAATATCTGTATGCTATAGTATCCTATATTTTTCAATGCTCTCAAATGCAACGGTAAGTTTGAAGTTTCTGGTGGCAACACATTAATAAACCAAATGTCTTATGTACAAAGTTATTTTTTTTAACTACGGTGACAGACAAGATGATAGCAATGTTCCCTGTTGAGTATTATAAAAGGAAAACATGCTTAATAGCAATTTTAAACAAGGTACATTGTTCGTTTTCTTACTGTTTTCACATGTGAACTTGATGACTCCTTCCTTACCTGATTTGTGTTTCAAATTTGTGGTCACTCCATCAAATTCGGATTTATCAATTTCCCATGCAAGAGGTAGCTTTCCCAGGCTATTGGATAAGTTTTCTAAGCTATTTTCCTCATTGTAAATGATTTCTGATGTACTAGTTGGGATGCCAATGTATCTTGATGAATTATTTCCAGCAGATAAAGAGGTACTATCAGTCAGGCAAGAAGAGCGGGTTGGATTTGGAATTTTATAGATTGAGTTTGCCTGATTGAGAAAGGCATAGTCTGAACAGATGGCATAAATTTTCTCTCGAGTATGGGTCACTGGACAGCTCCATGGATAATGACCATCTCCTTTCGGACCCAAGGGTGCTCCGGAAGCTCGAGTGCAGAAAGATTGTACAGCACTTTGCAGATTCTCTTCAGTAGACTTCCTCTCAGATTTGTGCTCACCATTTCCAGAATAATTTGCCCTTTCTGCTTCTGCAATGTTAGGCATTGAATGCAACTATATAAGTTCTATAACGAGGAAGAAGTTGCAACTCTTTCTGTTTCTTGAAAAATACTAAGACAATTGTTTACAGCATTCTACAAAATCTTGAGAGCTGCAAAATGGACTCCTAGGAGGAGGAGGAAGAAAAAGAGAGATCAACAATCAACACTACAAACAGCCCTAAAAAAGGTTTCATATGCCTTCACTCAATAATTATTTATTTTACAACTATTATATGACTAGAGTTATGATAATGACCATCTGTCCTGTTACTTTATTTGAAAATAATGCATTAAATAAAAAATAAAATAGCCCAATTAAAAATGAGAAAAGTATATGTATCCAAAGGTAATACAGAAATGGCCAATAGAAACATGAAAAGAAGATCAGCATCATTAGCCATCACAGAAATGCAAATCAAAACCATAATGAGATACCATCTGATACCCACCAGTATGGCTATAATTAAAAAAAAAGATAAAAAGAATTGTTGAGGATGTAGAAAAATTCAAACTCTCACATACTGTTAATAGAAGTGCAAAATGGTCTAATCACTTTGGAAATCAGTTTCTCAAACATTTATATAGAGTTACCATAAGATCCAGCATTTCACCCCTTGGTATACATCCATGAGAAGTGAAAATATGTCTACGAGAGCATTCATAGCAGCATTACTCATTATAGTCAAAAAGTGGAAACAATCCAAATGTATATCAGTTGATGAATGGATAAATAAAATGTAACATATCCATACAATAAAATGTTATTGGGCAATAAAAATAAATCAATGAACCTTAAATGCTACAAGGATGAACTTTAAAAGCATTATGCTAAGTGAATGAAGCCAGTTACAAAGGACCAGAAAGTGTATGATTCCATTTACATGAAGTGTCCAGAATGAGCAAAACTATTCCATAGAGACAGAAAGTCGAATAGTGGTTACATAGGACTGAAAGTAAGAGGAGGTCGGGGGTGATGAGTTTCTTTTTGAAGTAATAAAAATATTCTATAATTGACAGTGGTGATGAATGCACAACTTTGTGAACATAAAGCCATAGAACTATAAACTTCAAATGGGTGAATGGTATGGTATATGAATTATATCTCAATGAAGCTATCTAGAAAAACAATGCATTAGTGAGGTTATTTAAAAAGCATATAGGCATAAAGAATTATGATAATGAACACAGATTTAAATTTAAAAAAATACAGAATTTAAATTTTTAAAACATCTATCACCTGACAGAATACAGGATCCAATCCAGGTAGTCGCCAACTTCTGATCGGTCTCAGGAAAACCTGAATTTCAAGTCTAAACTGATTCCTTTAGAAAGAAAAAAAAACCAGAAAAGTTGAAATAGCAACCAAGAGCATCAAGGAAGCTGAAGCTTTATACAAAAGGAAGACCTTGGTGAATGAAACCACTATAGGTGGTATTCAAGGCGACCCAATGCAGGTACCAGAGCAGAGTGTACAGAGCTCTAGTTAAGAAGCAGCACTCAAGAGATTCAGCCTATCCAGGTGACCAGTTTGATGTTTACCCATTAATATTTCTATCCTCTGCTTACTTAAAAAATCAGAAATGAGAATAGTTTTCACAAGTTACAGGAAAACGATTATATAAAATCCATCACACAAATATTGAATGTTAAAATCTTATGACTCAGGCAATAATAACAGATGACTACCCTGAGTGTGAGAAAAAATTAATGAAGTTACTGCATGTCCTTAATGTAATTTAAGGAAACAGACCTCTATACCAGGAGGACACCATATCGTCTTTATTTCTAAGGAACACTTAAATGCTCTCTATTCAAACCTTCAGATTGTAATGTTTTAGTAACTTGTGCAGTTTATAGTTATTTTCAGGAGGGTCTCTTTGGCAGGAGCTTCACCACCAAAAATAGATCCTCTGATGGTTTCACTTTGGAAACTTTTCTTTTAGTCAAGAAATCCTACAACTACGTGTGGTGGATCTCTAGACAGAAATCTGTTTTCTCCTTCCTCATCTGGCAATGATGGTAACAGTGAAAGAAGATGCAGAGAAGCTGAGTATCTGAGGTTGTACAGCCCAAACTCTGGGCTTTTCAGAGTTTTTTCCTGATTCCTGACAGATGTCCTAGAGGAGCATTTTCTACTTATGTTATCCTCAGTCCTTTCTATAAAACCCAGTGTGGTGGATAGAGATAGGTATTATTGCAGCACTGAGGTTGTGTACGTGGGTTGTAGTAGAATGAGATATGAAAGGGAGCATATGGTCAGAGTAAAGAGCAGTAAAGAGCAATGAGCAAAGGGTACAGGAGTTAGTCTGGTGGGGGAGAGAGAAATGTCTCAGGTGCTGCCCTTGTTATTTCTTCATCTCAAGCTTAGCTTCCACTTTGCCAGAGCTGTCTTCCTCAGATTGAATGAAATTTTGCCTGTGGAATCATCTCTCTGTGTGGCAGGATAGAGATTTTAAGAAAGAGGCTCATTTGGAATATATATAGAATATTTTCATCAAAAACATATGCAAAGATAAATTACTGCATTTGCACACAGAGAGGCTGAGTTTTCTAGAAGCTAAAGACAAGAAAGAACATAGCACTTAATTAATAAAAAGTTTAATAGTCTAGTTACATCTGTTTGTGTTTTAGGATCACCGACCAAGAATGATCCCTTTGGTTGCTGCTCTCTTATCAAAAAGCAAAGATCATCGACAGAACAGCATATTTTATATTGACTGTCAATAAAAGCCAAGAGTAAATTTACAGTGGTAGGAAAACTTTCTCATTGAACCACTGTTAATGAAAATTTCTCTTCGAAAAACTGTAACATTTATAGCTTTTATAACATAAGTAAAACAAATTACAAAAAAAAAACTACAAAGTACTAAAAGATATTAGAGAAAGTGGAAATTATCCAAATCCCAGGACCCAAACACTGTAATAGTGTTCTTTTCTTTCCTGATTTTCTGTCTGATTCTAGTCAATTGTCCCCAGTTAAATGAGATCGCCATAGTGCAAGGGTGCTAGTATTATTGTATTCTCAGGCTTTCTTACAAGTGAAGAGCATGTTATTACTGATAACAGTCATTTTAGATGCCAGTTATTGTATATTTTAATTATATTAATTATATTTTAATTTAAAGCCTCAGGAAATAGTGAGGTAAAGAGTAAGGCTGTCTCTCCACTACATAGCCTGCAGCTCTCCTGGTTTTGTCACAGCTTGTATCTGCTTTTGTCACTATTTTTATAAACCATTCCCAATACCATTCTCACTCCTAGCTGCCACCCCCATGAGTTGACATCTCTAATCTGACCTGTGCATAGATGTTAAAAAATTATGTATACATACATGATCATAAAACTAACTCCTCAACCTAAAACCTTCTGCTGTTACAATCAAAAGCCATCTCCTATCTGGCCCCACTTCTCTCCCCTTCCCCTCTTCCTCCCTCTGCACTCCCTCCACTCTGACCAACTTTCCATTCTCCGCTGTCTACTCTCTACCCATCCTCCTTTATTTAGTTCTCATGTATCCTTCAGATATCCTTTAAATGCCACTTTCTGGGTATGCTTTCTTTGATCCTCAAAATAGACCAGGCTACCCTACATATGCTCAGGTATTTTTCTTTCACACATCTTAACCGGGGTGTAATGTGTGTGTGTTAATACGTCTGTCTGCATCTTGCAAGTCTGATTTTCCTGACGATTGTATCCCTAGGACCCAACATTTGCAGAACATCAACAAATACTTATTTTTAAGTGTCTACATCATGCCAGGCATTACTGTAAATCCTAGATTAAGAGCCTAGATTTCAGGAGGGCTTATCAGGAGGGGCCTTAAGAACCAAGAACTGGAGTTTTAGCCAAAGGGCCTCTTCTCCCTAGTACTCAGCTGTAAGAACTGAGGTTCCCCTAATCCAGGTAAGTGAGGTGATGCTATATTAAGATTCACTAATAAGAATTACAGAACCTAAGGCTCAATTTAGTGATTTATTCATAGGATCATGGCACAAGCAACAAAGTATTAACAGTGTACAAACAAAATGTCATAAAACGGCCAGCTATAAATGCACCGCTAGAGTAACCATTTCTAAAAGTCACAAGATCAAAATGTTTGGCAAAAAACAAACGAACAAAAAAAACAATCGTTCCATTTGTAAGGTCAATATTCACTACCTAGGTTACACTCTTTCCCAGTTATATCTTAAATCAGTATTTTTAAGGATCAAGTTTGCTTAGAGAACTAAGCATCTTAAAAAGTCTCTTCAGTAAAGCTTTTCACATAGGACAACTATTATGATCTATATGCTGTACGGATGGCCACTGAAACGCAAGGGGCAGGTTACTTACTAAGGGTAGAATGCTGGTGTGCTAGACCAGAGGCGCCAAGCCCCAGCGGGTCTGATCTCAATCCCTACCCACCCACCCCCACCCCGTCCCGCCCCTCTCCGTCCCACATCCCTCCCAGCGCCCGCCCAGGCCTCTTTCTCCATCAGACCCTGAGCCCATCGCCCGGCAGAGGCCGCAGGCCTACTACGGATACCGGGGGTGCTCCCGCGCACCGGCCAGCGTTGAGCCTAAGCTCCAGGGGAGGTGAGCGGAGTTCCCACCTCCCTCTTCGCGGCGGCGCCGAGCTCGGAGGCCTCCGGGACGGAGGCGACAGTCACACAAGCCCGTGCCTGCTGCGCCGATGTGTGCGGAGGAGGCGCCGCCAGAGAGGAGGGAGATCCGCCGCACCCCCTGCCCGCGCCCCTCCCGCTGCCACACTGGCCGGCGTGCGGGCCAGAGGGCCAAGAGTCCCACCTGGTCCCCGCGGCCGCGCCTCCTGGCCCCTCTTCCCGCCGCCCCTCCCCGGCCGGAAGCCGGAGTTTGCCGCCAGGGGGAGTGGGCGGAGGCTGGCGGGGTGACCTCCTCTAACCCGCCCCAGGACGCTCCTGGTACCCAAGGTTCCCGCGCTGGTGGGATACGGACCGTCGTTCCCGAGCGAAGAGAGAGCCCCCGATTCGGGCTTCGGAATGCCCAAGTTGATATCATTACTAATTACAACTGCAAAAAAGAAAACAGAAGCGGAAACCCCTATCATAGCCCCCTCGCAGGCCCGCTTTGGCTGGCGGAGCCACCCAGCCTGTTTGGGGGACCGCTGGCAAGGTCGAGAGAGGGAGGGCGAGAAGGAGGCTCCAGGTCCGATTCTGGAGCTAACCGAGACTCCTAGTGACTGCTCTGGTCCTGGCCCAGGGGTGGGCGTGCAGGAGCGAGGGGAGGGCCACCACTCGCTACGGGCCCCGCAGAGCGTGGCGGGGAGAGGGGCGCCGGGCAGACGCCACCAGTGTCGGCGCGGGCACCTCCAAAGTGGGCTTTGTTCCCGACAGAACTCGTCCCTTCTCTCCCTAGCGCTTCCCTCCGACCTGCGGCCCAGCCCTTCACCCGACTTTTTCCGGGGAGAACGGGCACCAGCGCAGTGGCCTCCACTCGGACAGCCACGGGGCTGCAGAGCGGCCATGGCCCCTACCTAGGCGCGCAGGCCGCGTTCTGGGCGCCGCGGCCCGCCCGCGGCGCCCGGGTGCTTGGCGCACGGCCCGGCGTGCGGGGCGCACAGCCACAGCCCGCCGCTCTGGTCCTGCCCATAGCCCCGGGTACCTCTAGCCTGTCCGGTGGGTTCAGGTCGCTGCGGCCGTGGCGGAATCCGGCACCCGTTCTGTATCACAGCTTGCAGCGCATGCCCCGCGACGCTCCTCCAGTTACCCTGGCGTCTGTAGTCCCATCAGAGAGTGCGGGGACAGTGCCCTGGACGACTGTGCCCGGAGACCAGTCAGATATCATTAAAACACCTTCCTTTCATCGTGTTTTATACCTGCCCTTCTGTACTTGCGGAAGATATGGTGACAATTTTTTTAAAAATCTTTGTTGTGCCTCCAGACCAGTGTGCCCTGCTACTGGGCATCTAGTATTTATCTGTTCCCTGAAAGCGATGACTGCAAAGTAGATAAATGAAGGATGGAAAACCTGGCAGGATTTCCGCCGGTCTTGTCCGCGAACTACATGTCCCAGGAACCCATGGCGCCGAGACGCGTGTCCACTCCGCCATCCACTTGGAGAAAGCCTTACTGAGCTTGGTCAGACGCGCGAGGCCAATCCCTTCCCCCCTGCACCTTAGGCTGGAAGCTGAGACGGATTCCTCCCCAAAGATGCTCCAGTTGCAGGAGCGAAGCAAATTTATCATTGTCCCGAGAAAAGGGAGCAGCGTGATTATTACCTGTTTCAACAGAACGACTGGCATCCTTCAGCTGCAGAAACCAGCGCTCGGGTAAAGTGGAGACCCGCACGCTTGCCTTGCGGTCCCGCCGTCCTCTTGGAGCCAGCCAGGTTTGCTGCTGCGATTCGCCAAAGTGCCCCTCCTCTAACTGCGGCTGGTTCCGTCCACCTCTTACACTTCATTTATCTGTAGATCATTTGGATAGCCCGTCTTGTAAATGTTTAGCATTTTGGTGCTTTACTGCTTCTTTCTGGGGACATTTCCAGCACTTGCCGAGACCGGCGAAGGGAGGCGACTGTGCCCGGAGAAGAGCGAAATATGGGGACCTGGTCTAAAAGCAGCTGTTGTTCTTCCCGCACGCTATTTCTATATTCAGGCGGTGGATACATCAGGAGATAAGTAAGTCGAGAAACAGCTCCCTGTTTGGGAATGCCGTTAAAATTTACTGTTTCTTCAAGTTTTATCTGCCCATAAACTCGATTCTCCATAGCAGTTTAAATTCCAGATATTTGGGTGTTATCCACATCTGGTTTAACAGTCTTTGCCCTTCCTAACCAATCTTTCTCTGTAGCTTTAGAAATAATTCCGAATTAGCTTTTCTATTTTGATAGGGATTCCCACATGACTAGAAAGACTAAGCCCCTGGAGTTTGCTGGAAGTACGACTTCTAACTATTTTTGCATAAACTGTTATAAGGAACTTAAAATCCAATTGTTAGAAAGTTGGTTGGTTTCATCTTTCTCTAGTGCTGCCCTCTGGTTCCAGATAGACATCTGCAGGGAAGCGTGCTTTGAAACTCAAAAATCAAGCACTATTTGAAACTATAGAGAGAAAGTATCAGAGTATGAATCTTCTATGTGTTTGCAACACATATTTATTTATTCATTCCATTCAACAATTTATTTATTCCATTCAACAATTAAAATTATACTCAAAACTTATTTGTAGAATTCGCACACTTCTGTAATGATTGTCTTTTTTATTAGTGGATGCTGACCATGTATATTTTGTAGGAAAAGAAATCTTGAAAATAAGTTTTCCAAAGCAAAGGAAGTTTATAAATAATACAGTTGGGGAAAATAAATACCATCCTAACAGCAAAACACTCACCACCCCCCCCAAAAAAAAAAAAAACCTTCTATACAGTGTCACTTATAGATGATGCACTACCTCCTGGCTTTTGCCCATGGCTGGGCATGATTTATAATACTGATTTTTTAAAAGAATCCTTGAGATTTTTCAAAAGATCTTTAGAGGCATCATTTAATCACAAATTTCTAGATGTGATGGCATGAAATTAGTAGTAGGTCAATAAGAATATTTTTATAAATGGAATTCATAAATATGTTCTATGTTTACATAGTTGAGTAGTCTTAACCTATTCCTCTGCGATTTTCTAATGAAACTGTTTTATGTTATCTTGGTCATTTTTTTAAAAAAATCTCTAATCCATCATATTCAGATATTAAAAGCATAAAAGAGAAGAAGCAAGTATATGTTTGGGCAAAGGGACATGGAGGAAAATAAAGTTCACAGACTGGAAAACATAATCCTAGTGTGTTTGTTCCTTAAAATGATATGTTATTATTCTTCCCATCACAGGTTCACATCTTCTCCAGGTGAAAAGGCATTCCAGATTAAAATCACAGCACCAGATGAGCAATTCACTAGAGTTGGAGTCCAAGTTTTAGACCGAAAGGATGGGTCCTTCATAGTAAGATACAGAATGTATGCAAGCTACAAAAATCTGAAGGTAGAAGTTAAATACCAAGGTCAACATGTGGCCAAATCTCCATATATTTTAAAAGGTAATTTGGAACACAATTTTAAATCACTATTTGAATACAATGATACATGTTATTCAATCCAACAAAAACAAATTAGCATGATATTTATTTTTTTACTGGAAGAAGAAAAGATTTTCTTACTTGAAAGATAAATTGAGAGTCCTGGAGAGAAATGCAAGATTTGAATGGAAATTATAATTCACTGAAGAGGAAAAAACATATTAATAGAGAATTTGCTTGCTGAAGACACAACATTAACAAGAATAATCAAGTAAATATATGGTCATAAATGACACTTTCTTAATTGGAGGTATATGACTTAAGTAACTGATAAGTGTTATTGAAATTGATCATTTCAGGAAAACAGAGGGCTTGAAGCAGAGGGGGGAAGTTGACTATTGTTTTTTTGTCTTTGTTCCAATAGTATTTTTCCAGAAAAATTACATGATGTTTTCTTTCACAGGATGAGTGTGGCTTTATTAGCTAGAGGCATATTCTTCTCTCCCTAAAACAGTGAAAAAAATAGTGTAAATCTTCCTTGTTACCCCTCCAAGAAAGGCAAACATTTTAAAAAGTGTCTAGGTTTCCTTCCCACATTTCACCAGGACCACATGGTACAATATAACCTGCTAAGGTTTCTTTGCTAAACCTTATAAAAATATTTCATTGACAGCTACTGCCTGGGTCAGGCAGGAATCTGAGAATTACACAAGGAAATGACAATAAAAATCTCAATTTAGATTCTACTATATTATGTTAGTAGTATTTCTATAAACATATAATTAATTCATTATAATATTGATGAACTTTTGAACATTACCTTTGTTTTTTAACAATTATTTTAAAAATAGCAAACATATTAGGGGTCCTTGTTTATTCGTATTGTTGATAATAATTTATTCCTTGAAGAACCTGTTTGTATAATAGACCATTGAAATATTCATTTCTTATCACTTTTGGCTTTCACCATAACTAGTATGTTCCTCTGATATCCTTTTACCAACGTTCAGTTATTCTTAATTATAACAAACATAAAGAATGATGCTGCAGTATAATAGCCACTGTGAACAAAAAATATGCCCATTGGCTTTCTTTGAACTGGTACAAAGTGAGCCTGGGTGAAAATATTACTTTACTGTGAAGAGCTGTCAGAACAGAAGACAGACTTTCTAGTGATGCAACAATGTAATAAAGAATGTTTTTCTTTTAAAATATTTTCACATCAAAATGCCCTTCCTAATATTATCTAGGCAAAATTTGTGAATCCTATAATGGGTATTTGTTATATGTTTCAAATGTCATGACAATACTACTGTGTAATTTGTTACTTGTGTATAATTAGGGCCCGTTTACCATGAGAATTGTGACTGTCCTTTGGAAGACAGTGCAGCCTGGCTACAGGAGATGAAGTGCCCAGAAACCATTGCTCAGATTCAGAGAGATCTGGCACATTTTCCTATTGTTGATCCAGAAAAGATTGCAGCAGAAATTCCAAAGAGATTTGGACAAAGGCAGAGTTTGTGTCACTATACCTTGAAGGATAACAAGGTACAATTCATAATTGAGGTTTACTTGTTAGTCTTAGTGATTTTTTGTTTTGACCGTTTGGCTACAACTAACTACATAGTTTTATTAAAAATCATTGTGAGAATCATTATGATAAGCTTAACCTCAGTGAAGCTTGCCATTGCTTTTTGACTAATGTAATAAACGTTCAATTCTCTTTTAGGTTTATATCAAAACTCATGGTGAACATGTAGGTTTTAGAATTTTCATGGATGCCATACTACTTTCTTTGACTAGAAAAGTAAGTATTTTCTTTACTATGTGTAGAAGACAATTTAAGCCCAACTTTTACAATATAATTTTTCAAAATAAAAATAACTACAATATCAAGATGTTTTATTCTGGGGCCTTATTATAATACTATTTTGAAGTTTTATGTCTTGTGAAATAGCTGTATTAATTTCCTAGGGCTGCTGTAACAGTAATACTAATTGGGTGGCTTAAAACAACAGAAATTTATTCTCTCACAGTTCTGGAGGCTAGAAGTTCGAAATCAAGGTGTCAGCAGGGCTGTGCTCCCTCTGAAACCTATAGGGGAGAACCATTCCTTGGCTTTTCCTGACTTCTATTGGTGGCCAACAATCCTTGACATTCCTTGGTTTGCAGCTGCATCACTCCATTCTCTGCCTCTGTCATCAGATGGCGCTGTGTGTGTCTGTCTTCACCTTTTCTCACAAGGACACATACTGGATTAAAGGCTCACCCTACTTCAGTGTGATCTCATCATAAGTAATTACCTCTTCAACAACCCTATTTCCAAATAAGGTCATTCTGAGATACTGGGGTTTAGGACTTCAGTATATCTTTCGGGGGGACACACTCAACCAATAACAATACCTTAGAGAGGAAAATGCCTTACAATAAAATTAAAATAAAATAAAATAATAAAATTAATTAAATTAAAATTAAAATTTATTTATTAAATTAATAAAAAAATAAAATTATTTTTTGTTCTATACCTACTTTGAGTCCAAAGAAGTCTGTCACATTCTGAATCCTGTTCCTTGGTGTAATGTGCTTTATCAGGGTTCTAGTAGAGTACTTGACAGCAATAGTAAAATGGCCGATATGAAAAATTATACCATCATTTCTAACAATTGCTTATTAGCTATTTACTGAATATCGTGGTTGAATTACTCATGGAAAAATCATAGTAACTTTCTTAAGATTGCAAAGCATTTGCAGTGAATTCATTCTGAATGTGAGTAGGTATATAGTATTGGTATTCTGCCTCCTTTAAGCTAAGACATCGGAGTGCTGGCAATTCTTGCTCATCCATGTCAATCTATGGAAAAATAAGAATGTTTGTCAGGACTCCAGTTTCTCAAGATGCTTTCAAACTGACCGGTACAGTTCTTGCCTAAATAATATATCTGTTATTTTACAAATACCCCAAACATTTTTTTATGGCTTGATAAAACAAGTTCTTTCAACATGTTTGTGCCAGTAGAGGCAGTCTAGCTTGGAAGTTGCTTGTGGTGGCTTTAGTGTTGAGCTTCCTAAGTTCAAATTCTAGTCCTATCACCTACCTGGGTTGTATTTTTAAAATAGAAACATTTGGCTTATTAACCAGGAACTAGAGTTAAGAGTCCCAAGTGCAATGTATTGTGCTCACCTCAGCAGCACATATACCAAGTGAAATGTGTTGTAGTTATTTTCTAGTAGTTTTCTTTCTCTCTTAGATTATTTTAGTATCTCTTGGCAGTATTAGAATAGAGATTACTTTTGTCATTTTATTCCTATTGAAGCAAGTCTATTGGCCCATTTAGGCACCCTGGAAAGGAAATCTAGTATGCTTACACATATAACAATATTCTGAAAAGCTATTCCCACTATTCAAGGCAATTATCATTACCTGAAGCATGGCCTTTCATTTGGTACACTTTCTAATTTTTATTGTGTTTCATTGCTCACTGGGGATCAAGTTATACTGCAGGATAGACTATGACATTAGTATGGCCAAGGTTAAAAGGCAGGTAAGTGATCCAGCATTTACTTAGAGCAGAACAGAAGGAGTACAAAAGATTCATTCAACCTCTTTCAATGCAGCCATCCCCAGGTCCAGCAAATCCACTCCACAGCTGTCCACACCTCTCACTTTTTGCTGCAGTGGAAGTTCCCTGAACTTTCCCTGTAGGGTCTGAAACACAACAAGCATGGGGGCATGCCAATTGGCCATTGACCCCGGTGTTTAAGTAGAACAAAAAGGGTATATTCCCACACTTCCAGATAAGCCCAGCCCAGACTGTGAGGGCTCTTTATCTCTTGGGAAAGAAATGTTCCAGGCCCTAGGCTATGTTATTTGGCCAAGAAAGAGGGCATTCAGGAGACTTCCTTTCACTGCTCTTTGATGAATAGAAGGCATAATCCATCCAACGCAAAATGTGAATAAATTCTTTCTCTTTTTTCTAGGTGAAGATGCCAGATGTGGAGTTTTTTGTTAATTTGGGAGACTGGCCTTTGGAAAAAAAGAAATCCAATTTACACATCCATCCAATCTTTTCCTGGTGTGGCTCCACAGATTCCAAGGATATCGTGATGCCTACCTATGACCTGACTGACTCTGTTCTAGAAACCATGGGCCGGTGAGAGACGGGTCGAAGGTGACCCAGAGCCTTGGTTTTCCTTCTGTGGTGAGTTCTTTTCCAACAGCCTTTGTGATGTGATGGTTTGGAAGGAAAATCTCTTGCACTTTCTGTCTTCCAGAGTAAGTCTGGATATGATGTCGGTGCAAGCTAACACGGGTCCTCCCTGGGAAAGCAAAAACTCCACAGCTGTCTGGAGAGGGCGAGACAGCCGCAAAGAGAGACTTGAGCTGGTTAAACTCAGCAGAAAACACCCAGAACTCATAGATGCTGCCTTCACCAACTTTTTCTTCTTTAAACATGATGAAAGCCTGTATGGTCCCATTGTGAAACACATTTCATTTTTTGATTTCTTCAAGGTATGACACCATCTATGGCCAATCCTTTTTGTTTTTCCAAATAGAATTGACCCTTGAACAACAGGGGTTTGAACTGCACAGATCCACTTACAGGCAGATTTTTTTCAATGCATAGTCGGCCCTTTAAATCCCCAGGTGTTGTTCACATCTATGGATTCAACCAACTCCACATCAAAAACAGTGTAATGGTATTTTCACCCAGGATTGGGAATCTGCGGATGCAGAGGGCCAACTGTGTGCATTGATCTACACTATTTTATGTAAAGAATGTGATCATCTGCAGACTTTGGTATCTGTGTGGGTCCTGGAACCAATAACACCATGGATACTGAGGGACAGCTGTTCTAGGGGAGTCAAAAGTTATATGCAGGATTTTGACTGCACTGGGAATGGGTTAGAGTCAGTGTGCCTAACCCCCATGTTGTTAAAGGATCAACTGTTACCTTCATTTGGGAAAGGGAAGTTAGTAAATTACAGGGTGTGGGAGAGTTGTGCACAAAACTTAGTCACTGTCAAGGCATGAAGCCCCAGAGACTGGCTTGGCAAACTGGGTCTGTACTCAGTACCCACCCTGGCATTAAATATACCAAGGGATATTTGGATCAGGGGAAACTAATTCAAACTTTTTCCCCAACTGACCCTCAACATAAGCACATTTCAGCTCTAAAACCTTTTTTATCAGTAAATACATGTAAGTGATTTTAAAAAACTTCTCCCTAGAGCCATAACATAACAACAAACCAAAAAGAAGATATAAACCAGGTGTCTCTTATCAGGCCTTGTGGTAGGGAAATGAATTGAAATCCATACAAATGGTCTGCCTAGGAATTCTGGGCATTAGGAAGTGTTTTCTGGCTCTACAATGTAGATTGCTTTTTTTTCTTGAGGAGTGATCCTTTTTCTAACTGTGATTTGTAAGCAGTAGAATACTGCCCTGTTCACTTGATCACTGAGTAGTTTTTGAAGATTCATGTGTTAGGGAGAAAAGTGGGCAAAAAGTAGCCATCTGTATTCTAGATGGGAAGACAAGATAATATTGAGGTCTGTGTTGTATATGGCCGAATTTTGTTTGTTTGTTTGTTTTCTGATGGATTACGTGGCAGTAGGTAGTGTTTCCATATGCATATCACAAAGATTTTTGAAGAAATGGTTAAAACCAAAGAAAGCTAATGCTAGCCATCCCTCCTCAGAGGTGGTTCTGTCATGCCTTTGCTATCTGTTGAATTTGCTACAACTAAAGACTATTAATTTCCTCAGTGCTATGAGTGCTATGAATACTTTTAATCATAGATGTACTTGTCTCAGAGCTTGTTAATTTCCTTAAGACTTGTGTGTATTAAAAGGTATGGTTAAAAGGTCATAGAATGTGCCAATGTCAGATGCTCACATGTGACCAATAAAGTAAAGAGATTACAAAGTCACCATAAATCTGTCTTTCCTTAGGTTGTAGTCTGAGGACAACAGTTTTACTATTTTATTGGCTGCTTCAATATTAGACTTGTGGCCCCTTTGTGAAATTTAGGAGAACATCAAAAAAAAGCATATCATTTAATAGCACTTACTAAGTGGTGAAAGCAAAGGGCAAAATCTTGCCAGTTTGTTTCTGAGGACAGTGAAACTCTGTGTGGAAAGGAGAGGAAAATAAAGAGAGTAGGAAAAAAGGATATTTAATGGAGGTTCTCATACTTCACTGCTGTTTCACAGCATAAGTATCAAATAAACATTGACGGCACTGTCGCAGCATATCGCCTGCCATATCTTCTAGTCGGTGACAGTGTCGTGCTGAAGCAGGACTCCATCTACTATGAACATTTTTATAATGAGCTACAGCCCTGGAAACACTACATTCCAGTTAAAAGCAATCTGAGCGATCTCCTAGAAAAACTTAAATGGGCAAAAGATCACGATGAAGAGGTAAGGTCACTCCCTTTGTATCCCAATATCATCAGTTCGTTTAAAATGTCTTGTGCTTGGAAAGCATTCAGGATGCTCAGATGTCGACCCTTACCTGTAACTGGGAAGCTATCTCCCCATGCATAGCACAATTCATTTGGGATGAACATAGGTGCGTGGCTTGGATTAACTTTTCAGTCTGCTCATGAAATAAAAAACTCTTCCTAGCCTTGACTATATTCTTTCTTTTAGTCAGGTTGATCTGAGCCTCAAGTACTCCCTTACCTCTACTAGGAAAATGAAAATTAAGATTGCCAGCCGGGCACAGCAGGAAAAACTAACTGTGCTATGGACTAAAATGAGGGATTGCATTAAATAAATTTTGAACTAATTGCTAAAATTTTTAAGACAGTGCATTGAGCTTCATCCTGCATTTACTTTACAAAGTCATTGTTACTTCATTTAATATGTACCTTTTCTCTCCAAGAGAGAATTAATTCTAGAAGGTCTAGTGTGACTTCTCAAACTTTCACGTCTTAAAAACCTCCTTTTACATTTGAACAAACATACTCTATTAAATGTTCCCTGTACCATGAAAGGTTACCCTCAAAGATATTTTTTCCACTGTTGTCCCACTAAAATGTACTCTGAAGATCAATTTTCATCTGTCTGCATGGGAAAAAAAATGTTTCATTAAGGGATTTTTTTTTTTGTTCCCATAGGCAAAGAAGATTGCAAAAACAGGACAGGAATTTGCACGAAATAATCTTATGGGTGATGACATATTCTGTTATTATTTTAAACTTTTTCAGGTCAGTATTTTCAAGGAAAATAGAAATACAACTTGTAATTGGTCATGTCAGTAGCAAATAATATTCCACTTAATAATTTCTGAAAATACGTTAAAATAAGGAGATAAATGTATACCTTTACAGGCAAAAATCAGGGACAAATATTAAAGAATAATGAAAATAGTAGAAAACCAAAGATTAGCTAATGAAGAATGCTATAACATTAAAGGAGAAGTATCAATGTTAGAATTATGTGGTCTGTGGTTAGGAAATTAACATCTGATCCTGCAAAGTTACTATACTTGGATGTATATTTTATCTTTGTACATACTGCTGCTGCCTTACCATTTCTTTGTCTACATAGTGCAAGTGTGTTTAGAACTGTTGTGCTGACCCCATATGAGCCATGACTTCTCTTGGAAAGTGTTTACATGGACCCAAGCATTTAGGGATTGTAATCAAAGCATATCTGACAATTTGAAAGTTTTCTTTTTTAAAAAATGCAATAGTAAGTAAACAAGTAATTTGCTAATAATAGTAGTAGATCTAAATCAAACTTTTTTTAAATCTCAAAATTTCAGATATTGAGCCCCATACCATGGGCTTTGCTACAAAACAGAGTTGGTTTTTTTTCTGGTCTGAACTGCCCTCTTCCCCTTTATAACCTTTCCTAGAGGACAGTGAAGGTATAGAGAGGGTGAAATGTGTAAACTGAAGGAGTTGGGGGATTTACTATCTAAATTACTAAAGATCTACAGGGTAGCGTTCATTCATTCAACTCACATATACTAAAGTATAAGCACCTAGCTAAGCACAGAGGGAGCACATAATGAATGAAGATGGTGACCGATGCTCTGCAAGCCATGGTAAGTAAGATGGAAATAGTCTCTGTCTTCACATTTTCTTGGGAATATCATGTACACAATTATTTTTACTACAAGGCAAAAGGAAGTAAAAAAATAAATACAAGTCATATAAATGAAGGATGAATAAGGAGATCACGTAGAAATAGGCAGCCAATGTCCAAGGACAGGTGCCTCTCAGAAGCTCTGTTATTGAGTGTTTGAGAGGAAAGTAGAGAAGTTTGCATATTGCAACTTGACATATGTGACTTAAGTGGACCATATCATATTCTAGCAAACTCCAGCATAACTAATTTGGTAAATGTGTTTTAAACTTTACATAAGGAATGCTTTTATATTGTTGCCTCTATAGGAATATGCCAGTTTACAAGTGAGTGAACCCCAAATCCGAGAGGGTATGAAGAAGGTAGAGCCACAGACTGAGGATGACCTCTTTCCTTGCACGTGCCTTAGGAAAAAGGTAACAAGAACTGACCAATGTCAAAGTAAAACCTAACTTTGATCAAAGTCCTCATTCATTCCTTCAGTCATTCAGTCAGACAACAATTGTTTGAGTTTCTCCTGGAGCCTCTAAACATTCATTCTATCACACAGATATAGTAGGTAATAAGGCAAAAGAAAGGGAGCTAAGATGCAGTTAAATAAGAGCTCCCAGCAAAATAGAGGAAAACTTTTTTTAATGTGAGAATTTTGATCACATGATATTTGAATAGATGTTTAATGTTTGAAAAATATTTTTACATTCATCATCTAATAGCCTCATCTTCCCGTGAGGTAGGTTCAGGAAAGTTCATCATTCCAATTTAAAGATAGAAAAATATATGACCAAGATTACTCATGTTTACAGATTATTCATGAAAAACAATCTTTGTTGATATCACTCCTTCCTGGAATATTCAAATATGGACTTGTCAGGCTAAAAAGGAACTTAGAGGTCATCCAATAAAATGCCTTCGTTTTACAGTTAACAAAACTGAACCCAAGGAACTTAGCTCAGAATCATCTAGCTGGAATATAGCAAAGCAAGGACCAAAAATAAGTCTCTCATCTTCAAATAGTGTGCATGATTGTATATAAAGAAAGAGGAGGGTTGTTTTCATTATAGCTATTTTTTGTCTGTAGGATTGTATACTGTATAAAATTGTGTTATATATATTTACACACACACACACACACACACACACAATTTTACTGGCTTACATTTTTATACCCTCATCATCATGTCTCTGCATGGATAAACTCAAAATTGTGGTATTGTAACCAAAAATGAGAAGGCAGGTTTGGCAATTATGTCTGCCTTTTAAGGGGGTTTAAAAGGAATAAGGTAACCGCAGGCTCAATGGTGTAGTGGAACCAGCTCATATAAGCTTACTGATTGTTAAATATTTAGAAATTTTGCACAGTGGTTAAATTTTGGTAGTTTGGAATCTACCTGGCGGTAGTATTTATACCATGACAATAGCACACACTACAAATCAGAGTTTTGTTTTTGTCTCGTTTTGAGAACTGATTGCCACTAACTAGCCCTCAGAAGTGGTACATCATCATTAACCCCTGTCAGTGTGCAAGGACATCAAATTAGTTAAAGCCAGTAACAAAACTAAAATTGCCAGAATTGAAGGTACCCTCCTTAAGTTCATGATTTGGTATCAGAATGTTTCTGATACCAAATGAAACTAGGCAGCTTCTTTTCTCCACTCCATTTTTTTTTTATCTTTGTGATTTTGAGGGCTGCCAAATGATTCTACTGATTTATAGAAGTTAGGGGCTAAAATGATAGTTTCGTTTATTTCTTCTTTATTGTCTACGCTAGTCCATCACTGATACCGTTCATGACACAAGACCCTTTATAAACTCCTAGATGTTCAGGTTACTCATCAGTAGCACTATAAAACACAATGTGCCTCTACCCTTAGGTGATTCTAAAAACAATCTTCGAACCTACAAGTCTCAAGTAGCTTGACTGTTTTCCTTCTTTCATCTTTAAGGGATAACATTTAATAGACTAATGTAAGTCTTCCTGACTCATATATAACTTCTCAATGGCTCTAAATATTTTACTTCTTATTTTCAGACCAAAGATGAACTCTGATTTGCAGAATACCTTCCCTTCAAATAATGGTGCTCTGAAGACTCTTCTCAACTGAAAAGAAGAATTTTTTTTGAATATTAATTCTGTGGACAATATAAAATCTATGTGATTGTCTGGGTTAAAAAGATATGTTTCTTATTATGCAGTATTCTCATGACTGTCCTTTAAAGCACATTTTTAGAACTTTATAATAAAACCACTTTTATTTTAAAGACCTGTGTTATTAGCTGTATTTGGACCATGGAACAGTAAAAAGAAAGAGCATCTGGGTCCCCTACTCAGTTTAGAGCACAGCAGCCACCACCTACCCAGACACATGGTTTACATGACAAAGCAATAAACCTCTGTCTTGTTTACACTATTTAGATGTCAGTCACTCACAGCCAAAACTAATTCTAATTCATCCTACAAGACCTTTCATCTTTAATATAATCTTTAATAAAGTTTCTTACCACTTCCTAATATGTACCCTGTAGTCCAGCAAAAGCAACACCTTAACCCTTCTTCAATGGCTTGTTTCTAACCTCTAACCTTCCTTGTATATGCTTTCCCCTTGGTCTGAAATGTCGTGATCCTCTCTTCTTACGTTGGTTTAGATAGCTTTCAATGCTCATTTTAGGAGTTGCCATTCTGAATCTCCCCATACTTGTATCATTGCATTTACAATGCTATGTGGTAGTTATCTAATTGTTGTCTCTCTCTCTCTCACCAGATTTTAAGTAACATGACTACAAAGACCATGCTCTTCTTTTAATCTAATAGAGTGCCTACAACTAACTAGAAAGGCTCATTATAGAATGGATGAATGAATGAATTAATGAAATTACTTTGAAATGCGATTAAGAGAATTAAAAAGGAACTAGAAATTCTAACACTGAACCATAATATATTTTAAAAATTCCTTTACCTAATAGTTTCCCTTCCATACATCTTCCAATTAAGTATTGTCTGTTAGAAGTTTTTTTAAATTGTGGATTGTATATACAGAAATATATAAAACACATATCTACAGCTTAAAAATAATTATAAGAAAACACCCATGTAACTACTGACAAAGATTCTTTGTTTCACAAACTTTAGTCAGACTCCTGAACCTTATAAGCTTTTTCTTATAAAATCCAGTTACAGCAAGAATCTGTTAAGTCCTTTTAGCAAGAATCTCCCATCCTCCAATGCAGTTGATTGTACTCTTAGAATGGAGTTTATGCCATGTAAAAAAAGTTGTTTTAAAAGCATAGATAGAAAATTAGGACACAAGAAATGCTAAGATTTGTAATTCAGGAAAACACTTGCAATAACATAGTTGTCTGGATTTTATTACATATGCTATGACAGAAAAGAATGCAATTACCAACTGCACTGGGCTTGAGGAAGATTCATTTATTCAAGAAATATTGATTTGCCAGGAATCAGTCCATACGCAAGAGACTCAAGGTAAAAAAACAAAACACCTGGTCTTCATGAGAGTTTACAGTCCAGAAAGAAGACAGACACTTCAGAGTATGTTAGGCCACCAGGGTAGAAGGATAGAAGTGTTTGAGAGAGACATTTAGGGAAAGCCTCACTAAGAAAATGACATGTGAGTGAAGACATGCACGTGTGGGGCTAGCCAATGGGATTTCTCCAAGAAAAGGGAATAGCCAAGACAAAAGTCCTGGAGTCTGGGCTTGTCTGGTGGGTTTCGATGTGAGGCCTACGCACCTAGAACTGAAGGAGCTAGAGAAAGACTAGGAAATAGAAGCATAAAAAGTGAGAGGACCGACTATATAAAACCTTGGTGCTCATTACAAGGCCGTTAGCCTTTAATTTTGGTCCAGATGAAAAGCCTTTGGAAGGTTTTGAGCCAAGGGGTTTACATTTCAACAGGGTTCAACTGACCACTTTGTTGGTAACAGAGAAGAGAGGATGGGGGCACAAGAGACCACCTGGCAGGCTATTTCGATAAAGATGATGGTAGGGCTCGGACCGGTCTGTTAGAAGAACAAGAAGTGGTTGAGTTCGGAATATATTTGCATAGAGCCAACAGGATCAACTAATTGTGGGTTGTGAGAAAAAGAATAAGAGCTGACCTCACGTTTTTTAAGCTGCACAACTGTTAGAATGATATAGCTGGAATGGGGGAAGGGCTCGGAGTGGAACATATTGGCAGCAAGGCAGTGACAGGAGGTTGCTTGTCAGCCGTCTGCAAATTGGCCGGCAGATCAGACCCTGTCACCGCGAACAGCGGCGGGAAAACTCCCGCCCCCAGCCTGCCCCGCGCGCCGGCCCGCGCGCTCGGGGCGGGGCCTGCGCGCGCATGCGCCGTAGCGCGACTCTCTGGCGGGTACTGCGAGGCGGTCCCTTCGAGCGTGGTAGTTTGCTCTTTGAAGGGAGTGAGGGCGGTTGGGTGTTCCTGGCTACTTTCCCTTACCCGGTAAGTGCGGCGGCGGCGGTTGGCGCTGCCGTGCGGGAAACTATCTCCCAAGGGAGTGCGAGTGTGCCTGGCGTCCCCGCCTGAGACATTTCGGGCTCGCGGCCGTCGCCTTCCAGGGGTTGTTGGTCGGCTTCGTGAGGCGTTCTCTGTAAGTTCGGTGCCTGCGAGTACCGGCCGCTGGGGCTCCGACCGCTAGGGCTTCGTCCACATGAGCGATTATGAGGCTGGAAGGTGGAAACCGTGCAGTCGGGCAGAGGCGAACATGTCCAGCCCGGGTCACACGAGCTGGTGCCCGGCGGCTAGCTCGAAGCAGCCTCCGAGCTTGAGGGGTCGCGCCGGGTCCTCGGAACGGCCACCGCACAGTCCCTGCGCACGCGCGTCAGTTGAGTGAATAAGCGGTTTCTCTGGTGCCTTTGAGCCCAAACTTCTGAGAGACCCCTTTTCGCATTTCTCCTCTTATATCGCTTGGTATTTGTCGCAGATCCGGCCAGATTATCGACTGCCCTAGAAGACGTGAACTCCTAACGCTTTTGTTTATTCCATGACTTCCAACGTACTGCTGTCGAAGTAATAGATAATGCACAAGCATTTTTCTAATTGACAGTTACAGCGCAGTGGTGGCATTTTGATTATTCAGCATAAGATGTGACTGCTTTTGCGTTCTGAGTATTAGTAATCATAAAAATCACTCGAATGCTGATGACATCGGAGCACTATAAAATGCAGTACAGGGATTATCGGCCAATTATCACAGCATCTCTATGAGGTTGGTTGTGCTTTCTCCGTTTGCAGTTGAAGATATCGAAGCTGAGCCAGGTTTCAAATCCTGTTCTATATGAATCCAAAACCAGAGATTATAACCTAGACTGTCTAGACCAGGTTCCGGTGGGGTTATATCCTGGAACAATTTCAGCGTTTTCAAAGTAGTCCAGAACATGTTACCAGCTGTGAAGAACAGACTGTTCATCATGAAGTCTGGGAGGGAGTACAATTTTACTAAAAACAAAAACCAGAATTGTGAAATTGTAGAGCATTCTGGGTTAAAATAGTGGATTGAATACATGTATAATTTTACTCCCTTCTGAAATATCACAAAAATTACAGTATTATTTTTTTTTTTTAAGATATGAGCAAGGATGGAGAGAGTGGGAAACAGCAATAAAATACTGGACACTAGGAAGCAAATATCTTAACAAATCTTAGCTTAATTCTGAACCAGCAATAGGGAATACTGTGGAACAATTATACGTAAACCACCAACTCTTCAAAATGCACAGAAACCAGCAGCACTGGACACTTTGGGAACTGACAGTGAAGATAATGGTGCTGAGGATGAATGTGGAGGGCTACAATAAAGATGACTTAGGTGAAATCTATTTGAAAAATAATTAGATATCTCCTTCTGCCCATTTCTCACTGTTAGGTGACTCCCATTAAAAGACTGGAAGCTATTCTCTTGAGACCATAAAACAGGATCTTTGAACTGAGGGACCCCAGGAACAGTTAATTATGGGGCTACATTTATGAAAACTGGGAGACTGAAACCGAAGTGCTTTATCCTCCTCCACTCAAATCCCAGAACTTTCACAGCCAGACGACATACTTCAGGTTCAAATAAGAGAATTCTACACACACATACATATATAACAAAAGATATGATGAGTTGATTGCAGTGGTTTCTTATGGTAAGGGAAAGGAACTTGGTGGCTGGGAGAAAAGAATGTGAGGAGATTTAACTATATATATATATTTTTTTTGTGCCATATGCATATATTACCCATTCAAAAATGAAATATATTCCTTAAAAAATTAATCACAAGTGATATGTATACACACATGAAGATAAGTACAATGTCACTCATTGCAATAATGTTTTTGCAAATTTTCATTAATAGATGGTGAAGTAAATTATTCTTTCATTCCTTGGAATATTCTTTAGCCATAAAAACAATGAAAGAAGCTCATTTTATAAAGAAGAGAGTAATCATGAAGATATGTTAAGTGGGAGGAAAGAGTCTGTTTGTAACAAAAAGGAAGGATGTGTGTGTTTCTAAAATATCTGGAAAGAGATGCAAGAAGGTAATACTGGTTTCTTTGGAGAGGAGATCTGGGTGGCAAGGAAAATGTGGGATGAGAGAGACTTCCCTATATTTGTGATACCTTTTGAACTTTGAACTCTGTTACTATCCAATGAATAAATAAATGGTCATGGAAAAAGTAGATGAATAATGGAGATCCTGTTGCTGATAATATCCTGAACAATAAAAGATCTTTTAAAGTAGGAATAAATACTGCACAACAATCTCAATATCTCAGTGGCTTACATTTCATGCTCATGGTTCTTCAGTGGCATAGATCTTGGCTAGACTAGGCTGGACTTCAGACTTCAGTGTTGGGTTCAGATCTACTCCATGTGTCTTTATTCTGGAGCCCAGGCTGGAAGAAAAAAACACAACTGCTTTTTTGATGGTTGAGAGTGAGTGTTCAAGAGGGCCTCTATAAATTTGTCATGTCTCTGTTCATAAGTGGAACACTGAAACTTTTATTTCATTAGTAAAAGCCAGTCCCATATCCAAGCCCAAAGTCAATGGGGTGAAGATATACATTCACTACTGGGGGGGGCTCTGCAAAGTCACATGACAGGTATATGGATGTATATTTTTATTGCAGTGTGAGAAGAAAATTTGAGAACAATAATAAAAGAAATGGGTTAATAGATGCTGTGAAATTGTTAAAGATGGTTGAGAATAAAGATGCTTGGAAAATATGTATTTACATAAAAAGATACAGCATCCTACTTTGATATGAATTTTCTTAAGGTATTACATTGGCTTTTGTTATATAACATCTGCCAGCCCCACACTTGGCGCTATGAGCAATTCTGAGTGCCCATAGAAATCTTGGAAGAAAAAATGCACATGCAAAGATACCAGTCTTAGGGAAGAAGTTATAAATGTGTTTATTTCAGCTACTGAATGTGTTCATTCATAGTTCTTGTATCATACCTATGTCTGCCAACCCACCTTTCACAACAGAATCTTCTTTTCAGGGAGATGTCCTTTGCTTCTCAGATGTAAAGCACTTTAAGTTTGTTATTCAACAGTGAAAATGAGTCATACAGAGGTAATACCTATTTTCATATGTTCTGCATCTTCAGAGTTCCTTTTTTTTTTTTTTTTGTAGTCATATGGCTCCAGAGTAATTTTACTATTTTCCGTTTGTACTCTGAGAGAGAGTATAGCATTAGTGGTTAAGAGTAAGGACTCTGGAGCAGACTGCCTAAGTTTGAATCCTAGCTAGTGGCTATATATAACTTACAGACATGTTACTTAGCCTGCTGTGCCTCAGTTTTCTCACCTGTAAAATGGAGATAATAATATTTGCCTCATAGAATTATTAGAAAGTTTAAATGAATTAACACATATTAAGAACTTATTATAGTACCTGACACAAAATAAGTACTTCTTAAATATTAGCTGTTATTAACATCATTGCTTTATATTTGGAGGCCATGACTTGAATCATGCATCTTGCAGAACATATAGTTTATTCAGTTGTCTGAATAGGCAAGATAATAATTTTTGATCCCTTTATTCTCTTAAATTCTAGGTTAAATTAAAAATACCTTTTGGAAATAAGTTACTAGATGCTGTTTGTTTGGTACCTAACAAGAGCTTAACATATGGAATAATTCTTACACATGGAGCATCAGGAGATATGAATCTTCCTCATTTGATGTCACTGGCATCCCATCTTGCATCTCATGGTTTTTTTTGCCTGAGATTTACCTGTAAAGGCCTTAATATTGTACATAGAATTAAGGCATATAAATCTGTTTTGGTAAGAAAATTTCTTTATTTTTATAACAATTCTGTTTTTAAATTTTTAATAAATTTAAGGCAAATTTTCTTAGAAGTCATTTAAAATTAAATGAGTATTAAAACTTCAGCAGTTTCAAAGGAGATGAAAGCTCACAACGTAAATGTTCATGGTACTGCCAAGGAAGCTTCTTGTGGTGTAATTTTCTTACTGGAATATAGTTCTGGATATCTTGCATATAAATGTACAAATATAGCTTGGTTTTCTTTATATGTTATTTAGAAATTGTAAAATTCCTGGATAAAGCAAATCTGAAATTTTTTAATCCAAATTATTTCAAGCTTGCTAAGTTTTTCAGAGCTTTAAATTAGATGTTATTATCAAATCTTGTATTAGTTGTAAGTTTTTACTGGCCTTTTTCTTTTTTACATTATTCTTTAAAAATGTTTTAGTACTTGAATTTTTTAGACTGGTGAAGTGATTTTTTGCTCACATATTTGCTTGTATTACCCAACATGATTTGATAGTGAAGGCATGATCAGAAGAGCAAAGAATTGAATAACTCTTTCAAGAAGAATCCTTTAAGATTTTGTGAATGTCTTTGCAAAGATTTTCGCTCAGTTCATTAGTGATGAGAAATATATGTCGATTTTCTAGTGAAATATTTCATAGGAGAAAATTTGATAATTTTTTGGTTGCATTTTCTAGAGTTACCTGAAGACCTCAGGAGAATACAAGCTTGCAGGTGTTTTCCTTGGAGGTAAGTTACAATACTTGTACTTGTTTTTTAAATATGCTACTAATAATTTAGGAATAGGTAATTGAGAATTAAAATTAATTGATGATAGGCACCTAATGTAAGGATTTTTTGTTTAGTTTCGGTAAGTCACTTTCTATATAATATCAAGATACTTTATATATTTAAAACAATTTAAATTTCATATATATGTATTGTAACCCAAAGATTTCTCCTTTTGTTTTTATCCCTTGTTCACGCTCTCAGATGATTCCTTCTCAAGGATTTATCCTCACAATCCTTCAGCAAAATAATTCCTTTTTAAAAAATGACTTAGGATTAGTTTAACTCTTCACAAGGCTACAGGTGTCCATTATGAGTATTACAGCTTCTTAATTGCTACCTTTTGGAGTAAAGTAATTTGCTGATATACAAATGTGATGGATGAACAGTAAATCTTATTTGACACATTATCACCACTACTTTATGTGAATGTTTATACTTCAAACTGAACTTAATTTTAATTGATTTTAGGTCGTTCAATGGGCTCAAGAGCAGCTGCTTCTGTAATGTGTCATAGTGAGCCAGATGATGCTGATGATTTTGTTCGAGGTCTCATTTGTATTTCTTATCCACTGCACCATCCAAAGCAACAGCATAAACTTAGAGATGAAGATCTCTTTCGTATAAAAGATCCTGTACTATTTGTGTCAGGCTCAGCAGATGAAATGTGTGAAAAGGTGAATATTTGTGTGAATGAGAGAGAAAGAATGAAAGAAAAAGAAATCTCTTGAAACAGTATATTACCAGCAGCATTCAGTCTTTTTAAAAAGATCCTGATTTGACTAATGCTAGTTTTGTGCCTTAATTACCCTGTTGCTTTGGAGAACCTAAAAATATAAGCATAATGACAAAATTCATCTCTCTAGAGAGTTAGTAAATGGTTTTAGTGTTACTTGGGGAATAAAGCATTAATCTGACTCTTGTGATTTGGAGATTACTAGACTATACATTTGGTTTATCATTTCAATATTCAAGCAGATTCTTCAACTTTTGATAAAATTGATTCTTGAGAAAATTAGTAACTTGTACATATTAGTAAACGCTAGTGTATTTCTCAGGGCATATAATTTTCTTGATGAAAATATTTTAGAAAAAAAATTTTTTTTGCTCCATTTTACTTAATTTTTATCATCAGTAGTGAGTGTTTGATCTATTCTGTAATATTGCTGTGTATCTGAGAGGTGTGGAGTGCCTGTCACTTCTGTGAGCATTTCCTTGCACATTCCATTGCTTCAGAAGTTATTTGTGGAGTAGGTATTTAATAAGTATTTAGTGGATGGATGCTAGTATTGGTAGGGCAGGAAAGAGAGAATCTTTATTAGACATCAACAGGAAATTAGTCTAGTATCCTTTTCTTTTTTTCTTTTAGAACTTGTTGGAGAAAGTGGCACAGAAAATGCAAGCTCCTAATAAAATCCACTGGATTGAGAAGGCAAATCATTCCATGGCAGTGAAAGGACGGTCAACAAATGATGTTTTCAAAGAAATAAATACACAGATTTTGTTTTGGATCCAGGAAATCACTGAAATGGACAAGAAATAATTGTCTTTAGTTAAAAGCTGTTATTTTGAATACAAATACAGTTAATTTGATAAAGAACAGTGTAACTCTCAACATTATGAGATATATTTCATACTAATTTAATGTTCTTTAATGTTCCCCATTTTTAATATGTTTTAATTGTGAAATTGATGTCTTTTACAAAATGTCTTTTGAAAGCATAGTTCTATAAAGATGATGCACAAATATTGAAGATGGCCTAAATATAATTTATTTTCATTAATATAGTTAAGTTTTGGAAAAAAATTAAACATTTGAATTTTGTTACAGTGGTACTTTTGTCTTATTGCTGTGCAACTGAGAAAGTACTCTAATTTTGCAGAGGAATGTCATCTTTAAAAAAGGAAAACAACACTTATAGTAAATTTAGTCACTAATTCAGGCCCTCATCATTTCTCATCTGTATAATTGCAATAGCCTAATTGATTTTCCTATTTCGTTTTCTTGCTTAAATCATTTGACACCTCCAACTCAAAAGCTGTTGGTAGATCTCCAAAGATGACTATTAAGGTTCTACACATAGGCCTTATCAACATTTTAGCCTTATTTCCCCCATACTCTGAACCTATACATAAGACTCCAGCTAATGTGGACAATACAAGGTTTTGGAACAATTATATTTGTCTCTTCTAACTGAAGCCTTTGTTAGTCTTTGCCTATTACCAAATCCTACTCATCTTTTAAGGCCCTTAAATTCTTTTTTCCTCTTTATAGATTTCTTCATATTACCCCAACGAAATATCTCTCCTTCAAACCCACATAATATCCTCCTCTGTTCTTAATCACACGCTGCCTTCTCAGTAAGTTAATTGACATTTGCTTAATAACCACTTAATTACATACCCTAAGAATAGTTTTTATTCATATTTGTATCCATATGGCGTTTTTTAGTTACTTATTCAGTGTCTTATGCTTTCATTATTCAATAAATATTTGTTGTAATGAGCTACAATATTTACAGAGTTTTTAACCACATGAGCAATCCTGGTTTTATATTGCTGTTTATACATCTATTACTGGGACTTTTTTCTGATACATAAAGAACAAAACCTATTTCACAATGTCCAAACAGTTCAAAGAATGTGACATTGGTAGGTATAATAGATTTTTTAAAACTTTAATAGAATATTTTTTGAGTGTTACAGTGTATATTACTGTTAGTAATGGATTTCATGTTCATTTTTTTTGTCTTGGTTTTTAAAAATAAATCTAGTTTAGCATTTTCAATGCTGCTCAGTTAAGATTGACATAAGTTTCTAATGCAAAGGACAGTGTCTATGCTGAAAATGGGTAATTATACATTTATTAGTAGGCAAGTACATAAATAACAAAGATGACAAGGCCCTGGAGGGAGTACTCTTTCTTTCTGCATATAAGCATCTGCAGGAGTGTTACACAGAAGTTCCTTTTTAGTTCTATGAGCTATACAGTGCTATACTAAATTAGGGATTCAGTGCCATAAATCTCTGAAAGATCTAAGGAACTAGAGAGTAAAGGGTTAAGACTTTGAATCCCCTTTAAGATATTTAACATTGATTTAAAGAATGTCTGCCATAGGCAGGAGAGAGTTTTTTTGCCAGCTGCATTAAATCTTATAAAACAGCACCCAACTGTATATGGCAGGGTGGTGAGGTCAGAGAGGAAGGTGTACTTTATCCTAGAAAAATCCAGAGGAATTGCTGAAGTTTCTTACAGAAGTAATGCCTACCATGCATTCTGGAAGGCTATTTTTTGCAAAGTCAAACTCCAAGATCACAATTAAACCTAGATAAAGATCGTAACTACTTGTAGGCTATGGTCCAGTAGACTAGAAGGCTATACTCTTGACACTTAGGATATGTCTTTCATTTCATTGTCTTTAATACTCAGAGAAAGTAAGAGCCCCATCAGTCTTCCTTGTACTCAGTTAAGTGACAAAAGAGGCCTGAACGGTTAACTCTGGTTTAAAGACTAATATTTCTTCACCCACCTTGAATAAGTGAAGATGAAGTGTTAATTACATCTTCAAAGTACTGTATATTTAAGGAAGTGTTAACATTTTAATAGTTCATACTCTTTTCTACTTGTGACTAAACTACTCTCTAGACTTTGAGGAAAAGTGAGCAGGACTTAAATCTGGCTCTGCCCCACCCTAATTCTGACATCAGGAAACATCACAAGTAGCCATTCCATGGAATCATCAGAGAGTGAAAAGGAATTTGCCAGACCATTGCAAAATCTAACTGGTTTTCATCATAACAGTAGATTGTTGAAGAGGAATATTGCCAACATACCCATCATACAGAAATATAAAATGAGATGTTATATTTTAATGGAAAAAAAAATCAAGCAGGCCTACAAGAGACAAGCTTATCATATGTCCCACATGGTAACAATGGAATATACTTATACTAAAAAATTATTTTGCATGTATCTAAAATTCAAATTAAATTGGAGAATTTTGTTTTCTAAACTGACAATCCTACATTCGTATTTTTCTGATCACAAAGCATAAAATACACTATTCCCAATGGTAATAAAAAATGGTTGTATCCAGTTCAAATTTGTTCTACACTTTTTTTAATTACAGGGCAATGATAATCCAACTATGCTAAGGGATTGTTTATAAAATTGTGTCTCTGTGCAATTACTAGGATTATTTAAAAATTTTTAATAAACTACTTACAGCACCATATATGCCTCATAAATGAACTTCAATTATTGCTAAAGTAAGTTGATATGAGCTCACTTAAATACCCACTATGACACGTACATCACTTTACTTAGGCCAAGAGCAATCACTGCTGCCCTTGTAAGACACTGAGCAGCACTGGAAATTTTTCTGGCAGAGCGTTGCATGTGGTTATGAGCTGAGCATGCGACCTTTTTGTGCTTTGGGGCATCTGAAATCGAGGACTTCAGAATGAGATATCAATCTATTTCACATGTTATATAAAAATGTCGAAGCAAATTTTTTTATTTAAAAAAGCTGTGAGAGATGGATTGGAAGACAATACATTTTTGACATTATGGGACTCTCTAGAGTCCTGGACTCAAAATGATTGGATGACAATCTTCTTCATAATTTTCCTAGGAATTATTTTTGAGATCATACTTGTAAAGATTTGTACATCCTTTCAGAAAAAGCTTGCACTTCCAGAAAAGGGTAGTTCAGATGCCCAGGAGGTAAGAAACAATGATTGATTTTCTTCTCTCCTATTTTTCAAAATCACACATAGGAACAAAATTGTGGAAATTTAATATTTGGATTACTCTAACATTTTATTGTCTCCCTTGCAATAGGATGAAGACAGTTCTCTGACAAGCATGACATTTGGTAAATATACAATTTCATATTTTAATATAAAACGTGTTCAGCCTGAGCTTCTCCCATTGGTGATCTGACTTTTTTTTATTCCCATTTAACTCTAGATAACTGGTCAATTCATTCATCTTCAGAAGAAAGGTAAGTGTTTGTTATATTCTGAAACTAAATGAAACAGGTTGTTTTTTTCTATTCAAAACTGAATTTACAGCTGAGTACTGGAAAAGGGTTTTTCATATATATTGAGGACCACAGCTGTTTAACATCATAATTCAGTCTAACATTAATTTTAATTGGTTGCTTTGTTCCAAGCTTTGTTAATGACTTTTCATGTATTATTGAAATTGTCCTTCTGGGTATATAGTATTATCTCGTTTTTTTACAAATGATGAAAATACTGCTTAGAGAGGTTAAAGTGACTTGCTTCCCAACCTCTCCAACCTCTGTCTCCAACACACAGAAAGAAGTAGTAATCACCAGTACTGATAATTCAATTGGACAAATATTCATTTAGTACTACTGTAAACCAAGCAAACCCTGACCTAGGTGCTGCAGGAGTGACATGAAAAGAATTTATACAGTCAGAATTCATCAGCATCATAAAGATATATCAGTGCTAGGGATTAAATACTGACATCACTACTCTTGTTGCTATCAATGTTTTAGTTGTTTTTATCAAAATCCATCCAACAGTCATTAGCTGTACAATAGACATTGTGTTTGGTACTAGGATACAAAGGATAAGATAGCCTCTGTTCTCAAGAAGCTTATAGTCTTGTGGAGGAGATAGTACATAAAGGATGACTGAGCTGCAGTATGGTAACAACAGTGATAGAAATAAGAACATTTAGGAAATACCTAAACTAGCATAGGGGTGTTGGGAATGGCTTCATGAGGAAAGTTATGCTGGAGTTGAATTTTAAATAGGTGAAAATTGGTCAGAAAAAGCAGGTTAGGAGGATAAGAAGAGGCAAGGAAATAAACAGCAGGGTATGTGCAATAAATTATTATTATTTCCTAGTGGCTAGAATGCTAAAGTTGAGTCAGGGAGTAGTGGGAGATGAATGTGAAGAGGTAGGCAGGAATAGGATCATGGGGAACTTTCTATACGGTTAAGAAGCTTGGATTTTATTCTGAAGATAGTTTGTAACCACTTAAAGGTGGCTAAGTATAGAAGTGACACCATTTTTTATTTCAGCTAGATCAGTATTAGGTATATGGTAAATTAATCTGACAATTACATGACTGTAGTCTAATTTCTTTCATTTGTCAGTTATAAAAGGGCTTTATTCATTTAATATGGTTGTTCTATTTTTGCTCTATTTTCATGTTGAGTACTAGCAACTGTAGTTGTAAGGTGGGGATCCTGGGAAGCAGTAACAATATCTGGAGATACAGATAGATAGAATCCTGGTCAGGGCTAGGTGGGAACCAGAATGCCAGCAAAAACTAGAGTAGTGCAATCAGAATAAGTGATCACCCAGAAGTCAGTTGAACAGACCAAGAGTCAGTGTTTGAGATATATAGGGGTTAGTTGTGCACTGTAGTGAAGGTTCACATGTATAGATACTTCTCTACTTACAATGGGGTTATGCCATATAAACCCATTTTGAGTTGAAAAAGCATTTAATAAACCTAACCTGCAGAACATCATAGCTTACTTAGCCTAGCCTACTTTAAACATTCTCAGAACACTTACATTAGCCTATAACTGGGCAAAATCATCTAACACAAAGCCTATTTTAAATGTGACTATCTCATTACTTTCACACCATTGTGAAGTCAAGAAGCGTAAACCAAACTTTCATAAGTCAGTGACTATCTGTAATTAAAAACCAGAAGATTGATAGGCAAGAGAGGAAGCCACAAGAAGAAATGAGCAGAAAAAAATTTTCAGCTTCAGAATAAAGGTGATGACCTCAGAGTTTCCCCATCTCTGTGTACCATTATTTCATTCCTGCCTAGGCGGAATTTAATCCTTAGGTGGCACTTTTCTATGAGGCATTGGTGGAGAAAGTAACTGAGAAGAAGAGACTGGAAGTGGGTTGGTTGTTCAGGGAAGAAATATGGCTGCTATGGTGGCAGCATATTGTAGCGAAAAACACAAAGTTAGAATTAAAAAGGTCTAAGTTTATATCATAGTTCTGTCCCTTAATGCCGTGGGCAAATGACTCAAATTCACTATACCTCCTTTTCCTTCCTTTCAAAACAGTGGTTAGAAAAATTTCTTCTTAGTAATATAATAAAAATTCTTTAAAATGATATGTGTAACAAAGCAAAAATATTTTACTCTGATACCAGGATTTCTTTTGGGGACAGAACTGTATTTAGGAGAACATCTTAAATTATTTTGAGATAAAAGAGCTTGGTATTGGTAGAAGCCCAAGCATAAAATGGTCAAAGTTCATCACTTCAGAGACAGAGGAATTTTGTTTTGCTTATGAAATGGGAGAGGAGAAAGGTAAAGGGGTGAGCAGAGGAGGGAGGAACAGGACTAAATGGCATTAAGGACATCAAAGTTGAGACCACCACTCAGTATCTGAAATCAGGGAGAGCCTTGCTGGCCAGGCATAGTCTCAGTCACCAAAGCAAACTGCTGATCTTATAGCCACCAGGTTTGGGGGAATGGTTTGTTTCACGGTAGGCCTCAGCCTTAGAAATGTGTTCATTGGCGAGTCTGCCACCAACTACCTGACTTTCAAAAGTTGAAGCAGTCACTGACTGGTTGGTTTCAAAAATGTATATACCAAAGCAAGTTATCATAAAATGATTCAAAAGCAGATTTGTTTTTTTATTTCTTACTATAACTGTAGGGCTATATGATAATTATATGCCATTGATTGATTTAATTGATAAACAACTTCTGGTACTTGTTACCATAGCTATAGAACTATCAGTCTTTTTCTAATACTGTGAGGAGTTCTTTTTAAATTTTAAAAGACCAGTTGAGATTCCCTAGCGGGGAAAGGCCAAAGAACATTTCAAAAATGGAGCAACAAGCCTAATATTTAAGTGAGAGTTGTTTGTATTGGTGTAATCAAGTCCTTTCTATTTCTGCCTCCAACTTTTTATTAAAGTCAGTCACATTTATGGGTAGTTTGTATATGTAGATTTTTCCCTCCTCATTGAACGTAAAGGAAGGGCTGGATAGTATATCTGGGTCAGCTTTTTGTGGATGAGAGTTAACAATCAGAAACCTAGAGGTGAAGATAACTAGCCATTCAGAAAATATTTAGTGAGAACCTACTATGTGCCATGCATTGTCATAGGTCCTTGAGATACATTGGTAGACAAAACAGACAATGACTCCTGCCGTGCTTTTTAGTTGGAAGGGAGTCTGATAATAAATAATAACATGATAAATAAGTAAGTTATATAATATATCAGAAGGTGATAAGTTTTATGGTAAAATAATGATAGAATACAGTAAGAGGAATCAGGGTACCAGAAATAGAGGAGGAGAGATAGGTTGCAGTATGGGATTTGACCAAAACCCTGCAGGGATAGGGGAGTTAAACAAACTTATATGATAGAAGAGTATTCCAACAGAGGAAGCAACCAGAGCAAAGGTCTTATGGGGGAATGTTTGAGGAATAGTAAAAAGGAGTATGGCTGACACAGGGAGAGAGACACATAGAAGGTCAGAGAAGATTAGGTAACCAGGTCATGACTGGGCCCTATAGGCCATGTTAAAGACAGTGGCTTTTCCTCTGAGTAGCAATGGAGAATCATTACAGTTTTGTGGAAGAAAATATGTTCTATTTCCAAAGGATTATTTTGCCTGCTACATTGAAAAAGACTACATTTAATCAAGGGTCTAAGCAAATAGCAGACTATTATAAGTAATCCAAATAAGAGAGAAAGGTAATTTAAACCAGAGGAGTATACCAGTGGAGATAGTGGAAGTGGTTGGTTTCAGGATATACTTAAAAAAGTAGAGACAGTGGAATATGGATGTGAGAGAGAGGAGGCAAAGAAGAATCAAATGTTTGGTCTAAGCAGGTAGAAAGATGTAGTTGTCATCAATTGAGATGAAGAAAGTTCTGGGTGAAGCAGATTGTCCTGGAGAGATTAGGATTTCTGTTATGCATTTGTTGAATTTGAAATGTGATTACACATTCAATAGAGCTATGAGTAGGAAGTTTGGGAAAGATATCTGGTAAAGATAAGTTTGGAGGTCTGGGGCATATATAGTATTAAAAGCCATGAGTGGATGAGGTTGCAAAGGGACTGTAAGAAGAGAAGACGAACAGGGCTGAGCACTGGGGTACTTCAGAGAGGTCAGAAAGAAGAAGAAGAACTAGCAAAGGAGACTAAGAAAAGCTACCAGTGAGTCAGAAGGAAAACCAGGAGAATATGATACCCTGGAAGTTCATTAAATGGAGAGTATGTAGAGAGGGAAAGTCAAATAGGTATACAAAGCATACAAAGTAGATATCAGACAAATATAGATTCAAAACCCTCAACAAAATACTAGCAAACTAAATCCAGCAGTATATTAAAAGTATTATATACTGTGACCAAGTCGGATTGCAAAGTTGGTTCAACAGATGAAAATTATCTAACATTGTTTTGTTATCTTTAAAAATCACAATATTACATTATTGATATATCTGTCTTGCATTTCAGCTTTCCTCTTTTTCCTGAAATGTGCAAATATTGTTTTTGTCGCATATTTTTACTACTTGTTTCATTTTACCAAGTGAACAGTCATACTCTCGTCATTATGAAATGTGATACTAATTATGTCTAGAATGCTTACTACTTGTATCAGTTAGGATATTTTAATTCTCCAGTAACAGAAAACTATGATTCAAACTGGCATACTAAGAAGAGAATTCATGATATCATATAATAGGAAGTCCTGAGGTAGAATAGGCTGCAGAATTCATTGATACAGTGGCTCAACAACTTTATTAAGGTACTGTATCTCTCCCTCTTCCTTTCTTGGCATTGGTTTTATCTTGAGGTAGATAGAAGATGTCTCTAAGAGTTCTAAAATCAGAATAGCAATGTCCAGAAGAAGTAAAAGGCTATTTCTTTCTGTGTCTTTCTTAGGAACAAAGCAACTTTTTCCAGAAGTCCTTAAAAATCAATGTCTTATACTAGGATTAGGTCATGCACATTCCTAAACTAATCACTTAGAAATGATATTACTATGTTAGACTTCTCCTAATCATTTGAAATATTGAAAAGTCCATATCTGCGATCATTACTCTAACCTAAAATTGTGCTAAAGTAATAAGGACAGACCTTGTCCAGAGTAACAGAAGCAGTACACACACGGCGGGTGGGGTGGTGCAGTGGGAGAGAGAGTATAGGATTTGGCTTACATGGTTATAGATACTGAGAAGTCCAATAGTCTTGGAAAACCAAGAAAGCTGGTGATATAATTCAGCCCATGGCAGAATGCCTGGGGTGGGAGTGTGGGGTACAACTGTGGTATAAGTCCCAGAATCTAAAAGTCTGAGAACCAGGAGCTCTGATGTCTGAAGGCAGGAGAAGATAAATGTTTGAGATCAAGAAGAGAGGAAGAATTTGCTCTTCTTTTTGTTCTATTCAGGCCCTCAATGGCTTGGACAATGCCTGTCCACGTTGGTGAGGGCAGATATTCTTTACTCAGTCTACTGATTCAAACACTATTCCCTTTCTGAAACACCCTCACAGATACACCTAGAGATAATTTTACCAGCTACCTGGATGTCTCTCAGCCCAGTCCACTTGACACATAAAATTAACCACCACAGTAGGTAATAAAGATGTGTATACAGACATATATTAGATGTTCATAAATACTCTAATAGTTAAAAGAACTTGAAAACTACTAGACTTATAAAATGCTATTGTTTATGGTATTAGCCATTATTCTGTTGTACCTACTAAGTTTCCATAATAATATTCTTATCCATGTCAAAACTTTCATACAGAGAACAGAAACACACTGATAGTTCCTGAAAAAGGGTATCATCTAAACCTGAAACTTTGACTCATTGCTATAAAAAAAAGACTTTTAAAAATGTTTTTGAGGTAAAAGTCTATCATTCTCTGAGTTATGAAAATAGTTTATCATATCACTGGATTAATTTGTTAAATGGGTAGGTAATGAATTATTTTCTAATGTGGATAATGACTTTCTAATTTATATCAAGTTATGTTTTCACATACCATATTGAGTTTCCTTAAATCTAGAAGAAAGTTTTTGCATAAAATATATCCTAAGTAACAATTCATTTACACTCTGCTTTCTTGTATTTCAGAGTTGATAACTTTTCAGAAAGAACAACTACTTCATCAGTTATATCTAATAAAAATGAATGTTATATTGAAAAAAGAGTTTCACCAGCAGATGAAATAATCTGGGCAGGTACAAGTGAAAGCAAATATCAAGTACATTATTTTAGTGGAAGTCATATGGCATCTTCAGATGGGACAAGCTCATCTTTGTCACTGTTTCATTCAGAAATAAAAGAAGTTTTTCTAAGCCACAGAGGGTATCCAGAAAATGAACATAAAACATTACAATTTTCATCAAAGAAACTATTTTCAATAATGAAAACCAACAAAAGTAAAAGTTTAGTGCTTTCCTCTGACTTTCACTTTTCAAGAACTTCTGGAATCCCTATAGAAAGTGAAAATCTAGATGTGGCACCATGTCCTCCTGCCCATTTATTTCTTTCTAGAGACCAAGTCAGACATCTGGAAGAAAATGTAAGAAATCAAATTCCCTTAAAATCCAGTGCTACATTGGAGAGTGAAACTACTCTGTATTCAAGATTTCAAGACTTTTTGACTCAGAGTCAACATTCTGTTAGAATGGATGTTTCTGCCCAAGGACAAGATTCTTTTTCAGTACAAAGGGCTATGCAGAATCAAGTTTTTTATGAAGCTCAATTTACTAGTCAAGCCCAGCAATTTGTTAATAACCAAGACTCAATCAACAGCCAGCCTCATGTTGAGACCAGGTGCTTTGCTCCACCTCAAGATTTGATGAGGAAACCATCTTCCAGAAACACCCGAGACTCCTTCCAGACCCAAGATATGGACAGGAGCCAATATTTGCTCAAAGTTCCATATTCTCTTGAAACTCAAGATTCAATCAAGGGCCTAGAGTCTGATAAACCCTTAGATGAAGCCCAATATGCTATTTGGTCTGAAGATTCAAACAAGATTAAATATTCAATCCAGAGGCAAAATACCACTTTTAATAATGCTACATTTCTAGTTTTAACTCCAAGTCCAAATTCAGTTGCAAAAGAAGAGCCATACCTAAAGAGTGTAAAGCCAAAGAGCCAGAAACAAATTCTTTCATCAAAATTAAGCTACTATTCTGTATATGACTTAGTACCTTTTTTACCTGCCATTAAAAAGCAGAAAACCAGAAGAAAAATATTACATAGTAAAAGTAAATTTTATCTCAAAGTTTCATCTCAAAAGTCAAAGAAAACAACAACTTCATGGGTATTTCAAATCCTAGTATGTCACACTTTAAAACGTAGCAAGTTAGGATGCAAGTACACCACTAAGAAGAAAGAATTACATCAAAGGAAAGGTATATCAGATAAAGCTTTGCATCTTATTTATGTTTCCAAGTTTGTTCCTCCTCATATTAAGAAGTACTCCAGAAAAAAACTAATGAAAGTCCTGCCAGGTTTAACAGAATGTAGAAATTTTCTGCCGAAGCAAAATAAGTCACCAACTGCAGAGAACGTCAGTTTTGCAGGGTCTATTGAGAAAAGAGGAACCTCAGACAACAGTAAAAATGTAAAGCAGCATAGCAGAGACAATAAAGGACTGAAAAGCATTTCACCAAACGTTTCACCTCAGCCAGAACAGTCTTTCATGGTCAGTACTCATCAACTAAAATCACCTTGTTCTTTATTAATAGAAACAAACTGGAAGAATAAAGAGTCTCTTAAAGACACAATTACACAGGCAAAGAAAACTGGTATTGCAGAGTTCGATGCCCCAAATAATAAAAAAACATCTGACCTGCATATTCCAAAGCATGAGACAACTTTAGAAGAAGCTATATCAGAACTTTTGCAGAAATTTGTTTCCTCTCCCAAAATAAAATTGAACAGAAGAATGAAAACACAGGAGGACTTAGAAAGAACAGAAAATTCCCATCCTCCGCTTTCAAATGGAAAGAAGTTACCAACTAGTACACCAGAAACTCAAAAGTGCTTAACAAAGGGAAACACACAAAAACAAAAGGGTTTTCTGGATATTGTTCTGGAATCTCCAGACATCAATTTGCTCATTTCACTAGGAACTAAAAAGCATAAAAGCAATGAACAGCTAGCAGATATAAAAATTAAAGGAAATACAGAAGATGTAATTCTGAAGAAAAAGAAACCATTAAAACCGACTGTTACAGAATGTGATAACCTAAATGAAAGTGAAAAACTGGAATGCAACACTAGAAGCAACATAAAAAATATGCACAATAAAAGAATATCTGGTGCAATTTGTTATGCCACTAACACTGCCATTTCTGAGTCACCTGATATAGAGATGCACAGTGAATTAAAAGCCAAAAAAGATACATCAAGGATAATAGGGCTTAGTCATTCAGAGTTAAAGCAAGAAAAATTATCAGATAGAAAGATAATATGGAATGCAAAATATATTGAGAAGAGAAGTATATTTAAAAAGGCACAAGAATGTGACAGAGAGGAAGAGAAACAAACTCTACAAGAAACAACTCCAAAGCTAGAGAGCTATACTGGGTTTTTATCTCTAAAGTCAAGGGAAGCAAAAATTGATGAAATCATATTTTCTTTAAGAGAATGTGGTACCCCATGTGATGCAAACCATCAGAAGGAACAGGCTGGTGGTATTGAAAAGGAAGAGACTTTTGATTGCTGTATGCCTGCTTTTTCTACATCCAGAAGAAAGAGAAACTTCAAAAAACATTCAGACATGAAAATTTTAGTGAATCCCAAATGTGGAATTTTAAAAGCAAAGAAACCATCAATTTCATACATACTTAATATCAAGGGTGGTTCTATCCCAAAACACAGAAAAGTATTGAGATTTAACTTGGCAACCAAAATGAAAGAGAGAGATCAAGGTAAAAAAATGGCAGATAAAATGTACTCCTTCATGACTATTAAACCTGACATTAAGAGGTATAGCAAGTTAGAAAGAGAAGACATGTTAAGAGAAAAAGGACTTAGTTCTGAACAAGTAAAGCAAGTGACATCATCACTTGAAGAGAATATTACTTCAGATAACACCAAAGAAACAAATCTTCAAGGTGAAGAGGAAGAAGAAAGTGAAGAGGAGACATTATTAAAAATAGTTCCACGGTACAGCCAACATTTCATATTCCGTTCAGGCCAGAGTGGGGAGTTTGACTTTCAAAAATCAGAAAAGAAAAGAGGTAGGAAAATTCTGTTTGTTACAGAACAAGACGTCCCACAACAAATGCAACCTACATATCCAATGGATGTAGAGAAGCCAAAGAATGGCCACCAGACACAAAGGGGCACAATGTGTACAGCAAGTTCAAAGCTATGTCCTCTAAAGTCAAAGGGATCACTAACTGGTCAAGTTTTAATGGATACAATTAAATGTGATGTTCCAAGTGATGGAAGCCATACAGAGGAACTGTATAGTCATCGTAAAGAGTTAAAGACATTTGAGTTCAAAAAAGATCAACAAGCAGCTGTCTTGGAGTCTCTGGCATTCTCAACAACTGATCCGTCTCAATCAAAAAGGCAGAGAAAGACATTTACATGTACAGCCTTAAAAAGTAAAATGAGTTCCAAGGGTGTAATTATGAAAGCAAGGAAAACACCAATTTCACAGATATTTAATATCCCAGGGAATGGTTGTCTTAAAAAACTACCTTCAAAGACCCTGAAATCACAGATTATTGACTTTTTAATTCATATAAAATACTTTGCAGTACTGGAAGATTTTACTGCAGAGAGAAAGGAGGGATTAGCACAAGAATTGCCAGCAACGATTCTTGAGTCTTTGGATTTATCCACACTTGTTTTACCCACATCAAAGAGAAACAATTTAAAACTTACACACAAGAAAAATAAAATGAGTCCCAAACGTGCAACTTTGAAAGCAAAGAAGGCACCATTTTCCCAGACATTTAATGTCATAAAATGTACACCAAGTCATAGAAGGCAGTTCAAATGCAACTTTAGAACAATGATGAAACAAGGTAAACCTGTGGCACATATAATCCGAAATGCCATTTTTTCTGCCATGCCTATTTCACTAGACATGAAGGTGCATAAGAGAATAAAAGTAAAGACAGATGTGCCATGGAAAATGAGATTTAGTTATGAGCTGCAACAGCAAAAGCAATCACCAGATGTAGAGAGAGCCTCATGTGCCAATTCCAGTGATCAGAGGGGCAGTACCTCAAGTAGCATGAAGGAAGTCAAAGTACAAGGTAGAGAAGCAGCGCCTTGGAATTCTAAGCGCTTCAGTTTCAATGCTCATGAGATGAAGGAGCCTCACTTTGTGAAATCTTGTCTAGAACTGAAGAATTCAGCAAGGAAAAAAATTCCAGAACCACTTACTATTGCTCAGGAGCTGCAGCAACGAACACTTTTCACACAAAGTGTTTTACATTCTGTTTCTTGTTCTATTTTGAATTCACTTCCATCTAAGAAGCTACCAAAAAGAACAAAAACACAAAAAGAATTAAAAGATACAGGGAGTCCAAAGATTCTGTCTCCAATGCCAGGGAAATCGATTAGCGAATCTTTAATTGTTACAGCACAGAGTGGCATCCCAACTGAAAAAAGCCCTAAGAAGGAACTTGCAAGTTCTATTCCAGAGGGAAAGATAAGGTTACCAAAGGATTTACAAGTGAGAACCGTAGAGTCTTTTGATTTCTCCATGCCAGCTTCATCTTATTTTAAAGTACAGAAAAATGCAGCCCAAATGCCTAAATCTAGAACTGGGAAAGCACAGATGGCATCAGTTTTAAAGACAGTTAATATGACTAGGTCTGGTGCCCTTAGCCATGCACAGGAACAGGAACGCATCTTGGAAAACGTGGTCAAAGAAATATCTCTAGGTATGTCAAATATATTTATAAATACTTTTCTTTCATCTGTACCTGTTTCACCTGCCATAAAAAGATATAATAAAGTAAAAGCAAAGAAAGGGCTATTAAGAAAAAAAAGCAATATTACACAGCTAAAACAAGATGAAGGGCAAAGACTATATACATATACCTCTAATAAATGCAGTAACTCAAGCAACACATCAGAATCAAGAAGGCAAAATGCAAAAGAAGAGGGCAATGAAATTTTATTTGAAGCAGGTCTACAATTCCTGAATAGTGTAAGAAGTAGAAAAGGTCAAAATAAGCTTATTACAGAGCAAGAAGTACAGCAACAAGCAGTGGTTTCAGAAAATATATTAGAGTCGATTTGTTCTCCACTGATTCCATTTCAAACTGAAAAGCCAAATAAGACTATCTCACCACAAAAAGACATATTACATAGAATAGGTGAAAAGATTCCACATCTGAAATCAGGGAAAGCAATGTCTGACCACCTTTTAACTGATGAAACAGAGAGTACTATATCTGATGAGAGCCCTACAAAAAAGCTGGATGTTCACAGTGCAGTTTCCATACAACCTGAAAAAGAAAAGAAAGACATGAAAACTCATAAAGTAACACAATACACAGTTGATCAAAATATTTCACCTACCAAGTCAGGGAACTCAATACTTGGAGATCTACCTAATAAAAACTCTAGAAGGAAAGTGGGTGGTCATATTGCCAAAAAACATGAAGAACTGCAAAAAGAGTCCCCAACAACATCCACAACATCTGTTTATTCTGCGTCTAAAAGGCAGGAAAAGATATTAAAATTTCCAGAAAGGAAAAACCTTACGGGTCCCATAAGTGCAACCATGAGGGCAAAGAGGCCTTTTTGTTCACAGCTGCTTAATAGCACTGAGCATGGTAATATATGCTGTAGAATGGAACAGGAAGACAACTTAAAATCTACAGTAAAAGACATGCAACAAGATAAAAGTATAGCTAACACATTTTCATCTCCTATACTTGTTTCAACTGATAACAAAATAGATACTGAAATATATAGCACACTAAACACAGAGATAGATCAACCAAGATTAAAAATACACAACCATACCTATCTAGAGCTAGAAAAATCACCATGTTACAGGGAAGCACAGAAGGCCAATTCGACTGATACACAAAACAAATCAAGCTACACAATAAAAATGAATGTGCAACATGCCCATCATATGAAATATCCGGGCCCTTGCAAATCAAAATCTAAACTGAATAGTTCAGAAGTCAAAAGGACTTATAATTTGTCTCATACAGTGCAAAAGATGAGGCAAGAAAAACACTTAAGAGAACCTGTTTTGGAGCCTATTTCTAGAAACGAGATTAATTTTATTCAAGTTGAAACGGTGAAAAAAAGTCATCATACTCATGAGGGAATAAAAAGTGTGGTAGATCTGAAGACTTCGTTTCCAAAAGCAGGGCAGTCAGAGACTGGTTCGATACAATGTGACACTCTCTGGAATCACAGGATGAAAAGGGATAGTCCTGTTTCTGAGAAAAAGGCATGGAATAAAAATGACTTGGTAACAACATTCTTAACACCTTTAGATTTTTCCAACATTGACTCATCTGAACCCAAAAGCCAGAGCCCCATGTTAGAGTTTGTAGGCAAGAAAAGTATGAGTCCCAAGCATATGCCTTTAAAAGCAAAGAAACGACCAATTTCACAATTGCTTAATATCAAAAGGTGTCTTACAGGAATCCATAAAAAGAAAAAGCAGCACAAATTTAAGTACAAGATAAAGGAGAGACAATGGAATGAAAATATGAGAGAGGCAATATTCTATACCATGGAGGGAACTAAAATTCAACCACTCAAATTAGTGATTGATAAACACTCGTTTGATACAACAGCAAGGGGCACTCTATATAACAGAACACTTCACAAAAATCTGGATGTTCATATTACAGAAGAAATGGCAGAGTTAGAGAAAAACTTACCCACAACTTTCTTGGGTCCTTTGGATTCCTTCATACCTTTTTTATCTGACTCTGAAAGCCAGATTAAAACAGTACAATTATCAAAAAAGAAAATCATACTGAATCCCGAATGTTTAGCTACGAAGAAAAAGGAGAAACCAATTTCACAAATGCTTAAGATCAAAAGGCAGTCTATCACAAAACACAGGGAAAAGCTTAGATCCAGTTTTAAAATCAAAATGAAAGAGATGCAGCAAGTTAAAAATGTGGCTGATAAATTCCCAAATACCATTTGCTTCACATTCGATATCTCTGACCTTAAAAAGCAAAGCAGATTGGAAACAGAGATAAACAGAGTATCAAGGTTTAGTCCTATACAACCAGCACAAATGGATTTGCCAATTGAAGGGCAAGTGATTTCACAATCGCTTAATGTCACAGGTCATTCTGCTTTAAGCGTTAATAAAGAACAAAAACAGAAGTTAGATGTAGAAAGAAAGAACAATGTATTGAAAACAGACTTAAAATTTATACATGCTTCTATGCCTATTCAACTACACATAGAAATGGATCATTTACCTAATACCTGGGATATCAATGAAGAACGTTCTGAAAAGACAAATGTCCTAAACAAAGCAAAAGTTAGAGAGAAAGAAGAATATGAAAAACAGGTTTTATTTAGAACAGTTCCACAGTATACCCAGCCATCTCAGTTTGGAGTAGATCAAATGAGAGAGCCAGGTCCTTTCAAATCAGAAGCATCCTTAACTAACATAGTGCTCCCGAAGGACATCACTTCTCAGAAAACAAACACTGATTTAATAAATCAAAAAGCAAAGAGAGATGCTATGGAAGAGTCTAATCCAGAGTCTGTTACTTTCTCTAAGATACATCCACTTCAAATAGAAAAGCAGAAGAAAAAATTTAAAACTGTAAAGTGGAAAAAAATAGCAAATTCCAATACTCTGATTTCAAAGGCAGAGAAATCATCAGCTGATATGCATTCTATTAATACAATAGAGTGTGATAATTCATTACAGCTAAGAGAAAAAATAAAGCTAGAAAAGCAAGGGCACCCCGCCCTGCACAACAAACAGCAAGAACCACGTGTCTCAGTAACTATCTGGCATCCTGCTTCCACCAACACACCTAAAATCATAGGTGTGTATCCTAAAATCATAAAGCATAAGACTAAGGCAAAAGCAGCAGATATGAAAAACACTGTGCATACTAAACAGGCAAAATTGAAGGCAAAGAAACCACTTGATTTCCAGATACTTGATACTATAGGATATGGAACCCAAAGTAACAAAAAGGAACTGAGATGTAATATTAAAATACAGAAGGTGTTCCAGCAAGGTAAAACTGCAGCAGACTTAGTTCTGAACTCTCTTAATGACACTGAATCTATTTCATCTCAAGTTAAAGCGTTTTTGGAAGTAACAAAAGAGAAAGAGAAGCCAAGAAAGCTGATACACATTCCTCCACAGCCAAAGCTGAACAAATCACTAAGAAGAAAAATGTCATCTTCACAGTCCGCTGATAAGAGTGTTATATCAAGAAATATTAAAACACTGAAACGATATATTAGAGAGCAAAAAGAAAAACACCAAATTGTTTTACTAGACATTCTTTCACAATGTAGAGATCAGTTAGTGATTAGCCAACAAGTGAAGAAGGAACCTGATCATGTCAAATTAGTAGTAGATTTGGAAAGAGAAGTATATTTTGATTTATCTTCACAGGAGAGAGAAATCAATTATACTAGGTTCGACATCCCCCAAAGTGGAACCCATACAGAAATTAAATTTCTTACTGCACCAAGAATAAAGGAAGAAGACAAATGTTCAAGTTCAAAAGGACAGAATATGTTTCTTACAGAGTTGGATGCTTCTCAACAAAAGATTTGCAAAGAGCAAGAACTGCTGAAACAAGGAAGTATTTCGATGACAAATCTGGGGTCTATTGCCTGCCCCATTATGGAATCTCCTCACTTGGAAAACATAGAAAAAGGTATTGGGGAAGATACGTACATTAACAGCAAAAATAGTTCACATCTTTTAAGAAGACAAGAATTTAAAAAAACCAATATCTTACAACATTCAAAAGGACAGAAATTTCTTCATATAAACCTAGAGGTCCAGCAAAATATGTCTGCAGTACAGAAAGGAATGGTAAAACCAGATCACATTTCTGAAAGTATTCTGAATTCTACATCTTGCCCCCGTAGGGACCCTCTTCATAGGAAACAAGCAATAAATGTAACAAGGGAAGAAAATGTTAGCATCCCTATGAGCTTAAATGTAAATCTTTGGGAAAAAGACCAAGTAATGTTAACTAATAGTCCATTAAAATCAAATAGACAGAAAATGAACTTTACAAAAAAAAGGAGGGCAAAGCAACTAAAGAGTTCTATCCAGAATAAAGAAAATATTCTGGAATCCATTTCCTCTTGCATATTGCATCATCTCCCTATTGAAAAGCTAAAGAAGGAAGTTTCAAGGAAAGAAATGAGTTCAGTAGTTTTGAGTCCAATGGTAGAGAAATCATCAAACGAAGCAGATATTCCAGTGGACAAACTTCTGTGCTCAGAAGGAATTGATTTAAATATTAAAGGAAGAAAAAAAGATCAACAAGAAAGTATATGCAAGACTCTTTCAAAATCTGTTCCTCGTTCTTCAATAGATATATTTCAGATTAAGCCTCCAAGAGTAAAAAAAGCATTAAAGGCAGAAGATAGGTCAATGTACCACACTTCAAATACAGGAAAAGAAGAGCAACCAGAATATGTACACCAGAATTTTCCAAAGCTTCCTTTTTACTCATTGAGGAATATATTTCAAAGTAAGATACCATGTAAAAGGAAGACGGAAGAAGTGGTTAGCACTGTGGATTATAATCCAAGTACAGAAGTAATTGGCTCACTTATTGGAAGAAAAGGAGAACAGCAAGAAAAACATACATGTGAAGCTCTTCCTAAGCCTGTGTCCCACCCTAAAACAGGTCTACTTCAAATTAATACCCCAGTGCAACAAGTACAGTTAGATGACACAAATATGGTGCATTCTGAATATTTAACTTCACAAACTAAAGAAGCATCAAAAGGAATGGGTGTCATAGTTGGATATACTCAAAAAAGTGAAAAAAAACAAAACTTACTCAGTATAGAACAGAAACAGCAACACCTGTTGACCCCCTGTGAGAATTTCATGGGGCATATTTCTTACCCTCAAAATGATCCCTGGCTTCTACAACATTTAATGCCTCAGACAAAGGAAGCGTTATCAGAAGTAGGTAATGTGTCAATCAGGACAAAAGGATTAGACTTGTTTCCTAAGGACCAAACAAATATTGTATGTACATATGGACTGGAATGCATTGTACCCTCAATTCCTCCAAAGCAAATGAAAAAACAAAATACAATGCTGCCTTTAGACTCATGCAGTAAAACTATAACATATATGAATGTTTCATTTCCAAAGGGAAAAAAATCATCAAATGGGGCACAGGTCATTGATTCAATATCTAATGGTAGCTCCTCCAAGCTAAGAATTAGAAAGAAGGTGCAATCATGTAAGGAATATCCAAAAAATGTGCAAAAAGAAGTATGTTTACCTGAAATATTTTTACGTTCTCTTTCTATCTTTATGCCTGTTTTGCCTGAAAGTAAAATACAGAAGGATAGCATAAAACAAAGAGATAAGAAAGGCATCATATGCTCCAAAAGAACTTTGAAGTTGAAAAAATTAGCATTTCCAAATATACACAAAATCACTGACTATGGCAACAGAGAAGGAATGCAGCAGAACATGAAAGAGAAAATGGTAACTATGAAACAAAGAAAGGGTAAACCTGATTTGGTTATGGCAAATATATATGAGTTTATTCCTGCTTCGCCTCACCTCAAATTGAATAAAGAGACAATTGATGGAATAATCTCAAGCAATTTAAAAAGAACAAAAAGTATATCACCAAAAAAAGAGGATAGAATAAAAGAAATCAATATGAAGGGAAGAATGAATTCCAATGTGATTTTGAAGGCAAAGAAATCATCACTGTCACAAGTACCAAATAAAAAGGAAATACCTGGGCAAATAAAACAAGAGAGCAAGGTGCAAATGGGTAAAAGTAAATCAAATGTGAAATTGACAAACTTGTGTACTTTCTTACCATCTCTGTCATATTCTAATTTGAATTCAAAAATAAAAATAGGAAAAGATAAATCAGGAATACAAAGAAGCTATTTTTTACTACCAAAGCTCCAGGCATCATCAAATGCCAGGAAAACATTATTTTCAGAGTCATTTAACAAATATAGTTTAAGCAATGTGATAGAACCAAAACATTTGCCACAGAAAAGGAGGGAAGACAGAGAAAATATAGTATATGTGAAAGACATAATGGGCCTTGAATGTATCATTTTTAAAGGAAAGAAGATACCTTTTAAACACATATTGCATGGAAAAGAACCACATTGGTACAATAAAAGACAAGAAAAAATGGTGCAAGAAGATAAAAGTGATTTAGATGTAGTTCAGAATAAACCCCATGCTGCTATTCCTTCTTCACCTAACCTGGAATGGGGTCCTGGAATAAAAGAAGTATACATGCAAGGAATAACAAGATTCTGTTTTCCATCATTAACACTCCAGGAATTATCAGATGCAATGAGAATATGTGAGGAACCATGTGATGATATTTTAAGCAGTATTAAAAATGCCAAATATATGTCACAGAAAGATGAAAATAGAGTGGGAATGGCTTTGGAAGAAATAAATCATTCTGAAAGAATAGCTTTGAAGGCAAAGCAGTCTCCAGTTGCACAGGTATTACAGTTGAACATCGAAGAAAAAGAGAAAAATATGCAGGAAGATAAAGATAAACAAGCTGGGATTCCAAGCGAATTTTGTGCTTCCATCTATTTTCCACCATACCCTCAAGTAGACACAAGAATAAAGAGAGAAGCTGCTATGCTTAAAAAACCAAAATGCTCTTTTCTACAACCAAAACTTCAGGGGTCATCAGATATAGGAAAAATGGCGCATAAAATATCTATTTATGGTGATATCTCAAATGGTGTAAATATAGCCAAAGAACATATAATGCAGGAAAAAGATGAGAGAATAAAAATGGCAAAAGTTATACCTTTACAGAAAAAGAAATCACCAAATTTACAGGAAATCCAGTGGGACATCAGAGATAAACAGAAAAAGTCACAAAAAATTAAATGTGAATCAGGTGTGGTTCTGATCAATACCAGCACTTCCATGCCTGATGCTTCTCATTTAAAATTGAATAAAAAAATAGAAAAATACTCTCTTCCAGAACTATCCCACCAGAAATCATCAGATGCAGTGAAAAAAGTAAAGACAGAGTCCACTAATGGTGATATCACAAGAGATGTACAAGAAGCAAAACAATATATGCTGCAGAAAGAAGAGGAAAGTGTAAAGATATCAGCCAAGAAAGACATAATGAATCCAAAAGATAAAGAATTGAAAAGGAAAAAAGCACTTTCACTGAATCTTAAAGAGCAGGGGAAAGTGGATCGAGAAAGTGAAGAGCAAAGGAAAATGAATGGAGAAGGTAAAGAAGAGGGGAAAATGGATGGAGAAGTTACAGGTGAGAAAGAACTGGTTCTACCTACACATTGGGTTTCTGAATCTTCTCTAACTCATCATGAATTGGACATAAGAATAGGAGAGGAAGACGTTCAAGGAATAACAAGATCTGCTATTTCACAACCACAGCTACAGAAATCATTTGATGAAGGGAAAATAGCAGATACAAAGTCAGTTTGGGATGATGTGACAAATAATGTGAAAACAGGACAAGACTATGAGCCACAGAACAGAAAGGATGGAGGAAAAACAGTAAATATGAAATATATAATATACCCCAAAGGTACAACTTCCAAGGCAAAGACATTACCACTTCCACATGTACTTAGTACCCCTAGTGGTAGCCCCCAAATTAGAGTACAGACAAACATAAAAGCAAAATTGAGACACATACAGAAAAGAAAAAGTGAACTAGATGAGGTTCTGACAAGACCTTCTCTCTGTCAATTTAAATTAAATGAAGGTATAGAAGGAAAGGAAGAAAAACGAGAAGGAAAAAGACCCTTTCTTTCACCCTTATGTCACAGGGAATCATCAGATGCAGACAAATTAAAATATACAGTGTCACCTTTGAATGATATTTCAAGCTATCCAAAAAGAACAAAGTATGTAACACACAAAGAAGATAAAGCACATATTTTTCAGAAAGACATACTAACTCCCATGTCAGCACAACCACCTCTTTTCCAAAATATACTCAAAACAAAAGATCTGCAAGTGAAAATCAAAGAGCAAGTGAAAAGGATGCAGAAAGGTAACAAGGAGACAATCGTGCTTCTGAGCAAAGTTTGTCCTTTTGTTACTTCTTTAACTAATCTTAAGTTGGACACAATAGAAGAAGAGGAATGTGATTCAGGAATAATAAAAAATGTTGTGCCATATCATGAGCTCCAACAATCATTGCCTTTGGAGCGAACAGCCTTTACAAAGTTAATTGATAGCCATGTAGAGAAAGGACATCTACCACAGAAAGAAAAGGACCAAGTACAAAACAAAACCAAAGTAGACAAAGACTTGCTTGTAATTATACAATGCTCTCCATCACAATTACAGCTTGCTGAATCATCAGGTACAGGGAAAATCAAATATGCAGATTCCAATAAAGGTATTATCTCATGTGATGTAATAAGAAAAGCTAATCAACATATGTCACAGAAAGAGGCAATGAATAAAGTAATAGAAGGTGAGAAAGGTAGAATATTTTCCAAACTAACTTCAAAAACAGAGACATTCCCACTTACACATCTACTCAGTGAAAAGAGACATTTGAATATTAAAGAGCAAGTGAAAGATGTGCAGAAAAAAGGTAAGCCAGAAATGTTTCCGAGGAAATCTTATGTTTCCTTACCTTTTCCATCGCACCTGAAACAGGACACTGGAATGAAAAAAAAGGAAGACATACGAGGAATAACACAATTCTATTTTCCACTACTAAAGAGTCAGGATCCATCTGATTCAGGCAAAAAAGCATATACTAAGTCATTTTATGGTTATATGTTAAAAGAAGAAGATAGATTTGAAATAGATATTGAAGACAAAATGTTCCCAACATCTATGGATCTGAAGGCAAAGAAATTACCACTTCCACATATACTCAATACCAAAGACTTGAAGTGGAAAAGGAAAGAGCAAAGGAGAAAGGTACAGAAAAATAAAGATAAACTAGTTATGAATGTGAAAAACATTTGTATTTCTTTACTTACTCTACCATATATTAAATTTGATACAGCAGAACGAGAGGGGTACATGATAAGAATTACAAAATTGCCTCTTCCACAATCACAGTCCAAGGAATCATCAGATGTAGTGAAAATAGCATATGAGGAAACAATTGATGGAAACCTTTACAATGATGTAAAAGAATTAAAAGAACATAAGCTACAGAAAGAAGAAAAGGACAGAGAGAAAAATCTGGATATGAAGAGTATAGTGGATCCCAATGATATGTATTTAAATGCAAAGAAGTCACCTGTTTTACTTAAATACAATCTGTGTAACCTTCAGTGGGAAACTAAAGGGCAAGAGGGAAAGGTTCAGGAAGTTACCTGTGAGCCAGCTTGTACAATGCCATCTAAGACTTGTACTGCTAGCCCTTCTCCACTTCACCTCAACATGAATATCAAGATCAAGGAAAAGAGCATGCTGACTTTAACAAGATCTGTTTCCCCAGTAAACTTCCATAAATTATCATATTCTGAGGAAGTGGTAAATGTAGGACCAATTATGAGTGATAATTTGCTAAGTTCACAAGAAGAAAAACAATGTATGCCACAGAACAAGGAAGAGGATGGAGTACAGACAAAAAACTTTATGTTTTCCAAACTTCAAGAAAAGAAGATTCAGGAAAGTATAGATGAACCAGGTATGCTTCTCACCCAATCTTCTACTTCATTACCATCTCTCCCTAACCTCAAATTGGATAAAGAAATACAAGTAGATGCTGAAATGCTAGTACTTAAAGGGTCTGTCTTGCAGAAAATATCAACTGCAGGGGAAATAGTACATACTGAGACAATGTCTGGTGATCCCATGAAAGATGTTCAAAACAAGAAAAAACACATGCCTCAGAAAGAAGAGAGGGATACAAAAAAAACTGTAGCTATGAAAGGTATGAAGCATACCACTGATGGAAATATAAAGTCAAAGAAATCACCTCCTTCATACACACTTCATAGTCCAGAATTGGATCCAAATATTGGAAGGCAAGAACAGAAGAAACATGAAGATCCAAGTAAACCACCCAATATGGTGCTAAGAAAAGTTTATGTTTCCAAACCTCCTCCAACTAACCTTGACTTGGATAAGAGTACACAAGTAGACGAAGAAGAGCTTGAAATTAAGAGACCCTGTCTACTTCCACTAATGCTTTCAGCATTATCAGATGCAGAGAAAACAGAAGATACAGAGGCAATTAGTGATAATGTAAGAAACAGAGAACAACATATATCACAAAAAGGAGAAATGTATGAAGTAAGAACAGTAGATATGAAGATCAGGATACAACAGAAAAAGTCAAGGACTCCACCAATTTCACATATCTTTAATACAAAGGAATTTGTGTTGAATATTAAAGAGCTGAAGGAAAATGTGCCCAAAGGTAAAGATGAACCATGTATGGTTCTGACAAGGACTTTTCTTTCCATTCCATCAACATCTTCCCTTTACCTAAATTCAGGAAGCAAATTAGACAAAGATGCACCAAGAATTTCAAAATCCTCTTGTCCACAGAAAAATCTCCAAGAATCAACAGATACCCAGAAGACAGCAATTAGACAGTCAATTTCTTGTAATAGTAAAAGTGTTAAAAAGAAAAAACAACTTTTGCCACAAGAAGAGGCAGTGCACCAGTGGCCCTCAAACTTCATGATTCGTGTACAGCAAAAGAATGAAATTCCTCGAGTCAAATCTGAAGGAGATTTGAGTCAGTTAATTATAAATTCACAGCATGAAGACATTTATTTTACAGGATTTGGCACTCTAAGAAGTAGAAAAAGGCTGAAATGTTTCTTTACGGGGCTAGAGGCTCAGCCAGAAAAGTGCAAAAGAGAAACTTCCACTACATTTATTTCCTATCCCAAAATGGATCCAACGAAAATTGAAAATCTGAAGAAAGAAACTAAAATGATAGATAACTTAAACCATAAAATATGTTCTCAGGCTTTAGTTCCACTTACAAAGAAAATATCCAAGGAAATATTTGTCACATTTGGCACCCCTGTAAGTTCAAAAGGACTTTCTGTTTCAGAGGGAGATGACCACCAAACTTTATTAAAAGCATCTCCAGGATCTGCAGATTCATGTAAATTTGATAAGCCAAAGAAAGATGTACACAGTAATGATAAAATAAGCAAAATGTTCTCTTCCAAACTGTTAGCACCAGAGAAAAAAGGATCACTTAAGAAAATGAATATCACTGAGTCAAATACCCACCCAAATAGAGAAAAACAAGAAATTGTCATGAAAAAGCAAGTGGCACAGTGGTCTGAGAGTGGACACAAGACCAGGCTGAGCTCTAGCCCTTCTCATAAGTTTCCACTTCAAAATGGAAAGCAGAAGACCTCACTGGGAAAAGGTACACACAAGCAAACTACAGAGTACCCCAGAATACAAATACGATCAGGAATATATATGGACGTTACAGAGTTTGATACAATAAGAGGGAAAAAAGAGCAGGCATTGCTTATTCCAGAACAAGAGGAAGGCATTCTAGAATCGCTTCAGAAGTCTCCTTCCCCCTGCTGGACTTTTTCACTTCAATCTGGAGATCTGAAGGAAAAAAATAAAATGGACACAAGAACAACTATAAATATGAAGCAAAAAGAATTAGAAATGGAAGATGAGAAATTAAAAATAGACACAAACATAGCTATCCTTCTGAAAGAGGATGAAATAGAAATGCAAAAACACACCATTGCCAATCTGGAGAGGGAGAAAATAAAAATGGACACAAGCACTCCAGTAAACCGGAATGTTTCATCACTAAAAGCAGAGGAATCTCAAATTAAGACTCAGGTAATCACTCATACAGCAAACAGCTGTCCAATTAAGCAAAAACATAAAAAGAAACTAGAAATGTCTGGTACAAAACAAAACATTCAACCACAAAAATTATTTCAAAAACATGTTCTGGATTCATTTTATGCCTATATACCTCTTTCTCACAAATTTGAGGGACGGAAAGGCAGATTAACAATAGCAGATTTGAAAAGAGAATTGAGCCCCAAAACTTTAACTATGAAAATCCCAAAGCATCCAATTTTACAGATTCTCGGCAACACAGGACATGGTACTCCAAGCAACAGAAAGAAATTAGAGTATGGCTTTAACAAACCAAAGAAAATGGCTTTGAGGAGTAAAGGGACCTCAGGAATATTTATCAGAAGTCTTACAGTTTCGGTAATGAGTCCATCTCAGACAGAAGAAACAACAGAATCTGAGACAAACCTAGAAAGAGAAAAGAGAACCTGTCTTTCTAAATCCCAGAAGAAATCACCAAATGTGAGTAAAATTGTTAAGAGGAACATCTCAAACACTGTGAAAAAGGGGGACAAGAATTTTACAAAGATAGTTCCAGAAGATTCCCAGCCGTTTATGGTGGACCAACAGCAAATGCGAAAACTTCCTAATGCCAAATCAGAAGCAAGCCTCAGCAGTGAAATACATAAAAATAATTTAACTCCACAAACAGCAGAAAAGGTTGTTCCAGGGCATGATATCTCAAGGACCATAAAAGAACCTGACTTGCTTATAACTGGGCAAGAAGAAAAGGCACCAAATTCCATGCTGACACCCACAGAGTATCCATGCATGTCTGAAGATCCAAAGGAAAATGTAGAAACCCACATTCAATGTACCCTATATATGACTATTTCCCCTTCAGGAGTAGAAGAACCACAACATGAGACTCTGCCACTCGATACTGTGGAGCATGCCTCACCACTCAAGCAGAGGGATCATGGGGATCTTCTACAGGGCACAGCCACACAAAAGGACCAGCACCAAAACACTTTCCCAGAAACTGTATCCATACCGCTCCAAATTAAAAGTAATGAAATAAAAATCGTGGCAGACAGTACAAGTGCAGAAAGTTTACTTCCACTTTATGAAGCAATTAAAAATGTTTTTGAATCCCAGATACAAAATATGGTCCAAGACAAAGTTTATGCTGATATACTGGAAAAACTAAAAGCCCATAAACCTGATGATTGGAAGTTACCACCTTATGCAGGGGGTCCACATCCAACATCCCCAGTAACACATCCTAAATTCCAGCCAAAAACCATTTTAGAATGTTTTACTCCCAAATTAAAAAATAAGCTGACTAATCATTTAGAGTCAAAAGCACTTGAAATAAAACTGAATCTGATACCAGAGACAGCAAAACAATCCTTCCAAAAGTTCAACTTTTCAACAAAACAGGCTATTTGGGAAGATAACAGTTGGAGGCTTTATCCAAGATGTAAAAAAATGTACTTTTTGTCTCTAGAAGGGATTGATACTATCACCCTTAACTTAAAACACAAATACCAAAAAGATTCACCACGTATCAGCTGTATGAAGACATTGACTGTTAATGTTCCAAGTGGCAGCAAGGAGATCATTACAAAGTTGAAGAGTATTAATAAGCTACAAAGGGGAACATCTTTCCTGACTTCTGCTAATGAAATGCCATCGCCTCATATTCTGCAAAACTACTCAGTAAAAGAAAAAGACAAACTTCTCATACATTTTTCGATGAAAACATTAGAGATTCAAATGAAAGTCTTTCCCAGAATTGTAATGAAATCTTATGAAATGGCAGATGCTCAGGATAGAAGGAAACCTTCACCTAAATGTATTCATTCTTGTGCTGAAGTACCAAAACCGAAAAACAGAATTCTATTACTTTTTGAGGAAAAATCTCTTCATCAAATACATCTTGATTTACAATACAAATGCCTTCGTTTTCTCCTGGGCCTTCCGGTCGAAAGTATGTTCCCTAAGCCAAATACACTTCCCAAACATATTCTTAAATTAAACACAGTTGCAATATGTAAAAAAGTAGATAATAGCGGAGAAAGTGGTAGTCTTTCCATTGATACTGAGCTGTTAGAAAATCATATCTCTTTCAAAAAGCAACGTCCCCATGAAAACTCATCATGGTTCAAACAATTCCTGGAGCCAACTCATGGGTGTGCTCCTGATGCTCCTGGCCTTGAACAATATGGAACAAAAAAGGAAGATACTACAGTTCTTTCAGTGTTAAAATCTTATGGGACTGCAGAGAAAGAAAAACAATATCACGTATCTTTTCAAGAAACAAATACACATGAAACTTTTGATTTAAAAACTAAGGAAACTGCTCCCAGTTTAGTTGATTCCCACTCGATTCCGATTTCTGAAGATTTTACTGTTAGTCAGACATATACTGAGAGTTCAACTAACTTGGAAGAATTCTCAGCTCTTGAAGTACATGAGAGTGAAGAATGTATGTTTTTACAAGCCAACCCTTTAATTCAGGAATCACAAAACATTCTGTTTGAATTACAGAAAGGCATTCCTTTGATGAAAAAAATCAAAACTGATTTGAAATCATTTTACAGTGAAGATTCAGGTTCCCCCCATAGTAGAGACTGTAGAAAACTTTCCTCAATTGTGACACCACCTTCCTACAAATCCCACAAAAGCAAGAAATATAGATCATCCTCTAAAATGCAATCTCCTGACTGGTTGTGTCACAGATCACTAAGTACTATTGAAGTTCCATTTGTATCATCTTCTGTTTCATTCAGTGAAGAGACGCTTTCATGGATTACAAAAAACAAAACAAGTTACTCTTTAGCTCCCTTAACGGAATCAAATATTAAATTACATCTTGCAAAAACCGAAAGTGAATTTTACAGTCATCCAGAAACCAAAGAAAGAAAGAAAGCCAAATTTGATTTATTTAAAAAGAGTGTTCATTGGGACTGTGATTACAGTTACACACAAAGTGAAGAAAAACTCACAAAAAAGAACAAAGTGTGTGATTATGAGTCAGAAAGAGCAGATTATTTCCCAAGCAAACATAAATTGGCATCAAAACCTCATCAAGAGGATATCAACTTCCACCCTGAAAGAAAACAAAACCAGCCATTTTTTTATGCCTGTATACCAGCAGACTCACTGGAGATGATACCCAAAACCGTTCGCTGGACTATTCCCCAAAAAACTTTAAGAAAGAGAAATTTTAGAGTCCCCCTAGTGGCAAAGATTTCAAGTTCTTGCAACATATGGAGTTCATCCAGAAAGTTGCTGGGGTCAATCTTAGAGTCCTTCAACCCAGTTCATTGAAATTGACCATATCTATATTCATCTGAAATGGAAAGCTGGCTGTTATTGTGCTATTCTGTGAAAAATAAAATCATTTAAAGTCAAATGGTTTCTTCATGAAATATTTTCTAAACTGATATATTTTATTTCTCCAGAAGATTTACACAGTTGTCCTGGGAAGCTAGGATGGGAAAGCAGATGACGTTGGGTTTGGTGCTGCCATGCATGACATCTCCCTTTAGTTTATGCCGCCTCCTCGCAATCCCAAGAGGAGAGGACCACAGATGTGGAAGCCCTCTTCCCACCCCACACCAATGACTGAAGAGTGAATTGGAGAAAATGTAGCTTACATATGAGATTGAGAAAGAATGACCAGAAAGTTAGGAAGGCATAAAGACTAAAGGGAGAGTTTCAAATAGCAGTGAAGGTTTAATAATGTCAAATGTCACAAAATACAGGGGTAAATACTGATCTTGAGAACTCAGATCCTTCTCATGGCTAGTCCTCATCCCTGACCTGGAGCAAAGCCCACAGCCATCTGTCATCACCAGAGCATCAAGTTGCTTTGGGACCTCACTTTAGAGCATCTATCTCTGATCAGGGACATTTTTCAGGAAGGGAAGGAAGCCATCCTGCAGTGCTGCCAAGTGAAAGGATACTGCTTCCAAGTATATCTGCATTGCCTGCCCTACTACCACCTGCACATGTAGTTCACTGCCCTGGGCTTCAAGGCCCCTAACTTGGGGGTAGAATGGGCTCACCTGTTGACAGAGGTGATTGTGAATGTGGAGTGTAATCTGGAGCACTACCAGCAGTGTACCTTCACCTTTGCCCTCAGGGCTGATGCCCCTCTGCTGCCCACTATTGGAAGGACAACCCAGAAGTGGGGGATTGGAGATGAGGGGAAAGGCGAGAGCGGTGAGATTTTTAGCACTAAATTACAATTATATTTATACTGGCTTATTCCTGGTATGTTAAAAAGTATTGGTCTCATTCGGAAAAAATCTTTTGGCTTTTAAAAATTCGATAATAGTTGTTTTATTATTACAATGACAATACAAATGACAGTTTTTCATATCACCTTACATTCATGCCAGGGATAACAGTGCTCCCACTATTATAAATGCCATGTGTTCTTTTTAAAACGTGTATTTACGATACTTGGAATATTTGGGCAAGCTTAATAAAATAAAAAATAAAACATTCCATTTTTTTACTATGTAAAATATCTAATTATACAATTTACACAAAACTTTTAATTTTATTAATAAAAACAGTAAAATCATTTTAACTTCTTGATGTTAACAATAAGACTTTAACTTCTCAAGACATGCAGTACAACCATGTAATAGATTCTGTCATCAATATGATGATCATTTTAACTTATATGAGTTATGTCCTTTGGGTGTGATAAACAGATTGAACATTTTCATACTTTTTATTATAGAGAATTTTGAACATACACACACAAAAAGGCAGAATAATATGATGGAACTCTTTGTACCCCTCCCCCAACCTCAAACTTTATTCACTTCTCCATTATTATTTTAAAGCAAATCACTCACAATTTTCTCTATAAATATATATTTCTATAAGTTAAGAACTATTTTAACACAACCATCTCACATCTTAAACAGTAATATCTTGATATCAAATATTCAGTGAGATGATTTCCAACTATTTTATAAATGTCATTTTCTAACAGTTTGAATTGGGACATAAAGAAAGCCACACATTGTGCTAGCTCGTTTAAGTCTCTTTTAATCCATAGGTTTCCCATTCTACCACTTTTTCCATGCAGTTTTTCAAACTGAAGAAACCAAGTTTTTTATTCTGTAGAGTTTCCCATAACTTATATTTTGCTGATAGTGTCCCCATTGACAGATTGAAATTATTTAACTTTAGATTCCTCATTGTTTGTTTAAAGGCCTTCAATTGATCACACAGTATGCATCATTTAAAATAAAATGCAGTTTCAGTAATTGCCTGTCACTTCTGAAAATACAAATTTGAGTTGTTAATAGCTGTAGAGCTGTTCAGAAAAATAGTGTTTTTATTATCTACTTAATACACATTTTTCCTACATTTTTTGGCTGCATACTCTTTGATCACCTCTTCATAAAACAATTTTGTAATATTTTTTAATAGAGAGATCAAAAGTAAACCAGTCTTCTAGTGGTTAATCAAATGTTTGTTATTGACAATTTAGAAAATTCAGGCACTTCCTGATTCAGTGGCATTTTATATACTATTTTATCTGGAAACAGACTTCATCAGAATAGGACGCATTAAATATGATAAGATGCAAGCTGACAAGTTGAGATGTATAAAATGTGTTAGTTCACACACAGACGCCCTTGCTGTTTAAGGTGTTGGTATAGGTTTGTACCTCAGAAACAATCTGTGGTAAACTCTACGTCATGTGATCCGCATTGAAAAAGAAAGTATAATAAATGTATTGGGTGTGCTCTGCTTTTCTGAGTGTCACTCCTGTTGGAAGAACATCCATTTGGACTAGGTGTTGTAAAGAATAACTTATCATCTTATAATTTTACACACCTGATGAAGCCTTTTCCATAATCTGCTTTTCTGTAGCATACCTCCCAAGCCTTTTTCTCCTCTAAAGCACATTCCTCTTGCTCTGAGCACTGCAGGAAGCTTTAATGTGAATAAGCCCCTGGCCTTGCACCCTCATGTTCCAACCTGGGATGTGAAGGATTCCTGGAACCTATTTCTACACCAGGATGGCTAGCATAACTACAGACAAAAGTGAAAGTCATTATGTGCCCACTAAATCCAAACTAAATATATCCTAACTCAACTCCCCTACAATTTCAAAAATGTTTTCAGCCTTTTTAATCTCACCAAACATGAAGTCAGATGTGACAGAGGATAGGTCGAAGTGGAGTGAGATAATACTTTTAATTAATTGCACTTAAAATATCTTACTTTTACAAATCTTTGGGGCTCTGCTGCTCAAGCTTCTTTAGCTTTTACAGTACATCTGCTCATGCAAATCAGGTAACATTACTTTATCAATTTCCATTTACTCTCTGTCTACCATGTGTAAGGCCTTGTCCTGGATACCAGACCTAACAAAAAATAACAAAATACAAATCTTGACTTGGGAAGCTCACACTTGGACACATGCACATATACATAAACACTGCCTGTTGGTATCTCAGTTCCCCAACACACATGCATATGCTACTGATATCTTTTCTGGATAAAACAAAAGCAGTGATGAGGCCACAGTTATGTACCCTAAGCCATGTATCAAGAATTACTATTGGAGTTGATATTGGCAAAACAATGAAAATCCAAGTCAAGTCTTCTGGTGACCCACATGGTCTGGATTCTTTCAAAGACACAAGACTGTAAGGCAGCTGAGAGGCATGTGTTTTGTCTTGGTTTTAAATACCCAAGTTACAACACATGCTGATGGTATAGCCATATGCCATTAAAACTGGGGAGGGAAATTTAGGCTGACGTTTGAAGGTGTTGTCACCTGGGAGAGCAGGATGAAAAGACTGTCATAAGTTGCTATCCCCTGCAAGATTTTCACTTAGTTTTGAGAATTTTCTAGTCCTCCTGTACACAACTACACCCCTCAAGGGCCTTCTATTACTTAGAAGAAGTAGAAAAGCAACAGGAATTTATCCTTAAGTCAGAGGTTTCCAAATTTTCTCAGTGTTCTCAGTTTCTCTAATTTGCTCACTGCACCCTTAGGCCAAAATAAATAGCTAACAATTCTGAATATTAGTAGCTTAGGTTCAAACAACTTAATATCAAACAACTTAGAAGATGTTTGAAAAAATATATAAATTGAAAAAAAATTTTTTTTATTTAATTCTTAAATAACCACAATTACTTACTAGTGGATGTATGTGCCTATTAATAGGGCACTAAGCAACTTTTCAAAAGGTTGGACATTTTACTGATTTTTGTGTAGTACTCACTTTTATTTCAGCAACAGATAAACTCATATTCACGATGAAATTATGTATTGGAAAGGAACATAGCGCTGTATAATAATGAAACTGTGAACTACCTTGAGCTAGTAGTTTATAAAGTGTCCAAAAGATGTCGCTGTGTCTCCCTCACAATTTAAAAATATTCCATGTAGCCACAGGGCACATGTTTGGAACTGCTCCCTTAAGTTTGTTGCAGTGCTTTTTGTTTGTTTGTTTGTTTTACTTTTTCTTTTGTAGTTTGTTCAAGAGCATGTCTTCAAGAGCAATAGGACAACGAGAGGTGGTATGAGTAGGGCAAAGGAACAACTGAGTGGTGACAGACTAAAACTGGATTCATTTTTTTCTCCCACCAGATTATCTTATATACACATAGTCACTCTAATTCAAATCATTCTACTTTGTGAGAGCAAAACTCTGATGGGTCTTGGTACATTTCCATTTTCCATTCACTCCCAACTCTCCTAGCTGATTACTTCATATCTTCCCTTCTGTCCTCAAACCTCAAATACATCCTGCCCCTTTCTTACAAGCAGATGACCAAGCTTCATACTTTACTGAGAAGTGAAGAGACTTTTAACAGACTCTCTTCATCTCTGCGCCTACATATCACTTCCTCAGCTATTACCATAGATGTACAATTCCTGCTATCTCAAACCAGTGCCTCCATTTGTATAATTGATCACATTTTTTCTTATCTACTCAAGAAATCACTTTGAAATTTCTCCTCTCTTTCTACTATATCATTTTTTTCTAACTACTGAATCATTCTTAACAACATGCATGATATTGTTTCCCTCTAAAAACACAAGTCAAACCATACCCCACAACCATCTCTTAACTCATTTTTCTGTGCCAATTACTTCACTATTAATTTGTTCCTCTTTGTAACACAAGTCCTCAAAAGAACTCTTTATTAATGATTGATCTCATTCCTCTATTCCATTGCCTCATAAATCCAAACCAATAATGCTTTCTCCCACCTATCATTCACTTAACCTCTTCTTACCAAAGTCACCAGTAACCTCTACATTGTGAAATTCAATGTTGAATTCAATTCGCAAAACTCATCTTTGATTAGCAGTATTTGACAGAGGTGATTTCTCCCTTTTTCTTGAAATACTCTTCATCGATTGGTTTCCATGATACCACAGACTTTGGTTTTCCTCTTGCCTCATTAGCTCCTACTTCTCAGTTGCACTTGCTGGTTCTTTCTCCTTTCCCTGTCCTCTTAATGTACTTGGTTTCTTCTCTCTTGGTGATCTCATTCAGTCCATGGCTTAAAAAAAACATGTATATGTCTTTTTACACCAAATATATATCACCAACTCAAATATCTTTTCTAAATTCTGAACTTGGATGTCTACCCTCTCAATATCTTCACATGTCAAATGGCAGATATCTCAAACTCAACAAAACCAAAAGTGAAGCACTGATCTTCATTTACAAACCTCTTCTACCCATAACTTTCTCCACCTCAGGTGATGGCAATTCTATTCTTTTAGTTATTCAGAACAAACCCTAGGGTTTGTGACTTCTGTTTTCAGATAAAATGGAATATACACAACCACCCTCTTCCTTCCTATGTAGCTAAAAACTATAGCTTAAAATCCTGGACAAAATATCTAAACAAATAACAGAAGACCCTGAAAGGAACATAAGGTAAGTTAGCTAGAGACTTCAGGATTCAAAAAAGGTTATGAAGTTGAGTTCCCTGTTTTATTTTTCCACCTATACACCCTGACCTGGGGACTGGAAAATGCGAGAACCCAGAAACAATAACAAAATAAGCAGACAAAAAAAAAAGTTTTATGAAAAGACTGTTTCATGTAACCAAAGGACCAGGAAAAGGGAAGCTCAGAACAGGACAGAATCCTTTTGACAGTACCTGTCAAGCTCCAGACAAACTCCACAAATAAACCACACCCTTTCCATTCTTTCTGGGCACTATGGCCAGCACAGTGTGGACAGAGCTCTAACTTCCATCCCCGTCCTCTAATAATGAGGTGACACACATGCCCCTTCCTACTAGCCTATGGGGGAGGTGTCCACAGACTGCGGGTGGTGCTCAGACTTTCATTGCCACCTTGTGGTAATGAAGCAGTGCTTCTCTCAGATAGAAAGAATAGGAAAGATTACTTAGAGAAGGAAACAATGTATGAAGTACTGGGGAGGCTCCCAAGTGATCTATGCATTCAATGGACCAGAATCAAACAGCAAAAGGTGTTATAAGTGAACTCAGTGTGAAATGCTTACTAGGACTCAGACTGGCCTCTAAGTAGCACACAAGTGGGGCAGACCAGGATAGCACTGCAAATGCTCTGAAAATTTAGTTGACATTTCAACAAAAATGTCAATCCATCAATCAAAAGTAAACAAGGATGTATGTTATAAACCCAAACAGGGTAAGTACTTGTCAAATTAGAAGATTTAAGGAATTACATAATCATAATACCTCCAAAAGTCCAAAATATAATCAAGTATTACTCATTACACCAAGAGCCAGTAATACCTCACCTCAGTGAGAAAAGAAAAGATTCTGTCAAAAATATTAAAGCAGTCATTATAAAAATGTTTCAGTAAGCAATTATAAACACTCTTGAAACAAATGAAAAAATAGAGTCTCAGAAAAGAAATAGAAGATGTAAAGAAGAATCAATTGAATTTTTTTAACTGAAAACTTAAAATTAGAAAGTTCATTAAATGGCTCAATAGGAGAACGGAAAAGACAAGGGAAAGAATTTAAAAGTAGATCAAGAATCTGAGGAATTTACAAATAAGATAAACACAAGGAATTCATGCCAAGACACATCATCAAAAAATTTTTGAAAATATAAGATAAAAAGTACCAAAAGCATTCAGAGAGAAATGTCATATTACCTATATGGGAATAGCAATTAGAATGACAGTATATTTCTCATCAGAAACCACAGAGCCTAAAGGGAGTGGCACCATATTTCTTAAGTGCTGAAAGAAAAGAGCTTTTAATGCAGAATTTTATATTCAACAATATATTTTAGAAATGAAAGTGAAATACATTCTCAGATGTAGGAAAACTAAAATAACTTGGCACCAATAAATTTTCCTCAAAATGGTTGTCAAAGGAAATTCTTCAAACAGAAAGGATGAAATAACAGAGAAAATTTGGAACATTAGGAATGAAGAAAGGACAATGGAAGACATAGATATACGAAAAATATAATAGACTATCCTTCCTTTTGGTGGTTGAAGGCAAGAATTTTAGTATTTTCTGATGCATTCTCAGTGTAGATAGAGGAAACATTTAACACAGCTATATTTAAAAAGGGAGATTTATAAAGAGATCTAAATGGTAAGTTTTCTATATTCCACTATCTCCTACTATTTTAATAAGTTTATGAGGTTTCAAAAAGATTCTCAAGTTACGAATGCATGAAAGCAACCAGACTCAATACAACAAAAGGTTTTAGAAGTGAACTACAATGTTAAATTCCACTTAGATTTGGATCCTGAACCTATAGTAAAGTAGTAATATTTATACTAGTGGAATGTGATTAGTTATATATGCATATTATAATTCTTAGAGCAACCCCATATATGTGTACACATACACACACACACATACACACACACACACACACACACACACACACACACACACATATAATATGATGAATTACCAAAATTTTTTTAAGTAACCCCCTAAGGAAGGCAGGAAAAAGGAAACAGTAACAAAACAAAAAACAAACAACAAAAACAACAAAAAGAGAGAACAAATATTTAAAAATATAATAAAATGGTAGACTTAGGTTCTAATATGTTATAATTACCTTAAATACACCAATAAATTCTCAAGGAAATAAATAATACACTGCATTGACTGGAAATAAAAACAATATACAAAAATCTATGAACTAATGCAATACTTATAAGGAAATTTATATTAAATCCTTATATTAGAAAAGAAGAAGGATCTCAGATAAATAAGTTTCCACATCAAAAAAAATTAGAAAAAGAAGAGCAAAATAGACCCAAAGCAAGCAGAGGAAAGAAAATAAATACAAGAGCAGAAATTAATGAAATGTAAGACAAAACTGAACAAAGTAGAGAAAATCAACCAAACCAAAAGTGAGTTATATAAAAAGTTTAATAAAGTTAATAAATCTCAAGAAAGACTGGCAAATAAACAAATGAAACAATACAAATTATATCAGAAAGGAAAGGGAATATCACTCCAAATGCCGAAGACATTAAAAGACATAGTAAGGTTATACTATAAGCAACTCTATAGCTCTGACAATTTAGATAAAATAGATTAATTCTTTAAGAACCATAAATTATGCTAGGTGAAACAAGTGAGACAGAAAATAAAAAACAAGTGAGACAGAGAAATACTGTATAATCTCAATTATATGTAGCATCTTAAAACTAAAAACAAAACAAAAACAAAAAACCCTGAGCTCATAGATATAGAGATTGGTGTTTGCCTGAGGTGAGGGATGGGCAAAATCGGTGAAAGGAATCAAAAAACAATCCAAAGGGGGAAGGAGATAAGGAAGAGCAGTTTTGCTACTTGCTGCAGACAGTGATAGCTCTACACAACATTCCATTTCTTCTAGAATTCACAGTCCCCTGCAGGGTAGAACATATTTACTATCAAAGCCATATTCCTATATTTTTCCTAATTTCATTTTAAGACTTATAAATTTCATATTGATGATGTTTGCTAGTTTTCCTAAAATACAGTTAAATACCTATTCTTGATCCCTTCTGCAAAACATATAAATAATTCCATAGCTCATCTAGCAACTCAGATATTACCCATAAATATCCAGAAAATCATAATACTACATCTTAGCTAACTCACTGACAGATTTAGAATGTGCACATCAACATAGGATTACAAGAATTATTACAAAATAAGCCATATCACCTCTCTTGGTTGACAAAAGTAGACTGGAATTCTGGAAAGGAAAGCTTGCCATTCATTCAAGAATATTGACTTATTATGAGCTGCTGCACAATAAATGTACCAGTTCTCAGAATTACTCTATGTTCATTCTCAGTTAACATGTCATCAATTCTTCAAAACTCATCTGTTTCTGGCATATCATTTTTCAAAGGAAGTAAATAAGTTGCAACATATATTCTAAACATTTAATAATACTGTCCCAGTATACAAAGCAAAGCCACGTAACCATACCACGAGTGACCATTTCATTAGAAAATTTCTGTTCCCACACATGGTAGGGAGAGCTCATCAGACAATAGTATTAAAGCATTGTTATGGCGCAGGTGAGAACAAGAACCCACAGAGCCGAATCAGAGAGAATTAAGAGCCTTTATTAGCCGGCGGGCAACTGACTCTCTACCACACAGGGTTAGAGGAGATCAGACCCCAGCCTCTAGAGGAGGCAGCTGCATACTTGAATAAGCAAGCAAGCAAACAAGAAGATTACAAAAAGCAGAAGTTAGCAGTTAAAGTCTTTCACAAAGATAAATGTATTCGGAGGACTCTCAGATCAAACAGGGCTAGCAGACAGTTTCATTATCTGCACCTTGGAATGTTTTGTTTCTTCTTGAGACTGGCGCCTGGAGATATCGCCTCCCTGTAACTGATTTACATCTCCTCCTGGGGGCCGGTACCTGGAGATTTCACTTCCCAGTAACTGGAGAATTTCCACTTTTACAGCATGAGGCTTGCTTGATATACATTATGTTATTTACTCCTTACACTAACTCTGGTATTGTTACTCTCATTTTACAGAGGTGGAAACCGAGATTCGAAGGTTCGATAAATTTCCCAAAGTCACCAAGTAAGCAGCAGCACTTGAGTTCCACCCTCAGTTTAATTCCAAAGTCTTATTAGCACACAAAACATACAACTGAAGTTACCTTTGAGGATCAGTTATGAGATTTCAAAAATGCCTGCTTCAGGCTGGGTTTCTAGACATAGAGGGGAGGCATTCATTCATTCAAAAGCAGTTTAAAAAGTTTCTGGACCTTGTCTCTTCTTTGCCCCTCCCTGAACTTCTCCCACACTCCTTTTTTTGTTTGTTTGTTTTTTTAAGCTGCTGCTCCTCCCAGGCCAGCTAAAGCAAATGAGAAGTGGAGAAGCCTGCAGCTTACAGCCAGGAGATGTGGGGTCAGGATCAGCTCTGTTATTATGTGCCAAACCTCTCTGGGTTTTCTTTTGTAAAATAAGAGCATTGTACTAGATAAATGATTTCCCCTAGTTATATCCAAGAGCTTAAATAAAGACATCTGACTTTCAGGTAGCATCATCTCAGCTGTCTCCTTTCGGTCAACAATATCATGATTTGCAGTGAATTCTCACACAGTCCACAGTAATTTCTTTCTTCTCTGAATCCATGGCTCATCATTTGCAAATAAATTCTGCCCTGATGTTTGTGGAGCCCAGGGCAAGAATACAAAAGGAGACCTACATACTATTTGTCTAAATATGTAGAAGTTACAAATTGAGCTAAGGAGCAGTATATGTAATATGTTCTATCCTTCTACCATGACAAATCTTCATAATGCACTGCAAGCCCAAGCTCAAAATTAGAATCCTCAGATTTCTTGGAGATATGCTCTGGAAAGTGACTGTGACAGTGCAGAGAGGGCCACTCTTGGTCTAGGACACTGGCCCATAGCCCTCCTCCCTTCTTTCCCAATCTGGCTCTGTTACCATAAGGAAAGAGAACATAATGCTTATGGGTATGGACACATCAGCACACACATACAAGCTCCATCAACTTTCCTCAACATGTGTGCATGCGTACACACACACACACACACACACACACACACACAGCGGTCCCTTTCCAACCTCTGGACCCTGCTGTATATGTTTATTCCCTGGAGAACAGACTTGGAAAAAGCACATTCAGACCCTGGGAGTGTAGAAGTAAAAAACTTTCCAGTAAATGAATCACAGAGAAGTGATAGCTCCAGGTGCAAGCCCCCAGGAAAGCACTGACTACCACCAGGATGCAGATAATGAAACTGCCTGCTAAACCCTGTTTGATCTAAGAGTTCCCTGGGGACATTTACCTTTGTGTAGGACATTTACCTTTGTATAGGACATTTATCTTTGTTAATCTGCTTGCTTGCTTGTTCAGAAGACCACCAGGATATAGTCTTAAACTTTATAAACTCCCTCGTAGGAAGCTGGCAGTTGATCTCCTCTGACCCTGCGTGGTAGAGAGTCAGCTGCCAGCCGGCTAATAAAGGCTCACAATTCATCTCAATTGGCTCTGTGGGTCTTAGAATTGATCGCGCCACAATAGGAGTTTGACTCAGGACTGTTTGAACAGGTATTCTGGAGTCCCAGGACCCCAGAGCATGGTCCAGAAGAAGGCAAGTGGGGAAGAAGGTTACTTCCCACCTCCTCTCACTCCTGTCACACTCCTTGCTTAAAAGGTGGGCTCTGGATGGAAGAAAGTCCTATTCTCCAACATATGAGTGCACTGCAGGTGACCCTCTTGTTGGAGCCTAAAGGCGGTACTATGTGACACTCCTTTCAGCCTTTCCTACTTTTATCTCTCTTTATTTTCCTCTTGTTAGATAAGATACTTCAACACTTCAGCTTCCTGTGGGTATCCTCTTTCCCTACCAGTTTAGGTAAAATAATTGGATATTTTACTTCCATCTTACTGAGAAGGTTTCCTTTGTAGAATGCCTTTTCTACTACAAAATTCCTTTTTTAGCATTTATACAGAATTCTAGAAACCCAAACAATGTGTCATCAACCACATGCATTTAACCATATATCACTAGAGTAATAATTCAAAAGTAGTTTCTCTCTACTTCATATTTTTCTTTCTTGAAGCTGATTTTCTAATTCATTTGTTATTTATTATAACTTTATTTCTCTAGCATATTCATTACTTACATAAAAGTGTTATAGTCTCTGAAACGAAGTACGTCCACATAAGTGTTTCTATTTCTATCTGGATGAATGATAATTTGGCTAGATATGCAATTCTTGGGTTGCAATCCTTTTCTAGCAGCAGTTCATAAATACTATCTAGCTGTCTCCAAATCTCAAATGATGAAAAATGAGACATTCAACATGATTCTAAACCTTTTTCTTCAGTAAATTTCTTAAGTTTCATTTCAAAAGATTTTTAGTTTTGTCTTTATCCTTGGAGTTCAGGGATTTTACCAGGACGTATCTCAGTGTAGGCCTTCACAATTTTTTCTGGAGCAGTGTGACCCTTCTCAATTAAAAAAGTTTTGTCTCTCTTCTGTTGAAGGGTCTCTTAATATATTATCTGTTTTTGCCCCTCTGTTTCCTTTTCTCCTTCTGGAACACCTACTCTTTGCACATAAGTTCAAAAAAAAAAAAAAAAGCAAAACAAATCGGTGGTGACAAAAGTCAGAATAGTGACTATGTTTGGTGGTGGTAATTTCTGGGAGGGCTAATAAAGGAGGCTATGGGACGCTGGCAACTTTCTGTATCTGAGCTGAATAGTGGTTAAATGCTTCTGTCTGGCAAAAATGTTTGAGCCCGACACTTATGATCTGTTCCTTTTGTGTGTGTGTGTTATCTATCCTTCAATTAAAATGTTGTGAAATCCATCAATAAAAATAACCCTTAGTTTTTTTAAAAAAATAAACATCAATAGATGCATTGAGAGAGAAGATATTCATTGCTGGAGCACATATTTGTGGCCCAGGAGATCAAGTGGAAGATAATCTCCAAATATAAATCCTGATATACTTGGCAGACACTTATGTCTGAGTTATCATCTGTACTCCTTAGAAGTAGATGTCTTTCACTAGGCTTTCCAGGTTTTGCTTGTTCTACTAGTTATTCGCCTCTCTGGCTGCTGCATCTACGGTGATTTCTTTTGCGAATTTGTGCCTCTATTGATCCTTAGGGGCTCAGATCTAGCTACTGAAATACCTTAAGCAGCAATTTTGTAAGTAGTAGGGGGTAGAGTAGCTTCTTTCCCTATAGCAATTTGGCCATACCCTGTTAAGATATGGAAGTTTTTCTCCTACTTTTCTCTGCTGCAATGCTAATGTCCTCCAAGCCTTGGGACTAAGGAGGATTTAGCCCAACTATTCTCTCTCTGCAGGTCTTCAGCATCCAGAGATAAGAACAGATAATCCTGAGAAAAGTCAAGAATCTTTCCCCTCTCAAATCTGTGGATCTCTACAAGACAAACTCCTTCCGTGAGCCTATTTAATCTAGTCTATCTAGTAGGCTCCCCTGATGGTTCAGCCTCTTTTGCTAGCAAAGTCCCTCTCCATCTGAACTCTGGCATTTCCTGAGCCCTCTCTGCAGTATCTAGTTTCTTCTGTAAACTATGGAAGTCTGGAAGCCTAGCAGCTATTTTGCTCCAAAGAAGTAGCTAGAAGAGGATAGTGTCAGGAATGCATTCAGGTTGCCATCATCCCGAGTCCCCTACCCTTCCAGCACTTATTAATTCTCAAAGAACACTAACACAATCACCTCCAAGATGCCATTGCCTATTTACATACCATAAACAATAGGAGAGTATTCTTTTTTCCAAGTGCTCACAATTATCAGATACTGTCAATCTTTAAAATTTTTTATCTAATGAATGTTAAATGTTATCTCATTGTTTAAATAGGATAGTTGAATAAACTGTATATTCTTAAAGTGTACAGTTTTTTTTTACATATTTAAACTCTCTTGAAACCATCACCACAAACAAGATAAGGAACATATACATCACTCCCATACATCAATGCTTTCTAATCTCTCCATCCTGCCCCTCCTCATCCACCCCATCCACTTCTGCAGAAACCATTGATCTGCTTTCTGATACTATAATTTTCATTTTGTCGAGTTTTATATAAATGGCATAATTATTTTGAGATTCATCCATAATGTTGCATGTATCAACTCACATTCCTTTTTACTACTAAGTACTCTGTTGTATGGATATACCATAATTTGTTTATCCATTCTTCTATTACTAGACATGAGAAGTATATTCTAGTTACATTTATTTCACTTATTTAAGTACCTAAGTGCATGGTTGGATCTTATGTCAGGCCTATATTTAACTTTTTATGAAACTACCAAATTATTCTCTAAAGAATCCAATTTACATTCCTACCAGCAGTGTATAAGAATTCCAATTCCTCCACATCCTCAGCAATACTTGATAGTATCAATTTTTAACCATTAAAATAAGTGTTTAGTGCTATTTTATAGTGTGAATTTACATTTAATTAATGTAAATAATTTTAAGCAAATTTTCATATGCTTATTTGCTATCTGTATACCTTTTTTTGGTAAACCTTGTTCAAATTGTAAAAGTGGAAATTCTCCAGTTACAGGGAAGTGAAATCTCCAGGCGCCAGCCTCAAGGAAAAACACACATTCCAAGGTGCAGATAATGAAACTGTCTGCTAGGCCCTGTTTGATCTGAGAGTCCCCCAAATATATTTATCTTTGTGCAAGACTTTAATTGCAAACTTCTGCTTTTTGCAATCTGCTTGCTTGCTTATTCAAGGATTTAGTTGGAGGTTTTATAAGCTGCCTCCTCTGGAGGCTGGGGGCTGACCTCCTCTAATCCTGTGTGGTAGAGAGTCAGTCGCCGGGCTGGCTAATAAAGGCTCATAATTAATTTCAATTAGTTCCATGGATCTTAAATTCGTTCGCAACATAACAAAATCTTTTGTGCATTTTTTTTATTGAGTTTTAAGAGTTGCCTTTGTAGAACACTTTATAGAAACAGATATAAGTCCTTTAGCAGATAATTGCTTTGCATTCCATGGCTTGTGTTTAATTATTCTAACAGCACCTTCCAAGGAACAGAAGCTTTTCATTTTGTTAAAATCTAATAGGTCAATATTCTTTTTTATCTACTGTGCTTTTGGCATTGTATATTAAAAAAATTTTTATCTTATATTTTCTTCTGAAAGTTTTATTGGTTTAGGTTTTACATTTACATTTATAATACATTTGATTTAACTTTTGTATATAGTGAGAATTATGAATCAAATTTTATTGTTATATATATGAAAAAACAATCATTCCAGCACTATTTATTAAAAAGATTATTCTTTCTTTTCTGTCCCTTCCCACGGGACGACTAACGGGAGCTCCGACCAGACGTGAGACTCGAGGAAACAATCTGCAAGAGAATGGGGGACAGGAGACGCGAAGAATGGAGGAAAGACAAAATTCTGATCAAGCCTCGTTTATTGTAGGTAGGGGTAGAGTATATAAAGGGGAGGATTTGCATAAGCACGGTTGCCTTGGATACCGAACCGCAGAACATTCCATTTCCTTATATGACCCAAAAATGCAGAAGGGTCCCAGGAGAGGAGGGAGCTGCAAGGTCAGATTAGTTTAAGCAAAAGGCTCAAGGGGCCCAGGGCAAGTCAGGGCATGTCAGGGCAACTGACTTTATGCTGTCTATCCTATCAGATAGCACAGGGCCAGGCAGACCCTGTCCCAAGGCGAAGTTGCCTAGATCTCAGGTATGAGAGCCTTGATAAGAACGGCTCCCGACACTCTAAATTTACTTTATACTTATACCAAAAATTAATGGGCCATGTAACTTACATGTAGATCTATTTTTGGACTCTATTTTGTTTCTTTGATCTGTTTATCTACCTTGATGTCAACCAACACCATACTGTCTATATTGTTGTCATTTATAACATGTCTTAAAACCTGGTAATGTTAAGTTTTCTAAGTTTTTTTTTTTTCAAAGTTATTTAGACTTTTCTAGGGATTTTGCATTTCAATATGAAATTTGAATAAGCTTATCAGTTTCTACAAGAAAGCCTGCTGAGACTTTTGAGATTGCATTGATCTATAGATTAGAAGAGAAGTTTCTCAATCCATGAATATGGTACAGCAGATCTTCAAATAATGACGTTTCAGTTCAATGTCTTTTTGTTCTAACATTGATGATATTCTGTAGGAACTTACTATTGTTTATATTAATTAGCCAAGGGTAAAACTGGTTCTGTTATATGCCATGTCCCTTAAAGTTGCAGAACGTATTGATAACTGTGAGGGTTAACTGTATATCTCATCATTTATTTGGGTTTTCTTTAATTTTTCTTAGTAAAGTTTTGAAGTTTTCAGATATCAAGTCATTCACAGCTTTTATTATCAGATTTCTCCCTAAGTATTTCATATTTTTGATGCTATAGTAAAATATAATTTCAAAGAATTTCAATTTCTAATTGTTATATAGTCAAGCATTGTGGATTTTACCTTACTAAAAGCTAAATATTTTTGTATTGTATATATATTTCTAAGCTTTGTTCTAGGACACATTTATGTATCTGAAAACAATTTAATTCTTGTAGGTCTTGCTTTTAATCTTTGTTAGGCAAGAACAGAGCAACAATTATTCCAGAACTAATTTTGCTCCACTACTGAGTGAAGACCCTTTTGAATCCTTGCCAATGACCATCAAATTAAGTTTTTCACTCTTGCCAATGGAATTGTGCACTATTACCAGCTCTGTATGAGCTCTAGAAGATTGTTCTAATTATTTTGAGTGGACTTTGGGTAATTCCCTCACATGCACATGCTAATCATTAATTAGTCAGCTACACACTCAAGAAAGATCCTCTACAGATCAATCCTCAAGGTCTCTGTGCAACTCTCTCTTTGTTACTCTGTCATTCAGACAGCCTTGCTTCCTCCTGTGAGTCCTAATTCCATCCCTTCAACTCATGGAGACTACTGGGCTACTCCTGGGTTCCTCCTCCCTTCTCTATGGCTTGGAAACTTGACATAGGAAGTAAACTGGGTTAATCAAAGGGCTCACCTTTTTTGTTTCCTGTCTCTCCAGGATCACTTTCTTTTATTGCCTGATGTTCAATATATTGGAAACCACTGTTCCCTATGTGTTGCTCAGTTTTTGCTGTTTCCAGTTACTCCATCATGGCCAAGGGCAGAAGTGTACCTTTACCTAAGTTTTTAATTAAATGCTTATTTATTTTTCTTACTCTTTTTTTCATAATTAATGGATTTAAGGCTCTAAGTTTTCCTGTGAATATTTTTTCCATATCCCCAATTTTTCTTATATTTAGTTTCTTTGTTACTCATTTTGTTTACAAATTCTATTTTGTTATATTATTTAACCTGCTGTCTAAAAGGCTTTAAATTATTGTTATAAAACATGCTCAAACTGGAGAGAATACTACAGTGAATTCCTACATACTATTCACCCAGATTCAACAGTTATGAAGATTTTCTACATTTGTTTCATCTGTTCATTTCTATTTTTCTTTGTGAAGCTAGTTTCATGAAAATCCTAAATAACATGTCATTTTCCTTCAGCATATTTTAATTCCTAAAATTAAAAAAAATATATATTTTTAACCACAATGTTATGATTACACCTAATAAAATGAACAGTAATTCTTCAGAACTATTTTATAACCATACCATGATCATATTCTCCTGATTGTCTCAAAAATATTTGTACAGATTATTTATTCGAATTAGGATTGAATCAAGGTTTACTCATTACATATAGTTGTTGTGATTTTTAAGTCTCTTTTAATCAAACTGTGTCCTCCTTCTCTCCACCTTTCCTTGCCATTGGCTCGTTCCATAAGCCAAGTCAGTTGTCCCATAGAGTGTCTCACATGCTGATTTCTTTCTTCACTTCATTGTGGTTTTATCTAATTTCCTTCTTTATCCCCTGAAATTTCTCTGGTTACCTTAGACACTTGATTAGATAAAAATTTAACTATTTTTTTTTCTTTTGGCAAGAATATGTTACAGTTAGTGCTATGTTTTTTATAGTGCATTACATCAGGAGGCACAATGTCTGTTTTCTATTTTTAGTGATGCTAAGATTGATCAGAGTGCTTGGGTGCTGACAGTCTGATCCCTCCATTATAGCTCCTCACTGTTGTCAACTGATATTTCCCTTTGATGACTGTTGCACGACTCAATTATTTTATTAGGAGTGACGAAGTGATAATTTTTGGATTCTATCATTTCTTATACATTTATTGGCTGGAATTCCTCTGTAAATATGAACTTTATCTCTTAAATTAAGACAAGATAAGTGTATAATTCTTTCCTTTTTATTGCCAATTTTTAGAATAAGAAATTGGTGGTCTGGTATTTCCAGTGATGGCCAATAGTGCTCCTCTCTCCTATATTCAAATGGTTAAATTCATTAAATGTATATATTTTTTTTAATAATGCCCTAAATGTTCCCCTTTGTGACTTCAGAGCCCCACTGAGCCAGATACCTTGGTTCAGTGTTGAGGTGGGAGATAGAATTTCCCTCAGAGGGCTAGTGGCTACTTTTTCATGGAAAGCCAAGATACTGCTGAGCCAAGTTAGCTGGATTTCACTTTTCAAGTGAGGCTTGTCAGGCCTTTCTCACATTCTTAGTCATTGAGTCGGAGTTTACCCACCCCAAGTGGGACTGTCAGGCTAGAGAGTCACAAGGCCTCCATGAGTCAGGCGTGCAGTTTCAACCAAGAGCAAGCCAGTAGTTGCTTTTCAAAAGGTGTGTGCTTGGGCAGGGGGTGGGGTAAGGAGGTCACATTGGGGAGGTTACAAGTTCAAAACTTCTAGGAGTGCCTCAAGTGGAGGCTACCTCTATTTCCTAGAGACTCTATTCGGTAAAATCATTAGTCACAGGGACTAGTAGCCCAGAGGAGTTGAGTGAGTCCCCAAGGGCGCCAGCGCGTTTTTGCATGTAGATCTTCCCAATCAGAATCATCCTCTCTGGCACTAATGGGACAAGAAGTACAAGCATATAACACATCATGGGACTGTTGCTGATATCTATTTCTGCTTGAGTCCAACCATGAAAAAGAAACCACACTGTAATTTAACAGAGAAAGTTGAATGTGAAGAATTAAAAACTATACTGAGAGGCTGAAATAATGCAGCATTAGCTTTTAAGAAGAGAACCCTAAAGAATGTAGAAGTAATAAATATAGGGAGCAGCCATTACACTTAGGGCTGAGATGAAACTCCCACCCTCTTCTGCCCCTCCAACGGGGCTGAGTTCCAGGTCTTACTGAGAGGGTCTTGCTGGGGGAAAAAGTTACTATGGTATTGTACTGGTCACATTTGTTGGAAATTTGCCTAGAGGGTGCTAAGGAAAGTTGTTTATGTGTTCATGGGGAAAGACTGAGCCATAAAACTAGCTAAATGTGCTGTTGGAGACGGGATAAGCTGCTGCTGCTGTTGCTGCTGCTGGCTGCTGGCTGCCCTGCACCGGAGAAGCAGCAAGCCCTGTGGAAGCTGGGCCCTGGGAACCCATGTGCTCTGAAGGACCAGGACACTGGGGAAGTCCACTAGGACTGAGGAGCACATCTGAACTAGGAGGCAAAGTTTAGCATTTGTTCCAGCTGGCAAAATAAAAATATTTGAAGGACCCACATCCATTTTCACAGAGCAGGAAGAAAGGGTGACTATGGAGCTGAGAGGCAAGAAGCCCATGACAGGCTCAATATATCTGTTGAAAGGGACCTTTACTTGTATCTATATAATAAAAGGTTAAGTTAAATTCTAAATAGTGGGACTTCTAGTGTTTATTATATTCATTTTGTAACTTTTTATATTTTTAAATTAATAAATAAAAAATCTTGGTGAGAAACAGTGATTGATATGTTATATAAGCTTGTGAAAATTTGAATTGGTAGATCAATCTCCCTACATTAAAAAAAAAATGATCCACATCAACTTCTTAAACTTGTATGATCTGAATTCTTTTGAAGAAATAAAAAAGTTCTTACCATTGTTCATCCACACATTTATTTATTCACTACACATTTAATGGACATCTTTTCCATGTCAATGAACTTACGTAGTCTCAGCTCTCAAGTTTCTCACAGTCCAGTGGACGAGAGACAAAATCTTGGATAGTTAAACTGAATCACAACTGAAAAAAATGTAAGAGGGTTATATCCTCAGAAGAGGCTCTAGATATCCTCCTGGTACAGTGCCTGAGCTGTGCTAAAGGAAATAATAAAAATTATTTGGGTAGAAAGGATTTTTCAGAGACAACAACCATTTGAAAAAATTAAAAGTCTAGCTCAATTTTCACCTATAAAATAATTAAACCAAGAGAAAGGAAAACATTATACTTTAAATAAGGAAGGTCTATAAGGAGGAGTTGTAGTCTAAATGAAAAGATCAAGAGTTAGTGCAATTATAAATGACCTATGATCCTACAGTTCTCATTTTGCCAGGAGAGCTTTTAAAAAAAGAGAGAGAGACACTGAATTTTAAGCAGTTGGGATAACTCAGTATTCATGTCAAAGTAGAATCAACACATTCTGGGACAAGGGACACAGATATCACTTATAAAACATTCATTTTCTCACATTCATTTTCTCCTAAGCGAAAGTAGTGTGACATTTGCATGTTTATCCTGGGCTTCTCAAAGAGATACTGTAAGATGAGATCTCTGTTTTCCACGTATGTGTAATTATTTCCGATCTTATTGCCTGTGTGTTGAGGCATGCTGCAATCCTTTTCTTTGGAAGAAGTCGCTGTGTTGCTATTCCAATTACCTAAAGTGATTCATATGTCTGAAATGAAGAGAAAATTCCATACTGGTGCCACTGATAATGCCATTGGTATTTCTGTGCTGGACAGAGAACCAAGACTGTAACTAAATCGCTGATCTTTGACACATGTATAAAGCACTTAAGCCACCCTGCAATTCAAGGTTTCAATTTGCACTGACTTGAAGATTAAATTCTATTTCCACTCAGGGTTTTCTACTAACATTGTAAGGAGGGATTAGTAAACAGTTGACCTAATTTTTTTTTATCTTAGAATGGCAGTGGAACCCATGCAAGTTATTTCAATTAAAGTTGCAATTAAAATGTTAAATCTTGAAGATGTTTTTATCTTTTACTTTTTCAATTCATAATTTTATTTTTAGAGCAGTTTTAGGTTCACAGTAAAATTGAGAAGCAAATACAGAGAGTGTCCATACACTCCCTGTCTCTCACATGCACCATCTCCTCCACTATCAACACCCACATCAGAGATGTACATTTGCTACAATCAATGAACCTACACTGACACATCATTATCACCCCAAATCCATTCTTTCCATAAAGATTCATTCTTGGTATACATCTTATGAGTTTTAACAAATGTATAATGATGTCTGCCCACCATTATAGTGTCACACAAGAATGTTTACTCCCCTAAAAATCCTCTGTGCTCCCCTCTAACCCTTGACAACCACTCATCTTTTTACTCTCTCCATAGTTTTGTTTTTCCCAGAACATCATACAGTTAGAACCATATAGATTGTAGCCCTTTCTGATTGGCTTCTTTCACTTAGTAATATGCATTTAAAGTTCCTCCAAGTCTTTTCATGGCTTGGTTGATAGCTCATTTCTTCTTATTGCTGAATAATATTCCATTTCCCAGATATATTTCAGTTTATTTATCCATTCACCTGCTTAAAGACATCTTGGTTGCTTACAAGTTTTGGCAATTATGAGTTTATGAATAAAGCTTCTAAAAACACCCATGTGCCAGTTTTCATGTGAACATAAATTTTCAACTGCTTTGGGTAAATACTAAGGAGGATGATTACTGTCTTTTCTCTGGTATTGATTCCTTTTCTCTGAATCCCATAAAATTGCTATCAAATGAGATAGTGTTTATGAATGGGTTTGGAAAACTGAAAAGCAGCTGTACACATGTCAGGTAGCACTGTAGTCTTTTGACAGCACTCGTGCATTCACATGCATGCACACACACACACTTTTTTTTCTTCCTTTTTTGGTCAATGAGTTGTAATACCAATACAATTAAAGAGACCGATTTCTCATTACATTTGTCAATAACGTTTGGAATCTAAGAAATAACAAGTGACAAATGTCAACTTTAATTCCAAAGGTTGTGAACTTTTACTATCTTTGGGAGAGAGTGTGGATCTGTTTCAGTGCCTTCTGTCTCTGAATGCACCAAGAATTATTTTGTGATTTTGTGAGACTTCCCCAGTTTATATTCATATCTTGCTTCAGGTTTTATTTTCCACTTAGTTTGATGTAACTAAAAAACTGCAGTAAATTTTACTGAATAAGTGAAGTCTTAAAAAAGGAAGCAGAGAAAGAAGGAAGAGGAGAAAGAGGAAGAGTAAGAAGAGGACTAAGAGGAGAAGGAGAAAGAGAAGGGAAAAGGTAATACACAAAGCTGCAAAAGTTTCTGAGTTTTCTTGCCTGAGATCTAGTCACGAACTATAGAAAGAAAGGTGTCATTGGCAAATGTCATAATGAGGTGGTTTCTGATAGCTCATGTTATCTCTGTCCCACTGTAATGAGAGTATTTATTTGGAGTTGTCTAGCTGGAGAGAAAGATCTCGAGCGAGACAATTTATTTCTTGTATCACTTTTCAGTATATTTATTCCTTGGTACCTTACAATTTTTATTATATTGCAAATGGCTTATTTTCAAAATTACCCTCTCTAAATTTTTGTGGTTAGTGTATAATAATGTCTCTATACATAATCTTGTACAAACTTGATGGACTTTTACTAGTTCTAACAGTTTGTCTATAGAATTTATTGATATTTCATATAGAAAATCATATCGTATTAAATTTTTTTCTTTTCAATCATTATATCTTTTATTTAATTATCTTTATTTTTATTGTTCTATCCAGACTTTTAGTGTAATGCTAAATAGAACAGTGGTATCAGGTAGCTTTGTCTTTTTTCTTTCATTGTCATTTTTCTTCATTTGATGCTATGTGTGGCTGTGGGCTTTCAGAGGATAACATTTATCATGTTAATAAAGTTCCTTCAGTTTTGCCATGTCCAACAAGTGGTAAATACTGCCACATCCAGCGCAGCTCTGGAGAATGTACCTGAGTGGGAACGGTGGGAGACTGAGAAAAGAAAGAAGACAGAAAGCTGGGATCAGGAGGACCACTGTCTACTGATGGTGGAGCAATGGTGTAGTTTTATTTTTGCAAGCTACTTTTATACAAGAGCATTCAATTGCTGGCTAAAATAAGATTATACTCACCCAACCCACACCCTGCTATGATCTTTTGCAGTTCCATCTGCTCCTGGCTATGAGCATACTCCCTGCTTCTGAGCAACACTGCATTGTCCTGCCCTCCCTTATCAGTTCGTATGTCCACATTCTTAGGAGGGTTCCTTGAGGCGAGGCAACCCTTGGTTGACCTCACAGATTGCAAAGACCTTGTCAGTTTACAGCCAGCTCTCCATAGATTTTTGTTTAAAAAATCATATGTTGATTTAAATGATGTTGATTAATACCAAATCTTCTTTCTGTATATATCATGGAGATCATATGGATTTTCTCCTCAAATCTGTTGACAAATAGATATTTTTCCAACAACAAAGGGAGATTTTTTTTCTCATTAGCTCATTAAGGCTCACTCATTGTTGAAGATTCAACCAGGGTCTGAATATGTACCAGACACCTCCTGTGTGGCACTTCAGATCATCTTGCTCCTGCTTCCTGCTCCGGCCAGTGCTGCCACATGGACTTCAGGGACTTCATGGCACAATCAGACAGTAACCCCCACCCTGTCTCAGATCCTTGCCCTGTCCCTCACCTTGGGCTTCTTGATGTATGGAAGATGAGTTAATACTGTCAAAAGAAAATTTAGAGAGCTTTACTTGATGTGAATAACTTATTGAGCGAGAAATAAACTGAACAGAGAGAATTCAAAACTGTAGGTGGTAGAAACTCAGCTCTCAGCAGGTACCACTGGGTATGTAAAGAAAAAATGAAGGAGGAAAGCCATTTCTTTCTGCTGTGATTGGTTCCTAATGCGCTGGCTGGAAAATTACTGCTTGGCTATCGCCCATGGGAACATAGACTATCACCCATGGGAACGTGACATTCTAACAATAAGCTTTCTGCTTCTGTACCTCCTGCTTGCACAACCGACCTGTGGGTTGATGGTTAGTAAATAGAAGAAAAATAGACTTTTGTGTTCAGACAGAATGAAGAATGGGCTTAAAAATCCTGTACCTCTACATTTCGGTGCTGCTTAATTTGGGATCTGCGTACCCCTGGCAGATCCAGCTGGCTGAATAAAGAGTGTTTCCTATAACTCACTGATTTCTGGTGGTCCGTGTGTCTATCCAGGACTGGCGGCTACAACACTAGAAACTTACACTTCTTGTACAGTGGCCACACTGCATGAGGTTACTTGTTCGAGGCTAATTGGCTAGGAAGGTGTAAGGTCATGCAGACACCAGGAGAGTTTAAGTTATTTTGAGATTTTTGTTTGTTTGTTGTTTGTTTGTTTGTTTTGTGCTGACAATCTATTCAAAAACTATAGAAAAAAAGATGTCATTATTGGTAAATGTCATAATGAGGTGGTTTATAACAGCTCATGCTACTCCTATCCCACTGCAATGGGATTTTTGTTTAAAGTCAGAGTTGAAATTTCAGGGAGATTGGGACAGTGTAAGTTTTGGTTATGTGTCTTTGAGTGTTTAGTCTAGGGGTATATTCAAACTGTGGCCTCCATTTTGGTTTTTCTTGAACATCTTTATTTCCAATATTTATTCTCCCTCTCTTCCTCTCTCTCTCTCTCTTGAATGTATGATACTTATCTTTTCTCTTTGTCAGATATGTCCTCTTATTTTAAGTGTATTAATTTTTCCCCCTATCTGTTTCTTGGACTTCAAATCAACAAATACCTGGAGCTCAGGTAGTTAAACATAATTCTCCTATCAGTTAACACAAAGGAATGAATAATATGAGCATGTTGGAAAAATAGATTAAACTTCTTACTGTTTGATATGAAATACTGGCATTGAAGAAGATAAAAATAAAACTTTAATGATTCCAAAAACGAAAGCATAGATTACAATCTGGTTAATGAGTGTTGTCAATTCAAAGAATATTCGCAGCTAGTCTCTTTATAAGAAAAATTTAAATGTCCTACAGTCCTATAACTCATATGTGGAAAAAACAAATTTAACAATAATTCTAAAAATTTACATGACATTACTAGCTCTAGGTTATAAAGCAAAAAGAAGCTTTATTAAAATACCATTAATTATAATAAATTTAAATTAATCATGCCTGAGGGAAAAAACTTCATTAATATTTTATCTTTTATATAAAAGTGTGATATATTGTTATCATATAAAGTAATCAAGAAGTAGACAGCCAAAAATTTAGGATATAGTATTTTTAAGTGTTTCAGGAATTTACATAATATTTAATATATTATTATGCAATAATAATTATTATATAGTTATAATAATTACATAGTAACATGATTATTAATATATTAATTTAAAAATCCTTTGTTACTTTTTATCTTTTAAAATGTTGTTATTTTGGATGATTTCTCATTTTAAATAAGTACCACTGTACCAAATTTTGTATTTGTAATTAAAACTATTTTTTCTTAAAGAAGACATTCCTCCCAGATTGTATAAACTTCAGGTCCCCCAAAGCCTGGGTTTACCCCGACCTCAGATTTTGTCTTATTGGCCCCAAAGGCATCAAAACCTCAGGTCTTTGTATTCTAGGGCCCATAGCCAAGTCTAATAAATCCCAGGATCTGGTGTCATGAATTCATTCACTTACTAATGTGGATTTCCCTTCTCATTTATGGCATCTAGAGATTTTCTTTTCTGTCAGGCTTGGCTATGCTTTTCTGAAGCATATTTTAAAATACTGGATTCAGTATCTTATGAGTTGAGAAAAAGAAGGCATGCCTACACCAGCTTTATCAGCTATGTGGCTAAAAGTGAACCTCCTTTTTTTTTTTTTATTGATGCACACATACCATAGGATTCAAATTCCCCTTGAATGAATTATGATAATGCTTACATAGGCAATTTAATTTCCAAAGGTGTTTTATAAACTTTGTCTCACTTGACCCATGACAGGACCTACGGAGTAGGTGTGTCAAAAGTGTTATCATCCCTAACAGATGAAGGAAACAGAACCTAGAGATGTGCCTTTTCTGAGGTCACATGGTCGGGAAGTGGGAGGGCTAGGCTTCCACAGAACTGCCTACTCCACCACGACTCTCCCTCCTTTTCACCTGGATTCATAACAAAATAATTCAGCATATTTCTCCAAATCCATGACAGCACAGCCCCTGATGAGTCTGCTCTAGAAAGGGAGAAAAGAATGAAAGGAATTCTCTGTGGCACATCCCAGAATAGCCCCACAAGGTAAACAGTCTTTCCTAATAGAAATCTGTTGGAAAAAAATTATCTTTCTGAACACGGGTCAACTGCTGTTGCTAAAATCGGAGCATGATTAGTTACGACTAAGCCTCTCAAAAAGTGTCATTTCCAAGCAGCTGATTGTAATATGGAAAGAACAGATGGTGCTGGAAGCATCTGCTTCTGGCAGAAAGTTGTAAGTGTTGTCATAGCCTTTTCTGCTTCAAGTCTGACAATAAAACTAGAACTGAGAAATCATGCCCCATCATCCTTCTCAAAAGTTAAACTACTGAGAAGGGATTTTTTTCTATACTGATAGATTCATTTGGTTCCATCTATTCTAGGATTAAGGTGAATTTTGGCAATTTATTATTTATTAAATTTTAAATTAGGAATGTTATGAGCAAACTAACCTTTATTTCATAGATATTTCAATGTCAGAATTTCAAAACCTGTTTTCCAAGAATGAAATTCTTCTATGTGATTAATATCACAAGCTTGTAGCTAGCTCCAAAGCATTTTTGGCTTCTTTGATGATGTGAACCCTGGCAATTACCAATTGTGACTTATACATGATTGCAGATGAAGACTCTTCTGAAATGACAATAAAATTTATTTGAGGGATAATCGGTTTTAAGAACAGGCTTGGAGAAAAAATTAAAAATAGAAACAAATAACTAACAACACTTCTCCAAAATGCATATATCTTCTCCAAAATCCATCGAAGGTACTCATTGGTTGCCTGTCAGAAACACTTTGTAAGGCAGAAAATTACAAAGAGCCACGGCTTCTATGAGGTTAAATGCAGGCTCAAATGCTTAAAAACAGACATGTGCTATTTTAAAAATGAAAAGACTATAATTTGCTGTTTCCAAAAGTATTGGATTATCTCATATTCTTTCTTCCTTCTTCACTGGTAATTTGTCATTACACAAAGGGCATTTAAAATGAAACAGAAGTAAATTCTATGTCCACAAGCCTGACAAAATTGAAGTGTTGCTTGAATGATTTTTTCAAATTTTTATTTTTCAATTAGAGTTGATATTCAATGTTATTTTATGTTAGTTTCAGGTGTGCAGCATAGTGGTTAGACATTTATATAATTTATGAAGTGATTCCTCCCACCCCCGCTGCTACCCAATTAGTCTAGTATTGAATGGTTTTTTAAACACCTACTTTAAAATTTCTGATGGGGGTCTTTCCTTAGCATGACAAGGAATCTGTTGTCATCAGGCTCCCTGTTTCTGATGCTTGTACATTGTTGGTGGTCTGAATATTTACACCTCCTATAGTGGCATCAAGAACTCTTTTTCCTGCCATTCTCAGGGGTTTCCCCAAAGTCTGGCTAATGAGGGTCATCATAGCAGCCTTAATTCATTTGACAGAGAGGATTATGAACTTGGAGCCACCGTGTTACCAGATAATAGAAATCATGAAATCGCATTTCACTGTGACCAAATATCTTCTGTATAACATATTGAAAATCACATACATTCTTGTGTGTTAGTGGCTCCTGAGCTTACTAAGAAACATCTAGTTTTCCAGTAAAATCCCACCTCTCTGGAAGTGAATTCCCACACAGTCTCCCCTATAAGTAAGTATGGTGGACATCTCCTATATTTGTCTGATTAGCAACCTTCCTTTATGCTACTTTTGGGGAAGATTGTGTGGAAAGCAATGAGCCCCTCACTTAGATTCTAGGATGGAAATAGCAGCCCATGGTACACAGTGATGAAACAGCTAATTAAGTTATTGTCTGTGGTCACCTAGGATTTCATGCCAATTGAGGGAGAAGCAATGGAAGTAGTGAAAAAATAGACATCATCTAGAGGTTTGGACTTGGAGTTGAATGACTCTATTTTCTCTATATGCAATAGTCAATGAGACTTTGAATTATCTTCCATTGTAGAGAAGAATGGTCTCCATTTTGAAATTGTATTTATGGACATAAGCAAGTGTATATGCACAGAGTGGACAAGAAGAGAAGGTGGGACATGCCTAAATCTTGATTATCAAGTGCCTAGCATCCCTTCTTTTAGTTTTCAGTCCTACTCATGATTTGGTGGAATGTTTTTCACATCACTCAGCCCTGACTATAGGGCTTACAACCAAGTTAAACCAATCAGAATCTTTCCCTCAGATCTTAAATCTCAACCACAGTTATACAGGGCTGGAAGATGACTGCAGCTGAAGGCTTCAATAGCACTGTTTAAAGAGAAGGCCAATGAACTCCTGCTGTTGAAATTTCTGGGACAAAGAACACTGCTGATGCAGCCCTCTACTTGAATGACATGCAGTTTAATATAAGACATTTATTTACTGATGACCTTCTAGGTACCAGGCACTGTGCCAAATTCTTTCAGATGTATAACATTTCATTTACTTCTTAAAATTGTGTAAAGAAATAATATTACCTTATGAAGCTATAGCAGATACTGTCAGAAGTCACTTCCATCTCTCGAACACATGTGAGTACTCTGGCTGCTCATCTCTGCTGTGCTGAGGCTGTGGCACAGAAATAGCCTGGACGCCCTCTGAACCTGGAGTGGAATAATTCCAAGGTATGTGTTTTGCCTCATTTCTCAGCCTTTCCCCATGGGTTTAGGGTTTTTTTGACATTCAATATTCTTTTATATTAGTTTCGAATGTAAATCATAGTAGTTAGACATTTATATAATTTACAGTGATCCTCCTGACTAGTATCCACCTGGTACTATACATGGTTATTACCATATTATTGACTATATTCCTTATGCTTCACTTTACATCCCCATGACTATTTCAGAATTACCAATTTGTACTTTTTAATCCCTTCACCTTTCTCTTCTACCCCAACCCCCTCTCATCTGACAACCATTAGCTTGTTCCCGTAGGTTTAGTTTTTATCTCCCACTAGACTTATAAAACACCCTTTCCTGGTACCACCCTTACCCTTGATTATTCATTTTTCCCAAATAAAATACTTTCTCTTAAATCCTTGTTTTTGAGTCTTATCCTTGGAGAAACCATCTAAAGCCTGCAGCTCTGATGTTAGATCTATGAAAAGATGTAGCTCAGAATATGGCATGTATTAGACATCGTGGAAATGTTAACCCACCCAGTGTTATAGAGGAAGAAACTGAGACGGAAGCAGGGATTGCCCGGCTAGTAAACAATATATGCAGGATGGCAATTGGAATTTACTCTGCATGACAATTTAGATGTATTATCTAGACCAGGATTTCTCAACCTCAGCATGGTTGACATTTTGAGTTAGACAGTTCTTTGTTGTGGGGACTGTCCTTTGTAACATAGAATGTTTAGCAACATCGCTGGTTGCTATACACTAGATGCCATAGCATGCCACCCCAGTTGTAAGAAGCAAGAACATTTCCAAATTTTGAAATACCCCTGGGAAAAGGAGAGGATTCCTCCATGTTGAAGACCACTGGCCAAGAGCTAGATTCAGGTGTAAAAAACTCAATGATAGCTCAGAGGTCTACACCAATGGTGTAAAAAACTCAATGATAGCTCAGAGGTCTACACCAATGGAGAAAGGCAGAGTGACACACACATAGCTTATTTATTGACCTTGTATAAACCTTTGATTCAATCTTTCATCTTCTGACTCCAAATCTGGCCCACTTTCCGTTAGGCTAGGCTCCCTGAGATCAACTGTTCCATTGTTCTGCTTGTTAGAAAGTTCTTTCCTATTGAGCCCAAATCTACCTCCTGGTAACTTACTTCATCAGCATGCCCTCCAGGGCCATGCAAAAGGCCTAATCCTACTTTATGGAATGGCACTTCAACTATGTGAACACAAGGCTTGTGACCCCTGCTCTATAGATTGACACCAACTATGTGCCAGGTGCTGCAGACACAAAGGAAACAGTTGTAGGACTGTGAGTTCAAACTACTGCATTCTTCCTCAGATAGGAATTAGAGCAGGAATTTTTAAGGGTCTGTGTATTTAGAGCTTCCAGGTAATTCTGATGTGGCCCATCTATAGTCCAGTATTTATGAACCTGGGACCTAATTTATTCCTAATTTATTCCAGGCAATAGAGTTCTGATTAGTTTCTTAAAGCAGCTACCCAAAAGATGATTTCTGAAAGTATTAAAAAGAAACTCTTAAAATAATAAGATATTCCATCTAGGACAAAAAGGTAGACGTTTCTAACCAGTTTCATTTTTGGTAAAATAACTTTTATAAAATTTATACAAAAAAAAAAAAAGCCTAAAAGTAATACCAGAACACATTTGTCAGGCTTACTTCTCCAGATAGTGGGATTTAATTTTTTTCTTATTTGTCCTTATTTTCATTTTAAAGCTTGTAGGATGAACGTGTGTGTGTGTGTGTGTGTGTGTGTAAAAATGTACACACATGTATTCATATACATTGAAATCAGTTTTTAAAAGTTATTTACAAAGTTGTAATGATGGCTGTCTTTTGCTATATCTTATAGGGATCATGACATCTGGTAGAAATAAGTTACAAAAGTGCAGGACACAAGCATAGAACAGGACCATTTAGGGAATAAGAAAAGCATTAGAATAATAGATTTGGAAAAGACTCCAGGTCACCTCCTTTTATTTCATGGAGTGGGAAACAAGACCTAAAGGTCATGGGACAACAGCACATCAGATGAAGATACTGAAACAAAAGAAACAAACATAAAGAAAAAAAAAATGACAGCAGAGAAGAAAGTACCAAGGTTGGGTAAAAAAAAAATAATAAAAATAGGCTCTTACATCTACTCAATTTAAATCACCATTTACTCAGCTCAATGGTTAAACATAGTCCCTCATAAATGTGAATGATTATTTAATACTATTTGCTTGAGGATTTAATTCGCATGCCCTATATTCTATTTTAAGGGTTTCCCGGCTTCCCAAGTGAGTGCACGATCTTCCTCTTTCTCTTTTAACTGCCTCTTATTTCAATTAAATAAATTATAACAGTTTGCTTTTACTTGGAATAATTTTTCTGATCTCCTATTCACTGCTGCCTCAACTCAAAACCCTTTATGTGACTTTAAGGCTTTGACTCGTGTGTCTTCTTATGGATAGATCAGCTCATCTTTTCCTCACAAAAGTTTCCCCTTCTTCTTGGTAGAGTCTTATGTTATTTCTGTGTGCTAGAATCAGGGTCCAGGACAGAGTCTGTGGCAGGCACACCCCTTCCTTCAGCCACAAGAGTTTGGCTAATGAGCACAAAGTTTGGAGGTCTGTAAAAATCCCAACTACCCAACCCCCACTTCTTTTAAAGTGAAATATAAGTCCACATTTCAAACTACATCACAGCAACTGGATACCATAGAAGACAGTCTCTGCTCTACTGGAGTGATTTTTCTGGATCTTTTGAGGGTGATTCTATTTTCTGTTGCAAGGATAGTGTGTGTGTGTGTGTGTGTGTGTGTGTGTGTGTGTGTGTGTGAGAGAGAGAGAGAGAGAGAGAGAGAGAGAGAGAGAGAGAGAGAGAGAGAGAGAGAGAGAGAGAGAGAGAGAGAGAGAGAGAAAGGACGGAGAGGGAGAGGGAGAGAAAATTCTAGCAAAGTAATGTGTCTGGGTACCAGTGGGTAATGCTACTCTAAATAACTTGGACTTCCACTGGCTGGCTTTTGTTCATAAAATGCTAATCCTCTCAGGTGCAGATCTATATAAAACATTGGGGATTAAAGGTACACAGAAATCTCAAATCTCTTCTGCTACATAAGGTAAAGACATGTTTAAATTAACAGTTCAAAATTATTTTGAGGGTACTAACAGGGAGTTATTTAAAAAACTTTCCAAATATTTGTTAAATACTAATTTATGATATATATCATATGATGTGTTGAACTAATAATAAACACTAAACAGATTACTATAGTTATGTTCTAGATTGTTTTTCAATGCACAGCTGTCTTTGGGGAAAAAAATTTCTCATGTCAACTGTAATGATGGGGGAGGGAGTCATTTATTTCAGAAGGAAAGTACCAGCTGATATTTGAAAATAATTCTCCTTTGCTTGCATGCAAGATGAAGAAATGTCTTAAATTTAATGTGCTGGATAGGGGTCCTACAGAGAGTGTTGTATTGCACGACTATTCTAGCTTTGGAAATGATAATCACAGTAGATACCGTCGTGCAAGGTTTTGCATAGATTACCTCTCTCATTCTCACAACTGCCATATGAGGTAGATGTCACCATTACCTACATTTTCAACAAGGATAGTACATGGCAGAGCCAAGATTCAGATGCAGGCTCCTCACCAGAGCACTGAGGCTTCTGCACTAAAAATGCTCTATGGACTCGTGGTCACCAGTCTGCTCTCTTTTAGGGGAAACTTCCTGGAGTTGTGGGAAAGTCAAAAAGAAGGAGCAAGTAAGTATCTCCAAGAGAGAAAAACTTCTGCCAAGCACAGACCCGTAGAGCGCTCTTAGCTGTTTTAGTGAGTTGGAAAATTGGGGTAAACAGTTGCCTATTTGATCTAAAGCCAATGGAAATGTTAAATTACTTACACAGCAGTCTCATTTCTTTGGAATCATGTTGTACATTAATGTAAGGTGTGGAATGGGATCACATTCACTGCAGGGGCTGACTCTCTTGCGTTTTGTTTGTGCACTGGAGTAGGCCGATGCCTGAATGGCTGGATTTCATGTTGTTTTGGGTCAGCTAATTAGTTATGACATGGCTGGTGTGGCTAGTGGCTACCCACGGTTGGCTAACACCACATGTTGGGGCAAGTCATGTGAGTGGAAAATAAACTCAGAATGGTAAACACAGACAAGAAAAACCATTTACATTTTGTGAAAAAAAAAAAAAAACTAGAAAATGTCACTGTGACAGGGAAACATTGTGAGTAATTTCAGGGCAAACTAAGCCATGAAACCCAGGGCGGATGCAAGGCAACTGGAGCTCTATCCCACCTTGAGGTTAGCAAGGCGGATTCTGCAGCTAGATCTCCTGGGGTTGACTCCTGGCTCTGCCACTGGCCAGCTGCATGCTCTTGGGAGGCTTTCTAATCTCTTTGTGCCAAAAGTTATCTCATTTGAGAAAAGGTATAGTAATAGCATCTACTCTATAGGATTTGTTGTGAGGATTAGATGAATCGATTCATGTAAAGAAAGCACTAGAACAGTGCTTGGCAAATGTAGCAATGTCTGGTGTTATTATTTTGATGCTGATCAATGATCCCAACAGTCAGGTCCCCTTTTCTGAATCACGGAGAATTCTCCTGTGCTGTACTAATTACTTTTGCCCTCCTGTTTCTCACTGCAGCCCTAGGAGGTAGGCAGATATTATTATCCCGTTTTTGCTGGTGAGGAAACGGTGAGGAGGGGAGAGTAAGTAAGTTTCCAAGTGTTAGAGTGGAGAGCTAAAGCAGGTGTCCGGCTCTCAGGCCCCAGTGCAATAAAGCCTCAATGAAAAAAGGAGCAGCCATGCTTCTCATCCACGACGTCATTTACCCCTCGATCCATGAGGTGCTCCCAATGGTCATCCGCTGTGCTAGACCGTAAGATTCAGGCCCAAAAACTATCGGAAACACATTTTAGATCCAGCAATGTCGTGCCTGTTCCCCAGCTGCAATTGCTCTATTTTGGCTTTCTTCACGTACAGTATAATTTCGGTCACGTTTAATGGATTCTCTCTACTTTGTTGTGCAAAACTGGACTGGCAGCTCCTTGGGTGGCTGCTTTGCTCTCCTAGGGAACTAAAGTAAAAAGCAGGTGTTCTTCTCAGCTCAGCAGATCATAAGGTGATCAGCTACACCTTTTAAAGCCCTCTGGAAGATTCAAACAACCTGGGGCTGAGCGACTTGGGTCTTGTCCAGTTTTCTCCTCTCCAGTCGGCTCTGGTTATGGACGTGTGTCTGAGCTCTGAGCAGCAGCCTGGGTACCTGGGAAAAGGATCGAGCTCACCAGATGGCTGGCTAGAGGCCAAGGAGGAGGAGACTCTCCAGAAAGATGACACCAGTGGATCCCCAGGAGGTAACCTCCTTCACCACCTCAGCTCTTCTCAGTTGTTTTCCAGTTAACATCAGTGACAAGAATTTCCATTTCCTTTTAACTCCAGATTTTAATTGTTTTATTGAGATCTAATTAATACATAACATTGTTAGTTTTAGGTGTATGACATAATGATTCAATATTTGTATATATTGCAAAATGATCACGATGATAAGTCTAGTTAACACCCATCTAGATTGTTCCTATAGTGAAGCTAAGTAGAAAAATGCCTTTTGGCAAGCATAAGCATAGCATTAAAAGTAATCTTTATTCCTATATCTCATTATTTACTTATCAAAATACACAAATTTGTTTTATATTGTGTGTAAATCTAAGATTGTGTATTTTTGTAACAAGAACTTTTAAAAAGAAATGAAATTGAGATTCATTTCTGCTTTTCACCAAAAGGTATTCCTGGCAGCTATGTCATACAGTGGAACCTTGTAAAGCAGGACAATGTAACCGTTAAGGTTGCATTTCTGGACAGAAACTCAGTAGCTAATAAATAATAAATGTATCAGATAATGTCATAAAGGCCAAGATATAACATTTAAAATATTTACAATCATTTAATAAGGTAAAATTATGTTCCAATTCTACAAAACCAGGGTGTTATTTATTTTTACTAAACTGTTTACATAGAAATGCAACTCTATGTGCCTCTAAAATGTGGTTTCTTTAAAACTATCAAACTAGCACAGATAGGAGACAATATTTAATATGCAATAAACATAAATTTATCTTTGTAGAACAAGAAAAAGTATATGATATTAAAGAATATTTATATGCCCATGTTTCCTTACAAAGTTGATCAGGAAAGTATAACCATCAGCTTATTAACCTGTGAAATAATGAGCCATTCAAAATCAGCCCATTGATTTTTCCTACAGTCTTGAAAGTCCCCAGCTGGTGATATGTGGGAGGAAGAGAAGAATGAACAGTCTGAGTCACAATGGGATAGGGGGGAAGGGCGTAGAAGAGGGAAGTCAGCAGGAGCTGGCATGAGTCCCTCATGGTCTGGTTGCTCCTAGCAGGTACTTGATTGAGAAAAGGGGCACAGCTCTGTATCAATTTCTTGTACCGACTGGCTTGTACCAGCTCTGAATTTCAGTAATTTTGCGAGCGGGTTCATAAACATGGCCATTATTGAAATTTAAGTTACATAAACTTACAGTTAAATAGATTATATAAAAGGCAAAGGTGTATGAAAAAAACTAAGGTAATAAATACTCAAGACTCATCATGAATTATTTTGCTACATTTGATGATCATCTATGCTCTTGAAACTGTTGATGTGCACTGCCTCCAGATGGTACAAGTGCTCCATGATGTGCTGCTCCAATTCTTTGTGACATCTCGCTGATAGTTTAAAATCACCAATCAGGGAGGTAGACAGGATAAAAAGGAATCAAATATAAAATCACCAGAAGTGTTTACACCATGGTAATCAACAAACTCTACAAATCAGTGCTTCTTCACCTCACCCCAAACTAGTCATCAAACATTTACTGGCCACCACAGTTTGTCACTCTGCCTTCTGATTGTCTGTGAAACAGAATTCGGAGTTAGCTTTCCAGATCTATAAGGGAAGCCAGAGACTCTTTGGTCATTTATAAATAATGTATAAGTGTTGTTAGATGTCAGTAGCTTCCCATATTAAGAGGTAGGTTTGGGCCACAGATCTCCTTCCCTCGCCTGTATCCTCCCTACGACCCCAACCAGGGCATGTGACAGGAAAGGACAATATCTCAGGACTGACTTGATAAACTTTTTAGCAGATTCTGGCAAGCTCAGTGCAGTCCCAGGTTTCTGGAAGCCCACCTTTTCGTTCAGGACAGAGAATTTTCCTTCCAGTAAACATTATGCTAGTTTACAAACCAGTCATTTTGCTCACACTGAGGTTGTAGACCATTTCCCAATCTGCCGCATACTGACACTATTTTTTAAGATACAATAAAAATGAATTTCTAGAAAAACGAAATGAAAATACAAAGACATGCAAAATATAAGCCCCATTTTTTTTTTTTTGTAATTAGATTCAACAGACATGGTCAAATTGCTGTAAAAATTCGAAATGCTTACTCCAAGTTTCTGTACTCTTCTTCCTGTGAACCTGTTACAAATGGTTTTCAGATCAGCAGCATAGAACCTTTCTGATGCATGTGGAAAGCAGTGATACCTGCACTAGTCTCGTATCTGCCTCTCAGGGCTGATTCCTTATTAGGTTTCTTCAAAGACCCGCCACCCTTCACCCTCTATTCACGTCCTCCTCCGAGCAGGTGCCCTTTTCCTCTTATTTTATATGATATTTGAGAGCTGCTAGAGTGTGTCATGAGTATAAAGTATTTAGAGCAGTAGTAACTTAATAGCCAGAGCTCATCTGACAACCTCCCCCCAGACCACGGGGCTGGCTCATCTTTGGGTGACCTGTACCTTTTGAGGAGCAGATGAAGGGAGGATTTAAGGAACACGCACCAGCCAACATGTGAGAATGTAACTTCAAGACCTAAAAATAGTCAGGTTCATGTTTGCCTAGGAACTCCTTACACAGACAGTTCGTTCGTGCCACTTTACTTTTCAATGCCGTTTAGCTTTCTCTTGTCATCAAAACAGAGCATGGGGCTAGATCACACCTCTTCTGTCCTCTCCTAAATAGAGGGAAGGACACAGGGCATCCTTTGGCATTTTGTCAGATGATAAAAATGACATATCTAAATTTTATGTGACCGTCACCCGGTATCATTCAGTTTTGTGCCAGTTTGCAGCCATTGTCATTGATTGCATCACCCACTCTGTTTGCGGAAGGAATTCTTAGTCTGTTCCCCTCTTACCAGTTACACCAAGTGTTTATTTGCACCGGATCAACAAATTGTAAAACCTATTTCATTTTCTGTCCTACAGATTATAACAAGATAGAACCATCTCTTCACAGCCTCCAGAAATTTGTTCCTACAAATTATGCCAGCTACACTCAGGAGTATTATCTGTTTGCAGGCAAGAAGATTGTCATTCAAGAGTCGATAGAGAGCTACGGAGCGGTGGTGTGGCCAGGGGTGAGAGTGCTCTTACCCTGGGACGGCAGGGTTTCTGGAGATGATAGTAACACTTCCATCCACCTGTGCTGCCTTGGACAGCTCGTCAAGTGCTTTCACATCCTGCGCTTCTCCAACCGAGGGTTAATTGTAGATCCCCAGCCATGTGGGCAGTGTGCTTGGGCTCCACCAATGCACGGCATCTGCCCCATAAGCATTAATTTTCATCTATGCTTTATTCTTAAAACATGATTCTTTATATTAATATTAACTTGAAAATATCATGAAGTAGGGTGAAAAATTCATATGAGTTGTTAAGAAAAAACATTAGGTCTTTAGATTTTGCAGTACATGCCACTGGGCCACTCCCACAGACCCTCAGGTGCTCATTTGTTTTCCACACCGTGGATATTCCTTCTGGTAAACGTTTAGGAAGCATTACTCCATCTCACGTTCTCCCTACAACAGCCCCGTGAGGATGGCACTGAATTGGGGGAAACACTCTGAATTTAGAGCCAGAAAACTTGCTCTTTCCTGGCTGTGTGGTCGTGGATGTTCAGTTCACCTCCATTGACCTTTGTTCCCATTTTTAAAGCTGGGGGAGTGGTAAGATCCAGTTCTCAAGATGGTCATGAGAGTTCAGTGTGATGGTACACCTGAGCTCCTGTCAACTGCAACTGTTAATGTAGTAATATTCATTAACAATAGCAAATTAATGAATCAATGAAGGAAAGTTCACTGATTCGGTAAAGCTGTTCCACAGGGGGCATGACGCAGAACCAGGCTATGACAGTGGCCTTGGAATCCAGCACCATCATTTTTGCCATTGCAGAGGTCTTCAGCCTGTGCTTAGAGAGGATCCCAATCAGAACAGCACAGTTGTTAGTTAGCGTGGATGCGAATCATAGTGGGATCATGTTAAAATGCAGATCTGATTCAGGAGGTCTGGGGGTGGGTGGAGGGGTCTGCGCCTCTGCATTCCTTAGATGATCCCAGGTGATACAGAGCTGCTAGTCCAGGGACCACGCATACATTGAGTCGTTGTGATTAGAGGTTACATGGAGCTCTCTCAGAGCAATCTGAGGTACTGGTGGCAATTGCAAGGGAGAGCAGGAGGTGGGGAAAAAAGGGAGGGACAGACAAAGGGCTCCAAGCTCTTAGAGCTCCACCCTTTCATTCTCCCTGTAACCAAAGAAGCTAGATTTTTACCCTCTATGCATATAAGTATGATTGCCTTCCAACGAAGGCTTTTCTTTGGTTTAACAATGAATTTGGAAACTACCAAACTACTGCACAGTTTCCTATTATATTTGGCAAATAAATAACTAAAGAAGAGGTTCAGAATTAGGAATGGAAAAAGAATATTTGTCCACTGGACTATTTTTTTCTCAATAAGGCCTCAGCTCCTCATGCACCAAACCCTGACCTCTCTTGGGACCTCAATTCCCTAAAAGCTACAAAAGAAGGTTTATGTAAAGTGGGAAAATATCCTTTTCGTGTGATTTCAAATGCAGCCTTCGGTGAAAGAGATCCTTTAGGAGTTTGCTAATAAGGCTGGCAAGGGGTGGGGAAACATTTGCAATGTCAAAAGATGTAGCTGTTCCCAAAGAGAGCCTTTTCTCCAGATGGCACCCCAATAGGGCCAGCCTCTTACAGAGCAGGGCACTCGAGGAAGGAAGCCTACAGTGGGCCATCTCTTCAGAAAATCCCTCAAAGCATATGTCCTTTTGATGGCTCTTGGTGACACTGTCTTCCTAATATTGAAACCCCACTTAGCAAATAATTACCCTTTCTTCTCAAGGGATGTTTGATTTCCTATATAAAAAGCTACCTTAATTTATTCACATATATTTTTTTTAACATTTCCTTGCTACTACTCAGTATGGTCCCTGAACCAGCAGCACTGGCATCACCTGGGGGCTCATTAGATAGAAATACAGTCTTGAGCCCCTTGATCCAGGTCTGCTGCACAAGGATGTGTGCCTTTAACCAGGCCACCAGATGATTAGTGTGCACACTAGTTTGGGAAGTACTGTTTGGATAGTCTGTTTCTTAGAGGAACTACTCTGAAAAAAAACAAAAACAAAAGCAAAAACAAAAAACTGCCCAGAAATCCAGAATAGCAAAGTACTAACCCACTTGAGTTTTGATAGAGGATAGCGGAGATGTGTTGAGGAAGTTATACATTTTTAAAACAGTAAGATGCCTGACGTGACTAGACATGAGCAAGAAGTTGCTGTTCTGTGGCCTCATGTCCCAGATTTGTAAGAGATGAGCTGATCTTCCTGTTCCTAATCTTCATGTTGATCAAAGGTCTTCTGGTGCACGTGATTTAACAAATGAATTTCTTTCGTTCCTTTGATGCCTATTATAATTTTTATATTCCAGAAGTCCAAATATGAAATTTAATGTAATTTTGATTCTTATTAACCCTTTGATCAACTGAAACTATTAACAACCTGTCTTACAGTATTTAACTTGGGGTAGGGAATTGGAGTCACTACTGGTTTTCAGTGTTCCAATGCCTAGATGACAACTGTGAATATTTTTTAGGCTACAGCTCTGTGTCAGTATTTGGAAGAACATACAGAGGAATTGAATCTTCAAGATGCTAAAATACTTGAAATTGGTGCTGGACCAGGCCTTGTTTCCACTGTAGCCAGTATTTTAGGTTCGTTTATTTCTTTATTCCTGACATTGTTTCAAAAGAACTTCATTGTGACAAAAACGATAATGAGTGCTTACTGGCTTACTGTGTCAGGCTGTGATTTAGGTGCCTGGCCATGATTTTACTCGTTGAACTCCCCCACTCTCCCCCATATCATGAGGCAGAATTACTGCTGTTATTCTCAGAGATAAGATAATTGTGTCTTAGAGAGATTAAGTAACTTGCCCAGTACACTCTATTACCATAAGATGAAATTGAAATTCTGGAGGCGTGCCTTTCAAATCTCTGTTGTAAACAACTATGTTATGCTGTCTTTGATTTTTCTTACAAATACTATAACTAACATTTGAAGGAAGCAAGTGAATTTATCCAAAGTGAAGACAGATTTACATCCAAAATGCAGATTGTACATTCTTGGGCAGTGGGCAATAAATCTGGCATACTTCTACCTACATTATTACAGTTCTTTTAAAAACAACTTGAAAATATGGTGATCTATTTTGTGAACTACTGTCACTAGCTTTAACATGCCTAAGAATTAATTTAATAAATTTAGATAAGGGGGAGAGTCATATAAAATAGATTATTGTTTGTGGAATGTAAACTAGGTACTGATTACTTCACATAAGAGAAAAAATAAAATCTTCAGATAAATACAATTTAGAAAAAACATTATGGATTATTATATTAAGCAGATGCTAAGAATCTTAGTATGTTTAGCTAACTATCCTGAAGTCTCCCAACACTGCACCACTGTTTAACTTAGTTTCTTAAAAGATGGCACCATGAATCTACTTCAGCGGTTCTCAACCAAATGTCATTTTGCCCCACAAAGGACATTCAGCCATGTCTGGAGACATTTTTGATTGTCATGACTTGGGGGTGGGGTGGGGAGTTGCTAGTGGCAACTAGTGAATGGAGACCAGAGATGCTGCCAAATATCTTACAGTATACGAAGCGGGCCCCCCACAAGAATTATCCAGCAAGAATTATGTCAAATACATCTAGCCCATATGTTAATAGGGCCAAGGTTGAGAAGCCCAGTTCTATTTTTTTTGTTTGTTTGTTTGTTTCTCTCTGAGAGTATATGTCCACAGTGGCTGCCCAATGATTCTAGATAATTATTATACTTTTCCTCTTTATTTCTTAGGAGCTCAAGTCACAGCAACGGATATGCCTGATGTCCTAGGAAACCTTCAGTACAACCTTCTAAAGAACACACTAAACTGTGCAGCACATCTGCCTGAAGTGAAAGAACTGGTATGGGGAGAAGGCCTGGAACAAAACTTCCCCAAGTCGACTTTTTATTATGATTACATTCTGGCCTCTGATGTGGTCTACCACCATTATTTCCTGGACAAGCTGCTTGCTACCATGGTATACCTTTGCCAGCAAGGAACAGTGATGCTTTGGGCAAACAAATTCAGATTCAGCACTGATTATGAATTTTTGGATAAATTCAAGCAAGTTTTTGATACAACATTCTTGGCTGAATTTCCAGAGTCATCAGTTAAAATTTTTAAAGGAACATTAAAATGGGACTAAATTACACAAGATGCTTTTTAAAAACTAGTAGTGCTTTTGAGTAGCGCTAGTATTTATTGTCAATAAAACACTTACGAGATTGAGAAGATAATGCATAAAAACAACTTGTTTGAATAAACAGAACTAAATATTATAGCAGCTTTCTAAACTAACCTGTTTAAGATAATCTGGTTAATCTCTATCTGCAAAGAGTAACATGAAAACATAAAACAGTTTGCTGTTTCAATTAAATGCTTAATAATTTTTACATGAATAAATTAATAAACAAGTGGATTTCCTCCGTGTTATTTCTACTGTAGAGCACAGTTTTAAACTTGTCAATATACTTTTGTCTCATGCTTTTTGAAACTAAACTTGATAGGGTCCTTATATCTTAATTTAAAGAATCTACTTATATAAATTTTAGCTGTAGCAAAGGGAGAGGATATTGATAGAAAACTTTAGGTTTAACAATGACTAAAAGTGAAAAATATGGAAACAGTGCTGGAACAGGGATGCTATCTTAGGAACTTCTTAAGAGAATTTAATCTACAAATACTCTTCCTCAGTGCCAATTGCTGAGGACTAGTTAGATTTCTGGACTGTCTGATGTTTTTTAAATTAAAATTTCTTAGAAAATTAGAAAAGAATGAAATTTTATTTGTTCTTATTAAGGAAGGCTATAAAAAAATCTAAAACAAACATCACAATTATAAAATGCTAGAAGTTTCTCTCTTGAGATAGGGAAAAAGACTTAAAATTTTAGTTCACCACCATTGGAGATTTTAGCCAATCTAGTCAAATAAATAAAAGAAATAAAACATGAAAATTCAGAATTATTCATGGATGACATGATTATTTATTTAGGACAGGGTTAGCAAGCTTTTTCTGTAAAGGGCCAGATGATAAATATTTTAAGCTTTGCAGAACAGACACTGTTTCTGCAGCATTTTCTTTGTTTTGTTTTGTTTTTAAAGTCATTTATAAAAATGCATTAACCATTCTTAGCTTGTGGGCCCTGTAAAAACAGGCTATGTGTTGGATTTGGCCCACAGGCCATAGTTTGCTTACCCCTGAAACTGCAGATAATTTACAATGGAATTATTGAAATTTACAAAAGTTTTGCAAGGTTTCCAAATGTCAATATACAAAGCTTAAATGTATTTGTAAATTTTAACTACAAATACTCAGAAAATAAAACTTAAATAGAAATAATTTATAAAGGCTATCTCAAATACTTAGTAATAAATCTAATAAAAGATATGCAAGGACACTATGCAGTACTGAGATAAATTAAAGATAACCTAAGTAAATGCAAAGACATACCAAGTTATCGAATTAAAAGCCATTTCAAAGATGTCAGTTTTCTCCAGGTTGATCAACAGATTATGGGTAGTCACATGTAATCTTCCCTGTAAAACTTGTCAAGCTGATTCTAAAATTATATAAAGATGAAAAGTCCAAGATGAGAAAAGGTACTCTTGAAGAAGAACCGGTGGGAAGATTTGCTTTACAAGAAATCAAGAGATATTTTAAAGATGTAATAATTGAAACAACTATTGGTATTAGTCGCTAATACTAATACCCATTGGTATTGCTTCATACAAACATACACACACACACACACACACACACACACACACACACACAAAGGTATTTCTTAAAGTAAACCTTAAGGTCAACTATGAAACAACATAAATAGCTATAAATTTAAAGACAAATTAATATAAATATCTAAAAATTTTAAGACTAAAAAGACAATTAGTATAAATATTAGTATAAACAATCCAAATATCCAGCAACCAATTAAAATGAATGCTAAACATAAATAAAATGGTTAAAACTATAAAAACTGTAAAACTTCTAAAAAAATAGAATAAAATTTATATTACTTTGGATTAGATAAAACACGAAAAAAACACAACTCTTATCGAAATTAAACTTTTGCTCCTCAAAAGACTCTATAAAAAAATGCACTGAAAAAAACATTTGCAAAACATATATCTGATAAATGACATGTATCCAAAATAGAAAAAGAATTCTTACAACTCAGTGACAGACAATCCCATGAAAAAAAATGGGTAAAAAATTTGAACAGAAACCTTACCAAAAACAATTAGTCAAATATCTAATAAACTTGTTATGTATTAGGGAAATGCAAAATAAAACCACAATGAAATACCAGTACAAAACCACTAGAATGGCCAAAGTTGAAAAGGTGACAAATACCAAGTGTTGACAAGGAGGTGCAAAATCTGTAAATCTCTAGTGGAAATGTAAAATACCAGCATTTTATGCCAGTACCATTTTAGTTTAATAGTTTTTTTAAAAATGTTAAAAAGATACTCAGCAATTTCATTCCTAGGTATTTACCCAAGATAAATTAAAACATCTGCCCATACAAAGAAAACAACCACCACCACCTTGTAAATAAATATTCAGAGCAGTATTATTTACAATAACCTCTGATATAAGCAATTCAAATATTCAGCAACCAGTGAATGAGTAAACAAAATGTAGAACATCACACAATGAAATATTGCTCAGGAAAAAAGAGAAATAAGTATCTGATACAAACAACATGGGTGAAATTCAAGGACATTAAACTAAATGGAAGACATAAAGAACACATATAGTACGATTTCGTTCATATAAAATTTCTAGCAAAGTCAAACTGTAGAGATAGAAAGCAAGTCATTGGTTGTCAGGGGCTAAGGATGGGAATGGAGACTGACTACAAAATGGGTCAAAGGAACTTTGATAAAAATGTTCTAAAATTTAATTGTGTTGATTGCACTACAGACATTGAAATGTGCAATTTTTGGTGCATTTTTTGGTATGTTAATCATAACTCAATAAAGTAACATAAAACTCTAAAAAAAACTCATGCTTTGCCCCATTATGTTATGCAAATTCACTTTCAAATCTCCTCTTTCAAGTACACTGCGTAGAGAAACCTATTAAGAAAAATATAGATTTAGGGACCTGTCCCCAAATCTTTCCTTAAAACTTACAAATGGATTTCTTTCACATTCCCAGGACAAATGGATATGATGATCATATGCTTATTTTCTTATTTTCTAAGTGAATAGAAAAGCTGCCCCTTGAGAAAAGCTGGATTGGTTATAATTTTTGACTTTAAACTTTTATTATAAAAAACTTTAAATATATAGAAATAGATGCATTGTATAATTTAAATGTGTGCAGTTTATTGTATGGCAACTATAGCTCAATAATGCTTTTTTAAATAAGTAGATAAAAGTATTTTAAATCTCTATGCTCATGTTTTCAATTTATATGGAAAATCTTGTTTCATCTATAGCTCCACCCACTTTTCTACTCCTCTTTAATTTGAAGTGACATATCCTTTCTTCTGTATATTCTGTTCACATCTAAGACACATAACCATATTATCACATCTATACTTTATATACAATTTTTGTATTTATTAACATATTTAAAAATTATTTTCCAATTTCCAATTATCTCGTAAATGTTATGATTTAGTTTATTTGAATGAGGACCCAAATAAGGACCACAGGTGATTATTTGATTGGCATGTCCCTTAAATTTCTTTCGATCTTGCCATTTACTTGTTGAAGAAGCTGAGTTGTTGTCCTGTAGCATTTCTACCTGCTGATTAAGCTGCCTACATCATGAGCATATCCTTTAATGTCCCTCTATCTTCTGTTCTTCCTGTAAATTGTACATTTTAAGGACTAGGGCTTAGAACCATCCAGGCCAAGTCCAGTCTAGATCAAACTCTAGCCAAGTTATACTTGTGAGTGAACAATGATTCTTGTTGAAAGCCACTGAGTTTTGAGGTACTTGGTACAGAGTCATTGAGGCATATGTTAAGAACTTTAAAAACATACATAACATGAAAGAATTATAGAAGGTATTTCCAGTTGCTTGTATTCTATTCACACTTTGGATATGACCTGGCATAGTGAGAATCTAGAATGAATTTGTGATTGGAAATACAGGCAATCCTATCTGCATAGTGAAATGACATCTGGTTTTGATACTGGAACTGTATTGTTTGATCCTATGGCTTAAATGAATTATACACTTGCTTAATTCTTTGAAATCCTTTCACAATAGCCATTCTAAACGATACTAAAACACCTGAGCAGAGTAGGGTGCAGCCAGCTCCCTGCCACAGAAGGGGTAGACAATTTCACATCAGATGGTCTGGCTGCTGCTAGGTGAGCCTATAAGGAGGGCCCAGCCACTATTGCACCTGGAGCTCCATTCCTTTTTTGAGTAGTTTATACAAAACCCACCATGGGCTTCATCTCTGCTTCTACATTAAAAAATATAGAAAAACAACAACAAAACCCTGAAAAAAAGTGTTATTAGGGAGGTCTGGAATGATGGTGGTTTTGTGTAAAAATGTTGTATTTGAAGGATCCTTGAATTAATCATATCTTGACATAACTGAGAAGGTAGTATTTAAAAATATATGTATTACCATGAAGTTTCTAACTATAAAATTACATTAAAATTGAATACTAAATTCATGTGCTAAAAAGTGTGGTGTCACTAAAATGGTGGACCATTTTGTAAGAACCTTTGAAATTCTTTCTCCATTAAAGCAACGAGGAAACCAGCAAAAAGGTAACCAGTCATACAGCAATGAAGCATGTTTGCTCAGTAAAAAGGGAGAATTGAGTAAGAACAGTGTACTTTGTAATATTTTAAACTCCCCTGTCCCCATTTCATCTCCAACTCTGGTAGTCTTGAAAACCAGCAGACTGGCAGGGAGTGAGCCAAATAGGGCTGGAAGCTCATCAAAGGTGCATACCCAAGGAACTGTCATTATTTGACTTGTCTGGTTTCCATAGAAGATCCTATGTGCAAGGTCATCTTTATTAGTAGACTGGACTCAGATCTTAGGCCCAGAAGCCTTTTCCAAGGAATGTTTGTCCAGATAATTCCAGGCAATTATATGATTTTGTGGCTGCCTGAGATGATGGATTAACAGTTGGGACTAATCCAAAAGCTGAACTGTTGGGAAATGAGATGTTCACAGGGGCTTGGAAAGCTCTGACATATTCCCACATTATCTAAACATGGTAGAGCTGTACACATCCTCAGAAAAGACTTAGGACCCACACTCTCACGTCTGGCTGACCCCAATGCTCTGTGAAATCAGGTAGTACTTACCAGATATGGCAAAAGCTGGGTAATTAGTCAATCAGCATGTGCCCTTGGGAAGTCACCTATTTTTTCTGAGCGTCTCAATTTCCTCATTGGACTGAACCCCTATATGCGTGGACCTGCATGTGTGTAGGTAAAAGTATGTGTGTTTGTGAGGGAACATGCCTGTGGCTGTTCATGGATAAATAGTTCAGAAATTGTATGCAAAATGTTTGCATTCATGTTATTTTTTTTATAAAAGCTCTGTTTTTATCAGGTAAAGGGGTCAACTGTGTCCAAAAAGTTACGAATGACCAGACAAGATTACTGGCAGGTCTTCTACAGCAGTAAATTCTAAGGGAACAAGATTTAAAAATTACACACACACACACACACACACACACACACACTTACTGTAAGTGCGTAGAGGCTTTTTAATATGTCTGTGTGTATCTGGTGATTATTTTATGGATAAAGGATGAGAGAAACTAGTAGCCAGGAAAGATAAAAGTGATAAAAAGTTAAACATACACAAAATTTACAGTAAGCACTGGAAATCTATTGCAAGACTGTAAGAAACATTATAAATTATCTCATTTAATTTTTTGTCTATGGATTTATTACTTTTCTAATCCCAAACTTTATTTATGAAAAATTAAGACAAACTTTAAGAAGCTTCAATGTTCACTTTTATTATTTATTAAAAAATTAAGGTATCAGAGTGTATATGGTATACTGTGATCTTGGTTTTGCACATTTATTCACGTGTTTACATTATTTCAACATTAATAAACATACCATATGTGTATCTTTACAATACCTGATAAAGATTAAGCTATCTGGCACTTATACATGTATCATTAGTTCATTCTGATGCTCTCCATGTCAAGAGGATGTTAAAAATGATTGGCCTGAAATAAGTATAAGTCGAAGATTCACTGAAGCAGTTATGCTCCAGCAATTGCCACGCATTTATGCCCCTTTAATTTTTTTCCCCTTAATTGAATATAAATGTTTTCAAGAAAAAAAAATCAGGAAGTGAAGATCTGTTACTTTTTAGTCCAATAAATAATTTTAGCTACACTTAATGTAGCTTTTTTAAGGCCTTCATACAATTGAAAAAATTAAAGTTGAGCATGTTAAAACCCTGTTCATTTATAGAATAAAAAAAAAAAAAGAATTTTACAGGTTTGCAGTTAAAAGTAATTGTTCAAAACTTATCATGCATGTAATAGCTGCAACCCAACTGAAAGTTCTTGGTGCTGGCAGTCAGGGCACAGCCCAATGCCAGCAATGTGAGGCATTAAGAAAACACCATGATGTCAGAGGTCTAGATTTACATGTATTAAGCCACACGCCAGCAAATTCTCTAATACACAGCATTTTAATAATCAGTATTTGATAGCGGATCAAAACATGCATTAGACTAAAAATGCCACAAATTTGTTTTTATATTCTTTCACTATAAAACTTTTTTTTAAAATTTGAAGTCTTGGTTGCCATTTTAGAACACACAATAATCAGGAGGATACATGATGGGGAGCCAGTTTTCAGTAAAAGATGCACAATGGGTCCATCCAAGTAACTTCATCAGCTATAACAAAACACACCAATATAGTATTAAGGTAAAAAAACAGATTTTTCAAGTTCAATATTTAGGGCTAATTCTGTACTAAATATTTAGAACTAATATAGTAGCAGTTTGCAGAACTTTCCTTCCTTCCCATCCACCTTCTTTCTTACCAACCAATATTCCTTACTATCAACTAATCAACTTTCCTACCAACCAACATATCCTGGTGATTATTTTCAGCCCTGCCAATCTTCCTTCTTACCTTTCTGTTTTTCTTCCCAATTAACTTACTTGCGCCCTTCCTTCCTACCAACTTAGTTTCCTTTCATTCATTTTTTTTCTGAGTGCCCACTTTTAGTCAAACACTATTCTAGGAACTGGAAAAACAGCACTGAACTTATTTCCCTTCTTACAGAAAACCTATGTTCTATTCAGGAATACAAAATAATAAAGAAGCAAATTAATGAACTGATGAATAAACAAGTAAATAATTAAGATATATATTAGGTATACAGTAAAAATAAAGCGATATAATACAGAGTGATTGGAAAGTTAGATAGTCAAGAAAAGGATCTCTGAGGAGGTGAAACTTAAGCTGAAATCTGAATGACAGGAAGAAACCTACTCTGTGTAAATCTGGGGAAAAGCTTTCCTTATAGCTGGAATAGTTAGGTCCTCCTGTGGAAAGCGCAGGGCTGTTTTAGCCAAGCAGAGAGGAGGCTAGTATGGTAGAAGCAGAGTGAATAGGAGAAGTATGATCTGAGATATGGCTGAGAGAAAGGCAGAAGCTAGATCACAGGGGCTTTATGGGGCACAGTGAGGAGTCTGGATTTTATTCTAAATGTGGAGATTCACCAGGTGTCTAAAGCCATCTTTTCCAACTGTCGTGTGCAGAAAAGATAATAGGGGAGCAGAGTGGAGAGGAGACAAGTTACAAAATATCTCTGATATGAATATCTGGGTGGATCACTGGCTTCACAAATGTGAAACCTCGCAGATTATAGCCTATGTGATGATAATCACACTGGACACATTAAAAATTCCAGAAAGAGTTCTCTTAACCTATTCAAAGATCTGAAGGAGCTAATATAAAATGTCTTACAATTTAGAAGGATTGGTAAAGTATACAAAAATGCTCTAAGAGTAAAGACAACCTACGATTTAATCAAAAATTTCCACAGGAATTTACTGGTCAGTTTTATATCCAAAGAATACCTTAAATATAAAGAACAGACTATTGGCCGCTTCTGGAATAATCAATGTCCCCCAAACTCCCTATACCCTTTAGCATAAACCAATTAGGTATGTACAAAGACAAGGTGAGGCTAAAACAATTTCTATGGAAATCTGTAGTTTTTCCACTTGGCAATTAAATTCCACAGGTAGCTCAACAATAGACTTTCTCTGCTTATAATGTGACATATGATAAAAATAATGGCCTATCATTTCAAATGAATAAAATCAAATGTAAAACTCTAAAAGCTCAACCATTTTAGAATTAAGCCAACATGTGTTTAAAGGAATTACTGTTTCCTTCATAAAGGAAAACTTTGTCTTCTAACTATATATCAAGTTCATAATGCATTTTGCCTACGTTGAAAACACTTGAGGCTAAGTTGCAGTTGAAAACAATCTGGGCATGGCTATTGGCTAAGTTATACAATTACACATTTTAACTTAGTGTACGTTATTTCCTTCTATACACCTAGGTTATCTCTGGAAAGCTACGTAAGAAGCTGATAACAGTAATTGCCTTTGGAGAGATCTTGATAGCTGGAGAACTGGAAGGAGATTTCATACTACATTTATTCCCTTTGGTACTTTCTGAATGCTGAACCATGTAAATTTTGCAAATCTGTTAATTAATGGATACATGTGAATATACATATACATATACTTTTTAAATTTTATTATATCATCTGATGGGATCATATCCTAAGCAAGTGCCTTAAACTACAGTATTTGGATATTTCAAGTAATAAAGTTTATATCCGGAGTGGGGGACAGGGAGAGAAAACACCTGAGGCTAAATACAAGTTTTCTAGACAGGAGTAAAAAATGTTTAAAATTTATATAGCTTATTGACTGTCTCTCATGCATGTATTTTTACAGTTCACTAGAGTGAAAATTAGCCATGAGAAAGTCAGTACTATTATTATCAACACCATGAGGCTTTTTAGTTACCTTATCACTATGCAGTACTGAAGTGACCTTTAATGGTGACAATTTAAATATCACTTACTTGAATACAATTTTTCCAGTTTTCTTTTGTTGGTTTTTCTTCTACAAGTTTAGTTGCAAATTTAAGGCCTCTCCCATACATTTTATTTACTAATGCATGCTTGTATGCAAATGTCAAAACCTATAATGTAAAACAAGATAAAGCTTATTTATGAGATATTTACATTTTAAGGCATGTAGTTTTAATAATGAAAGAATTAGGCTTTTGCAGAAGCATAGTTTTTAAAATGAACCTGTCATATCAAGTAATTTCAAAAACTTTTTAGAAGAACAATTAATATTTTCAAAAGAGATGGGTATTCCACAGAACAGATATTTATCTTGGGGGGGGAAATTGTTATGATAAATCGTTAATTGTTGGAATCCATACCAAAATACCTCTTCATGCAAAAGAAAGCAGGACTAAGATAAATGATTACAATAATGCAAATTACTATAGTTAATCTTCAAAACAAGTATCTATCTACCAAAACAAAATAACTTTTTGTGCTGAGAGAAAATTCTATTGATTTCACTTATTATTTTTTTAATCTCCAGAGAAAAGGAATATTGACAAAAACTTGTAGTTTTATAATCTCTACTGTAAGAGTTATAGTAGAGAGATAAGAGAGATTTTAAAATGTTTTTATAACCAAAATCCAAAAAAGTTTATCTATATTACTTTTTCTAAACTGAATTTTAAAATTGATTAGCTATAAATCAAGATGATAATTATTTAGTAAAGTTTGAGGAAAATGACTAATGTCTAAACTAATCAGAATACCTTCCTACCCCCAACAAATTAGCACATAAATAGATGTGGGAAGGTATAAAGACGATTTGTAGAAGATGTTCTGAATTTTAGCTTCATACATAACTGACTGGCTTAAACAAAAGACCACTACATACATTCTTAAACTGTTTTTCAAATTAGTGTGGCAAAACAGTCATTTTGCAGACAGATAAAATAATAGTAACAAATGGTTTTAAACAGTTAAGACAGATATGAGATGTCCTCTTCTGACCAGTCAACTGAGAAAGAGAAAACAGTAGGTAAAGGAACACAACAGAAGTTTGTGAAGTAATCACTAAGAACTGTGCGAAAATAAGAAGCATAAAGGTTACCTTATTGTCAAAAAGATCAGTCCATTTTGTAGTTTCCCAAAAAGTTTCCATCAGAGTATCCAAAGTACTTTCTCCTTCTTCCTCTCTTCCTTCTGCATCACCTGAAATAGCCCCATCTTCATCCTGTGTGTGAAGGAGATGGTCGGCCAGGGCGCATCCTTTTCTACAAAGGGCATCTACGAGGGTGGATTTTTGTTTGTCCATGTCACTGCACAACAAATTAAAAAATATTTATAGTTAAGTAAAATTTCTTGAAAAGTACAGCCTTATCTGCAATGAAATTCATGCATTCTTTTGCTTGATATTTATAATGCAGAAATCTTGTATAGCCATGTATATACATTTGTATTGCACATCAAATAAAATTCCTTATTTCTAATACATATCAAATGAGCCATTATTTTATACAGATTAAATGAGTTAAGATAACTGGACTTGGCTGAAACAGAAGCCATAAGCAATAAAGTTGAAATATTATTTGGTTCTAAATTCTGTCAGCTCCATAACTCGATCAGAACGATAAGTATGTAGATTTCTTATAAAAAGCAATTATTATATATTTGCCTCTGTGTATGTACAGATGTACAGAGCTTCTTCCAGTTATGAACTTTTCATAACAAATATAATGCTTTTTCTGAATGTGCCGCTGTTTTAGCATTTTCACATAACTCATTTAGCATTTTAACATATTAACTCACTGATACTCATAACAATTTATGAGTATGATACAATTAATTGACTTCATTTTGCAAAGGAGGTAACTGAGGCACAAAGAGATAAACTGATTTGTTCAAGGTCCTATAGTTAGAAAGTAGCAGATTCAGATTTCTAAGCTACTTAGAGTCTGGTTCTGGAATCCTTGCCCTCAATCACTGTGATAAAACTGCCTTGCTCCAAGGCAGGCATCTTTGTTTTCTTCTAATGTATTCCAAGGGCCCAGAACAATGCCTGGTACAGAACAGACAATAAATCACTCTTGAATGAAATATAATAACAACCTACATTCCAGAGGACAGTATTAGTCTTTAGAAGGCTTGCTTATTTGAGACATTTCATTCAATTCATGACAGATACTTGTAAATATAATGAGTATGATGAAAGAATAAGGCATAGTAATCTTCTCAAGATTAGGGTAGAAATATAAGGAGTTGCTTACCAAGAAATGAAAGGGTACAGGCTTAGGAGACAGCCGCTCATCTGAATCCTGGCTTTCCCACTACCTACTACTGTCACCACAGGCAAGTCATTTAATCTCTGAGCTTCAGTTTGCTCTTCTATAAAAATGGGGTAAAAATGTCCCTACTTTGCATGTTGTTTAGAGGATTAAATTTAAATAAGACATTGTATTTGAAAATGCCCCAAATACTCTCTTATACATAATTGGCGCTTCATAAATGGTGGCTACATTATTAACGATAACGACGACAAATTGGAAATGTTTTGAGATTGTTCCTTTGGAAAGTGTAATAGAGTGCTAATAATGGCCAAAAACCAACTCTGAACAAATTTCATTCTGCTTGAAAAGTACTACTGTAAGATTCATAAGATCCTCTAATATCGGTATAAACAATGCCAAGAAATCTAGTGGTTTAGAATGTATTTAATATAGGAAAAAATATTCTGATGGAAGCAGATGGAATCTTAAAGGGAAATTATAGTACTTTTCGCCAGCCTGAACAGTTTCAGTTTATTAGTTATAATAACTATGAGAGAATGAGGATATCTACTCTTATAAATTAATGACCCCCATAGGTTGAAAATAAACCAAAGTGACAGAAAAAATTGATATTGAGAGAGTCATTATGAGGTGATGGTAAGTTTTCATACAAGGGTGAAAGTGAGAGCGGCTGGACCATTCCACAAACATATGGAAACCCACTCTTACATGGAGGAAGCCATACCACTTACACACCGAGCTAAGCTTCTCTGTTTTACATATCACATTAGGGTTTACAAAGGCAAAACTATAAACTCTCCTCTTCCCTTCCCTCCAGGTAATAATGTAAGTCCAATTCCATAAAACTGAAGTTGTTAGATAATGGTTTTAACCTAATTTTATTTTTTATCCTTTAACAGGCATTATAAACTAAAAGAGTTTTTCATGCTATTGGTGATATAATACTTTAACAATTAATTTTATAGGGTGCTATGTCCTCTCCACATATCCAGTTCACACAAATCCCCAAGTGCCTGGACTGCTTGATCACAGCTACTCAAATCTCCCCACCATGACAGCACCTAATAGTAAACATGAAAACTATTTCTTTTGCTTAATCTTAAATAATTGGAGACAATTATTATAAAATATCTAAAGAGGGTATATCCAAATTTGATAATTCTAATAATATAAGAAATATCAGGAAAAAAGAATATTCTCCATAATATCAACCCCTACTTATAAAAAAACAGTAACTAAGAAAATGAGATGCAAGAAAGATTATTTACTGGTTAGGTACTTTTTTATAGTAGCTGCATCAGGCCTGGGGTCAGTCTTCATTGCAATATAAACTGCTAGGGCAGTTTGATCTATATGAGAAATAACAGCATTTGCAGCTTCAACAATTTCATTAAGTCTTTTCATTCGTTCCTGGGGAGGAAAAAAGAAGAAATAATAATAAAAAAAAGGATGTATCAATGCATATATTGTAACACTTAATTTCTGTTGTCTCTACTCCAGTGTATGGAACAATGTAGCCTAGTCTATTTGTAGCCCAGGGGGCTCTGCGCTCTGTCCTAGTATGATCTTTATAATTGTCAGCATCTCTGCAAAAGTTGAGCTCAGACTGGGGAAAATACTGAATTTACATTCCCCACTGGCATTAAAAGGTGAGAGTAACCAAAATGTAAAGTTCATAAAAATGCAATTTCTACAAAGGCAACTCTTTTTCGGGATATCTTAAAAGATTTTAGGAATTTTTGAGATCGGCTATATTCTTGTCCCACAGCACATAAAAACAGAAGTAAAAAAAGCACTAGCTGATAAAATCTTTACAATTTATTATTAAAAACACAAAGATGAGAGTAAACAAGTCCATAACCAACAGAGTCTAAGATTATCATGGTGTTTGTGGTCTCCCTCACATTTAAGTCTTTTATAGGTCTTCTTTCAACACTTTCTAGTTTACTCTAAACCCTTGATAATTTTTAGTTGCTTAGAGCTAGCACTTTCTTACTGCCATGACTACTAATGAGAGCTGGTCCATGTTAAGAAAGTCTGGAACAATGGCTAATTCTTAAAAGTGAGAGTCCTTAACACTGTTAATGCAAAGTAGGGGTTCTTTTTTGAAGGTGTTTAGATTTGCATCCGGCCAGGATCACTGCCTTCTGCTTCTTGCTCTTTAGGTTAAAGTCAGAAAAGCAGTCTTTAGGGTATCTTAACTACCACTCCTTCCACTGATCAAAAATATGAGTGAAAATCATAAACACAGTAATGGCCAGGTTCTGTAATAACTTAAATGAAAATAGCTTAACAAAACATTCAATGAGGAAACACATTTTCATCAGCAAGAACAAATATAAGGTTGTACCTTAATTCAAAATACAAACCTTAGCTAACGTTACAAACAAAATAAGATACTCTTATTAAAAATAAACACGTCCAACCTTTTCAGCATCCAATTGATGAAGTCGTGCAACATACAGAGGAAGATAAGTAGGATATGTTTCTTTTAATTCATTATAAATGTCACAAGAATCCAGCCTATGTACATAAGAAAAAGAAAACATTATTTTCATTTCTTTTAGAAAGAAAAGAATTTCTATCTTTCCTATTATTTAACATTGTTTTGAAGTCCTAGTTAAAAATATAAGGCATCAATCTGAAATTGTATACTTATTGACAAGAATTATCATTATTTGCAGGTAGTACAAATATGCTTACCCAAGAAAATAATAAAAAAAAAATCAAAATAATAGTTTGATTAAGAGTTCAATAAGATGGAAGATAAAAATAAACATCACCAGCTTTCCTACATACCACCTATAACTGGATTTAATAAAAGGAGGAAAAAGACATTCACAAATAGCAAGAAAAAAAATAAAAGATCTAGAAATGTCTAATACCTACAAAAAGAAAAATATTAACTTATCTAAAAAATCTATAGTCTTGAATAAATAAAGAAACACTGCATGTTCCCAGATAGGGAAGTTGAATAAAACTGTCAGTTCTTCCTGAATACATGCAGTGGGAAGCAGTATCCTACAGTCTTCTTAGCTTGCCTTGCCTGGCATGGAGCCACTGTCTCCCGAGCTGTGACAGGGGTTACAAGAGCCTCAACAGAGCCACACTCAAGGCAGACTCTCCAATTCACAAGTAAGGGCTGGGCAGGAGGGAGCCCCCACCTCTTAGGTGGCTGGGCTGGATGAGAAATGCTGAAACCGTGCTCCTCCCAGAAGGAAAGCCTGCTGATGGGGAGCTGAGGGGAACCAGTCTGGAATAAAATTGTAGCATCACTATCATACCAGAAGTCGATCTCTGCAATCTCACTTTTGAAGGACCTACACTGTATTTTCAACCATTTATGACATCCTACAATCAGCTGGAGATTGACCTAAAGACTCTCTGACTTCTGGTGGAGACAGAAGTTTTAAGTGGCAAGTTAGGTTTAAATGTGAACTGATATCACAAAGGTTCAACCTCTGATAATCATTTTCATGATACAATGATGTCTGTCTTCTGCAAGACTTCATGACTATAAAAACGCATACATATTCAGCTATGAGGATTCTGACTGATAACCAGTGATCAAAGAAATACTGCATAGCACAAATGGAAAAAGCAATCCATTTGACTACATAGAATAAGTTGCTATTATGTAAAAAGTAAGCTAAAAGTCAAAGAATTAGCTGGGGGAAATCTGCGACAAGTACAACAAAGCATCAATACCTTTTATGTTAAAAAGTTAACAGTAAAATCCGATGTGCCAATAGAAAAAGGGGTAAAGAACATGTTCAACAGACAGAAACTATATGAAGAATGAAATAACCTTCACAGAAAGGTCGAATTTAACAATAACTTAACAAATGCAGTTTAAGATTGCAATGAGGTCCTTTCCTTTTTGCATCCTATAGTAGTAGCAAGGCTTTATTTTTAATTATATGGCTCACTGTTGGCAAAGGTACATGGAGCGATAAGCTCCATCAGACACTACTAGGTGGATATATTGTTATATTCACTCTTGAAAAGCAATTGGCAGAACATAAGGTGATGTTTTAAAACTAGTATTTAGGTTTAGTAATTATACTTTTAAAATATGCTATTTGATAAAAATTAAAAGGAAATCTAAATGTATAAGAATATCCATAACAGTGTTATAAAGAAAATCTATAAATGTATATGTCTAGTAGAGTATTTAAGTAGGTTATATTTCTTCCATAGGACCATATATAATGTGTCATTAAAATGGTATTTTAAAGAACTATTAAATAACACAGGAAATGCTTATGATCAAACAATAATTGAAAATCAGGACACAATATCAATATCATTCATACTGCTACATGTATAAATACAAATAATAACAGGACAATGATTATCATTGAAGAGTGGGCAAAAAGTGATTTTTATTTTCTTCTTCATACTTCTCAATAAAATTATCTTCCAAGAGCAAATCAGAATAAGTGATTAAAACATTAAAACGTTTTTAGTTCACGAAAGGGAACTAAAAGTAAATATAACATAATTTTAAAGCACCTATAATCCTACCATCCACTGTTAACATTTTTTAATATAGCAAATGCATATATACATAAAATATTATAAATGGGAAAATAAAAGTAAACACTTAGAAAATTAAAATTCATTAAAAACTTACTTTGTCATCCACTGAATTTTAAGATCTCGCAACGCTTCCGTAAATTCTTCTTTTAAATCTTTCTCTTTTTCTGAATCTTTTTCTTTATCTTTGCTACCATTCTTAGCCTTTGTTGGTGGAGGTATTAGGTAGTAATGAACAGGGATTACATCCTATGAATGTGGAGAGATAGTCTTAGATTCACATGCTTAATTTTACATATTTTAAAATCATCTTTATTAGCTGAATATTACATAACGTGGGCTGCATCTGAGTTGTACTACACTGTATTCCAGAATCTCAGGCACAATACACAAAAAATTCTAATCTGCAATCAGTAATTTTCTCCTCAATTTTAAAGTACCAACACATCTAATACCTTCTTTAAAATAAGGAGACAAGAATAAATTTTTCTCTATTTGAATGCACTTGGTATTTTGTTTTACTTGACAAACTAATTAGAAAAATATTAAATTTTCCACATTTTATATCTGAGGAGGAAATAAAAAAATAAAGAACTTAAAAAAAAATCCTCTTTTCTCTCTGAGTAAATTTAAAGAGAAATATATTTCTTCATTCAGTCAATAAGGCTTATTAGGCCCCTGTGATGTGCCAGCTAACACTCTGACAATTGAAGAACAAAACAGAAAAGGCCCTTTCTTGCCATCAGGAAACAGATATTCTAGTTGGGGAAGATACAAAAAAAACATATAAGTAAATTAATAATTTGATGTTGATGCATGATATGAAGAAAATAAAGGGATGCAGAGTGACTGCTAGGTAAGGTAGGGGAACTGTAGACAAAGGAGTTATGTGGAAAAGCAGCTCTAAAGAGGTATCATCTGATCTGAATGACCTAAATAAACCTGAAATAAATGAGAGAAAGAAGTGTTTGAAAGTAGCACATGAGCTTGTGCAAAAACCTGAGTTTGGTATATGAGCACAGCTGCATGTACTGAGCAAAATGGGCATAACCATATTAAATAAGGTTGATAGAATATGGGGGGGGGAACTCCAACCAAAAATACCCACAAATTTTATTCTAAGTGCTACAGAAAGCCTACCAGAAGAATTATATGCAAGGCAGTGACATGATTAAGATCTTGCTTTTTGTTTAATGATTCTGGATCCTTCATGGATTAAAAGGTTTGTTTTGTTTTTAATGAGGCCTAATACCATTTGGAGAATGGATGATGGAGGGCAAAGGTGGAAAAGGACGCAAAGTTAGGAAGGCATCCCAACACTGCCTTGAACTAAATATAACAGTTTGTAGAAAAGAAATGGATTTGAGATATTCTGTGAAGGTAGAACCAATAATGCTTGCTGATGATGTTTAAAGGGGATGAATAAGATGAGGTAGGGATGGGGAAGAATGAGTTCAGAACTTGGTCCAAAGCAATCTACTATTCTCCACGCTCTAATGAGTGAAAGAGGCAGAATCCAATGAGCATCTGGGGTCATGGAAGCTCTGAGAAAAGCCAGGATGAAGAAAGAGGGAGTGGTCAACTGATGATTGTAACTGAGAGGTGGTGTAAGAGAGTGGCTGGCTGCGGACCATCATGACAAAAGAAGTTTCAGCGGACAGCTGGGGGGTAAAGGCAGACTAAGAAAGAGATGAAGAAAGAATGGGAAGTAAACAAGTATGGATAGTTATTTTGAAAGGTTTTGCTTTGAAGAGAGCAGAGAAATGCCCAATCATTTCTAATTACATCTATTTCTATCTATTTTATTAAAGCACAAAAGTCTTTACTTATGAAAAATAATACATTATCTGGGAAATTTTATGTTATATTTGCTAGTTCTGTTTTCAGCACAACAACCAGGTGTCTTTGTTAAATCATTATTTATTAAATCAATTTCTCAAATTCTATCTTCAGGTTTATATTTAAAAATGCTCAATTAAATCCTTATATTTGTTTTAATTTTAAAAAATTCTAAAATTGGAACACGTTATGTTACCAGAAAGACTTTTAATCACAGTAATTTCCGAAAAACTTTTAAATAGGTTAAGAAATAGTACTGCAAGCCCCACCCTTCCCCAAAATAGGATTTTTAGGTATAAATACTACATAAATAAGCCCATCTAAACAATTTTCACAATTAAAATTTATTTTGGGGTGTAATTATAATAGTGACTATAAGGAACTACTACTGTTGTTTTAACAGTATTTCAACATAAAATAATTACAATTTCAATATGACTGATTTTAAGCATAGAAAACCACTGATGCAAAATAATCACACAAATCCATTTTTAGCCCTTTCGGTGCCACTTTCTCTGGGTCAGGAAGCAATAATCTACAGGCAAAGATGTGAAGTTTGAGACTGGAAAAAGAAAACAGGTATTTTGCTTGGGCTAGCTCCTTCTGGATCCTGCCACACATCTTTTTCTCCATCTTGAGGTTCACTCTTCTATGTGGGTACTACACTGGGCAAAGCCAAGTTAAAGGGTCTGCAAATTTGAGTTGATAATTTATCACTAAGTTCTTAGGCAAACAGATTGCTTCAGTGTCACCTATATGGCATAAATGACACATACGTAAGAATTAAAGGTATAATGGTCTCCAACATTTACTCTGTTAATATAGTCCTATTCTCTTTGGAATCATGTTTTTCTGTACCATCCAGTTCGCTAAAATGTAAATGACACTTGCCTGGAGGAGGAAACTTGGCAGTCCATATTCCTTCTAACCTAAAGTGGGTCTCCCTTAATTTCCCCTCCTCCTTGCCTGATTAGGAAGAGGGACAAACTTCCAGATGGGAAGCCTCTGTTCTGAGGCAATTCTTCCTCTGAAGTTCAGAGGTAAGGCATTTGCTATTATGTTTTAGTAAAGAGAGAATACAGAATTGAATTCAAAATGTTAAAGTTAATTTATGATTAACAATGAACTCTAACAAAGATCTACAAATGGGAAGAAACCTTCTATCACAGCATAAACTATCACTAAAAGTACAAGAGACTGAAAATTTATGATGAATTTGTAATCAGCATTTTATATATGAAATATATCAAATTAGATGTTATAAATGTTAATATAATCCTATAAAGTATTTCATGACAAGAACATTTTACTATTAAAAATTATGAATATGGTGGTTTCAATTTCTAATAAAAAGAAAAATATTTATTTGCTTGATCACGGTCACCTGTTCTTTTTGGCAATGAGTAATTTTACAATTCACTTCTTAAGAACTTAGCATAGGGTTAATTTAATAGAAATAATTTTGCATCATTAAATCTTGAGAAATGATTTTAAAACATAATAAAAAAGAACCTTCAGAACAGAAACACTACAGTTCTTTCGTAGATAGCTAATAGTGATTTTTTTTTCTTTTTAAATACTATTCCAGTTATTCACACAACGTATTTCAACAGTATTTGAACAATAATATTTAGAAAGTCAAACCTACCCACAAAACCACTAACTATTCTTTGGGCAAGATAACATAATACCATGTAAATTTTGGTTCAGAAATGACAAATTTACTTAGTTCTTAAATTATTAAGAACTAAATTTAAGATTGTAATATCTTCACACAAACTAAAATGTTTAAAGATTTATATCATATTTGAATGTTATTGATGACCTGTTAAAAGTAACTATCTACTTTCATATTACAATGAGCTTAAAAAAGGGTAAAACATATTTTCAAATAAAAGTCACTGAACCCCAGGGAACATGTTTACACAAAAGGCTAGCTGCTGTTTTGTTCAGGCAATGAATTATATGTTTATCTATACAGGTCATGTGATTATAAAACTATAATAATGATTTTTTAAAATAAGAGCTTCACATGTACTTGTAGTGAAGACAGAAATGGGAAGAGGTAACTCTAGCTGCCAAGTTCTTTATACAAAGCTTTATTAACTATCAAGTAATAATCATTTTCTTATTCACTTGATGAATTTTCCATCACATACAACCTAATCCAAAGAAAATCCACCAAAACTCCCAAAATATACGAGAAGAAAAAAAATGGCTATGTGTTTGCGATATGTGCCTTCTCTATTTTTAATGAACTCCTAAAATATCTTTTCCTTATTCGCTAAAGCAATAGATTGAAAACTACTATATGATGACTCAAAGATAACAATCTACAAAAATGAAATTACAGTTTTATGAGTCTAATGAACTGACACTTCCTACTTTATTCTGTTTTTCTTTTAATATGGTTGTTTCACTAAGTGCATGTACATGGCCTGCAAATGGGTAAAGATTCTCTGTTGAGAAATACTGGTCTCTATAGAAGTAATTATGATCTAGAAAGATGTTTCTCAGTGGTGTATTTTGTCTGAACAAAGTATTTATCATCATATAATATGAACATTTCAGAAGACTTTTTAATAATATAATTTTACCTATTAGAGGGTAATCCCCAGTTTCATATCATTATGAATTAAGAAGTAGAAGTTACCTTTGTTTATTCTTTATAATACTAATTTTCCCACTGCAATGCTTCCTGCTTGAAAGAAATCACTAAATGCTGAATGGTGTCAGTAGGTCTTCACTAGAAAGCTCACTGAAAATCTATCTCTTTTTCTAAAGTACATTTGAACTAGAATTTTTCTTTCTGAGTTAACTTTGGTTTGAGCAGTCAATCAGAGATTGTCTAATAAACTACAGGAAAGTGGATCAGACTATTTACTAGTTATCGTCTTAAAATTTGCTTATGCTCTTAGTTAAGTTTTAATTTTGGGTCAACAGTCCTTATTTGTTTCTTCTGTCTATTGCTCTGTCTCTGCCCTTCCAGAACTAAGAAAACTCAGGAACAAGGAATAAACTTCAATGAAAAATACCTCAGTATTTTTTATTCAAATCATCCAATTTAAGAATATTTTCAAAAACAGTTTTCATATTTTAAAAATAATTTGTTTTGGTTTACATAGCTAAAAATTTATATTCATCTCTATAATTTAATTTAGATATGTAATTTAGATATGTAAAATTTAGATATGTAAAATATTTTAGATATGTAAAATTTCAAATATTATTACTTTGTATATTTACAGTAAGAAGTGAAGAATATTAAATTTTTTTCTATACACATATAGAACAGGGGTCTTCCAGCAATTTATGGCAGGAAAAAAAACTTTAGGATAGCAGTATGTCAACACTGATAAGCTAAAGCACTATACTGCAGAACTTAAAGAAAAGAAACTAAGGGAGAGATTTTTAAAAAAAGATTTATAATAGTGACAGAAAAAAAGTTTAGCTAATATGCAAATAAGGCTTTAAGACATCTTTTTAAAGAACTGACAATCAGTACCTTTTTAAATTTTCCTTGTCGTTTTGCTGCAGACTGCCCCTGGGAGTTAGAACGACATTCTGTAAGAAAACATGCATAATCTACACAGGATGGAGACACCACCTCTGTCTAATTTTCTTCCAATTTATGTGTCACAGTACTCAGAAGGATCATGTCTATGATCAAGATGGCAGGCTTTTAAAGAAAGCAACATTGCCACTTCAATTGTTTAAATAAAAATGCACTAAAATGTTATTTCTAAGGGCAAATGTTTTTCAACTTCAAAAATTTTATTTTTAAATTTATTTCAAAAAGTTATTACAGCAAAATCCATTAGTTATCAAAACACTTTTGAAAATATTAAATTTAAGTGACAATCCTCAGAGTCTAATTTTCAGGGATGTCACAACAATCATACACACGTCAAGTATTTTTCAAGCTGACTTTTAAAAGTAAAATGAACCTTCCCAGCTACCAAACCATGAGAAACGCAAAACTACTGAGGTAAGATTAAAGAATGTGTTGAGAATTATAATTATCTCTGCAGTTTAAGGTTTTTGCTATTTCTTTAAAAAAAAATCTACCTTGATAAGAAATTACCTGATAGTAATAACTATAGTTAATCCCACATGTTTATAATTTCACAACTGCCTTTGAAAAATGGAGCCAAGAAGTAGTTAATTATCTCTAAATTGCTAAAGCACACTTTTATAACAATGTCCTGCTGTCATATTCATCACAACAATGTGGACACTTAAGAGTTATCTGGGTGTGAATCTCACTGCTGAAGCCCCATTGCTGAAACCCCATAGTGGAAGCAACACATAGCCCAGGAAGTGATGTCTACAGAAAAAGACTACTAGAATTTCTTAAATCAGTGCATCTATAAATTCCAATACCATTAACTACTGATTCTTTTCAAATTATACTAAATATACCATATATAAATAAATAGTACAGACTGAAATAAGACTCAGGAAATGTCAGGGCAAACAACTTTTTCTACACAACAAATTCCTAAGCTATACTTCTATGACTGCAAATAAATGATCTTTTGTTCAATATTGATAAGAAATAAGTGTACTTGTTAAGAGGTTTGAGATCTATTCATTTTGATAACAGCATTTATAGATACCAGCATTAGGTAGTAGGCTTACTTTGTAAGAACTAATGCTAAGAGAAATGCAAAACTGTAAGAATAAAACTTTTATTGGCATTGAGCTAAAATGATATTATGACAGAAAGTGATAGAACTATATAAAAACTATTCTCACAGTAAACGTGTAATGGAAACAGATGTAAAAACTAAAACAGGTACTTACCAAACTAACATTTATCTCTAAAATATTAACAATCAGAAGCATGTTTTTAACAAAAGAAGTATAATTCTGAAACTAAAATAAAAGGAAATACCAGGAGAAATACCAACATTCCAACAAGAAAAAGGTCTGTACAAGTGTGAAAAATGCCATTCATTAGTAAAACTGTTCTGACTGGTTTTTAGAAGTAACTCGAAAAGATCTGACTTATTCCTATACCCACAATATTATGTTGGTTAAAGTTCTATGAAATGCTCCAATTTTAACACCTTATTCACTTAAGCCAAGTTTAATTTGGATCTGTTTCACAGGAAGTTCAAGTACATTAGCCATGCAAGGTAGGAAACGTTCAAGACCAGAGTAACTTAGGCTTGAGAAAAACAATACTAAACACTTTAAAATACAACCAAATATTAATTTATCTTTACTTTGGGGAATAAAACTATTCAATTTTTTTCTTTTTGCCAAAGATCTTCTCTTTTACCTATTCTGAAATGAGGACTTAATTCTTCCCATCTTAAAAAACCCAAAAAACAAAAAACCTCGTACTTACAGCTTTCTTTCCAAGCTCAGTTTTTGACAATGTTAAGGATCCTGCAAGGTAGCATCCAGGTCCTGCCCCTTTAGGTATTCTAATAAGATTCAAAAGAGAAAAAGAAGAAATAAAAAAGTTCCACAAAGATAATTAGGGGTAAAAATATCAAAACAATTGCATTCTGAAATAATTCTCACAGCTAAGATTTCAAAATTCAAATGGAGAAATAACCTTTGTCTAAAACGGTAAATGACAACATACTATATAAATTTAGCCTTAATATAAGGAACTAGCATTAATAGACTACGGTGTATAAGATGGGCATTAAGTGTAAGAAACATGATCACTTACTTGTCATCAGGTAAGGAAGTAACAAAGAATGGTTGATTATATTTGGGTGGTAGTGTCAAATTACTTGATTTCTTTTTTCCTAGAAGTGCAAGGCTATGATTTTCGTGAATATCTAAGCTCAAGGTATTAGACAACCTATGAGAAACAATAAATGGAAGATCTTTAAGACGTTCCAAATCACTGATTTGCTCATGACGAATCTGTAGTCGAACTGTATAATCTCCTTTCTCCAGTTTCAAAGAATACTAAAAAAGAAAACATTTGGAAAAGTAGTTTAGCTAAGTAAATGAAAATCATAGTAAGAAGATAAACAGGAGCAGTTACCACTTACAGAGTGCTTACAGTATGTGAGGTACCATGCAAGTTACTGCACACAAATTTATATAAATACAAAATTGTACAAGTGAGCAAGCAGGACGAGGGACATCAAGTAAACTGTCCAAGGTCACATAGAGAGTAAAGGGAGCTGAAGGCAGGTCTGAGTCCTAAGCCCTCATTCTTCCCACAATGACAGGCTACTTTCATTCATATGCTCAGCTAAATCAGTATGCTCCAGACTGAGAAAATAAATGATTTTCCAGCACTTGATTACTCAGAAACATGTATAAAACACCATCAAAAACTAGCAAAATGGAGCTACTGTAAATATCTAAGACACATATACACATGACTGTTAACATTTCTATTAATAATCAAAATGTCATACCCCTTTATTATAGACCGGAAAAACAGGGAGCCAACAGAGATCAAGGAATACAAATCTACTATGCTCCATCTAGTTAAGCAGCTCGAGAGGATGGGATACTATATTCTGCATCAGCCGTTTCTTCTGAGATTTTAAAAGCAACCAAAGTAATGTCACTACAATAATCCAGTCTGTACTAAGGAGATGTGACTGGGGCTTGCTTTGAATAAAAAAAAAATCATTCCTTGAACGACTAAATGAAAAACTTACATAAGTTATTTTCTTATTTAGCATAAAACTGTAAATATTACAGAAAATACCTCATTTCTTTGTACTAATACTTCGACTAGGGATTAAATTTCTGAAAATTATGATTAATAGTTTTTTTTCCCTTCATTATAACAGTGCCCAGCACAGTGCTTGGCATACAGTAAGTGGTCAAATTACAACTGTCCCATGAAGAAATAAATTTAAAAGTTCTAATAAAGTGAAGACACTTGGCATCATTGCAGTGCTCTTTATCCAGTTCAGACCTGGGATCATTTCAAGGTGCTCAGATACATCAGATGACTTGTTGTCAACTTTCAGATGAATGGAAGCTGTGCCAAGGAAGGAGAAATACTAAAAATAAAAAGCTATGCTGGCCACTGTCTACATCATTCCTGCCCTCCTCTACCTCAAAACTTAATTTGGATGAAAAGCTGTCCCAGTCTGTTCTACAGACAACTAAGCTTCTAGTGATGTGTCAACATACTAAATGCAAAACTATGGCATTGAAAAAAAACAAATATTACTATAACAAGAAATCAGGAATTCATTAGTTCAAGAAACAGCTTCTGTTAATTCTAAAAATCACTGTCAATTTTATACCTGATGTGGATAGGCATCGCCTGAACCCATCTGTCTTTTATTCTGGTCAAATATGATCCACAGTTGGCTGTCAAATTCTGATTCATATAATAATTCACAAAGTAACGGGCAGCTTGGAGTTACTTCCCCACTCTTAGGCTATAAAAAAAATAAGAAGAATCACTTACATGGTTTACATAATTTCTAATGTAGATTATAATATTGTTATCGATGAGACTTTTACATTAAAAGCATTATAATATTTTCTAGCAGTAGCCAATTTAAAAAATGTAAAAACATCCAGTATTTTGGCACTAATAAAAGGTACTCCTCTTTTACAAACTTTTAAAAATATAAACCCAGCTATTTGTATTCATTAATAAAGCAATATATATTTACTTTATAAAACTGAAATTTGATAATTCACTGAAATCAGTCACCTCCCAAACTTTAAAACCAAACCTATATTATGCTTCAATAAGAGTTTTACTAAGATCTTACAAATCCCCCATAAACACTTTGATCTAACATTTGCACTAGTAGCCTCAACTACCTTTACCACTCATTCAACTTAGGAGTTACTCTGATGTCTCATCAGTTACTCTGAGCCTGCTTCACAGAAAACAATCAGGCCCATCACTATCATAATCAGAAAGCATCTGGTATCAATGAGACGTCTAACCACTGGACAGCTAATACTGGACAGGAACCAGTCAACAGGTATGAGTGTTTACAAAAATGAAGTCTCAAAGGCCAGGTCACCATAAATTAAAATTTGTGACTTTAAACCTGAATGGTACTTAGATTATTATAAGTCATAATTTCCCAAAGAACAATTCCAAATCAACCACTGTTAAATTACTTTACTGTATTTCATAGATATACTGAATATACATACCATCTTTCCATTTTTACATTTACAGTAATAAACAAAACACAAGAGTTCATTACCAGGGTAAACTTTACTATACAGACACTTACTTGATGAAAGTTATACGTAAGGATCATCTCATAAAGTTGACGATTATTTGGCAAAACATCTCTTGATCCTAAAGGTTTTGTTTTTGCACTAAGTGGGCTGTAATTAGACAATTACATAATTGACTTGATTTGAGTTCATTTCATGAGACCAAAAATGCCCCTATAAATCAACAAAATCTATAACGCCACAAGAAGTGACAAATGAGCATCCTTAAACACTGTTCTTTTCAGTATATTTTACATTTTAATCATTAACTTAAATAATTCTACTGACTGAACGGCATAGTTTAAATTTTGCAATATTACAAAGGTAATCTCTTCATGATAAAGACATTTTCAAATGTCAATTAATAATTTTTAACATAATTAAATCCTAATGTTAGAGCGACAATTGCTAAATGTTGAAGGGTAAGTTTTGACTGCAGATAGTGCTCACTTGTAATAAGATGTGTCCTGCTAGGTGCCACATGAGAGCTTTACATACATGTTATTTAAGGCTAGAAGTTGCTGCTGGTGCTCTGCCTCAGAAATCTGCCAGGCTGGAGTGTCATAAACTGAATTTTCATGTCCAACCATTCAGACAAATTTAAGAAAATGACTCCTTAAAGAGTTTAAAAGACCCTTCTGCCCCCCTCACATCAATACTCAACATCTGTATCCCTGAAACATTTAATGATACCGTAGTGTTTGAACCCAGCTCTTCAAAGTTATGCAGGGAGCCAGATCTTCATATTTCAAGGAGGACTGCACATCAAAACGATTGATTCCTTCCGATGCATGCTATGAAGGATATTTATCAAATCAGTTTCTCAAACTTTACTGAAAATAAATAGTATTTTTAAACAAAATTTGGACCTAAATAAATGTCTAAGTTTATAAGCACTCATGAAAGAAGACAACTGTTATTTTCAGAACCACAGGTAATTTCCTTGTTGAAGTTTAAATATAATCAATGAGATTATTTTTCAAGTACACATATAAATGACATTAAAAATAATGAAAATGTGGAACTTACAATGTTTAACTGAGGAGCAGTACACACTATCCCATGGAAAGAAATGGTGTAATCAATATTGACATCACTAAGACTTGCCCACCAACGAGCAATGCAAAATTCAATTGCTTTCCCACTCTGCAAAGAAAAAGAAATTAAAAACGTGTACATCTTTTTTCAAAATCAATTCCATTCAAATCATAGAATATAAATAGTAGGTATTTCAAAGCAATTCCATGCTTTCAAACTTTACCTATTTATACACCAAGAAAATTCAACTTTCATCAGCTATGCTTGGAGTTAGGCAAATTATAGTTGCACATAGTGTAGACATTTAAATGAACAATTATTTATTCATAAATCTATACTATTTGTCATAAAAGATCTGAGGTAGCTTCTGAAAACATATACAACAAAATAATGGTGAAAACAAATTGAAATAAAAATTTAGGTCCAAAAGGAAAATTAAGAATGAGAAGAGAAAGGGTTTTATAGCTTTGTAAGGCATATTCTCAATAGCCACAGTTGAGTTCTAATCTCAGAGCTGTCTAACCACCAAAGCAAAGTGAAATTATGGTCACTTTCATCTTTCTCCCTATTAAAATAATGGAAAACAAAAAATGTTCCTAGTGCTGAGTTTTATATTGTTTCCTAGTAATCAATACATTAGAAAGTTTAACAATGAATCCTAAGACTGATATATGAACACAAGTGAAAGTAGTCAGAAAAATAAACTAGGAAAGATCATATAACCAACTGAAAACACAATGCAGCAAGTTTAAGAAACATCAGTACATTCATTCACCTTCTTTTGAGAAAGAGTAGGCATTACCTCTTAACACTAGGGTAAGAATAGAAACCTGCCATGTTTGAAGTAATTTGTATAGGAAGCAAGTAGCAGTTTCACCCAGAAAGCAAATTAAACTCATGGATTCTTAACAGGGCATTAATAAAATAACTTAAGTGATGTGTAGAAAAGTCTTAAATAAGGAAATTATCTACTATAGAATGAAAAAATAAACTCAATCAAGGTCCACTATGCAAGGCATCAGTATCTATCAGACCTGTACTTTTCCTTGACTAATTTATTTAAGAGTTAAAAAGAGATTACTATTTTCTTCGGATTCAGTCCCAAGTATCTTATCTTCTTCATTAACTTGGCATTAATAAAATATACAGCCCAATAAACACTAAATATAAACTATAAAATCAAATTCAAATACCAGCTCATACCAAAAACAAAAACAAATTGTTTTAGGATTTCTAGCTTTAATTAAAACTTACTAAGACAGGAAAAGCTTCGGTCAGTGTTCCTTTTTCTGGAAGGGAACAAAACTTATAGAATTCATGACTTCGATATGCTCTTTGCTTTACAAGCTGTACTGCATGGAGAACAAACTTGGCCGACACCTCAGAAGAACATGAACACACAGTAACTTCTAAAATAAGAAGCAAATTTTAAAACTGTTAAGATTTAAAATGAACATAAAATAGTTTTAATAACACCTACTTATTAGGAAATAATACATCAAGAATAAAATGATATATTCAAATGAAATCTGCATATTTCCTTAAAAACAGAATCAACAGAATATTTAGCAATGGAAAATAAATCAGTATTAAAATGAACAACCACTATGCTGCATACAGGTGAACATACAATTATCCTAATTGAGTACCTTTTAAAAATCCCTGTCCTCTGGCTGAACTTAACCTTTCCTCTTGTTTTAGCTGAAAGCCACACAATTCCTGATAAACAGGATTTTAATTTTAGAAACCTCTATTTGTTATCATGCTTAAATTCCATTAGTATCTATTTCTTCAAATTCATTGATAACTTTTCCTAGTCATTCTTGGTTTGTGTCCTGTTTGCTTCTAGAAGGTATGACTGTCAGAACTACATAAGCTTAGCTTTATTCTGAGGCAGAGGTGGAGGTAAGCCCAAATCACTGAAGAAAGATCAGCAGCTTATCTACTGAATACCCAACTCTGATACAACTAAAGCAAGGCTTAATTCTCAAGGTCAAGTTGGTACAGAGCTCTGTGAGTCTAATCAATCACTAGAATACAAAATCTAGTGTTATAACAGTATTTCTAAATATTTGAAATAGAAATCATCTTCGGTACTTTTTTCTCTTTTTTTTGCTTTATTTTCCCCCATTAGCCTTAGAGATACAACGGACAACATCGTGTAAGTTTAAGGTATACAACATGATCATGATAATTTCATCTATGTATACACTGTGAAATGTTTACCACAATACGGCTAGGTAACACATTTATCATTTTACATAGTTATCGATTTTTTGGTGGTGAGAATATTTAAAATCTACTTTGTAAATTTCAGGTATATAATACAGTACTGTTCACTATAGTCACCATGGTGGGCATTAGAGCCCTTGAACTGACTTATGAATGGAAGTTTGTACTCTTTGAACAACTTCTCCACATTTCCTCTACCCCATGAAGTACACTTGTAATCTAAGACTGCCAAACGCTCTGAGTTACTTCCATTCTGGATCATCTGATAAATTTTAATTAAAAAAAATTGTAATTATTTTCAGCACCAACTTAAACAAATCATAATTAAGGGTATTATAGCTACTGACGTCTACTATTAAAAGGTTTCAGATTCAATATTAATTAACCATAGATTTTCATTCTTTAATTAGTGTACATTTCATCAGAGCCTAACATTACACAACTCCAAGGAGCCCTATGTGCATGGCAGCCCAGAACTGTTTAACAATGCAGTTCTGACTCTGATGATTAACAGATAAGACATTCTTCTTAACTAACTTAAATTCTTGAATATTAAAATCTTAAGATGGCCTAGATGAATGGATATGAGCCGATGCAAAATAGTACTAGACCTTGAAATAGTTTTGAACCTAATAGCAAATCTAGGGGGCATTATAGTACTGTTATGAGAAAAGTAAGTACCACAGACATATGAACTTTATATAGTCATAACCACTGAAGAGATAGAATGTACACAAAGATAACTAGTCAAGAAAGATTTTAATTTTACTTACCAGCCCATGTTGCACCCTCAGGAACTTCAATAAAATGCCTTCGAATTTGACCAGGTTTAAAATGTACATCTGTAAAGGCTAGATCATAATGTGACGATTCATTTACTCTAAAAATTAATAAAAATTTAATGATTAAATGTGATACTCTTATAAAAAAGCCTTTATATTATAAGCTCACTGGTACGCTATATTTTAATACTCATTAGAAATAAACACAGGGACTTAAAAGCTGGTTACAAAACGGTATGCACAATACTATCTCGTTTTTGCAATATGCTATCTAGCAGAGAAAAACTCAGGATAACTCATTATAGGTGATTTTTCTATCTCTTATTTCCCTGGTTTATAATCTATAAGACAACCACACCCACACACAATCTGGACTATACTGAGTTCTAAATATTAAAATCAAAAGCCATGTTTTATGTCATTGATACTGCCTTGTAGCTCTGAGACTGGTATTAAACAAAACCCCTTCTGTAGCTTCAAAACACTCCCATATCGTAATGACACAGTGTAGGTCAAATTGTATAATTTACCCACAATGAAAGCCTAAAGTACATGCTAAGGACAAATTCTAGTCAGTGTGACAAACATTTAATGAGTGCTTACTATATATGAGGCACTGTTATTAAGACCTACAAATACAACAATGAATATTTTCCTATGCTATAGACGGCCTAGTGGAGACAGAAAAACCATCAAAGACGTTTAACCTAATATGCTCTGGGAAGACTGGAGTGTTAGGAGAAAAGAGATGAAGAGGATTTGGTTCATGCAAAGGGACCAGGAAAAGCTTCCTGAAGATGATATCTCAGCTGATTCTTGAATCTTATATATTACCATGTCTAAGTTTCTACTAGACTTCTAGGGAACTGTTTCACAAATTTTCCATGTTTATGTCACTTTTATCTCCTCAATTTCCTATGGGCTGAGACCTATTGCACATTTAATATTTACCAGTGTAATTAACTCTTCAGAAACTGTTAACTTACAACAACGTTCCATTGTTCCCAGTACTCTCTGTTGGGAGCCATTCTTGATGAATGCCCTGCAGACAAGGTTAGAGTTGCCTGAAAGCTAGAAGTTTGCAGGGCAGGTGGGCTTGTTTACTGAAGAAGGAAGTTTGGCTTAATGGATAGCTCTTTAGTGGAGGAGGAGGTTTGGCTTAATGTTGAATGTTTCTTGCCCCAGGGAATAAGAGATAAAAACAGGAACAAGGATTTTTTTTGCGAGAACTTAAGGTCAGCGATCATTTGCATATGTGTGGGTGCTGCTTCTCCAAGGGTATATATATATGTTGTGCTAAATAAACTCGGGGAGCAGTATTTACTGTTAGCCCTCCCAACTCTATCTCTTTGTCTCTCTCTCCCTCTGTCTCTTTTCTATCTTTCTCAATCCTCACAGCCCTTCTCGGGAACTGTTCGATCTTAGCCGGCGGGCTCTGGCAACTCTCATAATTCCAATCTTGTCCTTCATCTACTAAACAATCTGTTTTGCATATACCATATAGGAACATGCATCACATTTAACTTTGTCTTTAGTGGGGTCGCGAATGATGTAAATTAAATTAAAAATGACAATAGATCATTAAAGTCTGTACCACAGGCATGTAAAATGTACCAAGAGGCAGCAAGACAGGACTCCCTTTACCTGATGATGACCAGGAACACGCCTGGTCATTAAAATAAGAGACAGGCATTTCTCCAAAGACATAAAGATGGCCATTAGACATATGAAAAGATGTTCAATGTCACTAATCATCAGAGAAATGCAAATTAAAACCACAATGAGATATCACCTCACATCTGTCAGAATGACTACCATCAATAAATCAAAAACAACACATTTTGGTGGAGAAAAGTGAACCCTTGTGCACTGTTGGTGGGACTGCAAATTGGTACAGCCACTATGGAAAACAGTATGGATGTTCCTTAAAAAATTAAAAACCAAGTATTTTATGATCCAACTATTACATCTCTGAGTATTTATCCAAAGAAAACCAAAACACCAATTCAAAAAGATATACGTGCCCATCAAAAAGATATATGTTCACTACAGCGCTATTTACAACAGCCAAGTTATGGAAGCAACCTAAGTGCCCATCAATAGACAATTAGATAAAGAAGATGTGGTACATATATACAATGGAATATTACTCAACCATAAAAAATGAAATATTACCATTTGCAATGACACGGATTTACCTAGAGAGCTTTATGCTAACTGAAATAAGTCAGAGAAAGACAAACACCATATAATTTCACTTACATGTGGAATCTAAATAACAAAATAAATTAACAAACAAAACAAAAATAGACTCATAGAGAACCAACTGGTGATTGCTAGATGGTAAGGAGGTTGGGATGCTCACTGAAAAAGGTAAAGGGATTAATACAAATTGGTAGTTACAAAATAGTCACAGGGATGTGAAGTACAGCAGAGGGAATAGTCAATAATATTGTCATAACTATGTATAGTACCCGGCAGGTACTAATCAGGCAGATCACTTTGTAAATTACATAAATGTCTAACCACTATGCTATGCATCTGAAACTAGTATAATATTGAATGTCAACTCTCACTGAAAAAAAAAAAAAAAAAAAGACAAGAAACTAAAGCAAAGAAATGAGCTGTGCAAAAGCATCCAGTGCTGAGGCAACCCAAAGTGTCAGCATCGGTAACCTCAGGGAAATGCACAATTTGATACACAGCTTAACAGGAAATGCTGGCTTGTGAAAGATCACTGTTTGCTATTTTAAGGAGCATAACTTGATTCTTAAGCGTGTCACTGATGTATTTAAACAGAAAGCAATAAGATAAGATTTAAGTTTCTTGGTTCCAGGGTAGAAGATAGAAAGGGAAGAATCTAAAAAAGTGGAAGAAACAGGAGAAAACAGTAATCCCTGAGACAAGGCGGAAAAGTGGACTGAGGGTGGGAGGGGATGAAGTCATAATGTCAAATACTGCAGAGGGACTGGGCAAGGTGAAGGCTAAAATGTCCTCGAAGTCAAGCAATTAGGAGGACACTGGCACCCTAGAGGAAAGCAGTTTCAGTGCAGAGGCAGGGCAGATGACAGATGTAATCACTTATTCTCACAGTGAACAAGGAATAGCATGACTTAACTATGAGCCACCTTAAACTCTGAACAAGGAGAAGAATTAAAGCCTGGTTATCTGGATCTTGCCTATTCTTTAAATGTTCACATCACTTCCACCAATAACCATTAAAAAATTACAACTGACTATTGAATGATGTGGGGGTTGGGGCACTGACCCCCTATGCAGTCAAAAATTTGACTACCCCAAAATTTAGCTGTCCCTCAGAATCCATGAGAGATTGGTCCCAGGACAACCCATGGATACCAAAATTTGCAGATGCTTAAGTCCCCTATATAAAATGGTGTACATCAGTGTATAGTTGGCCTTCTGCATTCGCAGACTCCCAACCACAGATTTAAAAAGTCCACACATAACCTAGTGCGTGTAGTTCAAACCTGTGTTGTTCAAGGATCAACTGTTACCGTACATGTAATAGCAACCTGTTGGTAGCTTGCTACTTACTTTGCCGCTATAACTGCAGTGATTGGAACTCTGAACAGGGGACCTGCATTAGGGGATGCTATATCATAGCCACACACCTTGAAAAAAGAAATGTTAAGTTTCAGTATCCATAAACAAACTTTTAATAGTGGAAAAAAAAGAAACAAGGAAAAAAAGGTGTAATCTATTTACAGAATAAGTTAATATAATATTAAAATTTAAAGTTCCTAAGCACTGTTGACATTAATTTTCTGATACTGAGTCACATAATTATTGGCAAATAGCCTAAACAAATACACACAGGACAACCCTTGACTAATGGGGAAAAGGACTGCCACAAAAAGTACTTTAAAACATTCTAAAGAGTAAAGAAAGTAAAAATGAAGATACCTCTGTAAAATGTAATCCTTCTCTTAAGCCCCGGGGATCCACACGTATATTTATGTGTCTACATTGATTCATGAGCTCCAAATGGCTAGGACACTGAACCCAAGATGAATTTGAAGTTAAAGCTAAATGAAGTTGAAGGGATATTTTTTCAGAGTTTTCTGCATTAAAAAGACCAAAAAATGAAGATTAATACTTTTTCCTTTTCTTTCATTTTAAAAGGTTCTATCTTCTTTCAAGAAAATTTAGCAAATGAGTTTGGTTGGTTGTAAAAAACAACCACTTAAAAGTCACAGAACCTTTTTTTACTCAGTACACTTGTTATCCATCCACACTTTCACCCAACACTGCTCTACAACCTTAAAATAAGGAGTTTTAGCACATATTTTTCATTTCTGTATGTGGACTATAGGATTTGACTGAAATGAAGACTGTCATATGAAAAGTGATGACTACTTTGTTTATATCTCATTGAGCTGAGGATCTCTTTTAGCTCCTTCTACCACTTCCCACTCTCCAAGAAAAAAAAGTCTTATATTCAAGTAGTTAAAAAGTGAAAGGAATGAGTTTCCCTATCCACAGAGTTATATAAGTCAAGGTTACTTTTTTCTTGGTAGTCATGACGCTAACTGGATTGCAATTGTGTTGGGATCCTAAATGCCATCACTTTTTCCCTAAAAATCCATTAAATTTAAAATGGTAATACCATCAATACATGTTTTCTCTTGAAAACATTATCCCAAACAGCAATTCTATTATATTATTCATTCAAACCACATGACTTCAGCTTACTATCCCATTTACTTACCGGTATTTTCAGGAAATACAGGTTCAATGCCAACGCCATGATCTGAAGGTGCAGCCACCTGAACAGGATCTCGGAGGTAGATACCACGATTATTTCCAACAGTAACAGTGAAACCTAATTTATTAGCAAATGATGTATTCTGAACGAGGTAGTCATAGGCTTTATCAACCTAATTAGAATACAAAGAGTAAGATAAAAATAGTTAAGTCCAGAAAATATTTTGTTGCAAGTTATCAATTTGATTTCACTTGTAGTGAAGTACAAGCAAAAAGTTAGTTTCTACATTCTGCTTTCTAAAATTAAGACAGCAATTCTAGATTTTTAGACAAAATACTAGTCTAACTACTGGACTTGCCTTCTTCTCTACTCTCTTTATTCACACTATTATTCCCAAGTAAAAAGTTAAGAACTCTTCTATATGCCATTATGAATTACCAGTTCTTGCCCTTTACCTCTTTGCTTTGAATTCCTACCCTCTGTGCCCTATATATATTATATTTCTCATCTTACTGCAACAAATTTATCTTAACTAAAAAATTTGTTTTCATATCCTGTTTACAGTTCAGAGACTACTATGACCATACAATCTAGAATTAGATACACTCAATCATTATTGTAAAAGGAAATATCATCCAGTAATTACTAAGATACCATCTTAATAGTTTGCAAATCATTTTTCATACACAGCAATACCTGAATAATACCATGTCCTTGGGCAAATACTTCTATATTGTCAGCCTTCACTGCAGTGTTCTCTAGAGCTCTTCTGACGGAATGAACTGTATAGTTAACATTATTGGCTTTCAGACCTAAAATTTAAAAACAAAAGCAAGAAAAAACTGTTAGAGAGATAATGTAAATGTATGAAGCAGATACCTAAAAGGCATTAGAACGACATTTTCTTTAAAAAACTACTGGTCAAGCAATACAGCTGCTGGCAGTAGTTTTCAAGACAGCTGCATGTTACAAAAACCATGGGAACTTAATAAGCAAAAAAGATGTTGAGGCCTCAACATAGACCAATTAAATCAGCATCTTTGAGACTGGGTACCAGGCATTAATAATTAATTAAAAGTTTCCTAGGTGTTGACAGAGAGCACCCAGGCTGGGAATAAGTGTACTATGGGAAGAATATGGAGGCCAACAATGTGTAAATCCTGTATTAATGACTGTTGTTAAAGACAAAAGCAGTGCAGCATTCCTGTCCTTTCCAGAGCTCATCCAACATGTAAACACCGTTGATACTGTAAAAATGAGCAAAACAAACACTGAAACATTATGCTGCTGTAGGAACAAATCAAGAAAGTAAGCCATTTTGTCAGTGAGACTCCAAAAAGAGGTGAAGCTCTAGTAGAGGAATGATCATTACATCAGATTTTTACAATGCACATGAGTTTACAAAGCTAAAAAAATGGTAGAAAGGAATCCTAGATAGAGCACTATGCCTAAACACAGGAGGCATGCATGAGCAATCTTGAAATATCTGGTGAGGTTAAATAGGACTAGAAACCAGGGTGGAGAGTCCCAGGATTTTATTAGAGAGACACTTCTGAGGTGTAATTGTCACAACAGTCTGGTAACTTTCGGACATAGGCAATGCCAGTGCCACCGTATTTAATACCATAAGCCTCCTGCACAGCACCCTCAAAATTCTGATCTCTCCACTTCATTTTGCTCCACAATAATCTGTACTACCCTCTAACATGTAATATAAACTATTTCTTATTTTGTTCATAGTCTGTCTCACCCATCTATAATATAAACAAGTATTTTTGATGTTTTGTTCACTAATTTGGCCCCAGAGCTAAAATAATGATTGACAGTCATTAACAACCAATAAATAATTTGTTGAATGAATGACTACACATCCAAATCTTATTACCACGTTATTTTCTACCTTAAACTTTACTTTGAGCCAAGACTTTATCAATTCTACCACATTTTCTCACCATGAGAATATGGGAAAACAAAACATCTGTCTGCAATATGGTAAGATAAATTTATTCAATTATTTTTTATGGCTACATCTAATTTTATGCTATAAACACAAAATTTCTAGATACTTAACGTCTACTTTCCTAACTTTATAAATTATAGATTTTACAAACAAGATTAAGATGAACTATAAAACTATACATTTAAAATCCATTTTATAATGCCATTTCTATCTCATTAAGAAAAATAATTAAACTATGACTGAAAATTATGCAGAATAGCCAAAAACTCACCATCACTTTATTGGAAATTTAGGAATATTACCATCAGAACACTAAGCAATGTAGAGCACTAAGCAACATTCTTACCTGAAAGTATCAGGGCAATGCCTCCACATGCATTGGGAGAAGACATAGATGTCCCATTCATTAGCTGAGTTCCTCTCAACGTCCAGTTAGGGACAGAAGCAATAGCTCCTCCTGGTGCACTGATACTCACTCCAAGAGCTCCATCAGCACTAAATGAAAAGCCATTAGTTTGCTTACAATGGTGAAAACTGGATAAACGTAAGCATTCATAGAAAGGCCATTGGTCAAATAAATTACAACACCATGAACTATTTGCAATCACTGAAATAAACGAGGGAAAATACCCAACACAACTATTTCCACATTAAGCAGAAATATTTTTCCTTATAAATGGACAAAATCTATGTGTGAATGTATATGTGTAAAAAGTGTCAGGTATATTTATAGAGGGAAAATGTCATTGCTCAGACTCTTTGATGAATGGACTTTTGTCTGTAATAACTAGAAGCTTTACCTTTGTCTAAAGTTTAAGAGTCACATTTACAAAAAGCTAGCAAAATTCATTTTAATAATTTTTTTTAATCCAACATATCCAAAATATTTTAAAATGTAACTGATAGGGGAAAATGAGTTTATTTATACTTTTTTTGTACTAAGTCCTGAAAATCTGATGTATATTTTGCACTTACAACACATCTCAATTTAAACTAACCTCATGTGACCAGTGGCTGCCATACTGGGCAGGGCTTAAGTCAACAGGGCTGCCTCATTGAGTGCTTTGACTAAGTAAGGTCCAATGAATTAAAATCCATAGAGATTATCATCACATCATCATCAAACACAAGCTCTGCCCCCTTTTCCAAGTAAAGGAATAATGTAATGGCACACTACTTTCTCCTACCAGGAAGAGTGGCTATAAGTTCGCCACAGAGGATGCTGGCCTCTCCATTCTACCATTCTTCCCCCAACTAACTGAATTATTCTTATTATAAGCTAGGAATACTAATATGATTTAGTTTCAAATTTTTACATAGAGAGCTGAATGCAATGCAAATCAGATCTTCCTTCTGAAATGCGCTAGTATCAAATATTGTTAGGTAAATATCTGGTAACCTATAAATATTTTCATGCAGTATTACTGAGTAACAAAAGTAGTTTACAAAAATGTCTGAATAGGGTGATCTCCCATTTATGCACAGAATGACTAAATGATGTTCACCAAAACGTCACCCAAACATATCATAGATCATGAGATTTAATTGCTTTCTGTTAATTTTCCACCAGTCTGTTAAAGTGGCTAATCATAAAGCATTTAATCAGTATTCTAAAAAATGGGTTCTATGAAATGCAAATAAAAACTTTATTAAAAAAATAAAATTTTCCTAATATAAACTTTACATATTTCTTATAAACACCTTAAACATTGTTTCTTTAAAATAAAAAAGCTAGTGATATTTTTCTTCTAAAATACAATATATAATAAAATTCATAATGTTTATATAGACATTATGTGGTAATCTGCCTTTAAGAAATATGCCATACTTTCAAATACCAGGGAGTCAAGTAAACTCTTTGTCTGACAGTCTTTCCTTACAAAGATTTTTAAAATACTACAGAATGTACTTGTTCAGTGATCATTAGTCAATGTTTTGTTTCATATTCTAATATTTAAACCACATATTTGCAGTAATAGTTAATGTTCATAGTAAACATGAAATAAAATCTCTCAATACTTAGAAAAAATGGTTTGCAAACCAGTATCTCTTTAATTCAAGCTTCCTCCAAAATTGATTAATTTGTTTCCTTAAAATAATTGTTTAAATGTTCTTTAGGCAAATAAGACTGACAAAAGCTGGTTTAAACATTCTATAGTACTTTATTTTTATACTGACTATAATATAAACCATTTAAAAATAAATTTTAGAAGAGAATTAACACATTTAATAATTAGTACATTTATTAACTGAATATAAAACACATGAACCTTTGCCAACTTTGCCTTTTATTCCTAGCCACTCTTATTCAGTCATGTGGAGTTTTAGGCCAGTTAGTTGGGCTGAGAAGGCAATCTATGGTGATGATAAAGGCAAAGCTTGCTGAAACATGGAGATACATAGCCTGATTGCTTTTAATGACAGTTATAATAAACTACTGAAATAAATTTATTTTTTAAAGGAGACTACCTAGAGAAGGGTAGGAAGATACCTGTAATTCAGGATTAAACTTAGCATTACCACATTTGATCTGATCCCAACCAATTTTTCTGATCTTATTTTTTAACACTGGCTTTTTTATTTTATACTGCAGACAAATCTAACTACTATTTTCCCCAAAATCCTTACACTAAAACCTATTCGTCTTTGGGTATATGCTGTTCTTACCATATAAACCTCCCCTCTTCTCTCTCAAAATCCTATCCATCTTTCAGGACTAACACCAATACCATCTCCTCCTTGATGGGTTTTGCTCAGAGAAATGATTGCTTCCACTTATATAATCACATTGTCTAAAAATGAAATTGAACTCAGATCACAATCTGCTCATTTATGCCTTGCCTACTGAAGACAACAAAGTATTTGCTAAACTGAATTCAAAATCCATTCTTTTAAAACAAAAAAAATCACTCCTAATAGGTAAAGGGATGAATTAATAGGCTTTATTTTCCAGAAAGGGCCTTTATACACTGATAACGTAAGTTATCAGATAACATGAGGGATTGTATAAATCAGAACTTAATAAACCTTGTGAGAAAAATAATCAATTACTTAAATCAGATAAATATATTTCACAAAAGGCTTCAGGGAACCAAAATGAGTGAACTTCATTTATGAACAGAACTTGCTTACTATGATTGTACCCAAAATTGTTCACAGGTATAAACCATGTGATGCTTTATAAAAGCTTTGGGTCTTTGTTTCACTCAAGGTTAACTATCAAAAATAATACAAACAAGGCTTTCACTCCTTTCTAAAGATATTCAAGTCTTTACTTTTAATTTAGATCCTCATAAATGAAAGATCTGGTGCACAGGGTTAAGAATTACACTCAGGAAAGTTAAAGTCATAAACCAAGAAGAGTTCTGGATGCAATGGTCATTTAACAATTATCATTTATTATCTAACAATAAAATATCAGTATTTTACTTCTTTAGTGATCAGTTTCCTGTGATGTGATTATTAATCAAAATGAGAATGCTGAAAAAGTGAAAGCTAACAGAAAGAGTTAGTAAAATTTCCAAAACTGCCTCTCCTCCCCATGTAAACTTTAACCAAATATCTGTAATAGTCTCCATGTCCTATTCTCAACCTACCTGGGGCCTCTAGAAGACCATGTATATTGATTTGCAGGTAATTTTTCTCTCAGAGAATACTCAGCAACCATCATATCAGGAGAAACATAAGCACCAACACCTGTGGGATGGATTACAAAATATAAAAGGACACAAAATATAAATCCTAATTCTAATACACTATTCATTTGGCTGTGTGGCTTTGGGTAAATCACTTGATTTCCCTATGCCACAATTCTCACTCATAAAATGGAAAGATAAAAAAAACTTAACCAAGTAAAGTTTACTATGTAGCAGACATAATCTATCAGGATTATTATGTGAATTAAGAATAATAATGTACCTCAAGTGTGTGTAGGTATAAAAGAAAAATAAAAAGGACGTGTTTTAAACTATAAAATATAATAGAAAACTTAATTAGCTGACTGGTCATTTTTAAATGACCATTGTATCCAAAACTCTACCCATAAAATCAGCAGTGTTCCTTTCCTCAAAAATGGCTATAATAATGAGCAGAAAGCAAAGACATAACATGCTACAGTCTTCTAGACAAATATGCAAATGTAGTCTAGTCAGACTCTGAAACATAATAATATATAAATCAAACTTGGTTCTTTCATTTTATAAATTTGGGAACATCTAGAGAGGTTGAGAAAATGTACAAAATACATATGTATGGCTGGCAGCGAAAAAATTTAAATCCAGGCCTACCAGCTTCTAGTTCTTCTTTATAACATACACAGATTCAGTGTAGAGACTGGATAAAACATGTGTTAGTGAAGAGAATTTAGGTTAACAATGTTATCACATAAAATTATAATCATTTTGTAAAATTTAGTTCAAAGTTTTCTGTGAATATGGGGATAAGAAAACAAAAAAGCACTGAGTATTATAGCAGAGCAGTAAATTTTGATCTTTAGGTACTTTTTAGATCTATTTTGTTTCATTTTCATTTGTTTACTTAAAATATATAGAGCTGAAATACACAATGGATATATAACATTGGCAGGTACTGTTGTATTAACACATGATGTAAAAGCATTACTTAAGCAACAGGTTTTAAATAACATAGAGTAAGCTCTACCTTGCTTAAAATTTAGAAACTATGAATAAAACCATGTCCTCTAAATATAAGATCATTGTTATTTTAAAACAATAAAAATTTTAAAGGACCAGTTTCTAAACTTTGATATCCAAATGTAATTATATCTATAACATCTATAGTATTTGTGTACCTATAACAACATCTATAATATGTACACATCTATGCAGTTATTAATGTATACTCCAGAAAAACTGTTTAGGACCAGTCATGCATCCAATCACAAATGTTAAGAAGTATAAGCCCTATTTTGACCTCATATTTAAAGATGAACAAAAAAATTTTAGGCAACATTTACTATATACTTATTTCTCTCAATTCATCCTCATTCATGCTGCATATTAAAAAAAAAAAGAGTGCAGGTTTTGTGTTTCATGGGTTTTTCTGCATAAGTTGACAGCTACTGTACTACAATGTAAACTAGTTTTATTTTCATATAATGACAACAACTAATTTTGATTTCCCATAACTCATTAATGGGCATTTTTCCTATTACATTATAGTGAAACACATAACATATCCGAAGATTAAAAAGTGGAAGAAAAGTTACACATTCATGGAATGAATATGTTTCAATTGCTTTTCTCATTAATAAAGTTCCCTTCCTTTATATCTGATTCTTTCTGCATGCCCCAAGAGAAATTAAAGGAGAAAAGTATGCTATAAACAAGTAGTCACAGACTATAAATAAAAAATAAAGCAAATGTCTTTATTTATGTTGTTCACTTAGTCTGGAAAGCCCTTCCCTTGCTCATATCTACCTACTGAAATCCTCATTCCCATATTTCTTACAGAAAGCCTTACCTAAATTCTCAAATCAGAAGTAGCTACACTTTTGTAATCCCACAGCACTGTCTGTATTTCCATTAAACTACTTACTTCAGTTAACTGTAAACTCTAGATCAGCAAGTCCCTCCTAGATTACAGTTGCCAGTATACACAGGGTTAACGGTGTCTTGCATATAATAGAGATCCAATTAACATGGAATTAATGGAGTATTTTTGTTTGCTGTTTTTAAACAAGTCCATTTCTAAACCAGGAAACTAACCTATTACGCTTGATGTAGTTCCACCTGGACAACCAACTGTAGAAAGGCATGGACCATTATTTCCAGCACTTGAAACATAAATTATATTATGCTTCCATACTGCTTCATTAATTACTTCACAAATTCTCCTGAAACAGAGAGAGAGAATTTCTCTGAACATGAAAAAACTGTCCTACGTTTCAGAACTATATTATGTGAAAATATTTTCAGACTTATAGAAAAAAAAAAACAACAAACTAAAATATGGTTCCAAGAAGTAGGACTAAGACAACGGCTATAATTAAGGAGGTGTGCATTAGAATTACTCAGTAGACACTTCTCAAACTATAAACACTTAGCCTCTATTCCTAAAGTATTTATAATACCAAAATATTGTTAAAATGTATCGTTAAGTAAGTTTAGGCACCAGCCACCACTGACATTTCAGGTGATACACCCTAGTTGGGTTTTGGTGACAGGATGGAATTATGAAGCCAAGTTAAATGTGGAGAAAATGCTTGATACAAATCGTGGGGAATATGACAAAAGGATTGAAAGCAAGTACTGAAATATTAGCAGTGATTGGGTAGTGGGGCAATAGGTGGTTTCACTTCCACTCCTACTTAAAACAAGGTATTCAGAAATGACTCTTCAAGGGATGCCTATATATATCTATGATTAGTAAAAAAGGTGAAGGGAAAATAAGGCACTAGGGAGAACTTAAGATTTAAAATATCAGAAATCTTGCTTGATAGCAAGCTAGAAAAGTGTACTGGTATTAAAGGAGATGAAGTTAAGACTATGAAGAAAATGAAGTCCATATAATGAAGGTATAGGGCCAAGGATACTTCAAAGTCGTTAAGGGTGAAGGAAGGAATATTAGAAAAAGATGACTTTAAAACAGTGAATGTCAAAGGAGAAGAGAAAGAAATATACTTATATAAATAAGATACTGAGCAAAGAAGGGGACGTTTTATACGTGCATGAATAAAATGACTGAAGAAGACATGGTGCTTGTTACAAAGATAGGAAATGAGTGTATCACAAGAAACCTAGAAAACTGTGGTATCAGTTACCTAGGAAAATTAAGTTATTTGATAACAGTAAACTGTAAGGTCTGGCTTGGTAAAATTTTCATTTTGGCAGAACTTTATTAAAGAGCTTCAGAAACAAGATAAATATATATGGATGGCTTGGTGGTGGGAGGAGGCAAAGATGATCAAATAATACTCTAAATAAGATAATTTCAAAGTTATTGGTATGAAGGAAAAGAGGTGAGGTAACATGACATCAAAACTAAGCCACTGGATTTGGCAGCAGGAAGACACCGATGACACGAGGAGGAGAAATGGGAGTGTGAGACATGTCAGGATGGACAGAGTAGACATAGAAACAATAAATATACACAACTAAGTTTTCCTGGAAAAGTGAGTGAAGGCAGTGTGTAATGAGGTTTTGTTTCTGTTCTAATGCTAGCAGATTCTAGAGCACGTCTGTGTACTGAGCGATAATAATCCAAGAAAGGAGAGTGGAAATGGGAACCAGATTGCAAGTACTTGAGTGACTTGATACTGACACTTCTTGCATTAGAGTCAGAGTAGTTCATAGGAAGGGCATAAAGTCCCTTACAAAGGTATAAAGACTCCTAATAAAAGACAAGACTGTGTAATCATTAGAGATCTGTGGTCATAAACATAAAGCGTGATGTCAGTGTGCCTCTCCAGCAAATTCTGGCAGATCAGGTGTGGGATCACGGAAGTAAAAAAACAGGGTTTCTAAAAAAAGAGTTCAGGCTTCCTGTGGATGAAGAATTCTAGTAATGGATGGGTTGTGAAGTCTACCTTGCTGGGAGACAATGACATAAAAGATATGACCATGAGGATGGGGGCCAAGGATCTAAACAGGGGTCTCCAAACCCTGGGCTGAGGCCTGGTACCAGGCCGTGGCCTATTAGGAACCGGGCTGCACAGCAGAAGGTGAACAGTAGGCGAACAAGCCAAGCTTTATCTGCATTTGCAGCTGCTCCTCAGCGCTAGCATCACTGCCACAGCATCACTTCAGATCATTAGGCATTAGATTCTCATAGGAGCATGGGTCCCTGGTGCCAAAAAGGTTAAGGAACTGCTGTTCTAGGAGATGTATAGTTACCATCTAACCACGACTGCTCTTTTCCATCTGTGATATTCAATTCAGTTATGAAGTGCATTTCATATTCTTAATTAGCTAAGGTTCATGACTAACAAGTGTCAAGGAATACTTACCCCGAATTTGGCCAGTGAGTTGCTTCTCCATAGCTGTAGTTGACAAGATCACACTTATGATTTATAACTTCTATCATCTATTAAAAGATGAAGAATCTAATTTAGGCAGCAATTTACAGAAACATAAAGGCACAGAATCTCAGTTTCTTAACCAGTCATGTTCTAATTCAAATCCAAATATATATTACTTCTAAGCAAAGGTTAATAAACTTAAAAAAAGATCGGGGGAGACAGAGTAAGGTAAGTAGTCTATAAAAAACAAAACAAACATTTGCAGAATGGAGTGGGGAATAGGAAACTGAATGTTTCTAACTAAATTCTAAAATCACTAAAGCTAAAACTATAATTCATATGTGAAAATAAAATGTAAAATATTATTTAAATAATTCTGAGGCTAATGGAGCAAGCCAGCTGAAAGATTTTTTTTTGTTGTTAAAGTATTTAAAAATAGCTTGCTAGGCGGTTTAACTAGAAATGAGATATATAATAATATTTTCATATTTTCCAAAAAGCTTTACCCTAATAATTTTTAATAACTGAAAGAGGAATTAAGCATTTTTGCTTTTAAAAACAAAATCCTGTACACCAAGTATAGTTCAATACATTCCTGGAAAACCAGGAGCACTTAATAAATCTAAAAATATCTAAGATCATCAATCATTAATATTCTATCATCATCTCACAAATACTTACAGCTCTTATAAGGCCTGTGCCTGTTTCCATTGTGCTCAGTCTTGTATCTCCAATCTTGATTGAAAGAATCTGGGCACCAGGAGCTACACCATTCCGTTCAGGTTCTTCGGGAAAATGCCCAGCAGCTATACTTGCTACATGTGTTCCATGAGCTCCTAGAGGCAAAAAGACAGGAATATGACAAAATAGTCTCCCAAATTCAAAGTATTAACCATTCAATTTGATTTGCTTGTAATCATGATAAAAATAATCAAATAAAAACATTTTTTCATCTTAATATCTAATAACATATTATCTTCTAATTCTCCCAAAAATGACTCTTCGAATTCCATATATTCTGCTACCTTGGATTTTACCCTGTTCACTGAAAGGGTAAGAAAGTATTTGCAATATATATAACTGATGAAGAACTTATATCCAGAATGTAATCATTCAAATCAAAAGGAGTGAAACTGGTACAACACTTTAAAAAGCATTTCACAAGAGAAATGTACATAAATAAACGAAAAAATGTTAAACTTCATTAGTCTATGTAGGAAATGCAAATCCAAGCCATAATGAGATACCTCTACATACCTTTCAGACTGGCTAAAACTTTAAGGGTGACAACAATAACTGTGGATAGGGATGTGCACTCACTCATGCACTGCTGGTGGCAGAATAGAGCAGCATTTTAGAAAGCTGAACACAGGCATACGCTACTATATAGTAACTCCACCTCTAGCCCAACAGAAATGTGTAAAAGAAATTTGTAAAAAATGTTCATGGCTTAGAAAATTCAAAAACTTGAAACAATCCCAAGATCTAACAATAGTAACAGTGTAGTCACAGATTGAATATTATACAACAGTAAATTACCTCTATACACTATGAAATAAACACATAAAAATAAGGCTGATCTAAAGAAGTCACACACTAAAAATATATATGCTGAATAAAACCCATTTATATAAATGGAAAAATACCATACGAGGTTGAACCATGTGCAACTACCACTATTCAATCATTTCTGACATACAAAAAAGCAACACCAGAAGGTTCAAATTGACAGAAATAAGAACAGTAGTTAACTCTGGGAGCAGGGAAGGTAGGTTGGAGGTTAGAAAGAGACGATGGGGACTTTGACAGTATTTTATTTCTTCACTTGGGTGGTGGTTACAGAGAAGTGTCTACTTTGTAAAAATTCAATGCGTGTATAATTTATGATTTGTATATTTTAACTTATATATGTTATATATCAATAAAATAAAATGAAAACTAAAAAAACAAAAACAACAAACAAACAAACAAAAAAACTAGACCTGTAAGTGAAAATGTTCCTTAAAAGACATGGATAGAGAGAAATATCCCACTACTGTCAGATAAACAACAATACAAGCGCAATGATAAATGACAGCTGGCATGAGGCCTTAATGTTTGGGTGACACTGGGTAACTTGGAGCTCCAGGAGAAATGAGAGCACATAACCCTTTAAACTGAATCTGCTACAATGCTGAGACTCTTCTGCTCTAGATAACTTGTCACATAAGAAAATGGACCCAATGTTACCAATTCTTCCCCTCTTATTTTTTCCAAAATTCCAGGAAAGCAGGATTTTAATGTAACTTTCTCTCCCCAAAACACCTTGTTACCATCACCTAGCAGTTAGCGTGGCTAAAATTAAGCAAACTGACCACACCGTGTGTGGATGAGAGTGTAGAGCTCCTAGAGCACTCACACTTTGCTGGCAGAATGTGGAAGGGTGCAGCCCCTGTGGAAAACAGCTTGGAAGTTTCTTTAGAAGCTAAACATAGACCTACCGTAACTAACTAGTTCTCTCAGAAATCAGTCTAAATTAAACAAAAACATATTTCCACACAGACTTGTACATAACTGTTGGAACAATCCAAATGTCCATCAAGATGAATAGAGAAACAAACCATGGTGTATGCACATGATGAAACACTACTCATCAATAAGGAACAAGATATTTCTAATAATAATATGGAAGAATTTCAAACCACTACTCTAAAATAAAGCAAGCAGAAAAACTTTTTTTATTATACTTATGTAAAATTCTAAAAAATGCAAAATAATTTAGAGTGACAGAAAACATGAGGCTACCTGGGGATGTGGGTGGAGACAGGGCTGAAAGACAAGCAAACTTGTGGGGGTAATGAATATGCTCATTATTTTGTCTGTGGTGATGGTTTCCTGGGTGTACATATCCACCAAAACTTGTCAAATTGTTTATGTATATACACACACGTACATGTGTACACGTACACACATGCTGTTTATTGTACTTCGGCTATGTCGCAATGAAGTTAGGGGAGGGGGACAATAAAGAGTTAAAACCTGCCTACTTCATTCTCCATGCTCCCTCACCAGTAGTAACCGCTATCTGGAAGCTGGTGTGTATACTCTTCTCATCTATATTTTTACCAAACACACTTATCTATAAAAATTGTATAGTATTATTTGACATGTTTTACAATTTTACACAAATGTTTTATTATCGATTTAATTAAAATTTATGTATTTGAGATTTATGAATATATGTATTATGTATACTTACCCATTTTGATAGCTATATAATATTCCACAGTATGAATAATAAGTTTTTAAAAACCCTATTCCTTTGTTGATGGGTATTTAGATAGTTTCAGGTAAAAAGATCCTCACTATAGTATAGCGCTCTGTTAATTATTTTTTAAGTTGGAACTTCTCAAAGGTTAATATTGGAAGCGATATTGTTGTTCATAAGATGAATTATGTTGATGGATACTTTGTGGTTAGACCATGTTGGTACTCTTGAAATGGATCTTACATGATTACAACTTTAAAAGACATCTTGCCACAGAATCGAATAACATTTATTATTCCAGACCTAGTTCTTTAGTTGTATTCTCCAGATTACTAAATTCTCTGTAAGGCTGGTTTTGGCTATTGGAATTTACCATCTTTCACTTTGTAAATTTATCTCTAAATAGCAAGTCTGAAACAGAATACCTCCACTGGTCACAATGGAGAGCAGATTTCCATCATCATATATATTAACGGAATAATTTAACATCTCAGCTGTGCCAAAAGAGCCATATTCTTGGGCTTCTTTGTAGTTTCTCAATACAGTAGATTTACTCAAGTCCCCATCTTCATTTGAATCAATGCAGACTCTGTAAATTGAGAATACAGGATAATGAAGTTTATCTATTTTCTTACTTTTCCCCAAATCACATAATAGTTTCTCAGGTTATCTTCTTACTATTCTATTTCTACCACAAGGAACACAGTAACTGCCTGATTTAGACTCCTGTTTCATAGTCATCTAAAGGAAAAGCCCTTAAATGGAGCCATGTAACAAAAGGCTTTAGGAACACTGTCCATTATAAAACTCCAGGCAGAAAACCTTATAGCCCCTGAAGAGAACAGACCAAAGCTTAGCCTAGGACTTTAGAATAATTTAGGACGATTCTGACGCATAGCCTAGGCCTTACTCCTTGTTTCTTCTAGAACCGGCTTCAGGAATCCAACAGTGCATGCCAGCTCCTTGAAACTAGAACTATATATCAAGTCTCATGTTTGCAGGTATAACAGCTTTAGGCAAACATTTATTTTTTACAAAAAGCATTTTCTACATAGTTTTATGGTTGTCCTCTCTGCTCTTCCCTATTTTAGCTTTTTAATTGTACAGAGGGCATTTATGATAAATACTAAAGTGTATATTTCATTAACAAATTACAGCAATATGGAAAGAAGATCTCTGAAATTATGTTTGTTTTTATGTATACCCCAATCAATGTAAAATTATTTACATTTCACAAAAAGACATTTAATGTAGCAAGATATGACACTACACACTTGTAAGGAAAATTAGGCAAAGAGAAAACAAGTAGCATATCAAATTGCATTAGGACTCAGTACGTAAAATGTATGCCATCGAATCCTTCACTTTTGCTAGAAAGAGTAGCACTTTTGGTTCCAAAATGTACGGTTAGTATCCATTCTGGAAATCATCTCAGATGTCCTCCTTTTCTTTCACCCAGACCATCATACACTAAATTTCAAACAGTTCCTCTCTCGTCCTCTAGATCTTTCTCCTCTAACCCTCCACTCCCTTTCCTATCTTAGCTGAGCTAACTTTTGGTGATCCTTCAAGGAAATCTTTCTTGATGCTTCCTAGACAGGTTTAGCTGTTGCTAATACTTGCTTCCACGGAGTCTAGAGTCCATTGAGTAGCTTCTAGAGTCTACCTGGTACAAAAAAGCTATTCAAGTATTTGCAAAATGATGAAAGAATAAGTGAATCAACATCTTCAAGAATATTCTCAGTGCAAATATAGTGATGCATTTCACAAATCAGTTTCTTACGACCACATGAAGTGACTCAACAATTCAAGCACACTATCGTAATATAAATATGAAATTGAGTGACTTCACTAAATAACCCTACAGAGGACAAATATGAATGTGGTGCAAGATTATAACTTTCTGAAGGTCTGGTTGGCTTAATTCCAGGAACAGTTGTTAGAATACAGAGAAAAAATATAAAAATGAGTTTCAGAAAAATAATTAGAGTACATGTATGAAGGGGAGGAGAAAGAGTTTTGGGGTTACAAATTCCTAAACATTTTTAATACACTTCTTTGTTCAATTTCCTATAGAAAAAATCCACAGCTTTCATCAAAATCTCAAAAAACAAATAAAACCAACCAACCAACCAACCAACCAAAACCCTGAGATAACAAGATTAAAAACTACTGAAAAGAAACCAATGAATGGTCTTTCCTTTACATAATCTATTAACATACACTGTTTCTCTCTACTAGTTATTGCTCTATATGGAGTGACAGTGAGTTAACCCTATACATCTTAGCAAATTAAGAGTACAATTATATTAGGATACTTGTTAAGTGCAGAGATATGGGTCCAACGATCAGTGTAAATGTGGCAGGGAGAGGGCACACTTGACATTCTTTGTAAAAACAAACACATGGTACTTAAGGCAACTTTGGCCTCTCTAAGAAATGGTTGGCATTTCTGAAAAGACAGTACTTAGGTTTGCCTTAGATAATGTGGCATCTTCAAGATTCTCCTAAAAAATTCTGGATCTACCTCTGAGATAGGGTGGAGGAATTAAAGCCCTACATGATATGCAGTATGATGCAAAAAAAAAGGTTAAATTATTTCTAGTAGCACCTGAAAGCATGATTTTGCTGCATTTTCCACTCATCATAACATTTTCTAAAACATTACCCTATTTCAGATTATATTTAATTCAATGTTTGATTAAATTTTATTTCCAACATAAATTCTAAAAGATGTCTTAGAATACTGTTGACAAACTGGTATAGTTTACTGTGTCAACTGCCTTAAAGACCAAGAAACATTTGGAAACGTATACTGGGCTGGCACCTTCAACATTCTGACTCCAAATTCCTGCAGTGTTTTCAGTTATGTGTAGAAAATACTTTAACTGAAACCACCTATTGCCCCATTAACCAATCCCTGTTAACTTAATATTTCCTTAAGTTCTTTTGTAGTATATTTTAAAGTATATTTTCCCACATGTACTCAGTTATATTTAGTATTTTCCTCACATTTAACCTTGCCTCCTCTCCCACACTAAAATTTACCTGAGCCTTATCACTGAGAATGACTATATCATGTTACACCACATGGTGGATGAACCAAAGTTTGCTAAACCATATGCTTGAATACTTTTTATATTACAAGCATTATGACCGAAGCTTTCTGCAAAGCATTTAGGCAAAAACTGTTCATAAATGTGTGGACACTTGCATATGCACATACCTGAATACACAAAAAAATTGCATTAACATTTAATATCGTCTGATTGAAATATACAAATTATTTTATTAACAATTTTAGTCCCAAGGGGAGTAGGCATCTCTCACTCAACTGAAAATTTTATGTACACATTGTCAGAGATGAGTGATTATCCACGTTTATGAAAGGAAAGCATTCTTTTAAGACTGCATTGTAATGTAAATGATCTGAGAAAAGTAATCAAGTCATATCTTGTTCTGTATCTGATATGTCTTGGCAAATGAATTTTTGTAGATGAGCAGGGACTCAAACTACAAAAATATTCTTGATTTCAAATTTTAAGAAGGTGCTTGGTTTCTTACAGGTACCCTAAAACACATATATGCCAAAATATCTATATTAGGAACATATTCCTATTTCCATGCAGAAAGTAACTGAAGAGGCCATAGTAGCCAACTCCAAGAAATACACTTGCAGTGTACAATTCACTAAAAAAGAAACTGAAAATGTACATGACAACTAACTTGGTGTAAATCATTATTATTATTAGGAGTAGCAGCAGCAGTAATAGCTATCATTTGAGTACATACTGTGTCTAGAAACACCAAAATTAATTTTCACAAAATCCTCTAGGAAGGTATGAAGAAACAGGTTTAGAGAGGTGTAGATAAATTGTTCAAGGTCACAACACTAGGATTCTACCTCAGAGACTGAACTCTATTATACTGTCTCCCTTCAACCTAGCTCTCTTGTCTCCATTGAAATACTTGCACTCAACTCTCCTTCACCCAAAGTAGATGCTTTATAAGTCTCTTGCAGTTACTTCTCATGTGGCCTAGCTTCAATCAGAAAAACTTCAACGTATACCAATGATCGACCTGTACTACCTGGTTAACGATAATTAATCTGGTTAGTGAAATAAGTTCCTTTAAAACACATAAGGGTCAGGTTTAGCGTATAAAATACTAAGAAGTTCAAAACACTTGTCCAAAAGTACCCTAAGCCAATTTGGCTCTCAGTTTTACTTAGTGATATTAATGTCACATAAACCAAAACTCTGGATGGTTCTAAAAATTTAATGTTTGTTCTTCAGAATAGATAAAAATACTCTGAAGAGCTATGAATGACATAAAGTTTACCTCCAGGCTTCACCATCATGCCATACCAAACAGTCATATACCGGGCCAGGATCACTATATTTTTTCTCAAAAGAATTTAGCAATTCCACTTGACTTTGAAGCTCCTCCTTGATTAGTTTATTTGCCTAATTAATTAGAACATACATTAATATCAGTATATTTTGTACAACTGAAGTTATATTAACATACGACCAAAGACAAAGTGTGGCCCAAGAGCCATTTCACCCTGAAAAAATATAAGAAAATTTTTCTTTTCGTATCTATACACCTAGTAGTTCAATTTAATGATGCAGATATTAACATATTAAACATTTAAAAAAATACTTCTTTTACTCAATCTCTCTCATTTGGTCACTCACTCCACCCACTTTGGGAAGGACACTGTTACATGTGTTACATGTTGGTGATATCATTTGGCCAAGACATGTGTTGGTCATGTATTTATAATCTACATAACTCATTTCCAAAAGTTGCTATAAAACAGGTTATCTATAGACTTTCAGAATTTTTATATCATGAACATTTCCACTTAAAATGCCCAATAATAGAAACCATAAACTGTCTTATCTCTTTTAGAATATGCTAAGTTACAAATACATACTATATTCATGACCATGTACATACGAGCTGCTATTTAAACATTCTGATCAACAAAAATGAGAATTTCATATGCTTTAACTTAAGTATTTTTTAACTACATACTACATTAGACATATTCATCCTTAATAGTCCTAGTATATAAAAATTTAATTTCTGTATGTTCCAAAAAGCTTAAGTTGTGCTTTATTTTTAATTATTCAACATATTCGACACTTATCCTCCTTAAAGAAAAAGACAATTATATAGACATTTTTGGTATGCAAAATAAAACAATTAAATCCAGATTCCTCTTTTATAAAGTTAGGTGCATATACATACCACTTAAAATACTAAATTTAATGTGTCTAAAAAGAAGATGAATCAGGACAAAAAATTAGTAAAATTAAACAATTTAAAACTTATAGAAGTCTATTAATTCTCTAAGAATTCTATGGCATATGGTTCTATGGTAATATCTAAATAAAAACGACTAGTACCAACCTGAGAAAGGCAATTGTTGGCAACATCAAATTCTTCCTGTTTCCTACAGGCTTCTGCCAGGGCCACTCTGTGAACAGGGTCCCAGATTTTTTCCTTCCGTTCTTTCTGCAAAGACAGAAAAATTACCTCACAACAAGGCTGACATATATTCAAGTAAACCTAAACAGCCAATTCATGTGGACTTAATAGTTATTAGCTGTGATGCTACACAAGTCTCATACAGAGGTTAAAAAAATTAAAATCAAGTTGATAAAACAATAAATCAGTTATTAAAAACTGATTAGTTAATTCACTGCACCTGGGTTTTAAGAGAACAAGTTTACCGAGGCATACCTAAATGCATTTTTATATATCGTAAGCTCCCAAGAATTAATCCTTCCAAGAATAAATAATACTATGTATAATAACTGAATTCCCAGTCATTTAAGTAAAAGAAAATTCTGTATTCTGGGACATTACAGAACTCAGACATGTCTCAAGCCAGGAGCAAGCAAGGACAGGAATAAGACTGTAGCTGCATTTTGATGGACATGCAGGCTTCCTCAATTACCTCTCTCTCTAGCTTATTTTTGTCTGATCCTCTTTGACTTGACGGCTTTGTTACGGAAATTGGTCTTACTTTCATCTCCACTGTCTTTATCCCATAGTGTCTCCCAATGGAAGTCTACTAGTTAAAAAAAAATCCTTTCCAGTAAAATAATCGACTCGACTGAGCTAAGAAAGGGCATTAGCGCTAACTTTACTACTCAATATTTAGATGATAATTTGTATCTCTTAACACAATTGATTAAATTTAATATAATGCATAAAAATATTGTGCTATGTTTCACCCTGAAAATTTTTTAAAAAATGATATCCAATAAAAGTTATGTGCATTATTTTTTTTTTTGGCAGAATGGTTGGAATCTGACTAATAAGTAATGGTTACATATGTAATACAATGAGTAACTTCTTATGGTTCACAGACCCCTGGAGAAGCAAATAATAATATTACAATTAGATAACAGGGCCCCAAGGTCTTATCCATCAGGCTAATTTTTGAGGATTATATCTTGTTTTACAGTTGAATTCCTGACCCTGTCTGTTATCAGCTACCAGCATAGCAGCCTTTTATAGTGGCACTGCCAAGTATGGGAGCCACTAGCCACATGTTTCTAATCTTAAATTTTAAAATATCACATAAAAATAAAATTTCAATTCCGTAGACACATTCCAAGTTCTCAACAGCTACTTATAGCTAGTGACTACTATATTGATATTGAACATTTTGAACATTCCATCATAACTGAAAGGTCTACTGAAGAGTGCTGTTTTAAAGCAAGCTCCGTATCACAATGATTTACAGACTTGTGTTTCCTATATGTCAGTTGCTTCAGGTTTGAGTAACCCTTTCCTTAATACTAAATGATGACTGGCATCAAGAATGCTGAACCGTAAAACGGGACAAATGGTCATAAGACCTATAGGAGTATGAATAAATAAGGCAGTCCAGACTTTAAATCAACTATCTAGTCTTTTTGAGGTTAAAAAAAAAGGCCTTCACAAATCCAGTGAAAGCTATACTCCATCTTTTTGAAAAACACAAATACACAAAAATTTGAATATAATTTCAGTGTATTCACATATTCTGTAAGTTTATCCATGTATTCAATATTAAGAACCATGATTTTTAAATTGGTAACATTTAATATTCCACCGAACAGCTTTCTTTAAGCAATCATTGTTTGAAAGCTTATTATCCTCCAAAATAATTAAGAGTGAGATTTTATAAATTTTTTTCTTCAGGAAGAATAAAATTTGAAAAAGAAGTCATTGATATAAGATTGTATATTACCTGTATCCTTTCTTTGAGAGCCTTTGGATAGAAGTCATAGCCATTTTTTATGCCAATATGATATCTGCCTGAGGGATTTGTCCAGCTTGCAGGAATCTATGGAAAATAAAGTAAATTATTGATCCACTAAATGATTCCCAACTCCAATGATTTACAACTGGAGAAAAAGGTATTTCACTTCTATCCTAATGGCTCGACTTGGATGAGCAGGCTCATGTAGTAGAGCACTATTTCTAATATTCTAAGGTACCACCTGATACCTCTCTGGCTCTTATATCTCATCCATAAATAAGATGGTTCACCTAGAATAGCTTTCATTTATACAATGCTTCAGTTTATAAAGTGCTTGTAACATATGCAACCTCATTAAACCACTAAGATCTTTAGTTCTAAAGCACCAATGACCTCACCTCGCGTTCACCACTTACTCTGCCCATCAACTAATCGGGAGAGAAAACAATTTACAGAACCCTCTACCCTTAGATTTCTTATTAATAACAAGAACTTCACTCAGCTCGAAGAAACAACAGGGATAACGCCTAGAAACTAAATAAGTGTTCTTTTAGTTCTTAAAAAAAAGCTCTATAAAATCTTTTTAATTATATATTATAAATCTTTTCAACTATCACTAAGTATTTAAAAAAACAACACTTAAAACTTTTATTAACAGAATGATGTAAAGACTATGCCAGTTTACAAATAGAGAAAGCAGAGAAGCAAAAAGAAATCAACTGTTTGCCTGAACCGGAAAGCTGAAACGAAAACTAGAACTTAGTTGTATCATGGAAACCAAAAAATTCAGGGTAAAGGCCATGTGAGATTTAAAGTCAGATAAACCTGGCTGTGAATCCCAACTCTATTAAGTAGGTGGGACCCGCAGGCTACTTGTTCATCATGTGTAAAAGGAAGAAAATAATGCCTACCTTATGATTCAAATGAATAATAAAATACACTAAACACCAATCAACTTGAAATGTCAACCAAGAAAATGTAGAATAGTCATACGCTTTATATAATCACAGGACCCATGGTCATTAAAAACAGCTTTTAAATGTGTATACATTAAGAGGTTGAACTATCATCACTCAGAGTTGGTTGATTCATCAATCTCCCGAGCAACATCTTTAAGGGACTCATTTGCATGTCCTTCATCACATTATCCCCCAGGCAGAAAATTTTTAGAAAAAATTTTCTCACAGTTAAATAGAGGAAAACAATCATTTACAGAAGTTCAAAGATATACTAACTTTTTAAAAGCCTGCATATCAGTAATCATTTCTGAATGGGTGTCTGGAGTATGTGAAATTTCAACTATGTTGGCATAGAAATTTTCACTTTTCATTCAAAACTTGCCAACCTTTTTTACAAAATAGGAATTCTTAACTCTAATATTCTTGCAACAGTCTGTGACATAATAATGAAGGTTTGTAACAACAGTTAAATAGCCACTAGTTAGCAAATTTAGAGTATTTAATCTCAGGTGTGCCTTTACACAGATGGCTTTGTAACACTAGGCTAGTGGCAACTTCTTTGTGGTATGAGATTTCAAAAAGTCTTGAAATATCAAAGGATTAAATGGAAAAACTAAGTAAAATAACTGCTAAAGGAAAACAATTAAGGCATATTTAATCACAATTACTTAAAAAGTATGTAATACAATAAAAATAATCCAACAGATGTAATTTATACTTAATTATATCTGCAGAGTCCACGCAACCATGTACTTATCAAACACTACTATATATTTTCCTCAAAGACTAGTAAGCCACAAAAATTAAACTAAAAAAGAAAAAATCAAAATAAATGTTATAATCATGGCTCTGCTAGTGAACCTTAAACAAGTTAGAATAAAGCTAACTTTGTGAGGCAATTATGGAATAAGTCATTTTACCCATTTGAGTAGTCTATACAAATGAAGTTATTTTCAGTCTCTTTAAGAATCGAAGCTTTATATTTTGCTCACTTTAAAGTGATATCTTTAAAATTGTTTTAATTACATGGTAACTACAACATAATAAGACTGATTTTCATGAGGAACTGAATCTCTGTTATTACTAATTACACTCTTTTCCCTGAGTCTTTTAAAGATGGGATGCCTAATGAATAGAACATTTCCTCAAAGAGCTAAATGTCATCTTTAGTGTTCATGTTCCATGCAATAAAATTGTTACCTTTTTTTTTTGGCCTCAAAACTGTATTTCAGACTTGTCAGCCTATGACATTGCCAATACACACGTATACTGTGTTTAGCTGTCACTACATCTAAATATGGTGCTAAATATGGCCAAGTCATTCATTATACCAGGACTTACCATTTTTTTAATACATAAAGCTAAATACTGATGATTTAAAAAACGACTTCAAGTTAAATATAGTAAAATTTCAAATAACACTGTGCTCCTTCCAAAGCACTATTATAAATAGAATAAAAGGAAGAAAAGCACCCCCAAAGAACAAAGAGCATGGAAAAGAGACTTTAGAAGCCAAAAGTCACTACATTTTGAAGGTTGCAAAATAAAAAAAGGCATTAAAAATTAGTAAGAAAATTATGAAATTTTAATAGAGTGTTGGGACAATTGGGTCTTCAGATGGAAAAAAGGATATAGGACTCCCATTTCATACTAAGTCTAAAATCAATTCGAGGTGGATTCTAAAACAAATGTGAAAAGAAAAATGGTGAAAGTTTTTAAAAAATAATATGGGAGAATATCTTCATGATCTTGGGGTGAAGAAAAATTTCTTACGACATGAAAAGTCCTAATCAAAAATGCAAAGATGGATATTCAACTACATTGTATTTAAGAACTTCTACTCATAAAAAAATTCACATTTATAGGAAGGGAGAAGACACCTTAAATAAATGTAATCAAAGGATAGGTATATAGAATATATTACAAAATCCTACAAATCAGTAGAAAAACAAGACAACCTAGTAGAAAAAAAAATAGGCAAATAAATCTGAACAGGCACTTCACAAAAAGAGAAAATCCAAAGGTCTAAACCACATATGAAAAGATATTCAGTCTTATTACTAATTACAGAAATGCAAATTAAAACCGTAATGTGATACATCTAGATTCTCAGCATATTTGCAAATTAATTTTAATTAAAGCCTAAAAATACCAAGTGGTGTCAGTGCCACTACTAAAACTCTTATAGCCTGTCAGTGGAAATGTATTTTAGTACAAACACTTAGAAAGCCTGGTTGACATCACTTAGTAAAGTTCTATCTCCATGATTCAGCAATTCCACTCATAGGTCCACATCCTGGAGCTATGTACACTCATGTGCACAAGATATGTATGTAAGTATGTTCTATTAATGACAATCCCAAACTGGAAACAATTCAACTGTTCATCAGCTGTAAAATGGACAGAATGTGGTACATATAAACCATGGCACATTGCACATCAATGAAATGGAACAAATCATTTTATTACTACATGCTGAATCTAACGAATCTCGCAAACATCCAGGGAAAGACAACATAAAATGATATATAAATGAGGTCATTCATATAAAGTTCACAAATAGGCAAAACCAGTAATATATTTTATATATCCATAATAGAGGTGTTAAAATTATAAAGAAAAGCAAAGAAATTTAAAAAAAGTCAAAATAGGTTGTAATCTAGATCACAGAAAACTTTGAAGCATGGCAATATTCTTTGTCTGATCTGGGTGGTGGATAAAATGTTTCAATTTGACTATAAAGTAAACTCTAGATATGTGTTTTATACACTTTCCTTTATGTCTGTCCATGTCACCATTAAAGGTTTTTTTACGCTTCTGTTCACTTTTTGGCTTCTATCTTCTCATGGGAGTACCACTAGCAAAAAGTAACTGACTACTAGTCTCTCAAGAAGACCTAGGAATAATATCCTTAGAGAATGAGAAAACTGTTCAAACCATCTAACTAGCAGTTGACCTTAAACTGGCAGAACAGGACATCAACCATCAGTAGTTTATGGTTATTTGAAAGAAGCTGAAAGAGAATAGACATTTAATTAATCTCAAAGCCTGGTTAAATCAAATAAAGACTTTATTGTATTGCTTTCTGGAAACTGTATACTGGAGAGTTCTGAGAGATCCAACCAGCCAGAATCTCAGTGACTAATGATATTATTCTTTTTAATGACTATTGCAAAATATCTGAACACCTGCATATCCTTGAAAAAAGTTAACTGAACATGCATGTTAACGTTCACACATTAACATTTGGTATGTTTTATGTATGAATGGAGAAGGGAGCTATAACCAACAAGATCGATGGAAAATTTGAATGAGGAACAATTAAGACTCCTGCCACCCATCCCACATCCTGACCACATCTGACCAACCAGGCAACTGTCTCTACCTGAACCAGAGAGAAATTTGGATGTCAACCTTCTAGAGAGGTTTACACAGCAGAGGGGAGAGATGAGATGAATTGAAAATTCTGTAAGAATCCCCAGGCACCTTTCAAAGCTGATTCCCTCAATGTTGACAGCCAAGCTAATCTTTAACATTTCCTGCCAAGCCCCAAGCCCCCCAAAAATAAGGTCCTCTTTGAAGTAACTGAGCATCTCAAAGAAAAATCAATATACCATATACTGATATCTTAGGGTCTCCTACAATGGTATCACTTTTCTCGAGACCACAAACGCTGCACAAGAAAAGGGAGCTTCCAATCACCTTTTATGTGCCTTGCTAAGTAAGAGACAGCCAGGGATGATTCGATACCTGAAGAAAAACTCAAGTAAAAAAGTAGAGCACAAGAAGAAAGGCAGAGAGAAGAAAGATGAGAAAAAAAGGAGGGAACAGGAGATGAAGAGAAAAAGAAAAGAAAAAAAAGGAGAAAGAGGAAGAAGAGGAGGAAGGTAAGTAAAAAGAGAAGTAGTCTAGGGCCATGTCACACTGAAAACACCCAATCTTGTCTAATCTCGAAAGCTAAGCAGGTTTGGTCCTGGTTAGTACTTGGATGGGAGACCACCAAGAAGACTGGGTGCTGTGTTCATAAAATAACAAAAAAGAGGAGCAGAAACAAAGAATCACAAAAAAAATTTTAAACAAAATTCTCAGATGAAATGTTGCATATGTGATCTACACATGTTAAGTAAACATGAACAGATTTTTGCCATTAAAAATAATAGGGAAAATTGAACAAAATTCAATACAAGTGTTGGAAAAAAAATGCTGAAAAGGTTTTGGAAATTAGAAGATCAACTCAAGAGCTCCAATGTTCAATTAAAGAAAGGTCCAGGTAAAAGAACAGCAAAAATAGTAGTAGAAGTAACCCAAGAGACAATGCAAGAAAATCTTAGAAATGAAGAACCTGAGAGTTAAACTAGAAAAAAATTCAATAAAAACTATTAGCATGTTATTTAAAACTGAAGTTAATTTAATACATGAAAGACTGGGAGGGAACTGGTGGGGAAGGGAGGAGGTAGGGCAAGGGACTTGACTATGCTTGTTAGAAGGCTTTACAAGTATTTGTCTTTTCAAACTATGCACATATTGAATACGTTAAAAATAATATGTAACTATAGAGCTAAAGAAATGTGTAACCAAGTTGAAAAAAAGATATATCAATTTTATGATCTTAATAATATACAGTACATGTCATTTTACTTTTGAGCACTAGTGATATTATCAGTTTATGTTTATTAAAAGCATAGGTTACTACAGCTATTTAAAAGTAAATGATCAAGGATAATACTTAATATGATTCTAAATATGCCTGACTTATTAGGAGTGTTCTACAATTTCTCAGTAATAAAACTAACAGGAACTCCACGTTTCTCTCTGAAATGTACTCAAAATTAAAAGTTTTTGTTTCCTGGGAAAGACAGGCAAAACTTCAGAGTAATTAAGATGTGCAAAAACTCATTTCTCTGCAGTTTACCATTTTTTTAAAAAGCACCTAGTGTCTCAGTCATTTTGAGTGAGCTCCATAAGCTCAGGTGGTTTAAAGATCAGAAATTTATTTTCTCATCATTCTGAAGGACAGGAACATGAGATTAGGGTGCCACCACCGTCGGGCTATGGTGAAACACTCTTCCTGACTTGTAGGCACAGCTTTCTCACTGTGTCCTCTCATGCGAGAGAAGAGAGAGACGGAGACAGAGATACAGAGATACAGAGATAGAGAGAGAGAGAGAGAGAGAGAGAGAGAACGCGCACACACGTGTGCAATCTCTCCCTTATAAAAGCACTAATTTCATTAAGAAGGTCTCACCCTTTTGTCACCTAACCCTAATCTCTAAATATCATCACATCGAGTGTTAGGGCTTCAACATATGAATTTAGAGGGCACACAAACATTTAGTCCATAGCACATGGAAAAGGAACCAAAACCTGAATATTAATGCCTCCCGTCTGCTTGTGGTAGGCAGACTCTAAAATGACCCATTCCCTTATATAGTCCTCTCCATTTAGTGAAGACAGGATCTCTGAATATCACTCCTGTGATTATGTAAGTAGTATGGCAAAAATGAAGGGATATTTCAGATACAATTTCAATCCCTAATCAGATGACTTAGTTAATAAAAAGGGAGACAGGGCTGGTGCACATGACCTAATCTGGTTAGCTTTTTTAAAAAAAGACTAAGACCATCGCTGGTATCAGAAAGATTCTTCTGCTGGCCTTCAACGAGCTATCAGGAGTTCTACAGCTGCAACAAAAGAAATTCTTCCAACAACCATGTGTACTTGGAAGAGCCTTAGATGAGACCACAGTCCCAACCAACACCTGATTGAGGTCTCGTGAGATCCTGAACAGACAGCTATAAAAAGCCACGCCCGGACTCCTGACCCATGGAAACAATGAAGTAATAAATGCAAGAATGTATGTGGTTTTAAGCTGCAAAGTTTTTGTTAATACCTTATGTAGCAAAGAAAACCGATCCATTGCCATGACAATCTTATCCAAAAGATAATGCCTAAACATAATTCGGTAGGTGATAAAAGATAAAAAGACTTAAATATAGTTCTTCACACATATAATTACAAATGTCTCTTCCAAACTAATTCCACTTATTGGTTTATAAGAGTCCTGAATCACAAATTCTTGCCATCTAACAAACTCATTAGCTAATATTTCATGAACTGCTGTTTGTTTTCTAATTATTTTTCATGTTAGCTTACCCTAGCTTTTCTACCCAGTACATGAACTAAGAGAAGTCCATAATTATTAAAGCCTAAATATTTCATGTTCAGGTTCTCATAAGGGACAGAAAAGATGAAGGTAAAATTGTCACTTGGTCACTTTTCCTACCTTTCCATTCAAACTTAAACATTTTTAGAATTTGGCAACCACATTAAAAATAAAATACCTCAATTATAAGCTTGCCACCAAACAAGACAGTGACTTCTTCTAAGACAGCCCCTAATGACCCCCACTCCCCTGGTATTCATGCTCTTGTAAAATTCCCTACTTCCAAGTGTGTGCTAATTTTAATGACTCACAACTAGTGAAAAGAACATAACAGAAGTGATGAGATGTCACTTCTGAGATTAATTTATAAAAAGACCACGGCCTCTACTTTGGGCACTTTCTCTTGGATTACTCCCCCAGAGGGAAGACAGCTACATGTTGTGAAGCAGCCCCACGGAGAGTTCCTCATGGTGAAGAATTGAAGACAGCCAATACTCTCTTGATTGAGCTTAGAAATGGACACCCCTTCCCCACCCAAGTTGAGTCTTCAGATGAAACCACAGCCCTGGCAGATAGCAAGCTCAGAAGAGATCTTGAATGAGAGGCACTCAGCTAAGCCACACCCAGATTCCTGATTCACAGAAACTATGATAATAAATGTTTATTTTAAACCAGAAAGTTTTGGAGTAATTTGTTATACAGCAATAGCTAACTAATACTTACCATATTACTAAATGTACGTTAAAAGCATTGATGGTTTGAGGTGACAAAACAAAAAAAATTCAATAAAAAGATAAAAGCTCCAACCTTAAGCACTCTTCCCGAAAGACCAATAATTTCACCATCTTTTGGCTCTACTACTGTAGCAGTATTCACATCACCACTTCCTGTAGTGTCAATGATATCAATAATTTTTGGCTTTCCATCAGTTGTAACCTAAAAATTAAAAAAATTAAAATATAAATTATGCATTTAACTTTTTTAACCTTAAAAAAGCAATGCCAACCCCTGTGTGTGCATATATGTGCATAGGTACACACATATAAAATATCCTATAAAATGTCATTTGTTTTAAAAAGAGAACTCAATTGTTTTAAGCCAAAAGCCGGACAATCCTAAAAAAAAATTTAGTCATGGAAAATAGCACAGAATCCTTCAAACAGTTTCATATATTCAGTTAACAAATGTATCCTGAGCATTTACTACAGGCCACTTTGTTTTAGGTGCTGGGGAAATAGAGCCATACAAAAAATCCCTAATGTCACAGATTTTATGCTATACACAGTCAATAAACAAATAATTCAAATATATATCAAATGATAATTACTACAGAGAAAAATTAAGCAGGGAAAGGAGACAGGTGGCATGGGGCTTTCAATTATAACCAGGCTGGCCAAGAAAGGTCTCATGGAGAACATTTGAGAAAAGATCTGAAGGTGAGCTTGGGGCTGGACAAGTACAAAACTTTAGGGGGAAAATGTTTGATAACATTTCATCATTGGATGCCACAATAAGCACTCAAACTTGGTATAAGTCCAAATTCAAACTTAACACTCAAATTTTTTTCTCTCCAGGCTTTGTCATCTCAAGAAATCAACACACACCCAGTTGTGTTCAAGCAAGAAACTTAGTCCTTTTCTCTTTACTTGTTAATGTCAGGAAGTCCTCTTTCTACCTCTAAACTATAGTTCAAGTCCTTCTTCTCTTAATTTTCACTACCAGTATCCTCCAACACCACCCTCTCTTGTTTCCATAATGTAGATGCCTCCTTACAGGTCTTTCTGCGTCTTGAACCGTACCAAAATCAGTAACAAAACAAGCTGTATTATGCCAGTCCTCCACTTAACACGCTGGCTTAACACCCTGCAACGGATTCAGAGTGCTCATATAAAAAACCTTTGCCGGATCTGACCCCGGCCACTCCCAGTCACTCACAACTTTAACCTCATAGGTCTCCTTTCAATTCCTGGAATGTGCCAAACTTTTTCCTGCCTTACAGCTTTTTGCACAGCATCCTTTTGCTTGGAGTTCTCTGTCCCTTCAGTCTTTGCACAGGAATTCCAATCTCATCTTACTGTTTTCTACTAAAATGTCACCCCTTCAGAAAGTTCTATGACCTTTTAAGTGGTCGCCATCCTAAACCTGATTATTCTTTCTTACTGTATCTTGTTTCCTTCATAGAACTTAATTTGTAGTATTTTGGTGACTCCTTCCACTATTAGAAGATAAGCTCCATAAGAACAAAAATGTCTGTTTTATTCACCAAAATCTACGCAGTTTTGCACTAAATATGCAGTTAATTACTGAATGGTCTGACACTAATTACTCAGCATTAAGACTGCTTTTCCTAAGGTCTGCTTTCTTGACCAGCCCATAAACTTTCATTTGGGCCATGTTGACTACTACAGGTAATAGTACTGAATTTTCAAATTGCTTTTGTAAGAAAAATCATTTCTGGGGGCTTCCTAGGATAGATTTGCAAAGGGAATCGTAGCATTTGACCTATGTACTGAGCTGCCAGCAGGAATCATGCACAAATACACAAAGAAGACTGAAAAAAGACCCCCTACCCTCAAGAAAGAAATGGGAATGTAAAAAATGCCAACAGTGTGATAAGAGCACAAAGCCTTTGGACCTCTTTTCCACCTGGAGCATTCACTCTTCATGATAAAGCTCAGTGTCTCTTTCTATCAGTCACCTGCCTCCCTCCGCAACACCAACTACTGTGTGCTTAAAGCTCTTTAGTTAAGGTACATCTGAAAGGAGAGAGAGAAAGTCGTGATATGAGGAAACAAAGACACACATTTTTCTTCCCAAGACAAAGGGGGTGGTTGGTGGACTCCAAATCTCATTCCTATCATAGTATCATCAGACAACCAGGGGCTGTCAGCTTTTTCTGGGCTGTTTATGTATGGTAATTCTAAATCTGGTTGTTTATTTCTTAGGAGGTGTCTAAGCAAGTATTTTAATAGCACAAAACCACAAATCACCTATCTTCTTATTCAATGAGCAAACTACTTCAGGGACTTGAGATCAAGTACTCACAAGAGATCACTAACAAGCTAGACACAGATCCCTCTCATAGAAACCTCATTATCAGTATGAGCAAAGGAAGAAAGCCTAATGGGATTTAGTAGCTTATTTACCATCTACTATTAACACAGCTTTACTTACTAGGATCTCTTTCTCATTAAAAAATTTCTTATATATGCTATTTTCTATTCATGTACTTCTTACTTCACCATTAGGTAAGGGCAACCATGCTACTGGAGACAAAAGAAGGAATTTAAGAGTTAAGAAGGAGAGGTTTTTAAAAAGGCAAACCAACTGAGTATTTTGCAATGGATCTCTGGGAGAAGGAAGGGAAAGAAGGAAATTGAACTGCTAACCTAAGAACTATATCCCTCATCTTTCAAGTGTGGAAGGTGTCACATGAGAAGGAAGGACTGAAGGCACATAATTATGAGTAGAGCTATAATTATTAACCCTGTGTACTGGGGTGGGAGACTGAGATATGCTTACTGGGCCATTATGATTGCTGGACAAGACAGAAATTGCCCAAAGATTTTCTTCAAATGTCAAAAATTTAAGTTCTTTTGTATCTCCACTGAAACAGTTATGGTGGAAGAGTTGGTGAGGGTTGGAAGCCATCCATTAAACATTGGGAGAAGACCAAAATCAAAGCAGGATGAGGGAGAGTTCCCAAATTATCACAAACAAGGTAAATGTGTAAGTATTTACTTGCAATTTCAAGAAAGATACTGACAATATTCTTTTAAACAAGGAAAAATATTTCATACACAACTATTAATAATTATTCTAAGAACAGAATAAATGAACAAGACAAGCTTTCCTTTTAGAAAGCTTACAACCCAGTTAGGAAAAGAGATGAGTAGAGAGATAACAGCAGTGTAGGACAATAAATAACAAAGGTAAAGACTGTATCTGTGAAAGCATTTAAGAACACAAAACCCAGTTTAGATGTATCAGTATACACTAATGGAAAAAGAGATAATAAAAATTAAAATTGCTTAGCACCCAGTTTATTTCACACACACACACACACACGCGCACGCACGCTTACTGGCTGTACTTTATTTTAGTGACTGTAAAAATAGGAAGATTTTTATAGGAACTTGTAACCTCTTTCCCTAAACCATTTTTGCTTCATGAGGAAAGGTACATTATATACATGGATACATTTTTTTTCATTCAGCAACAATATTTAATGATACAAGCACATCTGATACCAAATGATGGATATATGGTTTCCAAAAATTTAACTTAGTGAAAGGTATGTAAACAGAATAAACACTATAATGAACATCTTAAGTGCTACAGGGGTATATGAACAAACTGCTATAAGAGTAAAGAAGAGGGGAAAAAACTGTTAGTAGGGTCTGGGCCTTATTCATTCATGAACTTCCAGATCTTAACACAACTGCTGACACACACCTAAATATATGGTGGGAGGCTAAATTAAATCAGTAGATACCCCGAAAGGTAACAGGGTCAAGACCCAGCTGGGACTTAAAAGGATTAAGCAGGAGTTTACAGGTGATTGTAGAAGGCTTGCAAGCAGATTAAACTCCACGTGCAAAGGCATGTGTTGAGGAAAGACCTGAAACATTTGGGTGAGTAGAAAAGAGTGAAATGTTCCAGGTGGAGCACAGGGTAAACACTGGGGGTTGAGTGGATATGGGCTGAAGAAATGGTCAGATGAGAACCGACGATATACGAGGAGGTGGAGTTGGATGGTGAAGGACCATACACAGTTCAAATTTTTGGATTTTTGTGCAAAGGCAATTAAGATGCTACAATAGTTTTGTTTTATGTTAAACAAGATGTAATGGAAAGTTGTTTGTTTTTTTTTTAAATGAAAATAACTGGCAATGTGAAGGATCAATGCAAAGCAACACTGGTGGCAGAGAGATCCCTTGGCTATTGCATATTTATTTCCAGGTCCAGAACAACTCCCATGCCTCATCTGTGAAGCCTGATTGGTCTGGCTCTCACTGGTCCTCTAGTCAACCTCTATAACAGAGTCTGTAGGACTACATCACCTTTTAACACAATGTTAAGCACCTAGCAGGTGCCTAAATATTTGCCGAGTAAAGATTTAATCATTTATGTAATTTACTCTTCTCATCCTCTACACCTTGCCCACACACTGTCACAAAGAGAACTAGACCCATAGCAGTCACCAAAGATAGCCCACTGCGTTCCTGAAAGTTTTTGCTGGTGCCTCTAGTGCCTTTACTGAGAACACTTTGGCTTTCCAAAAGTCCAGCTTGGCCTCCTCTTCCTCTATTTCATGCTTTCCTTCCTTATTACTTCTATCCACCTTCTCCTCTTAATGATGCATACATAGATCTACAAAATAAATTTATTAAAAATAAAAAAAAATCTTTTAAAAATTCACACATATTTGTAAGCTGCCTAACTGAATTTCTTTTAACTAGTCATTTTAGGTCAATCTCTTAAAGCTGAATACTTCAATATTCTTTTGCTCGAACATTTGTCATTATATGGAAATACCTAATACACACTTATCCTTCAGATAGTTGAGCGACTTAAAACCCAGCATAAACTCCTTCTATTAAATACCCTTGCTTTACAAAATTAGTATTTAACACTTCTCTTGAGCACTTTAAAAAGTTACATGTAATTAATCATTTTCATAGTGACATTGTGGGATGAGCATTACTGTTACTTTAGAGTAATGGAATAATTTGATAAGCAGATATGGGAAATTCTACAAAGGCATTTTTACTGAGACAATTCTCCTCCATTCTTCTCACCCTTTTATTATCCTGACAAAAGAACCAATGAACCACTTACCCCAGATGTTCTCCTCCCACTTATCCCTATAAAAAACAAGCATACACCACAAGAGAATGGAAATCATTACTATTCTGTAATAAAGCCCCAATTAGGTGAGAGCTGTCACTGTTTTAAGGCTTCAAAGTTATTCATACAACTGTACCACTAGAGCTACCAGGATGGAACTCATCACCTGCTCCTTTTTCTGATTCAATAAAGCTGCTTGGCTGGGCCACCATCAGATATTTTATATTGCAGAAGAATAAGGTATTTTGTGCTGCCGAAGCATCAACAAGTGGAACCAGAGAGATTGCATACAGAGTCAGTCAGACTGGCTCTTTTTTCCCCCTGCATTTCATTCTAACCTCCAAAATGCCATCTCAGTTATGACTGAGCATGACAGAGGATCCAAAGGAGGGACAAGCATAGCAAGGAAGAAAAGAATTATTAAACTCCAACGTTTAGTGAAGGAGGTTGAGATACACAGATGAAGGACTGATATAGGGAAGAGATCAGCATACATTTGGATTGTCCAGGTTAGACCTTTGGAAGAAAGATCTTGAACAAAGGTAAAATTTTGTTTATTACTGGATTTCAGTAAAATGTTAGGCTAAATTTACAAAAGTCAAACTTTGAAGACTTTAAACAGAACACTTTTGAGACATATCTTTAAAATTACCTTTCAGTATAGTATCTTGGTCTAATGATTCAATGATGCTTAAGGCAAATAAAATATTTTTTTAAATCGTAATTAAAATGTGTTGTCATATATTTTGAGACTAAAAATATAAAAATATGAAGAGTTCGCCATAACCAAATTAAATTAGGTTCTTCCTATGTTAGAGAACAAGCCATGCGTTTCAATGACCCAAAACAAGTACTTTGCAGAAGATGGTTTAAAAATAGAATGCATAAAACTACCAGAGGAAACTACTCCGGAAGTTGATCGAATTATCTTCTTGAAACTCGGCTTTAGTGTTTAAGATCAACAATTCTTCCTAAAACCAAATTTCCCTAACGACAGCAAAAACAATTAAGTTCCGATAGGTCATTTGCTCCTGTTCTATTTCCTCCTAAACTCCTGACAAATGAAAATTATAAAATCCGCGTTTGAAAATAGCAGGCACTGGCCGGTGCCCGAGGCACGAGGACCTGCGGAGGAAGGCAGTGTGGTGGGAAGGAGCCCAAGGGCCCAGGCCTGGCAGCACCTGGGCAGGAAGAGGCTTCTAGGCAAGAGGCGGCCCCAGGCGCCCCGACCCGCCGCGCCAGGCACGCCGCTTTGTCTGGGCCGGGGTCGCCGCCCAGCCGCGGCGCCCGAAGCCCCGGACCCCTCGCCCGGCCCCCCGCGCACGCCCTGCCCTCTGCCTCCTCCCAGTGCCCGGCCCGCGCTCCACCGCAGCGCGGCTTCGGCCTCCAGGCTCAGAGGCTGCGTCCCCTCCGTGTCCCCGGACGGCCCGCCCGCGCCCCCGCGCCCTCCGCCACTGCCGCACCTGCATGCCCGGAGCCCCGGGGTCAACCCCGGTGTCCAGGACCGCGATGAGCACCCCCCGCCCGTCATACTCTGGGTAGCGACAGAGGAAGGAGGCGGCCCCGGTCTCTTTCTTGGGCAGGAGGCCGTGGAAGGGGAAGGGCTCCTCGGTGGCGGCGGTGGCCATGGACGCAGGCTGGAGGACGAGGAAGAGGCAAACTGCCAGGCGGCGCGCGGACGAGCGGCGCGAGGACACCCGGGCGGCCGCGGGCCTGGGCGGGGGCGGGGGGCGGGGCCTGCCGGCCGCCAATCCCGGCCCGCCAAGGTGCGGCTGCCAATCACACGCTGCTATGTCAGCTAACGGCGCCGCGCTCCGGAGTTGTGCCCGAGTGTTGCCCGGGCCGCAGAGAAGGGGGCGGAGTCTGACGCTGTGCCGGAGGGTTCGGTTCTCGAACCAGAGGTCTTAAAGAGGCCCGCACTTGGGACTTTTAGGAGGGGCTGGCCTCTAAGTACAGGGTCCTTGTGTCCCGACTGAAACAATACTCTAGAGAAGGAAAGGAGCCAACAGACTGCAGCAGCCGAAACCGCAGCTAGCAAGCCACGGTTTCCGAACTTGAAGTTGTGGACCAAACTTTTGGTCAAATGCTCTAGAAGCCCCAGCCGACCCGAGCCAACTCACGCACGCTAATCCACTAGTAATCGTCGGGTATCGGCAAAATACCTGGACACAGATTTTCAAAAGAGTTCTTTGATTCGGTGTTACAGGGTTTTCACTTGGCTGTCTAGAGTGTGTCCCTTTGATGAGGGCAGGGGAGGAATAGGGTGGGGATAGGTCCTAGCTTCAGTCAACAGGAAGACGGTTGTTAGTCACCAGTCCTAAGGCCAATAACAAAGTATGAGACTGAAGCGGGCCCCTCCTACCCTCTTTGCTTACCCTTGGCTTCCGGGATTTCTGAGAAACGTTTTTCCCCTCTTTAAATTGAAGTTCTTGGGTGCTCCTTACGGCTCCTTAGAGCCGTAAATTTGTAGTTTTTCAGATTCATTGTGGCGGCTGTGAACTGTTTCATGATGCATTAGTAGCCCTTTAATGATCTTTATATCTTTATTCATGTCAGGATAATCTTAGGATAATCATAGTGTCTCCCCCTCCTCCTCCCTCCCTCACGTGCGCGCGCGTGCCAAAGGCTCCTTTGGCAACTCAGTAGCTTATGGATTCTTCAGCATTGTTTTTAAACACACAAAATGAAGTATATGGTTACAAGAAAAATTAAATTGAAATATAGTCAGCAGCAATATTAAAACCAACTTTATTATATAACAGTTTTATATATGTATGTATATAGTTACGTGTGCTTCTTTGCATTAAAATAACAAGAACGAACGCCAAATGCAATAAATTCCCATAACTTCAAAATAGCGAAGAGCACAAATGATATTTTGAGGTATTTGTAACAACTGGGCTATGAGAAGAAATGGATTTTTATTGGCGACAGAGTAACAAACAGTAACTGCTAATACTAATCTGGTTATTGCCTACATTTCTAATTGAAAGAGACTAAGGTTAGTGAAAATGAAGATGAATTTTTTTTCTGCACAAGTTTTTTAACCTTTTGGATTCTGTCGTGGATCCCAGGTTAAGAATGCCTGATATAAAGGGGAGCCCTCTGTATGCCAGTTTCCAATCCATGGGATTTAAGATCTCCATGAAGTTTCGAAAATTACTGTAATGGCTGTGCAATGGTTTTAATTGATTACTTGGCCATTTATTCACTCCATAAGTCTTAGAGAAACATGTTCTCCTTAGTGGAGAGAAGGAAAATACAGTAATGTTTCCCTACCTATTCTCAACTGTGTTTACATTACCTGTAGTAAAGAACTTCAAACTAACAGAAAAGAGACAAATTCTCAGAAGATATTCAAATAGAGCTCATAGTGACAGAATGGAATAGGTCCCAAACGAGCCATAGTCCAATCATTTCATTTTACAGCTAAGAAAACAAAGCTAGACAGGTTAACTGATGGCTATGGGTTACAAAATGAATTAGTGAAAAAGCTGGGTTTCTGTTCTCACAGTCTGTCTCCAGTATTTTCTACCACATCAATTGTGCTCCTCTGCCAAAGTACCACCCAATGAATGGATGAGGAGTTAAATGTTTATTATGAAGCCAGTGTCAGACTTGTTATTAAACTCCCATAACAGTGTTCTTTAAAAAAATTTTTTTATGGATTCCATAACAAATGTTTTAAAAGTTCTGTACCCGCTTGTACAGTTTTAAGATAACATTTGAAATCATAAGTTTAAGAAATTATCAAAGATGTAATATCTGCCATATTAGAAATATTGGAATTTTTAAATGACACTTCTATATTACTCATTTAAATATATTCGGATGAATGTTACTCTTTGATCCCTACTTTTGTCTATAAAATACCTGAACATATTATATTTAAAATCAGACATTTTATATCACTATTGATTCTTGAAATTTTATTTTTATTCTACACAAAATTTTATCCTAAAGTGATGTACATTTATAATGAAAGTGCCATTGATCATTTACTATCTGCAACAAAATTAATATTTAATTTTGAAACCTTTCCTAGAATCAAAGTGTTAAATGTTTTCTTTTGGATTAAATTATCTTTCAAATATTCAAAAGTTAATAAAAACAACATGAATAAATCTTAAGCTTTGGTTTAAGAACAAAAATTACAGAACAAAAAGAAAAATGTTTCTGAAAATGCAGCTCTTAAAAAGATGCATGAGATACATGTTATTGGACTTTGATTAAAGTCCATTTTACTGAGAGTATTTGAAATCGTCCCTTTACACCAAGAAGCTATTTAACCTGTTGGTAGTTAAGATGTCTCTTTTCTAAGAAGTGGGAGACCCATCTGTAAAACAGGTGCAAAAAAGAGTAGGTATGTCTTTTCACCACAGGCATGTCTTCGAGCAGATAATTCTAGAAAAAAGTAGGTATGACATTTAAGCGTCTGGAAATTGATTGTATTTAAATTATCTGTGACTTTCTACCATATTTTGAAGACCACCATTTTATATATGAGATAGACTGACTCCATAAAAGAAACCATAGGCAGGTATCTATAGGAGCTGAACAGGGCTGCTGAGGACAGCACAGTGTGGACATCACTCATTTAGAGTCTCCAGGAGTCAATCTGACTCAGCAGACACATTTTAACACTTGATATCACTTTATATATAAAGTCCTCTACTCTGCCTTCAAGCCCCCATATTCTCCACGTGCGTTTACACCCCTTACTCCTTTGATTTAATGACATGCTCAGCTAAAGGAAATCTTTCAATGCTAAGTCAGTTTGTGCAACTTGACAAACAGCTTGCCAGTTCATTAGGTATTGGAAGGAAACAAACAGAGGATACTTGGAGTAAACAATGAAGACATAGATAAATAAAACAAGGGTTTAGAAATGGGAGGAGGAAGAAGGGGAGGAGAGGACACAGGGTCAGTAACCCTACCTGTGATTAAATAATAGATTAGGCGCTCAAAAACCTCCCACATAGCTTTGTTTAAGGAAGTGCTGAGCCAAGTGTTCTTGATGCCCACCTTCCTGCCAAGTGTTCTTAATGCCCACTTCTCTTTCCTAAGCCAATGCAGAAATACGGTGAAGGTGAAAGGCGATAGCCTCCCACGAGTCACCTTCTTTGTAACTATCGCGGCACCATTTCATTTAGAGAATATTTTTAAATCAAGTCTCCAAAAACATGTAGCGACTGTAAAAGCACCCAATATATCCTAGCAGCTGGGCTGTGAAATCCTGCGCAGCATTTGCAGCGAGACCCCTCCTCCCGTGGGCGGCTCCTAGGCAATGATTGAACACCAGGCGTATCCGTTCCCGTAAGATGTGGGAACTTATTTCACAGTCGATTTAGGCTAGAGGAGCCCCCATCCGCGTGCCAAGTGTAACCTATTCTGCATGGCAGCCTAGATGTTTCCACCTAATCTTGGCTTCTCTCTTCTTTACCCAGGGCCGGACTGGCATCGCGGTTTGATGGCTCTCCCAGCCCTTCGTGGACTCTTAACTATTTTTCCTTGCACAGACATTTCCCCCAGTAGAATCCTTGCTCATTTAAGCAGTTTTTGGCATTAGTTTCTCAAAGGATCCAGACTAAAATAGCTCACATCCAAGAAACTGAGGTTCAGATGCTTACAGCTTCGCCACTGCTGCCCTCTGAAGGCAAAAGCCGTCATTATCATTTCTACCAAATATGCCTGCTTCCCAGCCCTTTGTCTAATGCAGAGCCAGATGGGCGACATTCCTTGGCAAAGTATGTCATAGGCTTGTGCCTAGCTGCAAAGGAGGCTGAGAGGTTAAGTTCTGGCTTCTTGAGTGGACAGGCAGGACTGATAATGTGGGAAATTCTATAAACACAGGAAGGCTTTCCAAAAGATAGCTGTTAATTCAAAAGATTTGTTAATCATAGCAAATATTCACTATATATAACTTCTATTAAGCCTTAAGACTTCTGTGACCATAAATACTTCAAATAATCCTTGCTATTTGCTATATAACACCAAATTCTCAGTACTTGAACTCAGCTTATCAGTAATAAAATGATTAAACTAGGCAATTTGGACTAAGATTCTTGGTGAGAATAATGAGAAAAACTGGACAACGTATGATAAATATCTTCTTGTAGGCATCAGAGAGCTAACAATGTGATGAAGAACTTCTGGAGCAGATGTAAACTCAGAGACAGAGTCTAACATTGGGAAAACTTTGCCTTTTGGAGCTTCTGCCAGTTCTTAAAGATATAGTAGAGAGGCTGAGATTCTTTTTTTCCACAGATCTCCAGTGCTATGAGTAAAAAGTTGAGTCTAGAGTCTGTCAGGAGAGGGGGTAGCCAGGGAAGAGAGGGGCCATGTGCTCTTAGTGTAATAAGTGTAATTAGGCTAGGGACGTCATCAGTTCACAAGAAATAGAGTCCATGTTATATAAATACGAGAAATATAAATTTTTCACAAAGGAAAAGTAAGTGCCTTTGGAAGAAAATGAATACTTGGAGTGGTGAGGTGTTTAATTTGGAGGTAAACAATCCATAAACCTCAGTGAAGTTCTTTCACCATTTTCCTTTCATCCACGGGACCAGAGCTGTACTTTTCACCTTCCTGACAGCTCTGAGCAGCTGTCACTGGGACCAAAGGCCCACCCCTTTCCTCTGCAGAATCAGTAGAAACTGAACAGAACAGTGAATGCATTGATTTCAAGAACAACTTGGAATCTGTAGACTTACACACTAATGAGAAGTATGTGGTAGATTGAATGTGGTTACATGTGTAAGACAAGACGCAATTTTCCTGGGAAAATTGTGGGGAGCACTTGAGCAATGAGGATTCCCTCCATGCATAGCACAAAACAGATGAGAGAGTTCAGCCATGGGCATTAGGCCCAATTCTACGCCCCTCTCTGTAAACTTCTCCAGCAACGTTCACTGGAACCTTCAGTAAAATACTACTTAGAAGCTGATAATCAATCAGGATAGTTCAGACTGTGCTGTGGCAACATGTTAGCTCAAATTTTAGTGATATAAAAGACAATTTTTATTCATGCTACGTCTCCATTCTGAGTTGGCTGGGGTTTCTGCTCCAAGTTCTTCTAACTCTTGAATCCAGGTTGAAGGAGTGGACAATAACTAGACCGTTGCTGGTGGTCATGGCAGGGAAATGAAAATATGGAGAAGCAAGCACTGGCTCTTAAAACTTCTTTCACTTTTGCTCATACTTTATCAGCTGTAGCAAGTTCTACCGTGTGCCCAAGGGAGAAATAACTGGGATATTTGCATAGTCTTAATTACTACCACTACTTCTTTAACATTCAGTACATTTTCATTCTTGTGAAAGAGTGGTAAGTGATATCCAGGATATAAATGTTCCCCTCTTCTATTGTTAGTATCTTTGTATGAACTGCCAGATAGACAGTGAGGGACATTTACTCCTGCATGACTACGTAGGGGGAGAAACAGAGTGGCAAATGCTCCAGGTCTTCTGAGAGGAGCAAGAAATACACCTTGTGGTTTAGAGTAGAAGGGGTAGGTTATGACTGCTAAGCTCTGACAGTTGTCTTTCAAGCTATATATCTTCTAGTACATAAATGCTCAATAAATAGTAGTTGAACTACACCATGTCCTCCCCGAGTAAAGAATTGTGTTCTAAAATAGCCAATTATTTCTCACATTCATTCTAAAACAGAATATGTTCCCCAATTTTTGTGCATTAGCCTTATTTATTTTAATCTTCAAGTTTGCACACCATTTGGTTATTACTAATTGCATAGTACCTCCAGCTCTAGAGTGAGATTATGCTTTCTAGTATCATAGGTAAATAGGAATAGCCAAGAAACATCTCAACTTGAAGAGTGTAACATTCTCTATACCTATTTGAATTGTATATCTTTCCAGAAATGTTTTATGCATAAAGAGAATATATGTGTGTATATATGTGTATATGTGTACATACACTATTCTGCTCTCTATATATGTACAGATATGTATACATGTGTATATGTGTACATATATATATATATAATTCCTCTCTCCTTTTTTATTACTTTACATGAGTATTAGTGCATAGAATTAGTCCTCTTTCTTTTTAATACCTGCATACTATTTATTTGGACACATCATCATTTACTTAACCATGTGAGTTTGTTTTAAAACTTTTTCTTTGTGAAGTTGGAAATAGGTACTTCTTAGCAAATATAGTTGTTTCTAAAACATGAACCTATCAGGCTATAAAATACTTTACTTGTTTTGGTTTTGACAAAGTCAGATTTTCACATATAGATTATATCAGTCTTACTCCTATCCTTGGAGGAATTTGGTCCACAGTTCCTGCTAAGTGGGCAGGAAGAATGTAACCCACATACTTTCTGTCCATAGGTCATTGGCCCAGAAGTGGACTCCTAAGCTGAGGCAGATGAAAGAAGCAGATAGGCATTTTGTTTTCAGTAAAGTGTTACAGGAAGGTTCTTGAGAGCTGAATTTTCAGGGACTGCTGCAGAGGGCCAGAGTGCCCTCTTTAATCCAGAAGTACTCTATGGCTCTGTTCTCAGGAAAGCCCAGGAATACTGAGCTTTTGGATTGATTTGTGCTTCTCCCATATCCTTTTATCAAACTTGATATTCTTTGAAACTTCTCTTAAGAGAGTTTTAACTAGAATAGAGCATATAGTACTTGTTTTGTTTCACTCCACTTCCTGATATATATTAATTAGCAAAAACATACTCCCACTGAATTCTATGACAGTAAATCACACTCATATTGACAGACATGAATTAAATGGTGCAATGCAGGAATTGTTCAGGGGGTAGTTCCTGTCCACTCTTGCCTCACTGCAGTAGAGTTGTGGGTCTCTGGACAGGCGTGGGCTTGGATCTGCCTACCTGTGACTGTTGTTATCTGCAGCACCTGCACAGGATTTCATAAGTCCCATCCATTTGCTTAAGCTTGGAGTGCCAGAAAAACATGTTAGGCTTAGGACTCTAATCGTGAACCTGGATATCCTGACTTGAACAAGAGAAGCAGAGAATGTGCTAATAAGGGCACCTAGAAGTCAAGGTATCTTGTTTTCTTAGACCAGTTCTGCCATAATTAGCTTTGTGACCTTTTAATAAGACCTCAGTGTTCTCAACTACAAATTTTAGGGTTTTACCAAAATTAAATGGGAAAAATTACCTTCCACAGTGGCAATAAATAATTACTATTACTATAATGTGGCAGGTGCACTGAGATTAATTGTATCCTTTGGCAGTAGGTAATGGGCTACCTAAAGTTACTACATAGATAAAGTAGATAAATCATTTTTTAAAGGGCTAGCTTGCAAAAAATTGTCTTTTAAAATAAATTTAGACATATTAAAGATATCTTATAAACCTGTTTCCTTAAGGTTTACTCTATAATTTATGGAACATAATATGGACAGATAAATTATTACTGTTTCTAGAGCTTACTTTTTTTTTTTTTAACAAAATACATCTTCAGTCTCACAGAACTATTTTCATTTAGTAAAAGAATGACAAATGGAAGACAGGTTATAAAAATCACTTTGTGTGTGTGTGTGTGTGTGTGTGTGTGTGTGTGTGTGTATACTTTTGTGCCCACATACACTAAAGGTGGTAGCCTTTGGGGTGACAAATAGAATTCCGAAATTGACTTTAAGTATTTGCTTAGAAAAGACAATTTCCATAAATTCAGAAAGCTTTTATGGGTATTCTGGGGTAGTTTGGGAATATAGAAGGCATTGAGGAAAAGGGCGAGAGGAAAGAGAAAATACTTTGTTAAAATAAAGTCTATGTTTATTAATTACCTGAGCTTTTGGATATATATATTTGTTAAAGAGTTTAGAAGACATTACATTGTGTGTATTGTAATACACACATGAACACACCACTGAGAATCAGAAGCAGTTACCACTTGAATACCAAGGAAAATATTTCCTCAACCAGTACCACTGAACTAGCCTAGTGATCTGAATCACTTAGCACTCTTGTTAAAAATACAAATTACCTGGAGCTCTATCTCAGACCTATTGAATCCAAATCTTTAGGGGAGGTTCATGAGAATCTGTATTTTTAACAAAGATCCAGGTGGTTCTTCTCATCAGGAAGTTTGGAAAACTGCTTAACTGTAATGATTGGCTGTACTCCATTCTAAGATAGCTTTGCAGGGCAGAGAATTAAAACTGAAACATTTCTTTATCTCTCCTACAGGGGAGGATGCCAGTTACCAATATATTGCCTCTCAGGTTCAAATTTCTCAGGTTCAAATTCATCCTTCTTTGCCTTGCTTTGTGATACTGATGCTGAACCCTGTTAATATGTATCCCTTGGCAGCTGGCACAATTTTAAGCTTTGCCGGTTTTCTACAATTGTTGTCTCCAATTTAACTCCTCTCATCCTCTTAAAAATGCACTGGGATCAGGCTTTATTCTCCACCTTTGGATCTGTTAAAGGACCTTCACAGTGGCAAATCAGAAGGTTAATTCTCGCCTTTTTACTTGACCATTATCAGCAGTATTTGACACAGCTGAATGCTGCTTCCTCATTGATAGACTGTTTGATTTTCAAACCCAAACCTTTGTTTGGTTTTCCCCTCCTCTTCCTGTTTCTTTGCTTCAGTCTCCTTTGCTGGTTCCTCCTTTTCTTCTGGCCTCTGAATTGGATCATGCCCTATGATTCAGGCCCTGGACTTCTCTTTCCTATCTACATGTAACTTCCTTAATGATAAAATCTTGGTTCATGACTTTCTGTATCATCTGCATCCTGAAGATGCCAAAACTTGAATCATCAGCTTGTCTCTCTCTCCTAAATTCCATCTGCCTGTTTGATACCCAATATCTGACATCTTCTTGGTTATTGAATAGGAATATCAAACTTTACATGTTCTAAAACTTAATTCCTGATCTTCCTCAAACCTGTCCTTCCAGTGATCCCCTTCTCAGTTACCAGAAACTTTGTTTCTAGTTGCTTAGGCCAAAAATCTTAAAACCTTCCTGTCTCCTCAGTCTTTTTATCATGCATCTAATTCATTAGCAAAACCTGTTGGTTCTGTCTTCAAAATATACCCAGAGTTGATCACTTTTCCTAACCTTCACTTCTAACTTTTTCATTAAAGCCAACAGGATGTTTTCTGTGGATTATACAGAAGTCTCCTCTATCATGATAGTCTAGGTTACATTATCGTCAACATGATCTTCTGTTTCAGTCTGTTCAGGATGAATAACAAAATGCCTGAGACTGGGTGGCAAAGGGATGACCTTCATAATGACTGGTTTCAAAGGTAGAGGAGTAGTATCATACTTATTTGATGCTTAGAGCTCTTAGAGAAGAGAATGCATCATTACTGCCTATGTCATTCTCCTTTAACAGGACAGGCTACTATCCACAGAAAATACTTTACCCTAATTACGATGCCACACATAAAGCAAGAGCACAGTATTTGGTACATAGTAAGTGCTCAGCAAATGTTTGTTATTACCAACAACAAAGTTGGAATTGAAACATAGATCCTTAGTTTTCTCTATTGTTACTCCATTGTGGGGCATCCTTAACATCTCATTTAGGGATTTACACAGTGTTAGATCTTTCAACAACCGTTTTAGAATTTCCATTATCCGACCAAAAATTAAGCATTAACTGCATAAATTCCTCCCAAAATTGGTTATTTGGGAGAATTTACAAGTGAAACACTTATAAAATGTATTTTTTTCTATTTCTATTTTATTCTTTCTCAATAAAATATACCTTATTCAATTTTCAGTAGAATTTACTGGCATAGAAATGTTATTCTCACATAAAAAATACCTGTGGAATAACAACATTCCATAATAAGTAAGAGTACATTTTTTGTGTGTGGTACAAATTTCCAGTTATAAATTAATTCATGGAGATGTAATGCACAACATGTTGACCGTAGTTAATAATACTGTATTACATATGTAAAAGTTGCTAAGAGAGTAAATCTTTAAAATTCTTGGAGAGAAAAAAAAGGTGTAGATAATGGAGGCTCTGTTCATCTCTTTGGCGACCAAATCAAAGTTGTGATGGAAACAAGGAGCAGCAGAAAGGAAAAATTGTCTGGGATCTAGATGAATAAGCCATACAACTATGGAGAAATACAAGAAAGCACCCTGCAATGGCAAAAAGTAGGACCAGGTGAGGACACGGGGCTGTCTGGTCCTGAATGGCTGAGTGAGATAGAGGCTGCAGCAGAAGCCTCTTAAAGGGGCAGCATCCACGAGCAGATTTTCACAGTGACAGACCTGCTTGCTCTGAGCACCAGTGCCCAATCGCTGCCCCCTGGGCATGAGGGATTTACAGGGAGATATTGCTGGAGTAAGGGCCAAGGCAAGAGTTGCTCAGTATAGAAGGGCTGGTCATATCCATTGTTCCCTGTTGAGCCTCCCCCATACCAGTGTGTAGACACAGCGCTGCCATAGCTGTGACATCATCAAACTGGATGACAAAGATCCCTCAGCCCAGAGAATTTCCTGAAACCCCTCCTGCCCCAGCTCGCGACCCCACCCAAGACACATCCAAGTATATCCTTAGCAAGTCAGGTGCTCCTAGTTGAGCAGTGCCTAGACTCATATTGGAGGCAACTGGCCTGGGATTCTGGTGTGGCCTTTTGAGACAACTATAAGCACAGCATCTGTGCATTGCTTGCTGAATCTTAACCAGTGGCTCTGGAGGGGTAGTGGCTTGGTCTAAATCTGGCCTGCTGCTGAACTCCTCTCAGGACTGTGCCACTAGACACCTACTTTACAAATCCACACTAATAAGATCGAGAGACTTAGGAGCTTTGCTTAGTACATGAAAAGGCAGCCAAAATGGGAAGACTAAGAAGCAGAAACCATATGAGAGAATAAAACAGAGATCCAGCTATAATGGAGTCAAGTGATCTAACAGATGCAGAGTTCAAAACACTGGTTATAAAGATGCTCAGTGAACTTATAGGAAGAGTAGATAAATTCAGTGACAACTTCAACAAAGAGGTAAAAAACATAAAAATGGAAATGGAGATTATAAAAGGGAACCAGTCTGAAAGGAAGAACACATTATCTGATATGAGTAGTATATTAGATGGAATCAACAAAGAAATAAACAAAATGAATAAAGAAGAAGATCACATGCCCTATCTAGAGGATAGAAAAACCAATCAGGAAACTCAATCAGAATGGCAAGAAAAAAGATGCTAAGACTATAAAGGTGATTTAAGAAAGATATGGGACACTATCAAGGCTCTAAATATTCATCTGCTTGGCATAAGTGAAGAGAATCAAGATGTTGAACAGCTGTTTGAAGAAATAATGATTGAAAACTTCCCTAATTTGGTGAAGGAAATGGACATAAAACTCCAGGAATCTCAGAGGATTCCAAAAATCAGGAATCCAAAGAGGCCCACACCAAGACACATCATAATTAAAATGCCAAACGTTAAATACAAAGAAAGAATTTTAAAAGCAGCTAGAGAAAAACAAATAATTACACATAAGGGAACACCCATATGACTAGCAGCTGATTTCTCAAGAGAGACTATGCAGGACAGAAGGGACCAGCAAAAAATATTCGACAGAATGAAGATCCAGGATATGCAACCAAGAATAATTTATCCAGCAAAGCTATCATTTAGAGTTAAAGGACAGATAAAGAGTTTCCCAGACCAAAAAAAAAAAAAAAGGCTAAAGGAATTTATCACCACCAAGCAGAATTACAGAAAATGTTGGAGGGACTTCTTTAAGAAGAAAAAATATATATCAAAAACAGGAATAAAGAGTAGTAACAACTACATTTCTATCAATAAGTTCCTTAAATGAAAAAAGAATTAAGTGTTTCAACCAAGGGATGGAGTGGCTGAAAGGATAAGAAAACAAGACCCCTATATGTGAAAAGGAAGGAAATGGAAAAAGATATTGCTGTGATGTACCTAGAAGTTATTTAAGTCAGACAGAGAAATATAAACGACATGATTTATATGCAGAATTTAAGAAATAAAAAGAACAAACTATTCAAAAACAAACTCACAAATATAGTGGACAATTTGGTGATGGACAGAGGGGAGGGGGGTTTAGGAGTTGGGGAGAATGCAGTGAAGGGTTAAAGAAGTACAAATTCGTAGCTGATGGATGGTCATGGGGATGGGAAGCATGGCATAAAGAATGTAATTAGCATTAATACATTGGCTAGGTGGAGGGTCAGGGGAGGGAGGGAGCATTTGGGGAGATCATTTTACGAACTATATAGATGTCTAACCAATGTACTGTACACTTGAAACTAATTAAAATTTAAAAATTAAAAAATAAATTTAAAAAATTCTCATCACAAGGAAAAATATCTTGTAACCATGTATGGTGACAGATGTTAATTAGACTTAACGTGGTGATCATTTTGCAACATAAACAAATATTGAATCATTATGTTGTGCATCTAAAACTACTATAATGTTATATGTCAATTATACCTCAATTTAAAAAAGTAGATTTTTTTGGTATTTCTTCACTACTTTATAAGTTATAGTGAGTATCTAATACCTTAAATCCTTTCCCTTCCAGCTTTATTGAGGTATAATGAGTGTACAAAAACTGCATATAATTAATGTGTACAATTTGATAAGTTTGGATATATGTTCACACTTATGTCACCATGACCACAATCCAGGTAATAAGCATACCTATTACCATCAAAAGTTGCCTTGTGTCCTTTATGTTGGTGGGGATGGTAAGAGCACTAACATGAAGTCTACCCTCTTAAATTTGTAGGTCCACAATACTTTCTCATTGACTGCAGGCAGTATGTTGTACAGGATATCACTGGAACTTACTCATCTCGTGTAATTGTAAACTTATACCCATTAAACAACAACTCCTTGTGTCTTCCTACTTCCATCCTCTGGTAACCACCATTTTGGTGTCTACTTCTATACCTTCAACTATTTTAGGTGCCTTATGTAAGAAGACTCATTCTGTATTTGTCTTTCTGTGACCAAATTGTTTCTCTTAGCATACTACCTCACAAGCCTACCATGTTGTCAAAACTGTAGAATTTTCTTATTTTTTTAGGGCTGAATAATGTTCTATTGTATGTATATACTAAATTTTCTTTATCCATATGTTGATGAATAATTTGGTTATTTCCATATCTTGGCTATTATGAATAATGCTGTGAACGTGAGAGTGCAGCTACCTCTTAGGGATCATGATGTTAAATCTTCCAGATATATACCCAGAAGGGGTATTGCTGGAACATATGGTAGTTCTATTTTTAATTTTTTGAATGACTTCATACTGTTTTCTATAGCAGCTGCACCATTTAACATTTCCATCAAGAATGTACAAGGGTTTCTATTTCTCCACATCCTTGTAACAGAGGTGAAGTTATACCTCATTGTGATTTTGATTATAATTAAAAGTATCCTAATGTCACTAATCTTAAATGAAGAACAATGAACAAAATTAGGTTTCTGTATTAGAAGTTTATATATACACTTTTCATTTAACATTATATTATTCATATTTTCAGTGTTTAAAAGCATATTTATGAACATAAATTATACATAATGCAAAAGCTATATCAAATTTTTTGAACCATTTCCAATTTTTGAACATTTGTTTCTAAGGTTTTACTTTTATAAGCAATGTTATAACAAGCATCCTTACAAAAACAAACCCTTGACTGCTTCTCTGATTATGCTTTCACAAAAATTCCCATAATTTTGGAATTTCTCAAAGTGCATGAACATTTGTGAGGTTCTTATTCAAAATGTATGAAAAAAAGTTCAGAATTGAATTCTGAAAACCTGAATTTGTGGGAGCTAAATGTTCATGAACTGACAAGAAATACGTAAGCAAACAGACTGTAATTACAGATCTTAGTGGCTAGCTTTTTGAGATAATTTAAAGGCAAATGGACCAAGAACATTTTTCAGATACTAGAGTAATGCTCAGCAGATAGAGTGGAGCACTGGGTAGAAAACAGCCAGAGATGTTTCTCACTCAAGGCCTCTGAAAGTAGAGTGTTCTCAGCAGTGGTCCACTCTAAAAATTAATTGACTTTGTGTAAGATGCTTAGAACTATTCCTGACACAGGGTGAGGGATTGAAAGGTGTTTGCTATTTTGCTCAAATGGTTGTAATATTTACAACTAAAAATCGGCTCCAATAGGGAGTCAACTGAGAATCTACATGTTGCAGGAAAGTAGGCTGGTGTGGAGGCAAATTTAAAAAGTGTTCAGATTTACAATGATACTTCCATTATAATTATCTTTAACAGGAGTAAAACTTTTTTAATTCTTTTATCTATATAAACTTTGATTCCATATCTATGAGTATGTGTAAGGAAATTCTAGAAAATGTTATACGTATGATGTGAAAAGCAATTCATTTTAGTTTTTTACCTTAGCATCGGTTTTGCAATAGTGCCACCTTCTGGTTGCAGCTTGCCTTTACAAGCCGGCATCTTGTCCAGATTTCTCCCCTTCTGCTTGGTAAATTGTGATATTGTTCCAGGGATTGCTTGAGTGAGTTGTGGTCAATCAATTCCATCAGACTACCCCTTAAAGATGCTGGTCAATAGGTGTTAGAAGATGAAAAAACATATAAAATGTAGGAAACACAAGAAAAGTTATGCCAATCTTATATAAACAAGCCAATAATGTGTCTAAACTTAGAATGCTTCTTTGCTTCTGATTGACCAATTCTCCTTTACAAAGATACAATGGAACTAAATAATTGCAGAAGAAGTCATGTGAAATGATTGTGTCCAAAAGGTTCTTTCTCCCTCAAAACCTGGGGTGTACATAAGTAGGAAACTGCCTACGATGGGTTTTGTGGGCCACTAGACACCTGCCAGGTTAACTTTCATATAAGCATTTCAATGTTGCTGAATTGAAATTTGAATACATCTAAAGCTATAGTTCTTAAGCCTCAGATCTTCTCACCTTTTTGTCTTTTAAATATGAAGTTAAAATTTGATACAACTGCCTTAGGCATATACAGATGTTAATAAAAGCTCTTCCCACTTTTATTTTGGAAAAATAATGCATTATAATAATCTATATTTAACAGTTATTCAGATTTAATAGTAGAAATTACAGGATATGTAAAAAAGTACAGGATATGTTCAGTTCCCCGTCTCCATTGTTCACTTTCTCACTCAGACAAGCTTGTAGACGCAAGTGAGAGTCTCTTTGTTATAGGAAAACCTTTGAGTCCTCTTCGATGTATGAAGCTCAAGGACTTTACCACTACACCGTTTCTTGGACCTAGTCACAAAATAAGGATATGAAACTCTACACCGCTCAAACTGCTTCTGGTTAACACAGAAGTGGCACTTTATTATTGCAATAATTTACTTGAGACAAACCTCACAAATGATCAAGCCAACTTAAACTGAGACTCTCCGGCAGAGAATTTCTCGTTTAAATGTCATAAATTCAATAACTGTAGGTGCACTATTTATTCTCATTTATTCAACCTTTCAAAATGTACATTAAGCCAAACCTTCTTATAGCCAAGGTCACTAATAGCTTCTGAATGGGTATGTGTGAATATTTAAAAATTGATAGCCTTTTGTTCCTTCTCTAAATCTGATGTTCTTCAGAGAACAAAGGTCCTGGGCAGAATTCCAAACATGGAAGAACCCATAGATGTCATCAGTTCACCTATGTTTAGACTTGTGAGATCATTAGTCAGCTGCATTATTCATCCCCTACACAAAAGTATTTCAAGGGCTGTAGCAATTTTCTTCAGCTAAGGTTGATCAATCTTTATTACCCTCAAGTTATAGCTTCCCAGATGTTCAAACTGGTGAAAACATTTTTACATTAGAAAAATGAGTTGCTTGATTATAGTTAATAACACTATATTATATACTTGAAAGTTGCTAAGAAAGTAGATCTTAAATGTTCTCACCACAAAAAAGAAATGGTAATTATGTGAATGTTGCAGATGTTAACTAACTCTAAAGTGGTAATCACTTTGCAACATATAAGTGTATCAAATCAACACGTTTTACAGCTTAAATTTACACAATGTTATATGTCAATGAACCATTTTCTATGACCTGAATTCACAAGGTTTCATTAATAATGAAAGATAGACTTACAGAGATTTTCTTGGAAAATCTCTGAGAACATCATTATCAAGCATAGCATGATAAAATGAGTGAAGAGAAAGTGTTAACAGGTTCAGACTTTTGAACTCAATATGGCTTTCCTGAGCCTTTTAAAAGGCCATAAACTAGATTTTTAAACCGAGGAGAACCCACAATTTAATTTGTTCAGTTAAGTAATAATTTATACCGGAGGAGAGAATTTGTGCTAAACTCTAATTTACCATAAAAAGAGCCATATTTACAATGTAACTGTATTTCTCCTTAGAATAAAATTTTTAAAATAAATTTTATCATTAAAATGAATTATTAAGCTAGTCTCTGGGCTTGCATGTGACTGTAGCTTGTTCTAAATGCTCCACATCACTAAATTAGGTTCTTTTTCTGACATTGCAGATCTGATTTTTCCATCTTGCATTGTCATTTTCAAATACTACCTTTGACAATATTTTCTTCACTATTTCCCACCAATAACTGGTGCAATTTTATATAACCCACAATTTTGTCACCATTAAAATGAACCATCACACCTGTGATTCTTTACTGGGTCCTTCCAGGACCTCCAGGGCATCACGGCTTCTGTAGATTGGTTTTCATCTCTACCTGTGGCTGTTGGGTCCCACTCTCTGGCTGTCTGTAGCAACACCATTTTGTCTTCTCCCCTACTTTTCCCAGTCCCATCTCCAGCAGATCATGTTTGGACTCCTTCCTCTGTTATAAAAGACAGCAGCAGAGGAATATCAATTTTGATATCTATGCCTGTACTCTAATTCCACTTTGTAGCCAGCCATGGGTTTTGCCTTAATTTAATTTCTGTTTTAACCTGCTTACAATTTTCTCAAAAACCACTACTTATATTTGCATTCATTCTGCCAGTCAACAAATATTCTACAAATCTACAAAAAGCTTTCTGCAAATACAATTTAAATTTAGAAAATGCTTTCAATACACCATCTCAAGAGACCTGGTAGTAGAATCTCATGGAATTTGAGGCATCCACTTAGTCTACATTATCTGTTCCCTACTATGAAGACTGTTCAATATCTTTAGATTGAAAAAAATACTTTATGTGTATAGTGATTTTTTTTTTTTTGCACAACTGTCAAGGAAAAGTGAATAGATAACATTTCTGAAGAAATTAGTTTCATTGTAGGAGATAATTCTGATACAGAAAATAGGCTGGAAAAAGTGTTATTTGCAAGGATTTTTTTCTTTTAAACATAACACATTGAGATACTTGTAAAGCAGGTTCATAGGTAGGAGTTAGGGGTTCAGAGTTGGGAGAGAGTTAATGAAAGCAGGATATAGAATAACTCTATGTTCATTTTAATATTCAATAAGTACAATGCTGCCTGAGGACTGCACAGGCTATAAGGCCATCATTAGGTTTCTACAGTATGGTCTGGCACACTGAGTGGAGGGGAGAAGCTGGAATGGAAGAGTCTTTGAAACACAGAAGGATAACGATGCAATGAGATTTGAATGTGTAACTTTTGCACATGCACCTTTGTAGACTGTCATCCATGGTTCTTACATCTTTTTCATCTTTTACATTCCTTCATTGCTGAGGGATTGTCCTGCCTCCCTCCACATTAGACCTCTTCACTGGATTTCCCAGGATGTACAGCTCCTTAGTTGAGGACTGAGGAATGCATCCATACTGGGAAGCACACCTTCCACAGCAGATGCCAAGAGCAATAAAGACTCTTCTTCACTGTTAGGCAAAGCCTAACTCTTAGATTTTCTGAGCAAAGTGCCTGGAGCACAATAAGTACTTCATTAATATTTATGACTAATGGTTTCTAGGACTTGCATTATGGATCCCATCTTTGCAGCCTACCATTCTGGCTGGAGAAATGGAAATACTGAAAAAACAAACCAGCCTTGTATTTCTAAGCATGAATATACCTAAGAAAACAATCAAATATCATACATTTACTAGCAGACTGCAGTTCCCTAATGTTTATGCTAAATTCTGTTGAGCATACATATGTGACGACTGCTCAGACAATTTCCTGTGACACCCCCTCAAATGGGAAAGCATCTGTTTGGTCTCAGTTGGGAAAGCATGCTAAAAATGTCTTTACTTTGGTGTTAAATCAGTTTATTGGAACAGCGTACACTCTAAACTAGACGTTTCTTATTTTTCTTTGTTAGTGAAGTATTTTACATTTATAATTCATTTATAAGGAACCAGGAACTTTATACATTGCATTTCAGGTAAGGGACATGATTTTGCTAGCTAACATAGTCATTGTTTTAATTATAATGTCAAACGATAAGAGAGGAGAGTTTCTTAACTAAACATTTGTAAAAATTTACTCCTGAGGTAAAAATCATAAAGACACATGGTTATATTAGTTTACTATAAAAACATTTCCCACCATTTATCTGACAACTTATTTCTAAGCAATGGAGAATAATTCAAACTCTATGTCTTCATAAAATAATTAATTTATTTAATTTGAATATGTAGCAGTACCACAATAAGGGAGCATTAACAGGTCACTTTTTAATGTTTTAGTGATAGATAAAAATTTACTCCTACTTGGTATCTATAATAGTAATGCTGGAGTTTAGTGCTAGATGAGAGCTATTTTATGTGATGAGAAGAGTGTACATGAGCTAGCAAGTGGTGACATCGTAGGTGTAAATGGTAAATAAAATCATAATGTTGGAAAATGGTAGTGGAAATTCTTTCTCTAAGATAGCACTGGTATTCCTCTACCTTTATTTGTTTACTATCATGAGAAAATACTGACATAGAACTGTGACGTACATTTCATAATATGGTAGGTGATTCACTCACTTTGGTGTTTCTGCCAAATCTGAGTAGTTATGATTTTTCCCATTTGGGTAGCTGTGTTCCCTCAATACCAGAAGAGTGTCACATTTCTTAGAGTTGAGATGAATGTACCATTTGCAGCAGTAAAGTAAGGATTTAGAGCAAGAAGCGGAATATTATGGGAGAGTGTGTCAAGATGAGGGGGAGCCGGGCCGGAGACTCTGGGAAGAAACGGCAGAGGGAAGCTAATTTGTCTGGCATAGCTGCACTAGAGCACAAATACCGTTTGCAATTTTGTGGTGCCTTTGAGCACTCTTGATTTCTCCAGCTACCCTTGGGGTGTCACAATGATGGTGAGACACCCTGGGACATATCTATGTTGACTGCGGTACACACAACCAGACACTGTTTGCTTAGGAAATATATCAGATTAAAGATACAATGATTTTCTATTGGTTAGTTAAGAGCTGAAGGCCCCAAAGGACTCTAAGGAAGTGCTGACCATACAAGACCCTGGAAGAGAAGAGATTCAGTGAAGCCTGAGGACCAACTGGAATTGGAGACACAAATGTCACCAGGTGTCTTTTTTCAGTTCTTGACTCTGCTTTACTCAGTATGTTGCTTTCATTCTCTCTTATTTTGTACACTTTCTGCACTTGATGGCACAAGTAGACACTGACTTCTTGAGTTTTGCATTCACTGGAGAAAGAATGCCCTTTAGTTGTCTCCCACATCAAGTCCAAACTCTCTTATATTTTAATGTTTGCAGGTGGTGCTCAATTTAGATTTCTGGGTCAGACAGTCAAAAATCCCCACCATCCCTAATTCCATTGGACTAGCTTAGCTCACATATCCATCTTTGAATAAATCAGCTGTGGTCAGATGGGTGGAGTCTATAAGAACATGGAGCTGCCCTTCCAGCTCGGTGGATGGAGCCGGCTAGCTCCCAGAAAGAGGGAGATGTGCTTCAAAGATGTGTCATGGATTTTAATTGCAAGAATAGGGTCATTTCATCTAGTTACGAGGCAGAAGTCAATTCCTCTTTGTTATTATTCTATGAATGGCCCTAATTTTATTTTCATTGAATTCTAATTTCTCTTTTTTGTTTTACTTGTTCTTACCAAGAGTCATAGTGCATAATAGATGCTAAATATATTTTCGCTAAATTGAGTAAGATTTGTTTTCATGACAATTCTGATATGCAAATGTATTTAACAACTTTCAAATACTATAGTTGAGAGATATAGAATTAATGTTCTAAATTCCCTCTCTATGTTAGTCATGAAAGCTTTATTTTGTGGAAGCCATAGTCACTACTTTTGTACTTGTTTTATGGACACCAGTGAAGTTCAGAGATTAAGGAGAATATTTACCTACTTTCTTTCTGAAATCAATGGGTAAGGTGGCTGTACAAAGTATGAAGTGGCTATTTTTGTGTTATCCATTGTTAGTTCAGGCAGTGTCTTCCATTTGGCATCAGTGTCATACAACAGGGCTCAGAATGAATTACATAATGCCTCTTCGTAAGGCATAAGTTTTACTGGAGAAAGGAAAAACAAGGCAGAGTCATCAAGAAGAGAAGACATGAGTCTTCCATGAATATTTCTTCTGCTATCCCTTGAAAGAGGCATGAGAGTCCATTGGACACAACATGGCTTTGAGGTTCAGTGGAGAGACTATCTTCCTAGGAGTCTTCCTTCTTATGGGGGAATAATACCTCACAGTCTTTCCTAAATAATTGAAAAAAGTACAGAGCCCTTTATGTATGTTCAGTGATTGTTAACCACTAGCATCTATGGAGAAATGTGCAGCAGAAGCAATAAAAAGGTAAAGGCTTACAAGTTAGTAAATGTCCCCAAAAAAGTTGCTCCTGACGTTCATTGGACACAATGAGCTAGAACACACTCTTCTTTTTCCTTTGCTGTAACTTCTTCTCCATCCTTAGGAGCTCCAGACAACCCTCTTTTCCTTTTTTTCTTCCAGAATTAGTGGGCTTGGGTCTCACTCCCTTATAAAGCAAAGCTTCATCCTGCTTACTCTTCTCAATTGCTTGGCTTTTGAAATTAAATGAGTTATCCTTTTTTAATTTGGGTTTTTTTTTTCCGATTAACCTCTTGGGGGCAGCAATCCCTCAGTACTTAATGACATTGTTCCATATCAGATCATTTAAATTTCAAGTGAATCTGTGTTGGCTTATTTGTTCTGTCTTCTTTATTGGAGTGTGTTATGATGTCACTGTTTTATTTCTATGATTCATTCCATTAACTAAAATAATAAACCTATGAATCAAAGAGAGATTTCTTTGTAAATTAACAGGAGACAAATTTGTATGTTCAGTGAAAGAAGCAGCTGATAAATTGGCTCACAGAATAATTTAACCCACTTTCATTTTTCTGGAAATCTATAGTGAAAAATTCATTTTTCTCATTAAGTCAGCAAAAGAATTAGAATGTTCTTTAACTGTTTCATGAGTTTTTTTCCCCTACCCGACTAACCTCCACCAGGTCAAAAGCTATACTTTTACTTATTTTGTAACAAACCTAATACCTATGAATGTATTTATGTAGGTACTTAATAGTGTGAAAGCTATTGACTTGAATTAAATTAAATTCTTGTAACCTGATATTTAATTATTTACATTAGAGAAGGCATAATGCCAGATAATTAGGACACAACGATAAATAAAATATAATCTCTTTATTCTCAAGAAGCTCACAACTATTTTTTAAATCTCTGAATCCAGAGTCTTTAAATATTTTTTCGAAAAGGTAATAGAGATACATGGTTCCAAATTAAAGCAATGTATTGAGATTTACATTGAGAAGTATAACTCCTACTTATATCTCTGCCCACCTCCCAGGCCAATCCCCAGTTGATAATCATCTTCATTAATTCTACATATTCTTTTAGAGATTCTTTATGCAGACACAAGCAATTACATTATGTATTTTCTTATTTTTTAGCATATAAATTAGCATACAAACCAGTCTGACCTAAACACTTAATGTATTCTAAAGATCTTTTTTTACATGTATGTAGAGAGTGTTATCCTATTTTTTAAATGGCTGCATAATATTTATTATGTGTATGATTGTTTAACCTAGGATTTTTCACCCCTGGCATTAAGGAAAGCTTGGGCTGGATAATGTTTTGTCACGAAGGTCGTCCTTTCCAATGCAGAATGCTCAGCAGCATCCTTGACCCTTACCTACTGTGTGCCAAGAGGTACGCCTAGGTTGAGAACCCTGGTTTAAATAACTCCCTAATGAGGAACACTAGGGTTTCTTCCAATCTTCTATGATCACAAACCATGCAGTAATGTGTAATCTTGTACATATGTTATTTTGTACATGTGCAAGATATAAATTCTTAGTCATGAGATTGCTGGGGTGAAGTGAAAGTACTTCTATAAATTTAAAAATATTGCAAAATCTCCCCCAACACACAGGAGCCATGCCATTTTAGAGTCTCATCAACAGTGTATGAAGTTGTGATTAACTTTCCATGTAACAAATAAAATGTAAAGAAACATGAAAAGGCCTGACACTCTCAGAGATTCAGTGTGGCAGATGTATGGGGCTCAAAGATAGAGTGGGGATAATGATGCTGAATGTGGACTGGGAATGGACTTCTATGACAATGAAGAGGGTTAGAATTTTATGATGTAGAACACATGGAGTAAATGATGGTTTGTTAGGAGAGTGAGGACAGGAGTTTGGTCTGTGTACAAGACAAAGCTGGAGGCTCATGGGAGACTAACCAGAGCTGGAAGGGATTTGTGGCCTGAACTGGAAGACCATTGCAGTGTTTCAGAGAGAGATGTTGGAGGAATGGGCTAAAGCACAGGGGAGGGACCCAGGGCAGAGTCCATGCTGGGGCAGTTTCTCCTAGCTCTCCAAGCCCTGCTCTTTTCTCCTTCTCCAGTGTAAGGTTAACCATACGTCAGATCATAACACTTCGCTGCTTACACCCTTCAGTGATTCCCAGTGCTTCTAAGTAAAAAGCTATTTAGTTATAATGGCCCACAAGGCCCTGTGTGATCTGCCAGACTCCAGGGAAAACAGAGGATTTCCAAGAAATAGAGATGCATACAGCCTATACAGTGTCTGTCCCTCTGTCCTTTAGTTATGTAAGACTGGGCAGTAACAGGCAGGGGTGGCTGGTTTTAACCAGTCAGAGCAGAGACTGACGTGGCTTGTTGGGAGGGATGGGGTTCCTCTCCTAGGCTTTAATTTAGGTGGCACTATTGAATGTAGCAACTAGAAATAAGCAAATTAATTCTGCTTCTATAATTGTTTAGATTCTTGGTATGTTACTGCAACTAACATAATCAGTATCTCATATTTTCTTCAGCCCTTGACTGCCACTAACTCACCTAGATATGTATGCTTATTTGTAGGAAGCTTCTTACTCAGGTTCTTTTTACATTTATCTTCTTCCATTCCCTATAGTTTGTGGTCTCTCCTTTATCATTATTTTGATTGTCCTTTTGTGGTATGCTGAATAATGGCCTTCCAAAGATGTCCACCTAATTTCTGGAACTTATAAATGTTACCTTATAGGCTAAAGGGACTTTGTAGATGTAATTAAGTTAAGGATCTTGAAATGGGGGATTATCCTGAGTTTTATTTAGTAGGCCCAGTAATCATGTCCTTATGAGATGGTATGATAAAGGAAGAGTCAGAACCAGACAGAAGGTGATGTGACCCCAGCAGCTGAGGTTGGAGCGATGCACTTTGGTGAGAAGGGGACATGAGCTGAGAAACACAGATAGTCCCTAGAAACTGAAAAAGGTGAGGAAACAGCTTCTTCCCTCCAGTTTACAGAATGAATGCATCTCTGTAGACACCTTGACTTTAGCTTAGTGAAACGAACTTCAGACTCCTAGCCTCCAGAATGTTAGATAATAAATGTGTTGTAGTAGCAATAGGAAGCTATAACTATTAAAAACATCTTTTATTATTATCCTCTTCAGGAGGTATATAGTCTGGTGACCAGGAAAATGGACTTGAGAATCAGGCTCCTGCCTCTATTATTTACTCTCTGTGTAGACTTATCCAGGTTATTAAACCCTACCAAGCTTCATTTTCCTCATCTACAATATGACCATATTTATTCTTGCCTTACAGACTTTTTGAAGCTTTTTCTAGGACATACGTAAAAGCACTTAATGTTTGGTGTGAAGTAGACCTTCAATAATTGTTCAAATACAAGCACTGGAGGAGCCACCACTAGGTATATTAGGTAGCCTTCATTCCACCTGCCATGCATTCAAAATAGAGTTTAATTTATTAAAATTTCATTTAGATCTCTCTTTTCAGGAACTCAAACAACCTATAGCTGTGGTAAGTTTTCTAACTGTCACTTCCTACTTTCTTTTTCTCTCTTTCTATTAATTATTAAAATGAAATATTTTAAGCTCTTAAATCAATAGAAAAGTTACAGATTATCTAGGGAAAGGTATAACAAAACACTGATTGCTGTTGACTTCCCCATAGACCCCCAAAAGTCAGAATCCTGAGCCAATCACTGGCAAGAAAAATGAGATTGTACTGGATAGGGCTGGAGTCAGCTGTCCCTGCCTGCGGAAGAGAATATATAGGAGTTGCTTTGGAGTTCCATTATGGAGAAAGAATAGGGAAATGACTGCTGGCTAGACAGCAAAGACCAATATAGAGTTAACCACTTTTATTTTTATTTTTTCGAAATTGAATGCCTCTGAAAGCTGCTTTAAGCTTTTCTCAGGATAACATTCACATTTCGAGAAGGAGATAGCTCTACTTAGACATTTACAAATGGCTAAGCATACAACCTCTGAAGTCAAACTTTTAATTTTCAAGTTGTTTTTAGCAAAAAAAGACAACCATATTTTCCAAAAATTTAAATAAATTCTTTGGTTTGAGATATACTGGAGAAAATTTTCTGTGAGAAGTTGATTTAAAAATATCTAAGAGCTTATCATGGCAACATCTCATTATTGTAGTCACAAAGCTTTAATAGCCATTACAAAAAAACCCTCATTGTTTAATTTAAAAATCTGTAAAATGTTTTTTGTGCAACTGGTAACTGATATAATATTATATATTATATATTATATTATATGTATATAATATTGTATACATATATACACATGATAGCGATATATACAAATATTATATATATAGACATATACATATACATTATATACATGTACACAAAAATATACTATATATTATCATGTGTGTATGTATATATAATATATGGTATGTATAGATAATACATATATAATACATGTGTTTTCTCTGTAAATGTCTGTACATATAGATATATATACATATATTCATTATATAGTATATAGTATATATTCATTATATAGTGTATATAAAATATGTTTGTATAGTTACCTATATATTTATATAGAGTATATATGTATTTGTGTATGTACATCTACATCACTATAGTTCCACTGAATGTCAACAGAACGCTGTGTTTTCATGTTGGTAAATTAGTATTTATTCTCTCACAGAGTTCTCATATGATAAGCAATATAGTTTCCACTTTGTGAATTTTTCTGAAATTGTTCCTCCTATTGCTTCTGGTCATATTTGCCTCTGTCCCAAAGTTTGCTTTTTTTGGATTCTATCCTAAGGCTGGTATGGTTCTTGTTGCTCTATTTATTATAAATAGAGACAAAGGAGATGGCTATATTTCACTAAGAAAAATGTTAAAATGCCAAGAAATATTAATGGGAATTGAAGCAATGCAAAAGAAAACCGTATTCTGGGATACTGTTTTGCTTAAATTTGTTAGCAGGCCCAAATTATTCACCATTTTTCTGTAGAAGGATTATTTAATCATAATAATTGAGATTTTCATTTCTAGGGCAATTTAAAGCGTTTTGTGAAGGCTTCACATTGACTCATTATTATTAACCTCAGGGAGCAAAGAAATGTAGAGAAACACTGTGTAAAGGGAGGGAGCTCTTTAGAGTCTGAGAGACTTAAACATAGAAGAATATCAGTTATTTCAAAAATAAGGTGTTTAACATAAACAGCCTCAGGAGATTCATAAACATAGAAGCTTGACACATAACAAGGCTGACTTGGGCTTTAAACATTAAAAGGGTAAAATTAATGGGTTTAAACATGCCTCAGGTTCAAGGCTATCTTTAAATCACTCTTTGTGTACTTTCCCTTCTTAAAATATGAATTAGCTATGTACATGCATAAATGACAACCCTTTATAATCTCTACTGAGAAAAACTCAAGGCTAATTGTACAGCTTCTATATCACATCATCGATCTTCTGAGATCTTTCCCCATTCTCTATTCAAACCTAACTCCCCTCAACCATTTTTTTCCAGAGCACTTTAGGGGCCTTGAACTCTGCTCTTAAAGCACAGGCGTTTTTATTTATAGTCATAATCAGAATTTTTAATGATTGGTGTTTTTTTTTTGTTTGTCTTTTTTACTATAGCATGAAATATTTGAAGGCAAAGCCTATACCCTACTGACTTTTGCACCCATTATAGTGAGCACAGTTTTTGCGTATGGTGTTCAATACTGGTATTGAAGAAACAAAATAAAGAAAGGTATAATGTATTTTTCCCAACTCACTTTTTTAAAAAAATTTTTCTGTGGTTGTCTTTGAAATACTTATATGCTAACTAATATCAGGGTTTCCATGTCACTTTAGTAAGTGCTACCGATGTGGCTGGTGCCTTCTTCTTGTTGAATTTCTGTGTTGAGAAGGAGACTGATGGGATGCAATGCCTCTATCTGGTGGTCTACAGTCCCTGTGGGAAGTGGACAAGCAAGGGAATCATGTACATGGTTTAAGACAGAAAAGATTTCCCCTAAAATATCAGACAATGAAGTCTGAGTGTATTCAAGCTGTTGTGGGAGATGCAGATTAAGCATTATTTGTTTAATTTAGGTTGAAGGGAGAACACAAATGGCTAATTCAAAATAAAATACACTTTGGGTAATGTAATGCTCAAATAACTTACTATAATTCATTTTGTTATCAAATAATAATCAAATCTGTTTTATTTTAAATCAGGCTGATACAACTACTTATTACCCTGATAATTTCATCAAGTTCCCTATCCTAATCAATGAGTTTCAGGAGCTTACATTTGCTTTCTATGACTAAATGATAAATCATTTGATCAATTGGTGAAGGGATAAGGGGAGAACTCTACAACATACATTTCAAACTGTTGATGTGGAAATAATAGTTGTGAGACTGGTCTTCATGCTATTGTTGGAAGCCTCATAGTAGTAGGGATCAAGGAATCTTTGGCCTTCCTAAGTGCTCTGAGGCTCAGGTCTGCTTTGACGATGGAACAAGAACTACTCAAAGGAAGAGCTAAGGGAGCTGGGGCTGGAAGTACTTTCTTTAATGTGCATCATTAAAGACTGCCATGAAAATGCACTTCTGATTTTAGCTGGAATCTGGTGCATATTACTCTGTCAGATTATCTCTGGTGAGTCAGCTAGGTGATGGTAGTGTTGATGCAGCTACTTGGCACCACTAGGCATCTAAAGATGAACACTCTGAAGGAGAAGAAAAATTGTAAAATATGTGTTGAAAATAAATTTTGCCTGAAAGAATTTTTATTCTGGAGATCAACCTGCTCTTACCCAGAATGGCAAAGACAGCACTTCAATCAAATTAATAAGCCGTAAAACATTTGAATGAATTACCCATTTCACATTTATATGCTAGTTAAATAGAATACACAATGAGTTTATGTAAAATAAAATTTTTCTATATTATCTTACTTTAGCCTTAAGCCATTTTGCTATATTTTTATATAAAACATTAAATTGATTATAAGACATTTGTCCTGGGCCATTAGCCTTTCAATTATTTAAAAATATACAGACTATAATACATATTTATTGATTGTTAAAATGCAATTATCTAGTTTTAAAAATGTTAAATTAGATCTAAAAAGGAAAATATGCAACAGAAATGTATTTGTTGCATTTCAGTTAGCACTATCAAAGTAAAATAATTCTAGTCATATTACATAAACATCACTTCTTTTTCTTTATTACAGTGGAAGAAATAAGCAACTTTCTTCATTAATAATTCTCATAAAAACTTCAAAATATTTCAAAAATCTCTGTATAGGTGATTGGCCTACTGAATATCACTTTAAAAAATAGAGGCAGAAAAAATACCCCACAGAACTATATTTTAACAAGAAAATAAAAATTAGACTGCCAGTTTGCCCATTTAAATGAACCTAGTCAATCAGCTGTTCAGTTTGGACAAAATTAAACCAGAAAATTCTACACTCAAATTCTAAAGCAAATTTTCTTCTAAATAAGATCAGATCTTAAGAATTTTGTTTACTTATGGTATTGTTCATTTTAAATCTTAGCGGTAGCCTTTATATTTTTTATTTAAAAGAAGTATCTATGAAAAGAAAATGTAACATTGTTTTATTTACAGATACCCCCTAATATCAATTATTTAGTTTCTAAAAATTCAGAACAGTTTTGTATATACAATATATTTTCAACAAAACAGTTCTAATACAACTTATAGTTGAACATTTCTGAGCTTCTGCAATAGATTTGGCTTTCTTTAGTTTATAAAAAGAATTAATTATGGTCTTTTCTGTTCTCCAAGTTTTCTTTCTATTTAATAAGTCTATTTTTGAAGAATTGCCAGCTTTATTTAGGCAGTGCTTCACAGACTTTAGTGTATGTAAATATCCTAGGGAATCTTGATGACCCAGGAGGTCTGGGGTGGAAGTTGAGACACTGTCTCTAACCAGTTCCCAGGTGATGATGATGCTCCTGGTCCCAGAACCATATTTTAAGCATCAAGCACTTGGAGAAATGTTTTATTTTCAAACTTTCAGGTATCTCAGCACTCCTTGAAGACCAACATACCAGGCAGAGTTGAGGTCTGCCATGAAATGCCCATAATGAGATAATTTCTCTTGTATGTCCTTTCTACTGCTTTAAAAATTTTTACTATGAACAATTAATTCCCATATCATCAGAAATTTTTAAATCTTTGGATAAAAATCAACTCATTCTTTTTTATAAAAAAAATCTTTACAAATTTTACTTTAAAATTCTAAATTCTAAAAATGAATTTGAATTATAAAACTCTTTAAAATAATTTTAAAATCTACTTTGAAAAGAAACTAAGAAGAGAAAAATTATACATCTTAAATGAAACATTAATAGTTCCTTAAAATCCAGAAAGTAATAAAATAGAATCTTTTATTTCCAGAAATGGATTTATTTTCTGAAAAATGACATCTCCATCAAAAAGTTTATACATCATTCTTCCTTCTTCTCTCTCTCTCTCTCTCTCTCTCTCTCTCTCTCTCTCTCTCTCTCTCTCTCTTTCTTAAATTCATTATAAAATATGATCTTTTTCATAATTCTGGGAAGGAGATTGTTAGAGTATTATTAACTCTTGATCTGACCTGTTAGCTGTGACTAGTACCGTGGTAAGCAAAAATAAACTGGAGTGTCATCTTTTCTGTATCACAAGAGAGATTTGAAGGTCTAATAAATTTTAAAATTTTATGAAGAGTTGTGAGAAGTAAGAAGTTTGAATGATTTTCCACTCAGCAGCATAAGAGTACTTTTTATTTAAATAATATTTAAGGCCCATGTAGTTATAATGGAAACCTCATCTGAGCTTACACTTCAGCTTGTGTGTGTGGGAAGGAGTTGTATACAGAATTGTTGTGCTATGGACCAAAGCAATCTTCTCTTGTCTTGTTCATTAATTTTTTCGTCATGAAATATTTTAAAGAGCAAACACACTTTTTTAGAAATATACTTTTGAACTTCACAAATGGTTTGGATGAGTGTTTCTCAAAGTGTAGTCCCTGAACCAGCAGCATCAGCATCACCTGGGAACTTGTTAGAGATGCATACAGACAGGTGGCGGGGATGCTAGACCACCTGAAACAGAAACTCTGAGGCTGGGGCTCAGTCATATGAAATGTAAGAAACTCTTAAATCCTGGTGATTCTGATGGTGGTTTAGTTGAAATAAATCAGTTGTCTCAATGGTGGTGATTTTACTCCCCACCCCATCTTGGAGACATTTGGCAAATTCTGGAGACATTTTTTGGTTGTCACAGCTTGGGGAAAGAGTGCTACTGCCATCTACTGGGTAGAGGCCAGCATGATGCTTAACATTTTTGCCATGCAAGCTCAACAATGAACTAACCAGCTCAACAGGTCAATAAGGAGGTTGAGATTGAGAAATTCTGCTCTAAATTCTCTAGGAGGAATTTCCTGAAAATAGATAAATTTGGTCAGGAGCTTTCCTCGATTAGAGAATGAGCAAAGGTCTAGAATTCAGATTCTGGCTCTGCTAATTAATAATTGTGTGATTTCATGTACATTCTTAATCTTTCTGTTTCAGTTGTCTCATTTGTAAAATGGGAATGATACCTACCCATAAGATTGCTATGAGGATCAAATGAGATAATGTATATGAACACACTTTGTAAACTGTAATTCTAATTAAATTGAACCTAAAGATTTTTTTCAGTGGGATGAACACGTAGATTAGGGGTAAGAGTAGGATGCTATACAAGGATAGAACATCTGATTTAGTTGTCTGAAAAGAGCCAGATTCCTTAACATAAATGTGACTTCTATTGGAGGTTTTTTTCCTTAGTGCTTCCTATATTTTTTCCTGTAACTACTTCAGTCTAGCTTTTCTTACTTTCAAGTCATTGCATGATACAGAAATACCTTGCTCTTGACTTCTCCCAACACTAAAGGTTTTAAACTTTAGCCTGCATCAGCCACCGGATTTTTAATTTAATTTAATTTTATTTTATTATTAACTCAATATGAGATACATACATTACCAACCATAGGTACAATGTTGTATAGCAGATCTCTAGAGGTAACCTTCAGACTATTTTCCGTAGAGGCTGTGTAACTGCAGAACCAACTCAAGCCCCCGACCTCCCTATCAAAGGACCTGGACATGAGTCAAATTTGAACACCAGAACTTTTGCAGAAGCGATGGGTCTGTTATTTAGGAAGATCTGGTGCAGAGTCCTCTTACCATAAACGGTCAAATTCCAAAGCCCTCCAATTGAAACCAGCTCTGCTAGTGCCTCTGCATATCAGTTCATATGTATCTAATCCCTTAAATCCCACCCCAAACTCTCACTCACAAAGACAAATTTCAGCCTTGCCTTCTGTCTCCTTGCTGGTTGACTTTGCAATGAAGCCTTTTCTTTTCTCAAAAGACCATGTGACAGCATTGGCTTCTATGAGCATCAGGTAATGAGCTTTGCTCGATAACAGCTGCACAATTTTACATTTCACCATCAGTGCACAAAGATTCCAATTTCTCCACATTTTCACCAACATCCTTTGTGTTTACTAGGACATTCTTATTAAAGCGCAGATTGCCTGGCTCAATCCCCTAGAGTTTCCCACTCAGTAGATCTGAGAGGGGTTTAAGAAGCTATGTTTATCTAACAGTTCCAGCTCATGCTGATGCTGTTGGTGTGGGGACCACATTTTTTTTTTAAAACTCCTACAGCACCTGGTATTCCTAGGTGGTCTTCCATTCAAGTACTAACCAGGCTTGACTTTGCTTAGCTTCTGAGATTGGGCACAGCATCACATTTTTAAGAACTGCTCTATACTCTATCACTAACTGAGGGACATAAGATAGTGTGGTTAAAGCTGATAATTTCTAATTTCTAGCAAGCTTTTGCTTTAGAAGTTCTTTTCCAGGACTCTTTTGACATAAGGAATACCTTTTATTTTCCTAGTGAGTAAAACCATTTCCCTTATTAATTCCTTGCCTGAAAAGGCCCATTTATTTCTCTTTTCTATTCTCCATGATGTTAACATTTAGTTTAGTGTATTGATAATGACTTTGGCTTGTTCTTGGTTAATTGAGGACATTCTACTCTAGCAATCATAGTTAATAACAGAGGGTGCACACACTTGGCTTAAAGACAGTATGTCCTAATATATTTTACATGAAGAATAGTTTTGTTATTCAGTGTTTGTCTATAATTCAAGAATTAATGTGCTATCCAAAATGCAAAAACATGAAAATGAAGAGACAGGTGTGACCTAAAGCCTTTATGTTTGAAATGTTTTTCACAGTGTGGCTTACTTATGGACTATTTGCCTCTGAGTAAATTGGGAGATTTGCTTAAAATGCAGTTTCTAGGCCCCATCCCAGAAGTGAGGGTGCTCAAGTATCAGTTGCTGTAAGAGACTCTCAGAAAGGGCCTTGCAGGACAGAGTGGCATCAGCAAAATGGCAAAATAGGAGTTTTCTACCATCTTCTTCCTAAAGAACATTGATGAACCTATATGCACACATCATTATCCCCTAAATTCCATGTGTACATTAGGGTTCATTGTTGATATTGTACCTTCTATGGATTTGAACAAATGTATACTGACATGTACCCATTATTATAGTAGTATACAGAACATTTTCACTGTCTTAAAAATTTTTTGTGTTGGTTTTTATTCTTGGGTCCCTACTGTACTGTGTAGATTATGACATAACAAATATATATATATATATATATATATATATATATATATATATATATACACACACACACACACACACACACACGTACGTATATATGTACATATATATGTATATATACATACATATATATATATATATATATATATATCAGGAAATCAGATATAAATAGCACTAAATATCTGCTATATATTAAGGTATAGTTTCTGTACTCCCATCTCTTAAAATCATTGAATTCTTATCCTGAAGAATCTTGGAGATTATTTGTCTCCCCTTCTTTTGTTGTAACTGAGGACCCTGAGATACAAAATGGTCAGGGTGTTTGTTCAAGGTCCCACTACTACTAGAACTAAATCTCAAAGATTTCTGCATTCTATAACATTTCTCTGTCATTTCACAGACTGAACACGGGGCAGAACCTTCCACAGTTTTGTTTATTATTACTGCCTAGTTAACACTTTTAAATACAGGTAGTTTTTTTGTTTGTTTGTTTGTTTGTTTGTTTGTTTGTTTTTGCGTTGGGGAGGTGGGGAGGAGGGGCTCAATAAAAGCATTAGCAATTGTTTTGTTAATTTGTTGCCTCTTCTTGATTTCTAGTCTTATCAGATTGGTTACTTCTAGTCCCTGAATAAAATAAGTATTTTCACATCTCTGTACCTTTGTTTATGTTCCTGCTTCTGAGAATGTCTTTCCTTTCTTCCACTCAGTCTTCAAATCCTAGCTCTGTTGACTTTCTGACCTAACTCAACTTATTACTTACCCTTTCCTCTGAGTTTCTGAAGCATTCCAAATTATCTGAGAGACACCCTCTCCTCTCACAGCCTACTAATTAATAATGATTGCTAATGATAAGTTGAGTTCTCAAAGAAGACAGATATATAAACAATACAGGATCCTCACTCATTTATTTTGGATCTTTCTTATGTTGAACCAGGACCACCAAATGTATCCAAGGAAAGTAGATTCTCCCTTTGTATTGCTATGTAGCATATTTAAGCCATAGGACCCTTCCAGTCCTCTGGGCACAGTATTTTATGCTGAATTCTGTTTGACTAAAATCTCCTGTTCAGTTCTGATTTCAGGGTCCAGAAAGATCCTTTTTCATGTTAGTGACAAAATAAATGATTTCCTGTTTTCTACCAAGTTCTGCTTTTTAGGTACAGGTCGTCTTTCCACCCACATTACAGCTCCCATGATATAAGAATATCTTGCAAATTTAATAACCACAGCACACAGCAAAAACTACACACGTAAAGGCCTGGTTCCAAGCTACCATTCCACCAACTAGCAGGCACTCAGTAAATATTGGTTGAATAAATACATCAGGGAATAAAAAAAAAATAACCTACAGTTTCACATGGCAATGAAAAGCAAACATATTTTACTCTAGGCAGCAAAGCCCACTCAATATTGTTTCAATGGCTTAGTTGAAGTAAAAGGTTTGCCCTTCTCAAATGAAGAATAAAACTATAACAATATTTATTTTTTATAGTAATTAACTTTTGAGTGCTCTTCCAGTTAACTGCTTGATCTCTAGTCATGGCCTACATTAACCCAAGCTGTATATATTCCTATTCTTATACTTAAATTTTCTTATTATATATTTAATATAGACTTGCTATGTTTTTATTGCATTTAAATCAATGTAGATACAGGCACATTACATATTTTTATGTTAAAAATCAGATTTATGTCAGTTGAAGGAAATAGTGAGCTAGAATCTAGGGCTCACTCCACCTTTAGTGAATGGCTTCTTGTGATCTCTTGAGAATCTCTGAACTATGTGAAGTTTTTATTGATAACATTTCCTACTGACCCTTCCTTCTATTAACAGTTACTATTGCTATTAATTAATTTATATTTATTATAAAGAGTAGGTCTTTGTATTCATAGAAGATATGAAATTATCAGAAATAGAGTGAAACTTTTAGACTTGCTAGAATGAAGTATATAGTCCATAAATTTTTTTCTCTTTTGTAATATTAATATGTATGGAAAACCCTCAAGTAAAACTGTCATTAATTAATTAATTTATAGTAGGCAATTATTTTTCAAAAAATCCTTTTGTGACACCAAAACAACTCTTTCTTCAACCATTGCCTCATCTGTACAGTTAAATATTTATTCAACTCCTATAATTTACAAAGAGCTAAGCTTGATGAGAATATAACAAAAATAACAACTGAGTGAGGCCTTGCTATGTACCTACATGCATTATGTTGTTTGATATGCACTTTCATTTACTCTATAAATGTTATTTGCAAACTAATTTCAGGCAAATCACATATTTGACTTCCATTTCATACATGCAGGGTAATTCGCTTGGCTGTCCTCACTGTTTTTGAAGAAGTCCACAGTGTAGTATTTAAATCATAAAATGTAACCTAGTTAAGGTCTTGCTTCAGCAGTACAAGTAAAACCTCACTTTTATTTCTAATCTGAAAAGCGTACTTTTCATCCATTGGCCTACCAGGCTTGTTTTAGCATTCAAACAGCAGCTGAAGAGCATAAATTGTCCAGGTGGCAAGTGTTTGCTTCTTACTTACAGGAGAAAAAAGCAACAAGAAAATAATTTTTTCATTTCTCTGCAGAAACATGGAGCACCTGCTCTTTGCAGTAAGAGTATCAGCTTCTGTAGATCATTATACACAGTGCATTAGGTTCAAAGCTGAAGTTCTGGAACCTTTTAATGTGTGTATGTGCATGTGCGTGCAAGTGTGTGGTGTTTCTCCAGCCCCCTTGCTGAATGACTCACCAGGGAGTTGTCATGGGGAAAAGATGGAAAGATGAATCAGAGAAACCAGCTCCTTCAAGAACCTGTATTATTCCCACCCACAAATATGCCAGTTGTAGTGATCCTCCCTTCTCAAAGCTTTTCCTTCTGCAGCAGCACGTGGCTCTAAGGTCAAGGTAGAGTTTTGAGGAAAGCTTTGAACCAGGATGGTCTGTGTTTTCATGAGAGACAAGACGATGTTATTGACAGAGTGAAAGAATGGAATGAAAAAAAAAAAGATTCCTTGCTCCTATGATTACACAGGTTCAAATGCCACAGTCGAGCAGAGGGCTGAAAACTAGTTAGCATCCTGAAACCATTATTGTTAAATAAGCAAGTTTTTTAAGTTTTTATATTCTCTTACTTCATAGTTATTTGACATATAATACTAAATGAAAATATTCCTTCAAATTTTAATATATTCTAAATTTGCTCATTACTAAAATGTTATTTTCTTTGTTTAGTATTCTTTATTATATTATTCATCAGAAATCTGTGAAAACCTACTAGAGAATAAAATTTAAATAGTTTTTATTTTCTGTAAGTTTAACTATATAATAAGTGATAACCTAAGAATGTGATTTCTTCTTATAAGCTAGTTTTAAACCCAAGTTGTTGTATAAGATACATATTATGTTATTTATTACATGATATATAATAAACATATGTATATATAAAGATCTGAATAGCTCCTAGTTCTCTAGATACAGAATTATTAGCCTGAAGTCCATGAATCACCTGTACAATTTTGAGTGAATATGCATTTTTCTGCATATTGGGTCCAAAGCTTTAAACATGTCCTTCAAAAGATCTGTATTTCAAAAAAGATTATGAAATACTATGTTAAATAAATAAATTATGTAGATTATGTATTGACAAATAGTATGTAAATGTCTTGAGACCTACTATATAGTGCTAATAGGAATTATCTTAAGAAAAATATGTTTTCCTATTAATAAAACAAAAGTGTCTTTCCCAAAAGTCTGTGTTATGATGAACACTTTTACAATGAAAAATATTCTTGGACATATTTGTCCTTTTTTTCTTTCAGTTATGTTATTTCTGTGTGTTCATGAGGTGCTGACATTTTATAGATCAGAACTTGTAGTTTTATGGCTCAATAGTAATCTCAAATGGGCTGAGTTTGCATCCACACATTTAGTAATTTTGAACCCATGGTTACCTGGTAAATTTCTTGTTGTTTAACTATATAAATGACAGATCACTGAAAAATTTGTTTAAATGCAATTTATCTGGTCTGTCATTAACATTGCCACGAATGTAGACTGGCTTCAAAATAAATTTATTTTCCCTCAAAATAAATTTTGTCACTACATAAACTATATTTAAAAAAAAACATTTTTACCAAGGTAGTTTCTTAGTAGAAAAGACACTTGTAGAATAGACTGATTAATTCTGACATTTAAAAATGGTCATAAGGAAATAAAATTTCTCCATTTAAAAACACTGAGATGCTTGTTAAAAATTCAAGTTCCCAGTGTATTGGGAAAAAAATTGAAATGTTCTATGTGGTATATAACAGTGGAAATGATACCACCTATGCAACCCACATTTTCCAATCCTTTGTTATAAATCAGGACATTCTCATTTTCCAGGCATTCTTCCCCTTAAGGTCCCTTCCCCACCATATGTCTATGCCGGGCCTAGACCAACACCTTCCTCTACCTTGCCCCAACTGTGACTCAAGTAAAATTAACACAGAATATTTTACACTTAAAATACTGTTGTCTGTTAGGCAAGAGTACAGGTTATTAGAATTCCTAAATTTAAGCTCAATGAAAGAACATCAAAACATGTGCATATGTAATTAGAGATGTCAGGAAGCTTATTTTGGAAAACATTTAGGTTTATTAAATTTATACCTCACCTCTTTTCAAACTGAAACTTTAAGACAACTGTCTCATAAGATAAGGTAACCACTGTGAGAAGAAAGATGGCATCTCAGATAGGAAACAGCAACAGTTTTAATATTATTCAAGATAGGTTATTTCATGCAATTAAATATGTATCTAGATTCCATCTCTCTAAAATGCAGCAATCTTAGTTGATTCAGATACATAGGTACTAGTAAACATTATTTGATGACTGATAAGAATAAAGAGATAAGACCTTAGCCTTAACCGATAGTATGTCTATTTTCCTTTTCAAATATTTAAGTACACTGCCCTCATCTGAGCTAACAAAGGAATGAGTCTTAGGGCTAGCTTCTCAGGTTAAGTGACCAGTGCAGGTGCACTGGACCCCACACTCAGAAGAGCCCTGTGCCTGAGGTATAATGTTCTGTAATTGTTGTCTTGAGATTCTTAATAATTTATCTTTGAATTGTATTGTGTAAGTGAAGGCCAGTTGGACAAAGTAGCATGTGCCAGGGACTTGGAGTCTAGCTTCCAAGTGGTTCTACCTCCCCTCACCTGCTTGCCTCTCTCTTCCTGGGAAGGGTTCTTGTCTACCTCATACCTGGGCCTCCCCTGCTCACAGCCACTCTTAGTGTAGGCAACAACTGACCGGGTTGCTTGGCTGAGGGAAGCCCCCATTCTACCCTCACCTTTTACCTGGGTAAGGGCTTCTGGGTCGGCAATGTCAGGCATGTGCTGGGAGTTTCAGGGTGGTGTCAGCAGCACCCAGTGCTCTGGCCCATCTCCTTCCAGGTACCTCCCACCCCCAGTACAGATCCTGGGAGAAGGTTATAATCCTTGAGAATGAGTGGTTTGCTGTGGATTAACGCAGGTGATCTGGTGGGAAGGGGAGACTAATTCCATGATCCAACTGGGAATCTTGAGTTTTACTGTACACTGGACCTGGTGAATGATGTAGCTGGCCCTGTTTTTAATGTCATTTATTAATGTAATAGTTATTGAGTATTCTGGTTACATAGAGACATCTCTGTATTAAACCATTAAGAAATTAAGAGTATTAAAAATTACGTTTCTCAAATTTAGCTATGCATTAAGTAATAGATGTTTGGCTAGATATTGGTTCTTTACATTGGGTGACTACCCTGGAAGAGTTAAAACTTTTTTTTTTAAGTTTGACTACTTTCATTTCTCATTTATTATAAGTACTACTTAACTTTGACTAACAATATTTTTTGAGCCTAAAGTATCTGAATATTGTTGCAAAGCATTGATAAATTGAAAAAAAAATACATGGGACTAAGTGATCTTAATTAAAGATGAGGAGATAAAAGAAAAAAATAATGAAAGAAAGAGAGGGAAATACAAAGCTATAAGAAATTGAGGAATGAAGGAATAATATCATTAAGAGGACAGAACAGGAGTTTCTAGCCATCAAATCCCCATGGAAGCAGGTAACCTCCTGGATGGTAGGACATGACTGGAGGACAAATAGGGGTGGAAGGTGGAGCGTGGCTGGCTGTAACAGTATTACTAACAACCAGATCTGCTGAGGGCTTCCCATTGTGTCTGGCACCATCCAGATAACACATTTGAACCCAATAAACATTCACCAGAACCCTGTGAGGAAGGTAACGTTATTATTCTCATTTTATGAAGCTCAGAGAGATTTAATAATGTGTTCTAGGTTACACAGCAAGGAGATGGCTGAACAAGAATTCAGTCCAGGCAATTGCCCTAGAAGCCATGATCCTAATCTTTATTCCATACGTGAGTTGGGTTCAGAATCTGTGTTTGGAGTTTGAGATTAAATTCTAGGCTGCTCATGTGTAAATGGTGAAATTAGAGCAGCTTAGTAATAACAGGAACATTTTAGTTTTTATTTCACTTATTGACAGAAAAATAAGGATCTAGGGAAAAAGCGTGGAAGGAAAATGTCAAAGAACTTTTGGTATAATAGCCTCTTAAATTTGTACATAATGTTTTGTATTTTTCAAAGTGTTTTCATGAGTACTATCTCGTTTATTTTTCAAAATGCCTTGGCAAGCCAAGAATCATTATCCCCATTTTACACAAATGAGGAAATTGAAGCTTGGAGACATTAAGTGATCTCCAAGGCCAAATAGTTTATAAAACAGGGATTCCGGTCTTCTGACTTTTTTCTATTAAGGATTATTAGAGAGAATACTGTGAAGATTAAAATAATCTCAATTGAAACAGTTAATTACGGGTAGTTTTCTTCTCACTGAAATCACTTTCAAGTGGCTGCTGTACCGTGTTTACTTCATTAAGTAAAATTATAATCAGCCAAAATAATTAAAAACTGCGGTATATAAGAGGGAAGCTCATAGATTTTAGACATGATTTAATCCAATTTATTAATCATAAAAACCATCTGGACATTGGGGTTAATTATATTATTTCTCCTTTTAAAAGATATTATTAAATTGACTTTAAACAATTATCTCTCAGTATAGTTTGTTCTCATGTCAACATTTAAGAAACACTATTCAATAGTGAGCTTTGGCTTCTAAGTATAAAGAGGGAGTAAGGGGGAGGCAAAAAGGCTGACTCATTTTCCAGAATTATACATGTTGAAGAGAGCAGCACAATTGAGTGTGCTGTTCCTGGTATTTACAGTGAATGCTGAAGAAAAGGATTCATGGTGTTGCATACTCTGGCCACGATGATTGCTCTCACTTTTTTTTCTTTTTCTTTTTTCTTTTTTCTTTTTTTTTAAAATTAAATTTAATTTTTAAAAAATGTTTATTATGGTGACATTGCTTAACAAAATCCAGTAAGTTTCAGGTGTACAATTTAATAGAGGCTGGAGATTGGTTCATTTTGTTCTTGATTTTGGCCAAGGTTATACTTTTGTAGCCCACAAACTATCAGTAAGATGTATAGAACAATATTAAGAGATTAAAAGTTGGTATTTGTTTTCTTGAAAGCTTTAGAAAGTAGGACAGGGTTAGGATAGATTGGAAAATTGAAGATGACAAGGTGGTGAAGTTAATATCGTGTTTTTCTTTGTCAACATGAAGCTGAATTAACTCCCTAGAATCATAAATTTAAGGAATGATTCAGTGGCATGGATCTTAGAGAGCTGATGAAGGTAATTAATTAAGTAACTAATTAAGATACCTTGCTTTGTGTAGAACTAAGGCTATCGTGAAAAATAGAGATATCACCCTTATCCACATGAAATTTACAACATAATAGGAAAGATACACAATTAAACAAGAAAGTACCTGTTTAGCATACCCAATCCCTGGTTATCCTACTTTCTCTTTATCCCATTCAGTGACTGGACAACTTTCAATGGATAATGTTGTGGTATAAAACCCCAAATTAAGGCTTAATATAATATGTGCATTGACATCAGGGGAAAACTGGGAGGGCCTTGATTTGCCTAAATGCAAGTTCTCCTACCCACTCTGTTCTCAAGGATGAGATTCTCTAGGCAAACAACTTTCCTGATCATGAGGACCAGACACAGAGCCTGTTCATCCCTGTGTAGTGGACTTTAGTTCCCAGCCAGCGCACAAAAGTATTCAAACAAATTGTATCTTGCCCAGGAACCAGGGGGTCATCTCACCTTCTATTACTACAAAACCTGCCTCCCGCAGCCTCTGATTGTTCCCTCTGTTCCAGGGTGCAACCCCTATGTGGCCCTGTATGGCATCGTGTCTTTTTTTCCTGGGCTGTAAGTATATGTGACCAATAAACTGCTGTCAGTCATATCTGTCCACAGTTAAGTTTGTGTGTTTGCTGAAACGCTGGGGTAAGAATGCCTTTCTCACCAATGGAGTTTAGAGGAGGTGATTGAAACAAAAGTACTTTAGACATTGAATTAAAATTCAGTTTTTAATTACATTGACTTATTGCAGAAAGTTAAGAAATGAATGGAAGTTTAGAAATGGTTGATATGAATATAGACCACACTTTGAAGTCATTGAAGACCAGACACAGAATGATGAAAACTTAATGTTGCTGTACACCTTCCCTTAAAACCTTATTTTCATTAACTCAGACATGGCCCAAAGATAATAAAACTTTTTATGTCAATTCATTTTATTAATCTAAGCTATACACTGATAGAAGAATTTAAAGACTTTAAAAAGGCAGAGATTGAAATTTCATATTATTTCGTTCAAATGTTTGACTTACTTGGGACGTTAAATTTTTCTTCTGTCAGTTTCCATCCTAACCTTGATTTAACCAGTCTTGCAGAAAATTATTCATCTTTGTGTGAGAAATCTATGAAGAATGGTTGACACACACTTATTATGCATGTCATAAAAATGAGGTAGCTTATGCATGTAGCAATACTATCACTTGTTTTCCTGAAGCAATAATTCCATGACTAAGGAAAGAGTCATTACTTATCATCTCATCTTAATTAATTTATATTTTTATTTCAGTTAAAAGCAAATAAATCACAATCTGGCACCCGTGAAGATGAATGTTAGTTACTTAAATTTGATGCTTGCTGTGCTTGTTTGGCCATGTGCCATGCCATCCATGATAATGATCATCTGAAATTAAACAGAACAAATTTATTTAACTAGGCAAAGAGAGATTGGGATAAAAATATATATGAAAAAGTAACCAAAGCCACATTGTGTCACTGAATAGAGTTGGAAATGATGAATCATAAATTTTAATCCTATTATTATCTTAGTAGGTGAGTGGTAACAAAGCTTATTATTGAAAGATACCAGATGACTCCTTGATCTCCAGCATGTTTTACTCTTTGAGTCCTTCCAGAATGAAATTCTGCAGGTTTCTATCCTCTCCTCTTATCTTTAATTTTGGAGATATTAGATTGCTACTTTACTAAGATGACAGAGAGATAAGAAAGAAGAGGAGAATCTTAAAGGAAAAAACAGGATGATGGTGAGGGCAAGGAGGCTCAAAGGTCAAATTTTACTTACTTTAACAGTCTGGAGACACCTTAGGTAAGAGAATGAAAAGGGAAGATGAGAAGCATTTTGAATTTCGAAAGGACATAATAGTTATAGCCACCACTGACCGAAACTCTGCTGAGGAGCAGGCAGTGTATTAGATATGCATATATAGTAGTGCAGTTGGGGTCTTAAGCTTGGATGCACATTGCTATCACCTGGGGGAACTCAACAAAGAATACTGATGATACCTGGGTCCTCTCCCAGAGATTCCAATTTTATTAGTTTAAGGTGATGCTTGAACACCTGGATTTTTAAAAGCTTTCCAGGTAATGTTAATGTGCAGTAAAGTTTGAGAGCTACTCAATTTAATTCTTCCCATGACCTTAGAAGGTAGGTATAAATAGTCCAAATTTTAATAGTGACACAAGTAAGATTCAGAAATTAAATAAATTATCCTAAGTCATACAGTCAATAAGTGTCAAAGCAAGGACTAGAATACAACTCTGCCTGACTCTGGGGCCTGTGCTTTTCCACTAGCTAATTTGCTACTCTGATGCATTATACTGGAGGCAAGGCAGGGAAAGGAAGGAGACCCTGTCCTGGGTAAATGAGAGCTGATGATATAGCTTTGTTATTCATCTTTTATATTAGAAATGAAATATACATATAAAAACTGGGACTGCAGCAACTAAGAAAATGCTGCTAACATTTTACAGCCTCATATTCTTAAGTTAAACTGATTTTCTATATTTAGAGACATTGGAGCTGAGGCTGCTTCTCTAAGCTCCTTGACTGAAAGAGAAGGTTATATTAGAATTATGCTTCAAAGATTGAAATCGGTTCTCTTCTGTTTTATGAATGAATTGCAGTGAATGTATTTGACATTTTATGGTTTTTCTTACCATTTCCATTATCTTTTTTCTAGCTCACTTTTCAAGCAACAGAGTGATTTATTGACTGTCTTTAAAAGTTCCATTTCACTGTACAATTGGTGAATTTAAAAATCTGCCACTTGACCTAACACTGACTCATATATTCAAAAGCTTCATTTGATTAAAAAGAACTCATGGAAGTAGAGGCCAATAGATGTTCAATTACAAGAAAATTGGAAAAATTCCAAGATTCGTTCTTTTAAAACTCAGCAGGAAGCAAAAACAAGTTACATTTTCTTTTAGAGTGACTAGAAGCTGAGTTTGCTTTCTATTTGTAAATTCCACGTTTTTTGTCACATTTGTTTGTCTGTAATTGACTTCAGTCATCTTCACCTAATGAAACCAAAATACATTAGTACATTTCAAGAAATACTATCAATAAACATATTCTCTGCAGTTATTGCCAAAATCCATAGCAGGTTATGAACAGGGAGACCTGTATGTCTAAAATATGCGTATGTTGGCAGGGGAAGCCCTAAACAAATTTAAACTGCTATATTCTTTTAGAAATTTTTTAGTTATGAAAGGTCTGATAATTCTTATTAAAGCAAAAGACTGAAAATAACCCATATGATCCTCAGTGGAAGACCGGTTGAAAAAATTATGAAAAATCCATACTATGAAGCCTATTTTGTGTTATATTTTTTAGGTGTGATAATGGTGCCTATGTAAGATAATATCCATATTGTTAGTAATGAATATTGAAATATTTAATGTTGAATGATATCACATCATAGCTTCAGAAAACACAACATCCCATTTCAAAAAACAACAAAACAAAACAAACGAGAAAACTTCAAGAGAGGTAAATTAAGTATGACAAAAATCTTGATAAATTCTTAATTCTGAGTGGTAGGTATATGGGCATTTACTGTGCTGTTTTCTACTTTTCATACGTTTGAAAATATTCAACATAGAAATACTTAAACACTAGAATCTAAGAACTGCCAACTTGACTTTTGCCACTTGCTGAGGTATATATAACCAGCATTTACATTCTTCATCTGTGTTTCTGTAACCTTCTATAACAAAAAGGATTGTTATAGACATGGAAATAGGCCACTTATTATAGAACCTAGGTTTGACCAACTATACACGTGCATGGAAATACCTCATAGATTAGGATAAGTAGCCATGACCCAATGGAAAATTTGGGTTACAGATCTCATAAATGGAGAATGTTCTAGTTCTTGGGGACTATTACATATAGCCTTCCCTGTTTAAAGTAGCCAAGTCACTATTTAACTGACATGACTCAGTTTAGACTGACTGGGGTTCTAGCAAAACAAGGTTTTCCTATTTTAATACAATTAATAAAATTGGAAAGGAGCGTTTCACATTTCTGAAAACTGCCAGAAAGTGCTTTTTCTAGGTGTGGCCTTAGGTAAAATTTGAAAGAAGTTATTTTAGTTTTTCTCTAGAATTTTGCTTTCATTTCCAAAGTAGGTCTTACAGAACACTTCCCACACTTTGTTCTCTTATTTATTTTCTTATTCCACCTCTTTCTATGCAGGGTTCAGTGTGCATTTTGAGGGACCCCATCTGAGTCTACCTCTTTTGTCAGTGCTATGCAACTCAAGCCACTCAGGACTTTGTTCCACTTTTCCCATTTCACTCTTCCTGCTAACCTTTATCTTATATATTTCTACTTTTAATCGAGACCAGTTTGTAAAATAAGTTGGGGGAATTGAACTTGAGTCCAAAGTGAAACTGGGATCGCTAGAAGGAGTTAATGTCCCAAGCAGGCAATACCTCTGGCTCCCAGAAGAAACAAACACAAATCCATTTTGAGGGAAATAATCTTCAATTATGGCCTCTGGTTTCCCCACAGATTAAGATCAACCAAATAGAAACTCATAATAAAGAATCATCAAACATACAGGAAATAAATCATCATAAATTAAATTCAGCAGGAACAATAAAAATTGAATTAGGATTCTAACATTTCAGATATCAACATCATCAGATACAGAATATTATATACCAATTTATAAAATATTTAACAAAATGAAAGGTAACATTTACCTAGTTGGGTTAATCTCACAAATGCAAATGAAATGTAAAATGGTATAGAAATACTATGGAAAATAGTCTGGCTATTTCTTATAAAACTAAGCATGTGCTTACAATACAACCCAACATTGCACCCTTGGGCTTTCATTTCCAAAGAAATTAAAAGTTCCGTTCACACATAAACATGTATGTGAATGTGTGTGGGAACAGGATATGTGGGAACTCTATACCTTCCACTCAGTTTTGCTGTGAACCTAAAACTGCCCTAAAAAACAAGGCAGTAATATACTCTTGTTAATTTCCTAACTGAATTGTGGCTATAAAGAAAATATTCTTGTTTATAGAAAATGTATCCTAAGGTATGCAGTGGTGATAAGGCATCAAGCCAGCAACCCACTCTCAAAAACTTTAGGGGGAAAAAATTGTACTTGGAATTTTTCTTTAAGTATGAGATTGTTGCAAATTCATTTTTTTTAAAATGAAGCCAATCATTATCAGTGTTCTTGATGGGAAGTTATAGTGTTCAGTTTTTTTGTTCTGCTATTCTTGTTTCCCCAAGTTAGAGGTGTGTAGACTCCTAATCATTTGGAAAAATCTGTGAGGCCCCAGGGGAGCAATTACTCTCAATCTGGTGTTCACTTCAGCCAGCCACATTTTCTTTAGGGCTGACTCAGGTCGCTGACCCAGTGAGTAAGAGTCTCCCCCAGGAGATAAGTTATGAAAGGCCATCTGCCCAGTTGCACCTTTTTTTTTTTTTCCTTTTCATAAAGGTTCCATTTCTGTGTTTCAAAATATAGGGATGTCATGAAGGCATTTCGGGCCTTTCCCAGACAAGTAAAAGAATGGAGAGTCTCACACCTTTCCATCATGTCAGTCAGCTTCCTTATCTACCTTCAAAACACAAATTTGGCAATTCCCTACCACATCCCCTTCCAATAAGGCTTCCCGGTCTGTGTGACTTCTTCCTTTCACCAGCTCAGCTCAGACAGCTCCAGGCTTTCAGCAGCCGAACCCCTATGCATGCAACTGATCTTCTCTATTTTTTTCCTCTCAATGGGTTTCTTAATAAAGACTTGCTTGTAAATATCAATTGAATTTAATATAAGCTGAATGAATATAAGTTGGATTTAAATCTAGAAATGTTTCTAGTGTGGGGTTGAGAGGCTTTTTACGTGGTGGCAGAACCTGCAGGAGAAAGGTAAGGAAATACTAGGTTGGCCTCAGGGCCTGGTTATTTTAAGCATAACCACGGGTAGGAGTAGTAGTTATTCCTATCATCTATCAGGACTTCAAGAAAGAGTTGTTTACCCTCATGGTTAAAATTTAGGTACATTTTGATTAGTTAAGAGATGGAACTGATATTTTGCCAAATATTTGGGCAAAAACAGCTCTTGAGCTGTGCCTGAGGGCAAAGATAGGAGTGGAACAGAAGGGAAAGTTGGTCATAGGGATAAACTGACTCTTATCTTTGTTATGTTTTTTTTTTTAATTTCTACAATGAGTATGCATTACTTTTCTAGCCCAGAAAATAAAAATAAAATATACTGTGACTATATAGCTTTATGTCCAAATAATTAGTAGAATACTGCGAGTTTCAGGTCATATGAGCCCATAGGGAAGCTATTTTAGAAAGGCACTTGGTACTCTTCTTGTTCTAATTCTTTATCTTCTCTAGGTATACTAGCTATACAAGCATTTTTGTTCCTGAAAACAAAACTTGTTCCATTTAATAATGGTGCCCACTAAAGTCGGTCTTGAGGGCACAATTGACTATGAAAAAGTAAATTCACTTTAGATTTAATGGTAACTTTAATGAAAAATTGTTATTGACTAGAGATATTGGGAGTGTATTAATAATGTGGTAAAAAGCTACCAAAATTTCTTTAAAAAATATGTTGTATTAGATTTTCTAAGTATATAAGTGAGTCACTATTTTGAATTAACTTTTCAGCAGTTTTACTTCATAGTTTTTTCTTTTCTTTTTTAAGGTTGGTCAAAAGTTAATTATGTCATTCAATTGAAACATTAATAATGCATAAGAAGGCAAGGCACTTTTCAATCCTAAAGACAGTTTAAACGCAACTTTTGAGTTGACAGGAGACTTACTATTAACTTTTTAGGATTTTTTTTGAGTTTTTGTATTGAAATATTAGTCATTGTTTAAATGTATCATTTACAGTAATTCTTTCAAGTACTCACTCATTATTTACTCATCAAACTATATGGGTCTCTGCTATGTACAATATGTACCTTGGTAAATAAGAATTGGTACTTGTCTTCAGAGAGGTTACAGTCTAGTAGAGAAAGTAAGATGAGGAATACTATAAAAATTAGCAAGTGATGAGTCCAGCAACAGGTAAGATAGGTAACGTGGTGATAGTATAGTGAATGTGCTTGGCAAAGAGATGGTAAGGTCATTCTTAGGCAAAGAAAGATCATGGTCAAGGAAGCAAGGCAAGTACCCAAGGCATCAGTGAGAACAGTGATTAGAGGCTATGATTATATAGAAAAACTGCTATTGGCTTCGAACCACTGTGGTTTATATAAAGTGAATCATAGGGTTATGGGTTTTATAGTTCTTGTTCCATAATAACCTCAAACTCATTGGAGGTATCACAGAGAATGCTATGTGATACAGTAGGCATAAACTAATAAGGCAGCTATTTTACTAAGTTGGGGAGTGGGCTTCATCTCTCTGTTATTGATACAACAGAGTCTTTTTTGAACTTCACACCCATGATGGTCAGTCTTACATGTTAGATTGGCTAGGCTATCATCCCAGTTATTCAATCGAAGATTAATTAGGTGTTGCTGTGAAGGTATTTTATAGATGTAATGTTCACAGTCAGTCAACTCTATGTAAGAGACATTATCCTAAATCATCAGGTGGGCCTGGTTCAATCAGTTAAGAGCCCTTAAAAGTAGAACTGAGGCTTTCCTAAGAGAAGAAATTCTGCTTGGAGAATCTTCTAAGAGGAGAAGTTCTGACTGGAGCCTCATCCTCTGCCCTTTCTGACAGCCTGCCCCATGGATTTTGGACTTGTCCATCCAGCTCCTGCAAGCCTAGAAGCCAATTTCTTTCAGTAAACCTACTTGTATTCATCTCCTAGTGGTTCTGCCTCTCTGGTTGAACTCTGACTAATAAAATACTCAGCACAAAGATTCTTATATTCCTTTTTGTAATTGGTTTTCTTTATTGAAAATTTCCCTTTCCTAGTGTTCTGATAAGTGTCAAAATTTATTTTTCTTTTCTTTTTCCAGGATTTATTATTTTATACTCATAAACTCATGATTTGATTTCTAACAAGTTGATTTTACTTTATTCCTTTATTCTTTATTCCCTGGTAATTGTTGGCTCTAGTATGTTCTTTCTCTCCCTCTTTCATATCTATCAGTTTCTGCTTTGCCTCTAGAAAGTAAGTAACTTTCAGGGTCAAGAGTCTTTAATTGGTTCATTGATGTTTATCTGGAACATAGGATATAATCATTTGATGTTTATTGAATGAATGAATTATATTTCTTTGCAAATATCCCTCTTTATATCTATACATTGCTCATACAGTAATTACATCATTACATAAAACATTTATCTCTATCTCACTGTGAGTTTGTTGGTGGGAGGCAGCTATTTTGGGTAAATGTATCTGTTTTGAAGATGCAAACTTTCCATTGGGTGTGTAATCTCAAGATCTAGTCGTGGGAGTCAAGAATAAGGTAGCTAGATACTGGCTGTAGATCTGGACTATTACCTCCAGTGTAGCTTTACCAATAACACAGGTAGTTTACTCTCTAGTCATCAAACACCTCTATTATCTGTCAATTAGTTCCAAATTCAAAGACAGTTCAAGAGGTATAGTAATAATATCCCCCAAACCCTACAGCATGCTCTTATGGAACAAATCTAATTTTGGACTTTTCTGGAAATAAAATGCAATTTGGGAGAAGAAACTAATCCTTGCTCTACTTGAAAATTTTTGTTCTAGTGGAACCTATCAATCATATATAATTCAGGCTTTCTGTTTCCAGAGATGGGTGTGTTCTTCCCAGGGAACTTCTTTTTTAATCGAGACTAAGGAAGTTATGGCTGCTGCTCTTTTCTGATATCATTCTGATATATTTTATATTTTACTCCAGTTTTATAAAAGTTTTGGTAGTAATATGGCCATCTTTCTGCAAAATTAGTTATGTATTTTGGAAAGGCCTCTGGAGGAAATCGTAGAGTGAGTTGACTAAGCACGCTGCTAACTCTGTTGACACCAACAGAAATGAGAAATAATTTGTTCAATGCATTTCTTATAGAATTCCTTTAATAATGCCAAATATATAAGAGTAAGGAAAGAAATTGTAGGGTAAAGTAGGACTGGGCTTCCTAGCTAAATTTAACGTTCTGAGTGGTTCAGGTAGGATGTCAATTAGCTTGGGTAGTTAAAAAAGAATTTACACAATAGAATTAATTGAATAACAGTAGCCACTGCTTCCTGTGTTCCAAACACACTGGCTTTCTTAGTAAATAATCCTTGGTTACTGACTGTCCTTAAAAGCCTCCCCGGAATTTCCCATCCTGGTGCTACATTGGGTATCCCCTGATCGTCTCTCCTCTTGGTTCATAACTAGCATGAATCTGGCACCCACTCAATGGTTCTTTAATATCAACTTCTCCAAGCCATAGACCCTGCCAGGAACAATAATATCCAAATTCTTTTACTAGACATAATATTAGTCTCTTTCAGAGTTTAAATCTTTCAAATTGTTCTCTTGTAATAAAATAGCAAAGTATTTTCATTTGTGAGAACATAAAGATTTATGGTTTTTTGAAATATTGGGCTTGTCTTATTTTCATTCAATACAATATTTATTACTTTTGTTCATTAGAACATAATGTTCATCTTTAAGAAAGTCAATACTTTTATATGCCTGTGAACATGAAGTGCTGTTAGATTCTAAAATTGATTCAAGTAGACAATAGAGTGACTAAGCAAAGAGATTGTGCATCTTATTTGAAAATTTCCCACTTGTAGAAATGTGTGATTTCTGAGCCAAAGTTGGAAAGGTTTGTTAATCTCTTTGGTAAGCAGATAATTATAGCGAAGGATACCTTAGTTAGAAATTAGAAGAGAGATATTTAAAGTCAAATGTAGGACAAAAGGAAAGGAAACAATTCAATAATTTGTCATATATATATATTGCATTGTGTGTCCACCACCAGAAGTTGAATCTCCTTCTATACCATATGTTTGACTCCCTTTACCCTAATACCTACCTTTCCCCACCTTGCTTTCCCTCAGGCAACCTCTAAACTGTTGTCCATGTCCATGAGTCTCTGTTCATTTGTTGCTTTTAGTTTTATACCCCACATATGAGTGAAATCATATGGTTCTCAACTTCCTTTTGACTTACTTCTCTTAGTATGATAATCCCAAGATTCATTTATGTTGTTGCAAATGGCAGTATTTCATCTTTTCTTATGGCTAAGTAACATTCCATTGTGTATACATATTCCACATCTTCTTTATTCAGTCACCTATAGAAAGGCACTTCAGTTGTATACATGTCTTGAGGACTATGAATAATGCTGCAAAGAACATCGGGGTTCATATATCTTTACGGGTATTGTCCTATAATTCACAACATGGCATATTTCTTCATTTGTTTTGATCTTCTTTAATTCTCTCAAAAATGTTTTATAGTTTTTTGGTTTGAAGTTCTGGACACATTTGACTAGATTTATTCTTAAGTATTAATTTTTTCTTTTTTGTTAAAATCTAATATTCATGCAGAAAAGTACATATATCATAAGTGCATATAGCTTAATAAATTTGTACAAATCACACACAAATATGTAACCAGAATTCAGATCAAAAAATAGAATAGTGCCAGAACCTTACATGTCCACATTTTGTCACCCTCCCATCACTAGGTCCTCAGTAGGAAACACAACCTCGATTTTTAACACTGTAGATTAATTTTGTCCTTTGAAAAAACATGATATAAATGAAATAGCACTGGTTGAATTCTTTTGTGTCTTGATTCTTTTGCTTAATATTATGTTTATGAGTCATCAATGTTATTGCAAGTAGTTGTAATGTGTTTATTCACATTGCTGAACAATATTCCACGGCATGAATATAAAAACGTTTTTAAATCATTCTCCTATTGATTAGTATCTGGGTAAATTTCCAGTTTTTGACCATCATGAATAGTGCGCCATCAATTATTTTACATTTGGTTTTTTTATTATGTTGAATAATGCTTAGAATGGAATTTCTTGGTCATAGAGTATGCACATGTTTAATTTAATACATGATGCTAAAAAATTTTCCAAAATGATTTCAATAATTTGTATTTCTATTAGCAGCCTATGAAAATTCCAGGTGTTCAACATCCTCATCAATCATTTTTTTTTTGTTTTAGTCTGATAGGGAGGTAATTTAGTGATATCTAGTGATATTTCACTTTTTTTCAAATAATAGTTTTCTGATGACTAATAAATTTGAGCACATTTGGCCACTTACATAACCTCTTTTGTACAGCACCATTTAAGCCTTTTGCTTGCTGGCCCCCCTTTTAAAACTTGAGTTGTCTATGTTTTTTCATATGAATTTGTGTGTATTTAAAAATGTATATTCTGGATATGAGTACTTCGGTCCTTTGTTGGATATATGTATTGAAAATATTTTCTCTCACTATATGAGTTGCCTTTCATTCTGTTAATTGTGCTTTTCAATGAATAGAGTTTCTCTATTTTCATACAGATTTTTTATTTTCCTTTTTAAGTTAGCACTTTTTAAGCAATTTCTTACACTGAAGTCATGAAAATATTCTGATATTTTTGCTTAAAATTTTCATTGTTTTTACCTTTTACATTTAGATCTGCAATCCATGTGAAGATAGACATCAAATTAACTTTTTCTTATGTGTATTCAGTTGACTCAGCACTACTTATTGAAAGGATTGTTCTTTACCCTTTACATTGCAATGTTACCCATGTCATAAAGCAGGTGGTTGCATATGTGTGGTTCTATTTCTGGACTCTCTATCCTATTCTGCAAGTCAGTTTGTCTATTCTTGCACCAATTCCACACTGTTTTACTTTTATATCTTTATAATAGGTATTAATAAGTGGTACTATAAGTTGTTCAGCTTTGTTCTTTAGAATTGCCCTGTCTATACTTGGCACTTTGCATTCCCATATACATTTTAGAATCAAATAATCAAGTTCCATAAATAAAATACTACTGGCTTTTGACTGAAACTATTGTATTAGTTATCTATTTGCTGCTTCACAAAATACAAATTATTCCAAACTTAGTGGCTAAACCAACATCTATTATCTCATAGTTTCTATGGGTCAAAATTTTGGGCATGCCTTAGCTGCGTCCTTTGTTTCAGGGTCTCTCACAGGCTTCTGTGAAAGTATCACCTGGGGTTGTAGTCATTTCAAGGTTCAAATGGGGAAGAATCTACTTCTAACCTTTCTCATGATTGTTGGCCAAGTGGGCTTTTCCAATATGGCAGCTTGTTTCTTCAAAGCACACAAGTTGAAAGGCAATAGAAAGAAAATAACAGCAAGAATGATGTGATTGTCTTTCTTAACCTTAATGAAAGAGACATTTCATTGTTTTTCAATAGAATATATTTATTTTACTGTGGTAAAAACACATAAAATTTACCCCCCTCAATCATTTTAAGGTAGAGTTCGGTAGTATTACATATATTCACATAGTTGTCTAATAGATATTTAGAACTTTTTTAATCTTAAACATTGAAAGGCTATACTTGTTAAACACTAATTCTCCAGATCTTGGTAACCACATTTTTTATTTCTATTTTTTTATTTTGATTACTTTAGACATATCATATGAGCGGAATTATCCTTTTGTGATGCTTACATTGTTTTTTACCATATTATCTTTATTAGACACAGGTCACTAGGCCTAGCCCACAATCGAGGAAGGCTATCAAATAAGAGTATAAATAGTAGGAGTTAGGAACCATTAGGATCATTGTTGTTGAGTTGTTGCATTTTTTATATATTTTGAATTCTAGACCCTCATCAGATGTAATTTGCAAATATTTTACTCCATTATGTACAATGTCTTTTTACTTTTTTTAAATCTTCTTTTATGCACATAAGTTTTTAATTTTGATGGAGTCCGATTTATCTATTTTTCTTTTGTTGCTTGTGCTTTGATGTCATATGTAAGAATCCATGGCAAATCCAAGGTCATGAAAATTGACCCCTATGTTTTCTTCTAACCCTGAGTATGGTCATTTGATCTAACTTGGTATATGTATTTTATTATTTCCTACATATATCTATGTATCCTAAAGAATTTAGCATTCACTAAATTAACCTAATAAGAATTTATTAAAAATTAAAAATGGTAATATTTAATTAAAACCATCTTCTTTGTAGTTTTAGCTCATATGTTTAGGTCATTAATTCATGTTGAATTCAATTTTCTTTTTTTATATATGGTGGGTGAAGGGGCTATCTACCTGCCCTGGTACCATTTATTGAACAGTCTATTCTTTCCCTATTGATTGGTGGTTATATCTTTGTCTAAAATCAGTTGGCCATTGATGTAGGAATTTATTTCTCGACTCTCAATTTTATTCCATTGGTTTATGTGCCTATCCTTCTGCCATTATCACTGTTTTAATTACTATAGCTTTGCATTAAGTTTCAAAATTGAGATGTGTGGACCAGACTCTCCAACTCTAGTATTCTTCTTCAAGATTGTTTTGTCTCTTTTAAGTCTTTTGCACTTTCACATAAATATGAGAATTACATTTTCAATTTGTAAAAAAAAGGTAGCCAGATGCATTTTTATAAGTATTTCATTACCTGTAGATTGCTTTAGGTAGTATTGACTTCTTAATAATATCATGTTTTCTATCCATGAACATGAGATGTCTTTCCATTTGTTTAGTTCTTCTTTAATTTTTTTAATAATATTTTATAATTTTCAGTGTATAAGTCTTTCACCTTCTTTGTTAAATTTATAACTAGATATTTTATTCCTTTGGATACTATTATAAATGAAATTGTTTCATTTCTTCCCTTTTGGATTGTTCATTGCTGGTGATCCTTTTGACTTTTGAGTCTCTTGAGAGCTCTACTTCACTTCGAGAGCCTCTCATCAATAACCTCCAGAATTGTTAGATTTCTCTAAAGGAGAAGTAGTTCAAATTCCAGTCTTTGCATTTTAGACTTTCCTCATCTCCTGGATACTGTCCTTGCAATAATACACCTATTTAATAGAAAAATGTGTTAAGTAGGATGTAGGCCCATAGTATTAAGTTGAGTCAATTAGAGTTCAAAATACAAGGTCAGACAGAGATAACACAAGTTAGATCATAAAAGACTTGCCACCAATCCTGACTTCACCACTATCTATTATATTACACTGACAAATTGTCACTTGTATCAATTTTGTTACCCAAATAGAAATTATTATAACTACTTGTAGTGTGGTTTTATAGATTAATGAGAGTAAAGTGAATAAAGTTCTTTCTAAATGGCAACTAGCATTCATAATTGCTATGTTAGTGAAGAAAAGTAGTGTAGTGATAAGCTGATAAAACTCTAAGTAGGGATATTTGATCTAATTTGGTATATATCCATTATTTCCTAAGTATGTCTATCTGTCTTAAAGAATTTAGCAAATTAACCTAAGAGTAAATTTAAAAAATAAAAAATGGTAATGTTTAATTAAAAATATTAAATATAATAGCATTCTAGAATAATTTCTTTGTAAGCAGGACATTTTCTTTTTGAACAGAGATGAATATAAACAAATTTCAATTTAACCCAATATACTGAAATTAATGTCAAACTAGGGACATCTATCAAATATGTGGATATCTAAATGCTTTGTAAACAGCAACAAATATTTTAAAAATGGAATGGAAGATAAAAAGAGAAACATTAGCATTTGAACATAACTATATAAATTTAGGTTTTAGTTATAATTATGATTTTTGAGATGTCCCATATCTATATTGTACATTGGTACATTAGGAAGTAAGAAATGAAGACACAAGGGCCGCTGTCCTTAATCATTAGACATTCAGATATCTTTTAAAACCTTCAATTATTAAACTGCTTTTAAAATTTTGAAATTTAAAAAATGTTGAATGTCAACTACTATAGAAAATTCTGTCACTTATATGAGAAAAGAGAGGGTAGATAGATTTGCTTATATCCATCACTACTTTTGATTTCTCATGATAGTAAGTTATTATTTCTATTTTCTTATACAAAGGATAACACTTCATTTTTTTCCCCATAAGTTCAGCTATAAACCTTTTGAACAATATTGATATAATTGACTTTCTGACAATTTGAGCCAACAAAATAATGACAGCATATGTCAGCCTCTGAATGTTTGTTCAAATATATAACATAATTTATTAAAAGAAAACTTCTAAAAGTCTGTAAAATATTTCTTCATGACTTTACGATAAAAGTTTTAAAATATTTTATGAGGATAAGGCAATATTTCCCAAATTTATTTAAGATATTGGTGGTTGTTACTAGAAAATAAAAGGTTCATATGAGTTTTAGAAACTTTGGAAATTCTACCAAGGTAATCTGATTTAATTAATTAATTAATTAATTTATTTATTTATTTTACCTCAGGACTTTGCAAAATCTATTATGTGATACTATCCATCGTGAATCTCCAGGAAAGTGAGTTTGGATTAGAATTTATCAAGTGTAAGTTCCCAGAGTCACAGAATCAACCCCTTTTCCTTAGAACACTTAGCAGGAGAGAGATTTAAATTACTAATCATTTGCAAAAGAATCCACTTTAAAAATTTTGTCCTTCATGTTCTGGCAAAAATGTTATTAAGATATTTTAGTTTGGGTTATCTGTAAGATACAGTTATTTCTTAAAAACTCTCAACTCAGATCAGTATAGTAAAAAATTTTAAATTAACAGATGATGAAATGATATCTTATCTCTTTTGGCCTGCTATAACAAAATATAGACCGGGCAGCTTAAACAACAGAAATTTATTTCTCAAAGTTGTAGAGGCTTAGGAGTCCAAGACCAAGGTCCTGGTTGATTCTTTTCTTGGTATTATCTTTCTCTCTCTTCTCTCATATTTCTTCTAACAAGGGCTCTAATCTCATCCTGAGGTTTCACCATCATGACCTAATTGCCTCCCAAAGGTCCCACCTCCAGCTACCATCACACTGGGCTTTAGAGTTTTAATGTATGAATTTGGGGAGGACACAATTCAGGCCTTAGCAAATGATGTTTAAAAAAATCTTTGTAACGATTATATTCGTTATAACTTTTTGATGATAAGTAACAAAAATTAACTTGAGTTACATTTTTTTTTTTTAAAAAAAGGAGGGATTTATCGCAATAACAACAAAGTTATCATCTAGAAACCAAGAGTAAGAATACAACTGGGTGTCAGGAATGTCCAGAACAGCACAATAGAAAAATAGTGTGAGCTACAAATATAGGACACAGTTCTAATTTTAATTTTTTTAATAGCCACATTAAAAAAATAAAAAGAAGCAGATTAATTTAATTTTAACAATATATTTTATTTAATAAAATACATAAAATGTTATTGTTTCAATATGTAGTCAGCACAGAAATCTTAATAAGATATTTTATATTCTTTTTTTGTGCTGTTTTTGAAATCCAGTGTGTATTTTACACTTAAAGTACATCTTCCTTCAAACTAGCTACGTTTTAATAGTCCAAAAGCTCCATTTGGCCAGTGGCTACCATACTGGACAATGCTGATCTAGAACACAGAATGACAAGGATTTAGAAAACCCATATAGTTCTCTCTCAGTATTTAAAATTCAGACCAATTTATTTTAGCGAAAACATTTTAAATTTATTTAAAGCCTATTGGAGAAATAAGAAGTGTCATACAAAATTTAAAAATGCATTCATCTATATGTTGTTTGTAGAAGTTGTGTTTTGCATAAGACAAAATTTAAAAAATAAAGACATAAAAAGTGTATTGATAAAGACTGATTAACTAAAAAAAAGATTAGAATATCAAATGAAACAGACTTAAAGATTAAAGAGGTGATCAACATAATGATAATATTTTCAATTCATCAAGAAGATAAAGCAATCTCAAACTATGACTATAATATCATCTCAAAATATATAAGGCAAAAATTAGTAGAATCAAGACATTCATAAATCAATTGTTTTAGTGGAATGTTTTTAAATATTTCTCATAGTAATTGCTGTATAAAGCAAAAGCATTAGGAGGAATATAAAATATTTAAATAATGCAATCAATGAACATTCTTAATCCAAAGGACATATCTAGACCTTTGTACTCAATTAGAGAATACATATTTTTTCAAATAAACACAGCACATTTATAAAAAGGAGCTATATACTGTAACATAGAACAAGTCTCACTATAATTTAAGAAGCGTTATTGTATAGAATATATTGTTTTACTCCAATGTAATTCAGTAAAAGGTAAGTTATACAAATAACTAAAAAGGTCTATGCATTTAAAAATACAAATGTGCAGTTTTAAATAACACATTCAAAAATATTTTAGTGGAAATTAGAAATTACTTAGAACTGATAATAAATATACTAAATATAAAAATTGAATATAAATATAAAAACCTCTGTGATGCAGTTAAAACTACACTTAATAGGAAATTTATATTCTTTATGTGCATAAAAAAGGAATGAAAATTAATAAGGTCCAACTTAAATTTAAAAAAATCAGAAGAGAATCCACTTATAGTAGTCTATTTACTTTTCTTTTTCATTTCAATTTGTCAATTAACACCTCTCTCTTTCCCATGCCCTTGTCTAGATTCAGCCTTTCTAATTTTTCCTCATTTCATTGGCTTCCTAATAGTATTCCCTATCACTTGTATTCTCCCTCCCTTTAATCCATTCACCTCCTTCGTTAAATTTATTCTTAAGTATTTTGTTTTTTATTCTATTATAAATGAGATTGTTTTCTTTATTTCTTTTTCACATGGGTAATTGTTAGTGTATACAAATACAACTGATTTCTGTATGTTGGTTTTATATCCTGCAAGTTTACTGAATTTGATTATTAGCTCTAATACTTTTTTGGGGAATATACCAAGAAGTGAGACTGTTGGATCATATGGTGGTGCTATTATTATTTGTTCAGGAACCACCATATTGTTTTTCATAGTGTTTGCAACATTTTACATTCCCACCAGCAATGCACAAGGGTTCCAATTTCTTGTCATCTTCTTCAATACTTGTTATTTTCTGTTTTTGATAGTAGCCACCTATATTGCAGTTGGGCGAGAGCCAGGTTAGAAAGCCCTTTCTTTAAGCAGAAACAGTAACAATACTTAAGATATACATACATAAACCCAGAGTTTCATAGTGGGTGAAAAATAACTTTATTTGAATTTCCAGGTAAAAGAAGCAGATAGTCCAAAAGTTAGGGAGCACAGGAGAGAATAAGACAGGGAGGAAAGAGCATGGGAATGAAGCGGTGAGAGAAGGGCGGGAAGCCGCAGCATGGTTGGAACCCGGGCCTGCCCAGAAAGCAGCTGATGCGTAATCGGCGGAACAGGAAGGTAACTTGGACAACATGGATATTTAATTCCCAATTTTAAGTTGATTACATTCCTGCATCATCTTTTGCCTTCTCATCTTCAGCAAACTCTGCTCTATCCACAAAGCATTATGTGGATTGTTTGGGGGAAAGTAAAAGAAAAGGGTTTCTATTTCATATGTGGGACTGCACAGGCATAAGAGAACAGACACAAGAGGCAAGTTAGGTGAGATGGAATTTCAGTAAGAGCAGCAAAGGTGATCATGAGAATATGAATAGAGGAATGAAGCTGTAGAAACCTCAAAGAGCCAAGTGACCTCCACTGACATCTAAACTGCATAAGGAATGAAGACACTGAATATGTTGTGTATCAGCTTAATGCCTTTCCACTTTTTTAGAGCAATGGAATTCTCTATTTAGTTAATGGTGACGTTCATATGGATTATTGTTTATATCATCAACAATTCTGATTTACATATATAATGCTCCCCTGAGTATACTTCAGTAGTTGAGTTTTACTTTGGGCAAAAAAAAAAAAAGTATCTCAATGTAGAAATTTGTGCAACCAAATATACAAAGATAAAACCTCTGAGCCCCCAGGTGACTAAAAGAGAGTGAGAGGACACATTTACAAAGAAATTAGAACAGTCTTCTCTAGAAAATTCAAAGCTCAAATTAAAAACAAAAACAAACAAAAAAAAAGCAGTCTTTACTGGAAGTAAGAGAACACAATTAGAAACAGGGTTTCTTTTGGCCCTATGTTTCAAATGATTGTATTTCTATGTTTTCTGTATCATATTCTTTGATTTCTACAACTTGAGCACCCGCTTTATCTAGCCAATCCTGTTCCCTTCTGCTTATCTTCCCCTTACTGCCATGAAACACTCCCAGAGAGTTTCACTACTTCCTTTAACTTTCTTTTTACCAAATGACTTTCAAAGCACAGGTTGCCACATACAAAGTTGTCAGTGCTCAGGAAATGTTTTATTAGCCAGAGCTCCTCATAGTGTGTACTTCTAACACACTTAAGGGCTTTTGGCTGAGGCCCTCTGCAAATTTTGAAGATAGGATTTCAATTCGTTGGTGACTGGGCTCATGCACGTCCTGTCATGTCTTTTGCAGCTTCTACAGCAAAGAATCTTTCTCTCGGAATGGAGAAAGAAGATCAAGTCTTTTGTGTTTTATTATTATTAAGCTGGTTCTGCTAGGACTATGCTCCTTTTGTTTCACATACCACTGTCTCCTGGGCTAGGCAGCAAAATAGACTGATCCTGCCCTATACCCTTTCATAGCCTGTACCTCAGGATCTATTTAGAGAATGAGTGGAATGAGTTCAAGATGGTATTAGGCTGGAAGAAAAAGAAATACATTTCTGTCCTAGATTAGTTACTCTTTTCTCTGAGGTTCCTGAATGAAATATATACAGAGAAATTTGCCTGAGAAAGAGGAATTGTTTTACTCTGACACTGGACCCTAAGTCCCTATGTATGATTCCTTGGGGTTGCCTAGGTAATATGACAATTTTTTTTTCAGGCTGTCATAAGTTTGTGGATTATTCCTAAATTTCTTATTTTTTCTCTATCTCTATAAAGTGACATTTGACTCAGTAAGGAGTAATGGTTAGGTTTACAGATTCTGAAGCCAAGCTTGCTTTAGTTTGAATTCTGTCACTTACAATGATAAGTGTTAAATGTTATAATTATTATTGAGTTTGGACACTTCTAATTAAAATGTAAGCCAGAGGCAGTCAATGAGGATGAGAAAAAATAGAATAAAATATTAGCAATGCTGGAGAACAAATGCTGTTTCCTGGACAGTCTTAAGTATACCCCTTTCTAAAGCTCTAGTCCTAGAAAATGTGGCCAATCAGTGTAATTTTCTCTACTCTCTTAAGATAAATCTGGATTCATGCTTGGTGAAGACCAATGTATGGCTTAGATGGGTGAGCAACAAGAAAAAAATGGTTCATGGTTTCTGCTTAAGACCTCAGTAGAGATCTATAAAATGATTTGCTGAGAATAAGAATAAATCCTTACACACAAGGTGATAATTCTTCCGATTACATCTTGGTCAAATCAGTGGCAAAGGTTTTCTCTTTGTTCTTCCATCACCATATCATACCAGGATGTCTTTGCAAGAAGTATCATTTGATTAACTTCAGCGGAAAAGGTCAGCTTCAGGGAACTCAGTAATTAATGGTGACAAAGCTTTGAGGAAATGCAAATGTGGTACTGAATTAAAACAAATACCTTTTATGATGGCATAAACATGTTTTCTTTCTTTGACTTTTTAATGCAAGATACCAGGATTCCCAAAGAAATATTTCCATGTACAGATTAAGAAAGGAGTGAAAAGATGCTAGGTGAAGGTAACATTATTAGATAAAAACAACAACAACAACAACAACAACAACAACAACAAACTCAGTTCAGGTAACATCAAATATATAATTTACCCTTTCAAAATCAATGACTACACACTTTTTTTTTCAATAACAGCAGAAGCCTTTCATTAATATTCAGTAAAATCCTATAAACCAACGCATTGCATGAGTATATAGAGCAGATAAGGGCAGAGCATTCCTAGCCGAGTAGCTCTGGCATAGATGCAGCCCACATTATCAATGTCAAGACTCTAGATGCTTCAGAGGCAACTCCAAGTGTTCTGTGGCTGCATGCAATCCCGTTAGACAGCACTTAATAACTGAACAGTTCCCAGTAATTATACCACCCAGGATCCTTTATTCTTGTTATTTTCTCCACAGATTCTAAAATTTCCTACTATGTCATCAAAAGTGAATTACCTATATTAGACACTCTACATGTTATCTCCTTTAATCTTTTCAGAAACCTTATTAGGTAGGTACAAATATATCTATTTTATAATTGAAAAAAATTATCTTGCCCAAAGTCACACAGAAATTGTGGAACTGGATCCTGAACGCAAGCCGTTCTCATTCCAAAGTCTTGGGCTACTCTGTTATTGTATTTCCTTGTACCAGTTTATCCCAGAATAAAGGAGCAACTTGCCTTGCTCAGACAGAAATCTTATCATGGGCATATATGTGATTGGCATTAGGATTTCTGAAATACTGAAAAGAGCTGATAACCTCAATTGTGGTTGTTGATCTCAATTTGACAATGATATTTTCCCGATACTAGCTCTTTGTTGTCTAAACTAGTATGGCTATTTAGTTTCCTAAGGCTATTTTTTTTCCAAAGTAATAAAAGAATGCTTCCAAATAAATGGTTATAAGTTTATTGTTAATTCTCGTTCCACGTAGGAGCTAAATCTTCCATTCTCATAAATTAAGTTGGGTGCATTTTTTTCCTCCCTGTCCTTCCAGATCACTTATTGTTAGATTATCCCCACATGAAAGAAATTTTGAAATTCAGGTGTTTGGGAATTTCTTATACAGGTGATAGTCCTGTGCAAAGCCCTAAGAGTTGAAGTATCTCACTTTGGATATATGGTTCTGCAACTTTGAGTTTCACCCAAAAGCTATTATATGACCATTTATGAAAAAGTCATTCTCTTCCTCTACAAAGAGTTATTAATTAATGCCTTAACTATAGAACAGACTAGACTGCCAAGTGGGTATAAAGTGGTAGACTCAATATGTAAATAATACTTAAGATATTTTGTTCAGTACTGAAGTTTTGTAAATCTAATGTACTTTTTGATGAATTCTCATGCCATCTTCCTGTGCCTCCTCAAAGTTTTTTTTTTATTGGCATTGTTGTTTGTTTGTTAGTTTACTTTTATATTTCCTCTTTTTTGTAGCTCTTAATTGTTAGGTCATTCACAGGGCTATATTCTGAAATGTGGTCTTTGACTAGATAGCTCTGAAATTAATTGGGGTGATACAACTTGAGTGAATAATACTAAAAATGATCATTGCTTTCACATATAGCATACTTGTGCTGTGCAAGGGATTGCTCATTTAATTTTCATGAGAAATCTTGAAGTTAGCTACTATTATTGTGGAAACAGTCACAGAATGTTTAAGTAATTTATGCTCTGTCAGCCTGCTAGTAAGTAGTGAAACTTGGATTTGATTCCAGTAGGGCTAATGGATTCAATAATGTCAACCTGTCCAGAAAAATAATCTAGCTTTTTTCTTTTTTTGTATTGATTATTTCCTTTAGTATGGTATTACTCAAGGGAGTCTAAGCTATGCTACAGTCAAACAATTGCAACATCTCATCAGCTTAAAATAAAAAATGTTTATTTCTCACTCACATGTCCACCATCGGTTAGTTGGGAGCTCTGCCTTTCCTCTTCCCCATTTCGGGTCCTGGTGCTGTGCAGAACATTGTAGGTCTCTGTGCCAGTGGGAAAAAGAGTTGTTGCAATTGCACAGTAGCTCTTAAAGATTCTCACTGCAAATAACACCCATCATTGTCTAAAGCAAGTTACGTGATCGTGACTAACTTCAAGTTAGGTGCCGGAGAAGGGGAAGAACTGGAAATACTTTATGAACAGCATTGCTCATCATCACAAGTGCCTAAATCCAATTTTTAAGTGTAAACTATTGGTGGAACGAAGGGAAAAATTTAAACTTACAGGCATGCATCTTTCTGATACAGTTTGTGAAAATCTAAGCAGAATTATTCTAGTGGTTGTGAGAATGTACTTGGTGAGATAAGTTAAACTCAACTATTATTAAACTCAGGTCACATCTGGCTTGCAAAATGAAATGGGTTTCTGGATCTTGTCCTTTGGCCATTCCCATTCATCACTCTGCCAGTAGTAACCAGGTTTGCTGTTGGTAATTGGTGCTTCTTTTGGAGTCCTACTCTGCTATATATTCTTCCTCTCCTCTAAGTAATAGCTAAGTAAATATTAAGTGCATGGCATTAATCAAGTCATTCATTTCTTCACTCACTCATCAGTTTGCTTCAGAAGCATGTTTTGAACAAGTACCTTGGCTCTGATATTATGTTAAATTCAGATAGATAAAACATGGATTAATACTCTGAGATTTTACAGTCTAGAGGGGAAGACAAAACAAAACCAATTTATTCTGCACCCATATATTTTACCACAATGGAAATAGGAGAGAGGATGATAAATCTTTTGGTGATGACCAAAACTACAATTTACTAATTCTACTGATCATGTCCAACATCGACTTAAATTACTATGGAACCTGACCTTCCTTCAGCATTTGCTGTTCAAAGTCTAAAGTCTTGGCCATCCTATTTATACAGAAAATTTCTCAACAAGAAATATTTATCATGTGGCTTTTGTATCATTGTGCTTCATATATTGTATACTCTAAGAGAGGCAATGAAAATTGTTAAGCAAGGTTGTTAAGAGTAAGAAAATAATTCTATTGAAAGTACAGAGGATAGGTTAGAAAGAAAAGAGAAACTGTGGATGCAGAAATCTTTTGGACATATTACAAAAGACTGAGTTGGAAGGGGTAGTAGGAATTGAAACTGGGGTACCAACTCCCATCAGCTCTTGTCCCTGTCATCTTGGGGCTTCACTTTGGACATGAATGTGGGTATCTTGAGGCTATCATCAAAGACTTAAAAGCAGCTTGAGCAGGTGCTGATCCAAATCCTCAAATAGTCAGCTGCTCTGGTCCAAAAGGGCTGAGCAGAGGTAGAATCCATGTATTCCTAATCCCTTTTGGAAGGTCTTTTATACAACCACATCTACAGCTTGGGTGGATATAATGTGGCAGGTAGGTCAATTCCACTAAACAACAGAGGCAGCAGGACCCATGGATGTCGGGATATCACAGTGCCTTGGCCACGCCTGCTGCCACTCTGCGCAGCCCACTTGCTGAGCCAAGGAAGGCCAGCACTTTCTTTTTTCTGATAATATTTAAAATGTTTCTTTTGGTATTTTTTTAAAGCAGTACTGTCCAACAAATACAATGCAAACAACTAAATTAAATTATCTAGCAATTGCATTAACAAAAATAAAGAAGTGAAAATAATTTTAAGAATATATTTTAGTTAGTCCCACATATTCAAAGATATTTTTCAACTTGTAATCAATATAAAAATATGATTACTACGATACTTTATATTCTTTTCTCGTCCTGTGTCTTTGAAACCTAGTGAGTACTTCACACTTGTAGCACATGTCAGTTTGAACTAGCCACATTTCAAGTAGCCAGTAGACACATGTGGATCTAATTTACTTGCCTTGAAATTTTTAGTTTAAAAATAATATTTTATAAAATTATAGTAAGACTGAAATGAGGGTAGACTATATTACTCAAAGCATTTGCCTTTTATAATAAAAAATAGTACTTCTAATCTTTTCTGCTATTTCTTTCCCATATTTAATCTTTACTTGAAATACATAAATGTCTATATTTCTATGATTTTTATATTTTCCACAAAAAATATTCACAGAATATAGTTTTCTTAAAATAATATAAAATGATAGGATACTTTTAATGCCAACTAATTTTTCTTTATGCCAAGTTTTCAAGTAAGTGGTTTGTTAACTGCATCAGACAGGGAGAACCATTGCAAATTGAGCTAATATATGCCAGAGATTCTTTTCCTCTTGAGGTGTTGTTTTGCTTTGGGGCATGAGTTGAGGACTAGGCTTGGTCAAGGTAGAGACCTCTGTTTAGGGAAAAACTTAGTAAAGATTTTAGCAGTAACATTGGTTTGAATTGACAAATTAGAAAAATGTGGGACCTCTAATACATGAATTATAGGACATTTGCTGAGTTCTAGGTTGTGTAAGAGGTAGCACAGAGTTGGTGTTTATTCAATGTATTTACCAGCTTTTGTAATATGTGGAGCAGGAGGCTACAGAGCTGATCTGAAAACTTCTAAAGTGAACAACTTGTTCTCAACATAAAGTCAGGAGGACCATTCTCTAAAATTAGAAAGGGAACAATTGGGGGGATCATTTTATGAACATTATAGATATCTAACCCCCTCAATTCTTGATGGGACTCAGGTGATTCATGTTTTACCCTATATACCTAACATAGGAAAGGAGAATCTTCTCTGATAGAGTATAACACTATCGAGAGCCTCTGAATTTCTTTTCTTTATACATAACGTTGAACATATAACTTAAAAAAAGTACTAGCCATGAAGAAACACAAGATTATATGTGATTAAACAAAGGCAAATGATTGTTATCTTTTTCTTGTTAGAAAGAAGAAAACTAGACATCAGACAGACTCATATTTGGTCTAGATATGAATTAGCAGAGTGAGTAGATTCAAAACTGAGAAGAGTGGATTGGACTAGGGCTGAGAGGTGGGAGGCATCAGTATAAGCTGGATCATATCCCCCAAGACAAGAAAGAAGATTAGGCAGTGAGCAGAGGATGACGGATTTCAATGCCTGGAGGACAAGTAGAGAAAAAGCTGATTACAGTGTCTGAGAAAGACCGATAAATAAGAGAAAACTAGAGTTGTGTGGAGTCGTGGTGACAAAGCAAGAGAGAATTTTCAGAAGGAGGAAGGGATCGACATTGTGGATTATTGCAAAGAGGTCAAGTGAGGTGAGGGGAGAGTTGTTTGAGGAGACACTTGTTAAATTTGGGCACCTCATGGGAAGCAGAGACTTGATGATGTCAGCATCCAAGCTGAGGTGTACAAGTTGTTGTTTGTATAACAACACATTTTTGGAGATGGTTAAATTCCAAATATCTGAGTATAAACTCACCACACTGTTTGAACAATTCACCAGAGCATAATATATTACTTTAACTATGCTACTTTACATATTTCCTTGACTTGGACTGACATTTCTTTTAATTAGAGTACAGACCTCAGAAATCACATTGCCCCTTAAATATTATTAGTTTCACTATTTGATTCTCAGCAATTAAAAGAAACAAAAATTTAAATATATAGGTACAAGATTATTACTGTGAGACAACTTTGAACAAACTAAATTTAAGCTTTCATTCCATGTTTCTGAAATATGTAATATCTGCTTTGATAGATAATTAATGCTCAGTAACCTTATTCTTCACATGAATCATCAATAAACTTTATTCGTAGAGGGCCAAGATGTGAATATTTTAGGCTTTGCAGGACAGATATGGTCACATATTCTTCTTCTTCTTTTTAAATCTTGTTAAAATATAAATACAAATTCTTAGATTATAGGCTCTATAACACAGGCTGTTTGCCAAAATTGGTTCTTGGGCCATGGTTTGCAAACTCCTACTTTTACTTTGAAATATTTATGGTGTAATATGTTCTTTATTTTATTTGTAATAGTATGTCATGTTTTCATAGATGTATCTATAATAATACTATGTCACTATATTTAACAACTTTTTTATTTTGAAAGCAAGTATAAAGATAACTCTATAAAAATTACTATTTGTTAGAAAAAAATTTTCTTTTCTTTTATTTTTTCTCCAGGAGTTGATCAAGGTTATCTAAGAAAAATCATAGAGTTGTAGGAGGGCATTCTGTACAATAAAGGGAGGCAGAGTGTGCCATACCAAAATCTGACAAGAACAACCAGAATGTGGCTGAGAGGGTTAAAAGGCCTAGCTCCTCTCCTTCCTTCCTTCTCTCCTTTTTTCACTGATTCATCCTCTTCTTCCATTCATTTATCAAAAGTGGGCATAGAAAAAAAGAAAAGGTGAAGTCCTAATCTCATAGGATGTTAGCCAAAATTACATTGAGAAAGCCACAAAGTGGTGCTATTTTTTAATTTCTGTAGTTAATGAAGATAAAATCAGAACATGTCCCCCAAAAAACTGCTTTAAAAACCCATGAGAGATCATTATTAATATTTTTGTGTCTCCTTTGCATCTATTTCAATGCCTTTATGTATTTCATATTGATGCATATATGAATATTATATATAAAATATGATCTGGGTTAAATTACATATAATATAAGTCTTTATGTAATGTTTTTCACTTTGTGTTATTTTGTCAGCGATCTCTAATGTCAATGAAATTCACTGAAGATTTCATTTTTAATGACTGCCTAATATTTCCTAATACAAATTTATATTTATTTAATCATTTTCCTCTCATGTGGTTTAATATAAATTTGTCATTATTTTAAACAACTCAGATATGTAGACAGTTCTACTCTTGGTTCATTATTCTTATATTGACAGCCAAAGCATCAAATCAAGGTATCCTGAGAGGAGAAAAATTATGTGAAATTTTACAGCACAGAGACACAATGACTATAATGATCACGCTGATTCTATAAGTCATCTCCATTGATAAGGCAACTGGAGTTAAGATAGTTTAAAGAATATGTAAGGTCACATAGCTAATCAATGGAAGAACTAATCTGAACCCAAGTCAGCCTCACCAAAATCCACACTTTTTTTCTCTATAGTGTTTGTACTTATTCTGACTTATGAATTTTTAATGTGCAACTCCTAAGTATCCTGGATATTATAAAATAAGATCTGTCTTACAGCTGTAGTAACCTCTTTCACCAATGGTACAAAGCAGTTAAGTCTCTTATTCTTCAAATTAAATGAATCAGTCCTCCTTTCCCTGTCTTTGAAGGTCTTCCTTCCTTGACCCTGGCATTTTACTCCTATCAACTCACCCACCCAGAACATACATGCACATACATCCATGCAATAGGTGTGAGAATGCGAGGGGCTTTTTCAGTGGAAGTGTCAGTAGTCTTTGTCAATACTCAATAGTGTCAGAGAAAACCAGAAGGCTAATGGTCTGCTGTCCCAGTAGCCATTACTGCCACATGGTGTCACTATTGACACACAGGCCTACCAGCTGCCCCAAGGATGTCTCTTTTGTCTCTACTCCTAACCCCATATGTCCCCCTCCACCCCAAGTGACCTGATCACCTGAAAGTCCGATGCAGTCCCTGGCTACTCTCTGGTTTGGCTCCTCTACCTAGACACTTCTTTCCATAGAACTGAGTCACCATCATTCATTAAACATACATATACGATAACCAATACTCGAGCTACCTGTCTCAGGTGTGCAAACATAGCCCATAGACTCTTGGACTTTACACACCAGTGATCTAGGTTCAACTCCACTGATTGGTAACACAGCTTCTTGAGTTTAAACATGTGTAGAGGTGATCTGGTAAAAATAGTTCTATTTTTTTTTCTCCTGGAGCCAAAACAGTTTTCATTTTTGCTTTAGGGTATATTAGGGAGTCAGTTTATTCATCCAGAAAAAATGGAGGATGGAGATTATTCCTTCCAACTTCACTTTCAGAAAAGACATAAAAGCCTTTATGCTGCTAAGTTCTGGGTCTTTTTCTCATAGAAGAGAAAAAGATTTTCCTTATGTATCTCAATAATCTAGGGCCTTCTTTTGAGCAATTATTTTCTCTTTTAGAGAGAAGGACCTGGTATTTTGGTATTTTGGGGGTTGAAAGAAAAGCAGCCCAACTCTCTGGGTATAACATACTTCAGGAGGGAAAAGGGCAGTGGGCATGGGATTTTTTATGAGTAGGTGACATGTTCAGGTACTGCTGTGGCCCCAGGCTCTGAGAATTGCTGATGTATAAATGTGAACACTGCAACAAGGTACTGCGGCTGAGACACAGCCTTCAAAAGACCTGGCTGGCCTGAGCCTGCAGCTGGTGACAGCTCTGTTTTGTTGACATCATGAGGGCAAGTTGGAAAACCAAAGTGAGAAGGGGGTTTTTCCTTTCTTAATTGTGGACATTTGGGGGAAACCTTTTGGGACATGTAGGGTATCCAGTTTCTTTGATCGTGCAAGGGAGAGTGAGAGAACTCCTAAGAGTTTAAGAATGAACTTCATGCCACTTTGGCATTCTGGTGCCACGTCAAATTAAATTTAATTTGGTGCCATTGAACTGATGTGAGACTGCACCCTAGAGTAGAATAATAGCACTAGAATTAGCCACATGCCACGGATCCATTCAGGTTCAAGTCTTCCATCAGGCTGATCAGTTTCACTACTTCATGGAATCAGTCCATCTTTTCAATCTCAGCCTCTTTGAGTCTCAAGGGTAAAATAACCCTTTTTTTTCCTCTCAGTTCATCTTCACCTCTGTCCCCTGAGTGGGAGATATTTGATTCAGAAGAAATATGCACTTAGTTATATACATTAATCATGTTATTTCAACGTGTTACTTATATATTTGTTGTATTCAGATAATTGTGTATGTACAGGTGACTATTCTTATAGAATAGAATCCCTTCTCTGAGCCTCTACTTAGTTTCCCTTGAACCAATGGCAAAATATTAATAACATTTTTTTTTTCCAGAAATCATTTGGAGATAGTTGTGAGTCTTTGTTCAAGAGGGGGTGTCAGGCACTCTCCTATGATCTCAGCTGGTGCTCGCTCTCACTCCATTCTTTCTTTCTAAACTAGTACGAATATTTCCTTTCCCTTTCTTCTGGGCATGCTGGGGAGTTTCTCTTTACCCCTCATGGATCTATGTCTGCAGAAGATCCTTGTGGACTGGCTGGGGAAATTTTTCTGGTCCCTTTGCCACTTATATTTCACTCTCTTATTTTTTAACACAACACTTGGCTGGACTCATTGTCCTTGTCCTGTGCATTAGACACTTGCTCAGTCCACATTCCCTTTGGCTTGAACTCTTCTTCCTTGGAGCTGAGATTTGGAGATGGGTTCTGTCTGGATTTACTTGAGAGTTGGTCTCTGATTTTCAGATCATCTAAGCAAATATCACTATTTCTCCCATTTCATTTTGTTTTCCTTCTGATCTGTTGATTTACACCCTCCTGTCTCTGTTCTCAACGTGCTATATGGCTACTGCTTTAGCAGGGGCTAGTGTAACTTAGTTGATAATGCTTGGGCTTGTGTAATGGTGTTCTACAAGAAGCATCATAGTACAATGTTTGGACTCTAAGCAGTTAAGGACTCCTCCCATTCTAATGGTTTTAAGATCTTTTACTTTATCACAGCATAATGTTTCTGCTGGACCAAAAGGAAGCAGACAAGAAAACCCTAATTTTTACCTTGAGTGTTACCATACACGGAAAACATTCAGTCTTGCTTAGCTTTGCTTACAGGTAGGAACCACTGGTAACATTCACAGTGGCCAAAAAGAAAGAAGTGGACATCCCAGAGCTGGTCAAATTGAGAACAAGGAATATATCAAGGAGCATACAGACCTGTCCAGCCCAGAGCTTGTTACCTCAGCATGTCATTACTAATTCACTGTGAGTAGTTAGTATGCATAGTAAATTACATGCTATTCTCATCAGGGAGAATGTGTCATTTTAGCAAAATACTTCCTTCTTGTCAGAATGAAAGAAGCCAGTCCCATCACCTACTCTCAGGATCCAGCTGCCTCTGAGACTTCTTGTCATTGATTACCCTCTCTCTTCTGTCTTCAACCCCTTGCTTTGTCTTGATCTATTTCCCATCAGCTTTTAGACACATCTCAGTCTCTTATACCTTAGAAAGCTACCTGTCACTTTTCAAATTATTTTTGCAGTTTGAGAGTAGTGCTCTTTATCTGTGGTTGGACCTTTGACCAAAGCCTACAACAGTGACCTTGCCATACTGCCTGCCAAAAAAATCTGCATATAACCTGAATGGCCAATTGCAATATTAATAATTAAAATGTTTGAGGCCATAAATACAATGTTAGAACCCCAAACCCATTTGCTTCTAATCCTATTGCACCTTGATTCTGTTTGATTCAGTCACCCCCAGAAGTGCAAAGCTTTGCAGACATTTACTAGCAACTGAAGTCTCCTTTATGTCTCCTTCCAGTATACCTCTAATTTGTCTCACTCTTCAAGCTCCATTTCTGTCACTGCTTTCTGGAATTCTAGCCTCCCTCTCAGAAAGCTCGGGTCGTTATAACAAGGTACCATAGAATGGGTGGGTTAAACAACAAACATTTATATTTCACAGTTCTGGAAGCTGAAAAATACAAGATTAAGGTGTTGGCACATTCTGCTTCTGGTGAGAGCTCTCTCCCCAACTTGTGGACAGCCACCTTCTCACTGTGTCCTCACATAGAAGAGAACATGAGTTCTAGTCTCTTCCTCTTATGAGAACACTAATCCTGCAAGGGGGACCCAACCTCATAATCTCACCTAAACCTAATTAACTCCCAAAGGCCACACCTCCAAATATCATCATATTGGGGATTAGAAACTTCAACATGAATTTGGGAGTGATTAAAACATTCAGCCCATAACATTCTGTTTCTGTCCCCCACTAAATTCATGTTCTCCTATGCAAAATACATAAATTCCATCTTAAAAGCCCTAAAAGTTTTTACTTATTCCAATATCAATTCTAGAAGTTTAAAGTCCAAAATCTAAGTATTGTCTAAATCAGAAATAGATAAGACTCAAGGTACAATTTATCCTGAGGTAGAATTCACCTCCAGCTGTAAACCTGTGAAACCAAACTAAATAAGTCACATACTTCCAAAAAATAATGGTGAGACGAGTATGAGATAAACATTTCCAAACCAAAAGGGAGAAATAGGAAAAAAGGAAGGGTCGATGGGTCCCAAGCAAATAAATATCCTTAGATCTTAAAGTTCAAGAATAATTCTCTTTGCTTCAGTGTTCTGTCTTCCAGAAGGGCAGAGGTCTCACCTCTGCTGCTCTCTCCAGTGGGAGTCGAGTCACTATGACTCCAGGTGACGTCATCTTGCCTATTGAAACTGAGATGATGGCCCTCCTCTTTGAAACTGAGGAGGTAGCCCTGATGATCTCCGAATTGCCTTTGGAGTCATTCTTCCACTCTCTTGAGCAATAGCTGAGTAGGTCTATGGTCATAGATCTAAAAAGTCTGATAGTCTTCCTTCACTTTTCTGCCTTATCCTCAAATCCTTTTTTTTTTTTTTTCCCATTCCTTCTACTTGTGCTCTAACAGATGCTTTGCAGGACACTGAGGACATTGCTTCCCTTGTACCCTTCAAATGGAGGTATGTTTTTCTCTCTCACGTACCATATACTTCTGAGCCACGTGGTGAGATAGTGTTCTTAATTATTATCACACTTCTGGATCATTAGGCTTCTTTTTTTTCCTTCCAAAACTCCATTCTCACACCATCAGATTCTATCATGGTATCAGTCAGAGTCCCAGGAAGAAACAGATGGCACGCTTAAAGTAGAAAAATTCAACGGTTTAAAAAGGAAGCATTTACAAAGGCATAAGTAGGATGCAGAGAAACTACAAAGCATAGAGCAGAACCTGGTACTGGTAACAATGGTTGCCTGAAAGGAAGCAGAGGGGTTGTTATTAAAACCCAGAATGAGAGACTCATGCAGGATTGATTTTCTTGAACTACTGGTGATCTTCCCCTACACTGTCAGCCTGATGCCACCTGGGAAATAAGTACTCATGTCTCCCTGCCTCCAACCTCCTGAGAGGCTCTCCAGTGGCTGAACCAGAAACCAGAGAGCAAAGGATCTTCTTGAGGTATTCCATATTGGAATCTCCAAGGCACACAGACACCAGCTAGTGCAACCATTCACTTCCCTCCTTCATTGCAGTTGTCTACAGACTTCCTGGCCGCTCTTCCTCACTTGTTGATGGTTTCCATAGTACAGCCTTTTCCTTTATCTCAACTCATGCCATCCTTCCCAGTAATGCTGACATCCTTGGTACATGTCCCAACCAACATGCCAGCCTCTCAGTTCTTTGACCAATATTTCTCTAATCATTTTTTTCCACCCCTTCCTTTCAGCCTTGCACTCCTACGGTCCAACCTGGAACTTGTCATTTGTAGAAACTGTGCCACCTTTGAAATATTCAATGTATCTTAATTCTGCAACCACCTCCTTTCCTTACAGCTCATGTCTCAAATAATCTTGCTGCAAAAATTCTTATCAATCAATTCTCTCCAATTGATCTACCCCAACATTTTCTTACAATCTAACACCACCATCTGGTTTGCACTTGCTTCCTCATGCAACATAGAGCCCATGGCTTATCACTATTATTGCTCCTGGCAACTCCTTAACCTTCTTTTCTCTTCTTCTGTCATTTTTTTTTGCCTGGAAAAACTCCAGTCTGTGATGATTCAGCCATCCAACCATGAGTTCTGTGCTTATATACAGAAAGATGAATGTTGCAGCAGGAAAGAAATGCAGCCAGGCAGATTGGTTTTCTTTTTAAATAAATCATATAAAACTCCAAGGGGGCACTCGAACTTGACCAATAACTCAACTGAATTTATCTTGCACATTGCTTTCTCACTGTATGAATCACTTTGTCCACAAATTTCTTATTCTCCTTTTCTAAACTTTCATCCTTACTCTTAACTTTCACTCTCATTTCACTTGAACATTGAAATCATCAGTTGGGAATTTCTTCATTTTCTCACTTCCAAGTCCAGGAAGCTATCTGCATCCGAACTCATATCCTTCTTTCCTCCAAAGAGAGGAAGTTCATTTTATAAAAGTTCAATGCCTCCAATCCTTTATTTGGGCTCTTCAATCTATTTTTTTTAGCCTCCTAACACTCTGATAGTTCTCCACCTTCCAGCTTTTTCAGCTGGACCATTCCCACATCGATATTAGTGATTTTTGGTACCTCCCATCTGAGAATACTAGAGTCACTCTCTGACTTTGTTCTTCCTTCCACTATCACCTTATTTCTCTCTTTTCTTTTGTCGTGGCTTGTTACTTACACTGTACTCCATGATTTCCTTCGTCCTTTTTGACAGTTTTTTTTCCCTCAAGCTCCTTTACTGGAATCCCCTGCAAGAAAGTGAGTGTTATAAAAGCCAGGAAAGTAATTCTTTTTGGAGGGAGGGAGCTGTGCTTGCTATTGGACATGCCAGGGGCTTCTGAAAGGGTCAGGGGGAATGCTGGCATAATTCTTTTTCTTGATTTGTGAAGCAAGTATAAGAGTGTGTACTTCATAATAATTCATAAAGCTATGTCAGGCAAGAAAGTAACATTAAAAACTAATTCATACAATGTTACTCATAATTTTCTATTTTTATCCTTTTAACACCCATAAGATCTATGGTGAGAACCCCTTTTTTATCCTAACAGTGTGTGTGTGTGTGTGTGTGTATGTGTGAGTCTGAGCTATTTCTATTTTTTTTTAGGGGGAGGCAAAGTTGATCAGTTTTGTCATTTTTTAAAAGCTTGTTGATCTTCTTTTAGTTTATTTTTATATTCAATTTTATTGTTTTTTTTTCTTTCCAAATTATTTGGGCAATTTGATATTCTTTATTATTTATTTTTGTGATTGACTCAGCTCATTAAAATTTTAGCCTTTCTCCTTTTCCAAAATAAGCATTTTAGAATGAAAATTTCTCTTTAGGGATTCCTTTAGTTGTATCTCATATATTTTTAATGTATAGTTTTTATCTATTATTATTTGTTAAATATTTTCAATTTCCATTGTAATTTCTTTTTTCATCATGGGTCACTTAAATGTGTATTTCTTAATTCTAAGGTATGGAGCTTATACTTATATTTTATAATTTATTACTAGATTAAGTACAGTATAACTAAAGAACATAGTCTATTATTTCATATCTTTAAAATTTGTTAAGACCTTCTTTGTGCCCAGCATAAGGTCAAATTTTATAAATGTTTTATGCTTTCTTGAAAAGAACATGTATTTTCCATTACTGGTACTTGATTATATATTTATATATCTGTATCTACTAGTTAATGTTAATTATGCTGTTTAAAGCTTCTGTATGCTTATTGATATTTTTCTCTGCTTATTTTTCTGAGAGTATTGATATCTCCCATTATGATTTTGTGTTTCTCTACTTTTTCTTATATATTTGATATTTAAAAAAAATTACTGGAGTTTCATTAGTATGTGCACACAAATGTAAGATTTATTTTATTTTTCTGATAAACTGCACGTCTTATCATTATGAAATAAACTTTTTTTTATTTAGTGTCTACATGATACATCTTTCTTTTTATTATTACTTTTTATTTCTGATTTCTAATGTTGCAAGTATTCTCTCATAAACAACATATAACTGTTATTGTTTTTTATCCAATCTGAAAGTATTTATCTTTATCTGAACTTTTTCATCATTTACTTAATGTAATTAGCAATATATTTGGGTTAAAATTCTCCATCTTATGTCTATTCTAATTGTTCAACTTATTTTGTTTCTTTTGTTTTCTTCTTTTTTACCTTCTTTTGGATTGGTAATTTTTACAATCACATTTTCCCTTTGGTTTGGAAGTTATATACTATTTTTATTATTTGTTACTCTGGAAATTACAACACAGATTCTTAACTTATCAAAGTCTAATGTTAACTGAGATTTTTCCTGGCTTCCCAGGAAATGCAACAATCTAAGACAACTGTTTTTTTCCCATTTATCCCTTACGTGTTCAAATAATGTTGTCATTATGTATTTTATTTTTGTTTTTTATTGAAAACAAACTCCAGAAGGTATTATTACTACTTTTTTACAGTCAGTATTTACTTAGATTAACTTTTTTACTTGTGACTTCATCTGCTTTTCATCTCTTCCAGTATCTCTAACCTTCGTTTTCTTTCTTCCCAGAGAAGAAAGAAAGTTTATGAATGGAGAATTCACAATACCTTCTATGATTCTTAGCCATATCTTTGCCTCTCTAAGTATAAAATGCATACACACACACACACACACACACACACACACACATATATATAAATTTTTTTTTTAATTTACATAGTCTATCTTAAATTTGGCTTGATGTGCTTTTAAATCTGTCCCTTTAGTTTGTAATTTCAGTTGCATGTTTTAATTCTAGAATTCTGCATATTTACTTCTATTTTTATTTCCCATGTCACTTTTTTATTTTCCAATTTACTGATAAATTTTTCAAGCTTGGCTTTTATCTCCTTTAGTAATAATAAGTATATTCCTTTTACTTGATATATTTTAATGATAGGTTGTAACATTTTCCACCAATATCTGGCTCTGCTTCATGATAGGATTATACCTACCTATCATGTTGAACTCAGGTGTATGTGAACATGAGACAGAAGTGAGGTGTGCCACTTTTAGGCAGAAGGTTTCAGAGCCACTACATGCCATTTTTCTTTTTGCTGTTGGTAATGTTTCAGAAGATAACTCTTCAATCGGCCTGCAACCTATGGTGAGGACAATAATAATGAAAATAAGTACCACTATCCTACTTGTGATGGGCATATAATATGAGACAGAAATAAACATTTGTTGTTCTAAGTTGTGAAATTCTAAGGTGGTTTATTACTGCAGTATAATCAGATGAAACAGAAATTGAAATCAGAATTGGAGTGCTAGTGTAACAAATATATGACTTTGGTTTAGTGCTAGGCATTAGTTTGCAAGAAAATTGATCATGCAGGCTAGAAGAATTATAATCCATGTTACGTGGTGGCAAATTAGTAAAACTGTTAAACCTATTTTAACTTAGGAGGCAGGTTATATGCCTAATAAATTTGTAGCTTTATAGAAAAACAAACTTTTAGAAGCATGTGTTGGCATCTGTTGGCTGCATTTGAATGTTTATTACAAGAAAGATATGAGCAGAGTAATATTGGCTGATGCGCAAGCAAGAATGGAAGAGAATAAAGATAGTTTGAAATTCAGGGCTTTGTAGGTTAAAAAGAAAAATGCTTAAATTTGAACATTAAAAGATAAAATTGAGGAATTCTTTGAATGTCAAAGACTAGTTAAAACTCAGTCTTAAGATAAGAATCAAATACAAAACCTTTATTAGATCCAGGATAGTCACACCAATTGTTAAAATTTTTAAACAGACCAAGATTCTCCCAGTACATACTTTTAGTTGGATAAAATAGCTCAAGAAAAAAGATACTAAGTGTATGGCTCTCCCACCAATATCTTACAAATACATGATAGTTGCATTTTTCTGGCTGTAGGGCATAGGACAAAAAAAAGAAAACTAATTGGAAAAAATACATAATAAAGTGATTATGTTTTTCAGAGAATTGTACTGCATGAACAGCCAACAATTTGGACTTAAAGGGATTGTGACTGATACTTAAGATACCTAATATATGCTGAATGTGTCCCCCAAGAATTCATATGTTGAAACTTAATCCCCAGTATGATATTTGGAGGAGAGGGTCTTTGAAAGGTGATTAGATCATGAGGACAGAATGAGATTAGATGGCCATTTATGAACCAAGAAGTAGGTTCTTATTATTGTGGCCAATATTGAATAGACCAAACCAAGTATGCTCTCAAAGTTTGTTTATTAGCCAGTGGCTGTCCTTGCTAGGAGCAGCCCCAAGCAAGAATCATGTCCAGCTTATATATGATTGATTGTTTCTCATGTCATGCAAGCGAGCAGGGCAATACAAGCTAAAATTGGCAGTTAGCGTATAAGCTCATTGTTACATTGTCACAAATTTCATGATTAACAGGAAGCGGTTAAGGGTTCCAGGAACTAGGCCTTTTTGTTTTAGTTAAATATTACTAAGGTATAGACTTCCTTTATCTAGTTTTCAGGTTTTTAAATTAACTCTTACCTTGTCACATTTCTGTAGGCTGTCATTTTATCATAAACCAAATCTCCTGGTGCCTTGACCTTCTACTTCTAGCCTCTAGAAATGTGAGAAATTAATTTCTGTTGTTCATAGGTCACACAGTCTATGGCGTTGTGTTATAGCAGCCTGAACAGACTAAGACACCATCGATGTTTCCATTAGAAGGAAGCTAGACGAGAAGCTCAGCCCTCAAGAGAGGAGTATTCTTCAATGCTCTTTCAAGTTGTGGTCAGGGATAATGGAGAAAAGGCAGACCTCTGGAGAGCAGAGCCAAGGAGCATGGAGAACGGTGGACTGGAGAGGTACTCCCAGAAACAGAGCATGTTGCATCCCCAGAGTACAAAGTCCCTCATGGCATCTGCTCAGCAGGATTTTTAAATTGCTATTTACTAGTGACTTCTATATGTTTTGTACTTTTACTCTTTCCCTAGGAGACTGTGCTGGTATTATTCTTTTCCACTGCCATTTGGGAGTGTAAGGGGCAGATATCCTGTTTCTTTACTTCCTGAGTCTCCAGATCAAGAGCAACATCTGACATAGCAAGATTTGACATAGAAGCTATTGTGTATTACTAAGGAATTCTGGCTTTGAGTAGTGATTAGATGGAAATTTTGAATATCTTTTTTGTGAAAGGGTAAAGTGTACTCTGCATTCAGAAAGGAGAGAAAAATAAATATTTTATCTTCAGCAGGGCAGGACCTGAGAAACTGTATTATTAATTAACAATTTTTTGTTTCCCATTGCATAGGAGGATAATACTTCCCACCTCTATCAAATACAGGTGTGGTCATAAGAATTGCGATAAGCAACAACATATGACCAGAAATGATGTGAGTCACTTCTAAGAAATTTTTAAAGTTAGTGTATGCTTTTTTATGCTCTCTCTTGCACTGCCACTTTGCTGAAAATATTCCAGATAGCCACTACCCTGTCATTCAAATTTCTGAGTTAAAACACAGGTGATGAAATTATTTGTAAAAATATTTTGAAAGATAGGGGAATGGTATCTTTCTCTGTAGAGAATATTTTGTTCCCTTTCTGGAACACTAACAACAAAGATTCTTTTTACCCAGTTGACTGGAAGCTGGGCTTCTGTCATGAAGTCCTTAAAGTCACCTTTTTCCCTGGGATAGAGCCCTTCAGGATACAACCTTGGCTAGTCCTAGACTCTCTGACTGCTATCCCCATAACTCTGAAATATTGTCTCAAGTATAATTCTGCCTTTTAATAGTTAGTTTCTAATTGATAAATGCCCCCAGGATAGAAACAGTGCCATAGACAAGGCTAAAGTCTCTTAATTCTTTTGCATCTAAGATCTTGGCATAGCAATTCCCTATTCCATTCCATTCTATGACATTATATTATTTATTTTTAAGAGAAATATGTCTTAAGCTGTAGTATTAAAATAAATAATCTAGCCTTGCATTACCATTAGTATGTTTTTATTCTCTGTATTTCCAGATTCTCATTGAGGCACTCACTGTGTGTTTCCAGATACTGACTACATTTGATTTCCTTAATGATTCGATATGCTTCATTATTTACTATAATAAAACTTTTATAATTTATCATGTTTTCCTTTTTTTGCCCTGCTGCCTGAGAATTCAAATTTGCAGCTTAAGCACATTGATCAGATTGAATTTTGGTGTATTTTCAACTTAATTTACTCTTCTATATTCTTGTAAGTGTCTTTGAATAGGCTGACTTTGTTACATGCAATGAAGAAAGAAGCAAACACAAATAATACATAAAACACAAGGCACAAATAAAAAAATGTAGTCTTTTATCATGAGGGAGCAGAATTCTAAATCACACAAATTAGTTGAACATGTAGAATATAGTTCTAAAAATTTCAGAGGTCACTGTTCATATTTCAAATCTTAATCAATGTAATATTTATCTGAAAAATTTTCTAACAGCACTCATTTCTTCTTAATTTTTTGAAAGTAAAGAAGGGAGTTTCTGAGAATACTTTTTAAATCTTCCTATTAACTAAAAAAATGACTCACTAAGTATAATTATTGTCAACATTTTAGTCTAGATTGCCTAACACTTCTATAATTCATTGTCCTCTTTTGTCCCCTAGTTAACTGTTCAGTGCCAGCCCTACTGACGTCAGTTCCTCCATTGGTTCCAATGATTTTCTAAGCAGTTAATTGCTTGTATTACATTCTTAATGTAATTCAAATTTGAAGCTTAAGTACATTGATCAAATTGAGCCTTGGTTGATTTGAATGGTTGAAAGAGAGTTATTTCTCATTCCTGAATCAAACACTGACTGATATAATCTTTTTTTCCTGTGAGTTCAAAAATAATCTTTACTTTCATGTTAATTTAAAAACCATGATGAAAATCTTTTCTTTTGCCTGCCAAGATCAGTACTGTCCCATTTTATCCATGTGGTGTGAATGAGTGCTGCCATGTTATTATATACTCTCTACCCATAACTACTTTACTTGGCACAGAGATGGTCAACTAACCTAAAATGGATCAGTTAGAACATAACCCTAGAATTTCTAAACTTGAGTCCAGAGAAAAAGTCTCAAACCTTCTCTATAAGACCCAGGAGCTTCCAGAAGTAATTTTTCCCAAACTTTTGGAATAACATTCTCTGATAAAATAAAGTTGACACATTGAGAGAAATAAAAATAATAGACAGAAAACCTGTTTTTCTTTCAGCCTTGAGGATAAGTGAAAATTTTGCTTTTTTCATACTTAATGGAGTCAATAGTTAAAGTTAAATTTCTGTCACTTATAACTAAAAAAATCTTGAAAAAAAATTTTTTTTCTTACTAAATGAAACTGTTAATTGGCAATGGCTAGTCTGCAGTTGGCCATACAGATACTAAAGCTTGAGAACAAGAAGGTTATAAAGTCAGAGAGATTACTAAAGGAGTGGGCAGTAGAGAAGTTAAGGCAGATATCCCCCATATTAGTAAAAAAAAATACTAATTGTTGCTCCTTCCATTTAATCTTTGTTAATAAACACTCATGATTAAAGTTGGTGATGTTTAGACAGTCAATATATATGGCACATTAAATTCACATCTTAAGTTACCTGTTCTTCTCCAATCACATGTCAGTAATGGTTATAATATAAAAACTAGAAACCACAATTACATGGCTAAGGTCAAAAACTGAGACTGATTTTTTTTCAAAGATGAGAAATCGAATAAAAACTCCCATGAGAGGTGGAGGCTGAGGCCACAGTAAGTCTCAGATCGAGCAGAAGCAGCTGGGAGTTTGGTTCTTGAGAGGTAATAGGACCTGGAGACCAGAGGCTGGGCTGGGACTCCCCATCTTATCAGTGGACTTCTAAATACAATTGTTCTTGTTACCACCCAGGACTTGAACAGTTATGTGCTCAGGGATGCGGGTGTATAAAGACAGGTCCTCATTCATGGTCAAGTACTGCCTTGGAGATTTAGTATCCTGAGTATCACTGAAACTTGTGAGAATCAGTGATGTCATCAGTTCTAATCTGGACTGTGGTCTAGGAAGTGCTGGGAGGCAACCATTAGGCAGTGAGGGAGAACAGGGAGGAAAGAAAACCAAAAATCTAAACAAAAATCTTCCTGCCATGCTCTAAAAGCCAAAATTCCAACATATTGTTGAATTGAATGCTGAGAAAGAACACTAACTGAATTAACAATCAAATGTAAATTCAGTCCATGTTACATTTACTTCATAGAACAATATGACAGAGACTTTAATATGAATATGTTTAAGATGCTTAAATAGAGAAATAAAACCCAACTTACATCGAGTGTGAGCAAGAAATCATGAACCAAAGACATAAAGAAAGAAGAAAACAATATTTACAATATTTTTGTATTAAAATATCCAGGAAAAGAGAATGAGAGAATGGCAAAGAATAAATATCTGAAGAGATAATAACTGAGAATTTTGGAATTGAAGAAGAATATACACTGAATAGAATGTAGGCTCAATAAATATAAATCCACTCATAGGCACACTGTGGAGAAACTGCCAATCACCAAAGGAAAAGAGAAAAATCTTAAGAGTTACCAGAGATTAAAAATTAACCATGAATGAGGCCCAATGGAAGTTTCAACACACCATATTTTCAGAACATGACACTTTTATATGAGAATGGGAATAAAAAATAATATAGATATCAAAAATAAAAAGATAATAAAAAAGATAGAAATAATAGAAGGATAATTAAAAGACAGCTTATAAATTATTGTGACGAATAGCTTAAAATGAAAATACATCTTGTGATGTTTTTCTACAAATTAGCCTAATTTTAGATATACAAATATAAAATTGGTGAGTACATAGCTTTAATGAGGCTTTTTGCTCATGATTTGCTGGTTAACTTGTTCATTTTCTATAATTCCAGTGTGGATGGAAGTGGTGGGAAGGAGGTAAGGGAAATGAAGTGTTAGCCCTGGAAATACTATTTAAAAGCCAAACTGCATAGGATTTTACTCAGCCCCATTTTGTGGAAGTGGTCCAAACCTGTACCACATCCTTATGTCCCTAAATACTGTTTTTTTAAAGAAACACCCACAAAGGCTCTTTCTGCAGGCAGCACCATGTCTCTTAATTCTTTTTTAAACACGACAAAAATGAATGGTCAGTTTAAGAAAAATTAAGTTCAAATAGCTGTGTTTATGTGTGTGTTCATGCAAGCTACATATTAGAGAGAGAAGAAGAGAGAGAGAAATTAGAGAAGTTAGAAGAAGAGAATTAATGGAGATGGTCTGAATTTTTAAACTTTCATTGGTTGATCTCATGTAGAAAAAGCTGAAATATTCTAGAGACTCAGAAACAGATTTTCTAACACTCCTAGAGTCTGGCCAAATTTCCGGTGAATTGGCTGGATAAATGATGGAGATAAAATTGACAGGCACGCATAACATAGACTTGTAAACACTTTTTAAATAAATAGAACTATTAATCCTCAAATACATTAGATACAGACCAGTGGTCCACTTTGCTTGAGTTGAATGCCATTCAATGTTGGCTTTTGTATGGTTTGATATACATATTCGTCATGTGCAGAAATCAACATATAATAGGTTGGAGAGATGTGTTTGAGAATAAACTCTGGTACAAAGAGTGTAAATTTGTTCAATGATTATCACTCGGTTTTAAGGAATGGCAAATAATTTATTTAGAATATCATCAAGCACATTATCCTCTGGGATGACTAATTAGAAAAAGTTGGAAAATGAGCAACAATATAAATTTCAAACTTTATATTGTGTTCAAAACTTACCGTTCTTCCTGAATCTCAGTCTATTTTCTTGGATCAATCTTATGTGACTGAAAGTACTCTTCTCTAGAGAGGGGTCTCTTTGGTTTCATAGATAATTCTCATATGTCTCCTTGGCCCAGTTGATACATAAGCAGAAAGGCCATGAATCCAGGGCTCTGTGAAAATCAGAGCAGAAGTCTCCTCTGGATGGACCAGTTAGAAAAAAGTCATCCCTTCTAGGCTGATCAGTCAGAATAAGCAGACATTTTGGGCTGGCCAGTTAGAAAAAGGCACTGCCTCAAGAGAACCAATAAGAAAAAAGACTACCCCAGGTGGACCAGTAAGAAGATGCGTAGCCTAATGCCTAGGAAACTAACTTAACAAATGGAGCACAGCTTGCATTTTAGTCCTGATTCATATTCCCTTGGTTAGCTGTCTTTGTAGTTTCAGTGTTCAAGAATTAAACAATCACATTTTGCTGCAAGTAGTGGTCTTTTTTATCCTATTGTAGGAAATAAAACTGAAACATGATTGATGGAGCATTTTTTCTATTTTATTTTTTCTCTCAATTTTGACTTGAAATTTTGGTACTTGCTGCTGCTAATGTTTATACTTTAATAAAGTATGAATATTTTCAGAAAAATGTGTTTAATAACTTTAAGTTTACTATAACAATATTTCTTGTGGCTCTCCATTGAGTATCATGACTTCCCGCCTTCCACTACCTAAACATATTTGAAAATCTTACTTTAAAATATTTCCTTAATGGAATAATATCAGACTCAATTTACTTCTGAAATTTTAAAACAAACACATTCGAGAACTTGGAATGTCTATATAAAGCACATACTATTTAAAAAGTTTAAAAATAAATAAATAAATAAACCCTAATGTATATCAGAGTTTGAACAATGACTGTTAATTAAAGGAAAGTGATATTGAAGTTAAAATATAATTTTTATTTTAACTATATCCAAATTATAAATTATTTAAATATAACCTAGTATATTGGCCTGGACATGTTTGACTAATTAATTATGCATTGTTTATTGCCATGTTTATTAAATAAAAATAAAGTTAATTCTAAGTAGTAATTATCTTGAACCATTATACATATGTATGTGTTTTATTGTTTATCTCATTGAGATAAGTAATAAAGTGAAAGTACATTGTTGTCCAGATGCCAATAATGCATTATACCAAATCAATGTCCAAAAACAATATTTTAAACATTTTTCACTTCTGCAGGAACAACAATCCAATTATGTGCACTTAAGTCTACACTATTGTAAATGTTCATGAGGATATCATGAACAGAAAATGGTATTTTTGTCTCATAATATTATCTTCAGAATCTCAATTTATGTAGAAATTACAATTCAGGAGATAAATAATTAAACATGTATACATCTTTACATCTAAGATAAGTAGGATGCTGTATTAAGCAAGTTAAATAGCTTTAATTTTTAACTTATGGAAATTTATGGTCCAACAGAATTGTGCCATTTAGTTTTTGAAATGTGAATTCTCTCTGAGTTGGCATTTTTTAAATTTACATTGTAAACGAAATGTTTTTTTAATTGCCATTTTATATTAATTTTGATGAATTGCTTTATAAAAGACACATTTTAATGTAATGACAGTGAATTTTGGTTCCATACTTTTTCTTGTGAGAATTGAATTTGATTTTATAGATTTATTTTTGAGGAAATATAAGAAATAACTGAATGAAGTCATTTTCATTCAATTCAAAGTGAAAAGTACAGCAGATTCAACTTGATTTTCTCTAAAAAGTAGCCAGTTGGAAGTTCATGTTGGGTGGGGTAATCAGCAAATACTTATAGGAAGAAATCATCCTTCTTAATACATTTAATAGTGTGTGGCAAAACATTTTGATATTGGATTAAATGTCTCATTATTATACTGAATGTTTAAGTATCAAGTAAACCATCACAAATTCAAAGATAATTGTTTATCAGTGAGGTACTGGGTATTTGTAAATGACTTTGAACCTAAGCAGAGAAAATGCAGTGTATTCATCTGAGAAAAGTCAGGAAAACTGAAGTCATTTGACGTATTCTGGTTTCAAAGCATTTTAATATGGCAACTGGCAACTTAGAATAGTTGGTTAAGCTGGGAATGAAAGTCAGGTCAACTATTATCTATGATCTCAGCCTGAAGCGCTGAAAGTGGTCACTCTTAAAAGTTGATTGTGATGCTGCCACGATTCTTAGAAAAGCTATGGTTCTCAAGGATGCACCAGAAATCTACTGTGAATCTCACACTGACGGACAATTGCCTTCAGAGAATGGACCTTTTAGTCTCTTCTGCCTTGCAAATCTCATTTCAGGGCCTTTCTTTGGAGAGAGCCCACCTGGAACCATACAGAAAAGGTACTCTGGGAAATATATTACTAGCTTCTTGAAGCAAACTTGAAATAGGTTGATGGTACTGAGTTGACTATAGACAATTCATTATACAGGTGGATGTACCTCTTCTATTTAGGCACTATTCAATAATATTATTCATATTCCCCAGTTATCCAAATTTTAGAAAGTGAATTATTGTCCAGGATAAACAATATTCTAAATTTTGGATTATACAAATTTCTCCTCAAATTAAAAAGGTTCAGTGGACAAATTTCTCCACTGTAAATTAAAATGACAAATTTAAACAGACATATCCAAAGGTGTCCTACTCAATAGTTACAGAGATGAAGGAACAGAATTCTATTTACAGAAAATATAGTTTCCCTATAGAATACTTCAAATCATAGACATCAATTTTTTTTTAAACTGGGACATAATTCCCTAGAATAAAGCATAATAAAATTTTGGGTCAATGGGGAGAAAGTGGAGTGTACCTTGAAGTAGTCTGTAAAAAGTTATCATTGCTTTAATTTGGTTTTAGTCAAGACATCTAATTTATATTAAAATTTAAATCACATTAAAGAAGGTTTAATAAGTTTATTAATAGGAGGCATAGGTTATAAAGCCTAGAGACATTAATACAATAGATTATGCTGCATAGGTCCTCAAATTGTTTATGGCCAATCCTTCTTGTGTAAGATTAACTCCCATCTGCCTCAGAGGATGCAAAGAAGGGTCCTCTGGACTCTTACTGGAGCTGTACAGGGAATTGGGGCTTTATAGTCAGGCATATCAATATGGGCTAAGATAAAGTTTGTTTATATGAGAAATGAAACCTTGTGGCATTTTGTCAAGAGAAGCTCATATTTCTGAGGACTCAAGAGAATTCATCTATTTTTTTCCTGTTATCTCTTGGCGGATTCCTCACTGTTTTATTACTGTACTCTCTGAATATAAAAAGAACAAAGAGGAGATTTTTTTTCTTATATTATTTTCTAGTATATGGGGGTTTTAAAACATGATAATTAATTCTGCCTTCCCACCACCAACTTCTGAGTTCAGATTCAATTAAAAAATATAACCATGAGAGTTAGAAAGATAAAAACAATGAACATTAGTTTTATTACTGATAAGGTTGTCTTGGAGAATAAAATTTGATTTGTGGACAAGAATTGGTTTCTCTAAATACTTCGCCCACATCTGTAAAATGCAAGAACTGTTCAAGGAAGAGTTTGGATCTGGAGAGAAGGTACGTTTATCCAGAAACCCTACCTTTCCTCTGTAATCCTGTCTTGCTTTGAGATTCCACATAGGACAAAGATTCTAGTACAAGCAGTTTACTTGAGAGTGAATATTAACGATGAATTGGGGATGAGAAAAGGAGAGGGCCAATAATATGTTGATGAAGCAACTATCACGATGGGAGACTGTCTTAATGCACAAAGAAAATCTAGGAAAGAATGTAAAACACATCTCATCATTATCCCAGAAAGGGTTAAAGGAGTTGAAGTATTTAGTCGTGGAGAAATTCTCCTAGGGAGTGCTAGTTCATGGCATTTCAGTTAGTGCCTGGACAGAAGGGCCTTCCCATGGTTTGGACAAAAATTCCCTGGGTTTGGAGATAGAAATGCTGGAAGCTGGAAGTCAACCAGAGCACACTGATATGGTGGGATGAAAGAAATATATGTGAGACACTGATGATGTCTGCTACAAACTTCCATAATGAGTTCAGAGAGAAGACAGACTCTTGGCTCCAAGGCAGACCAATGCATCCTGCAGAGAGGAACTGAAACAAAGGAATCTGAAAACTTTTGCAAGCAGGCAGATCTAAAGAGAAAGAAAGGGAGAAGCGGGTGGACACCTAAGTCATTTCTTTTTCATTGAGAAATTGGGAGGGGGCAGAGAGAAGGACTGGAGTTCCCTTTCTGGACTATTCCCTCCAGAACTTAGGAACAGAGGTTTTCTATGCCATGAGTCAGTGTAGAAACATGGGGAGAGGATGAAAATGGTACTAATGAGTAGTAAAATTATTCCTTAAAAAGTGATAATAATGGTTAACACCAACAATAGAGAAGGAATAAGTGTGCAAACAACAAAGGTACCATTTTTTTGAAAAAAGATTTACAAGGTAAATATAGACAGTGAGGCCTTATTTACACATTGGTCTTCTTCATCGCTTTCTGATCAACTCTTTTTTAGTGGTCAAGGCTTCATTGTCCTGATTATAAGCTTTAAACTGTTATAAGTTATAACAGTTTAGTAGGGCAGAGGAGACAAAGGGAAGTAACATTTGACAGTGGGATGTTTGCACTGGCAGAGAAAATAAGCAAGAGTGGTTTCAAGAGGAAGCTAAGAGATTAGTGAATGAATAATAAAATGTCAGACTGTGAATAAAGTCAGAGGTTATATGTGATAGACCTGTGTTTTTAAAATTTCTTTAAATATGTTAATAACCCAAATATAAGTGTGTTTTTATTAATACCAGACCAGTTCATAAGATAGTAAGGATAAGCTGCTATAACAAATTTACAGAAAAATACAGTGGCTCATACAAAATAAAAATTTATTTCTTTCATGTCACAGTGAGGAAGGTGGGCAGACCAGGATAAGTTGGTGGTTCTGTTCAAGGTCCCAGGATTCTTTTATTTTATTCCTGAGATGTGTTCCTGCTGTTCTTGGTATCAAAGCTGCTCATACCATTGCTTTCTGCTCACAGAAAGGAGAAAAAGAGAGACGTTGGAATTCAAGCAACATCCTTACTTAACCAACAACCATACTTAACTGCAATGAAGGATGGGAATTATATTTTTTCTCTGGATGTTCATGCGCCCTTTTCAAACTGTGATGGGGATGGGGTTTTATTTCTAAATGGAAGAATGAAAAAGAAGAGTAACTATTGGGAACAATTAGAAAAAGCAGGCTATGACAATTACAAAGACTTTTGATAATCTCATAGAAGTTCACATGTTCTATAATAAAATAAAATGTGTATTTTCTTGTGACCTGAAATTCTGGTCTTTTCACTCAGTTTTAGGTCTGTTTACTATGATATGGCTGAAGGTAAGTTTAAATTTTAAATGAACTTGATTATAAGTTTAAATTTTAAATTAACTTGATTATGAGTACTTGTTTACTATGATATGGCTGAAGGGAAGTTTAAATTTTAAATGAACTTGATTAATTCAGCCTTATGAAAACACAGTCTTAAGATTTTTTCTACCTATATATTATACTATAGATCTTACTGTTAATTCTTACAGTTACCATGAGGTTTTCCTTACCTTTACTCACATGCATTCTAAAGTTTACATTTAATTTCTAATAGTTTTCATTTTTGTTTTCTACTGACTTTAATGTAGCATGGCGAAGAATAAGTAAACATTTTGCATTTTGAAATCTTCCAAAAAAAAATCTTAAATAACAGTCTGAACTCAGGTCAATGTAAATACCTTTGGATCATCCCTGAATTGGTCCACTCTTGGTCCACTTTGGTCTTTATTGTGTAACTGGAAACCTGGTTTAATTTAATGGGTTAGCATGCAACATGGAATCTTGTACAGTTATTTTCAAAGAGTAGATGCTCAATAAATATTGGTCGAATTATTGAATTGGGTCGATCAGAGCTCATAGAAAATTGTGAGTTCTTTGGACCAAAGATAATACGAATCAGTGTTAGGCAATCTTTTCTAGACAAAAAATATGTGATATTTTTGTTGTTGTTGTTGATGTTTAATAATGTGAATAGTAGTCTATGTAACATGAGTAAATATATAAAAGAATTATAGAAATTGTATCCATTGTAATAAAGATTTTCCCTTCCTTTAAATAGCATAAAAGATGAGAAGCAACTACAATTGTGCCTAGAATAATAGTCTCAATAAATAGTAGTCACAGTTAATTACCTTTTATGTTGTTCTTTAGGTCAGAGAACAAGGAAGTAATAGGTTTTCCATCAATATGTGGGAAAACAAACCGTAGCTTTCTGGCAGTTGTTATTGTAATAAGGATCAAATTCACTGTCATGATGTAGAGAAGAGAATCCAATTTGGAAATTCAAGAAGAGCCTGTTTGAGTAATACTTTCTTCACACAAACTTAGCATACAAAAAGATCCAATAATTACAGATCATCTCCCCATATTTTGCTCTACTTGTGAAATACCTCAGGGAACTCAGCAAGCTTTTATGGAACCTTAGAGCTGTGAGAGTTTCAGAAGACCTTGATGGTGAATATTTTTAATCCAACTGTTTCTCTGGCATATATCCAGTGGTAATATATTGGGATATTCTGGAACACCCCAACCCCCACCAACAGGACTCCAGAATGTGATAGAAGCAGCATATGGTAACTGTCTCTGATTGATTGATATAAAAATTATTTCCTAATTATTTGGCAATGCTATCCCAGTTTTACTCTTTCAAAAAATAATTCTACTCATCAATTTTTTTCAGCCTGTTTCTCCTAAGTCATTTGTTATTAAATTCATAAATTCATAGTAGTCCCTTTTTACTTCTCAAACTTTATTTAGACTCCAGTTAATCATAGTAATTTCTTTAAGTTGTATCACATGATTCTTTTGGTACATTGATGCCATAATTATTTAACTTCTTAGTTTCTTAACCTTAATAGAATTTACTTGTTTTACATTCCTTTTTTATTGTACCTAAAAATTGACTGATGTTTCCCAAAAGGGTATCAGATATTGGATGCAAATTTTGGAATTGAAAATCCCTCCTAAATGTTAGAAAACTCTAGCAGTGGGGAAGTTGTTTCTTAGATTTTCATTTTTTGATAACTGATAATCAAGGAGTTAATTTTCTTTAAAATCAGTTTCTTCTGTCAATCTTCAACAATGTAAATCAACATCCATTGTTTATTATAGTTTGAAATCTCATCCAGTAGAGGCAGTTTTATTTTTTTAAATTAAAGTGGAGATTTTAAATATATATTTTAAAATTAGAGTTAAAATTTTTATGTCAGTTTTTCTATAGAAATGGAAATAAGCTGACATAACTTTAATTCATTTACCTAACAAGAATGAGAGTAGTCAATATTACTTTTCCACAATCTTCAGTTATCAAATACGATGAAATGCTAACATTTATTAATTTTGAGTACACTGAAGTTTATTATATTATTTTTTAAGAGTTTGTACTATTTTTGCACGTAGCATTTTTTCCTAAATAAGATAAAATAAATCGATAGCTCAGCCCAAAATCTTTTGATTTTCTGAGAAAGCAGAAAACTGGGTTATATCTTGAAGAAGTAAAACATTTGTCCTTTTTATTTGGTTAGATTGTGGTGGCCAGTGACAAGGCTGTATATTAGTGTAGATGAAAAGTGAATTTAATGAGTGCTTTTAATGTTAGTTTAATTAATGGGTACAGAAACAAGCAATGAATTAGGTGTGATTTAAGCAGAGTGCTTTCTGTACAAAAAAATTATTTGAAAATAATGAGTTGTCTAGAAATGCATAAATTTTCCATTGCACATATGACCCTCCCCATGGCTTGCCACCCAGATTTTAGTAGTTGCCCTTTTTAACAGGCTGTTTATTGCAAGTACATACTTGTCATATGCCTACTTTATATTTTTTGAACAACACTTTAAGTAAAACTCCAATAATAAGAACTAAAGGAACTTGAGTTTCCTTTAATGTTTTAGATGCTGCTTTTGAGGATGTAAGGTGGAACTAATTTTGGCTGTGTAGAGTGTTTGATATTAAACTGTTTCCCTCTACTCCTTCCCCCCATATATTTTTTTAAGGTTTGCTGATTATAATTGTTAATTTTCCTTTTCAAAATTCACTTTTAACAGAAGATTCTGTTAGATGGCTGGGCAGAGGAGGGAGAGGGTACAATGCTGGGGCCGGGTCGGGTGCTGGCGGTGGAGACTTCAAGAGGGGAACTAGCAGAGAGACTGCAGTGACACTGCCCTCCCCGGGCGGGTTGAAGCATCTCACTGGTGACGGGTCTGAAAGCACGTGGCTACGTCATGGAAAGCCAGTCTTTTCAATGCAAACTTCAACTCCTCCTCCTCTTCCCTCTAATGCCTGTAACTCACATCCGAGGCTGGGCGAGGAATCCGGAGAGGAGATTTTCCTCATGCTCACCGTTGTTGGAAACTGGGAGAGTGAGAGGAAGGAGGAAGGGGATCTGTGGCGCTCTCTACCTACTATCGGCCTGACAAGGGAAGGGGGCACCTAGATTTGCATCTTTTCTTCGTGGCGATTGAGAACTGCAGGTTCAATCCAATCCCACTGGTCACTGGCGATTGATTATAAAAAAAAAAATCGACACTGGGAGAAGGGAGGCTGTGTCTTCGGCTGTCAGACTCGATATCGGAGGTGGTATTGGTGTGTGAGTGTGTGTGCTGGTGTTTTTTTTTTTTTTCTCTTATTTTTTTTCCTTTCTTTTTTTTTTTTTCTTTCTTTCTTTCCCTTTTTTTTTTCTTCTCTCCTAGGGGCTACACAATGGCAGTCTTCTCTCAGTGAGATGAATCCTGCTTTGCCTTCTGCAGACCCACCCATCCTCATAGCGATCAAGTAAAAGGCTATGGTTTTCTCTTTGGGGATCTTTTGTGCATTACTGTTCTCCCTGATTAGTTCTGGTCTCAGTTGGGATTTCTTTGCTTTTTTGTTTGGCTTCATGCTGAAAAAGGATTTTTCCCCCAACCCTTTGGTAACAATCCAGTGGTGATCAAGAGGGATAAATCATTCACCCTGGCCGAAAAAAAACAATCACTGAGAAGTCTCAAAGAAATATACCACGTGAGGGGAAAAAACTGGGAGAAGATCCGGAATATTATCGTGTTTCCTATGGTAAAACCGGTGCCCCTCTTCAGGAGAACTGATTTCAAATTATTATTATGCAACCACAAGGATCTCTTCTTTCTCAGGGTGTCTAAGCTGCTGGATTGCTTTTCGCCCAAATCAATGTGGTTTCTTTGGAACATTTTCAGCAAAGGAACGCATATGCTGCAGTGTCTTTGTGGCAAGAGTCTTAAGAAAAACAAGAACCCAACTGGTAAGCAAAACATGCATCATGTTATGTTTTTCCTCATAATAACCTGTCTGTTGCTCATTGAGCTAGATCTGCAGTTCTGCTATGCAGGAAGGCAGGGGAAACAGAAAAGGAACCAGGACAGTGTTGCATATAGAGGTGTTGCATGGATAAACAAGTAACAGCTGGATCGACGTCTGTGATCCCGAAAATCATTATCATCTCTTGGCTGTGACACAATCCATCACTAGGAGGGAGGAGGAAACTTTTTTTTTTTTAAATGTATTTGATTGCCGATGTTTGGTGGAATATCGAAGGGCTATGGCTTAAGGTTTTTCCCGAGGCAGATGAAGCTCCGGTAGTTGCCAGGAAAAAGAACCGCGAGCTCTCACTTCTGCTGTAGGTTCGAGGACGTAGCTCGGTGCCGAGAACCTGCTCTAGACTTTCTGATTAGCTTGCACAATATTCGCCACCCCATCACCAATACCCAAGTAAAAGAGGCCCGGTCCCTTGCGGCCCCGTTCCTCCGTCAGCCCCCGCCTCCCTCCGCGTCTGCTCCGGGTGTCGGAGTATTAACTCATTCCACCGTCTGCCTCCGACACCTCTTGCCACTGGGAATACTTGAGCAGGGCTTAAGCCTTGGGGGAACCCCAGACCTACAAAAGCCTAGCCCCTCTAATATAAACGATTACCACCACCCCTCCCCCCTCAAAAAGCAGTATCAAAGCACTGCGTCTGGGACTCAAGGGGTGGGATGAGCCCGGCTGTGGATCCCTGCTTCAGCATCCCAGTGATCATGCGCCCCCATTCCAAAGGGCTCCAACCAGGAAACTTGCAGTACATTACATAAGAAATACAGGTGACTCGGGGAGTTGGGTCCCCGGGGTTCACTTTCCAATATCTCAGTTTGAGGCTTTTGGGGCGGCCACGAAGCTGTGGGCCAGCAATCCAGGGAGGCCAGGCCGGAGGGCTGCGTGGTGGCGGCGGCGCTCCGGAGAGAAGGCTGGGCGCAGCCAGTCCCGGAGCCGTGCGCAGTGGCATCGGGGGTGTGTGGCGTCACCCAGTTTGATTCAGGCCGGGGAGGAACCTGGAACCGGCTGTTTGTGTCTGGGGCATTGGGGGGCGGGGGCGGGGGCCGGGCAGCCCTGCAGTGGATGCTCCTGACGCTGGCACTGCGGTGTAGTAGATCATGGCTCCCCACGGCGGCCCTGACACGCGGAGCCCCAGCCGTTGGGCAGCAAGTGGCTGCTGCCTCTCTGCCTCGAACCTTGCAAATGCAGGGTAGCTGGGGAGGCGCGCTCCGAGGGGGCTGCGCCTGTGGGTGCTCCGTGCTAGAGAAGGAGGAAGAGGTGTGGGTGGGCGGGGATGGAGGCGGTGTGTGTGGAGACCGAGCACCCTGTGCGACTCCCACGGCTGCCGCAAAGGGAAGCTGCGAGTTGTTAGACTGTCCAAAAGGGCAGATGCTCGCGTGCTGGGCAGCTGCCCCCAGCTAAGAAGTTTGGGTGGCTATTGAGGCTCTGAGAGTAGCCTCTGGCCACCCGCTGCAGTGGGAGCTCTGCCTCTGTCCTGGAATTCTCACCCCTGTGCTCCAGCTCTACCTCCTGTCTCCCTCTGTTCCTCTCCTCCCCCGCCTCCTCCTCTTCCTCCTTCATCCCCGTCCTTTTACCCTTCTCTCTCAACTGTTCAGCGTTTAGTAACTCTGAAATGATACCACCATTCTTAGCATTAACCAAAGGAGAAAATAGCGTTGTCACCTTACCATCCGCATTTTCCAATTCACCTATGAAGTGTACCCCAGCCAGGCATCAAACTCAACACTTGCTGATGCCTTGATCATACCTAGATCTGCAACACTACCATCTCACAAGTTAATGTGAAGACACTTTTTGCAAGACTTACTGAAGTGGGACAAGGCAAGGGCTGCAGTTGGGAGGGAGGGTTACTCCTTCACACAGTAAAAACAGTGCTTTTTGAAGCCTTTTTGCCCCCTTCTGAGAAAAGAATACTGTAAAAGAAAATTTTAAAGTCTCAGCCATTTGTCTAGGGACCTTGAAGTCAGTCCTTCCACAGTACTGGAGAGTGGAAAGTAATTCAGCACGGTACAGTAAGTTTCCTTACTGGCCTTTATAATTTCTTTTTTTTGTCAACAATTTTACTGGAAACACTAATTTCTCACAGTACACGATGCAAGATCTTTTTATTACACCTCCCCCACCCCACCCACTATCATTTTTTTTCCAAGGCATTTTGGAAGGTGTCAAACAAATAACCAATTGTTTTCAGAGTAATTTATTTTGCAGTTTATAAATTCTAAAGTATTTGGGTGTGAATTGATGGGTTAACTCAAAGTGTGCCAACAACATCACCAACTATTCTAATAGGATAGTTTAGTCTTAGATTGACAGGGGTTAGAGTTCCAACTTGGGAGTTGAAGCATTTTGTAAATCATTTTTAAAATGGGACATTAATGCGTCACATTATTTATCTCATCTTCTAAAAATTTTGTTTTTTGAGCTTGAATCAAACCCATGCCTACCCATTCCTTTTCTGTATTGTAGGTGGTGGAGTTCCAGTCTCCTTCTGCTATTAACATAAAGTCAGAAAGCATTTGCAGGTTTTTGATTCTAAGATAGCAGTAAAGCTAAGAAGTTAACTGGGTAATTAAAATAAAACAAAGACTAAAATCCTCTTGACTGTTAAAAACAAAAAGAACAGATTGACTACCACCTCTTATGTTATCTTAAATCTTAAATGAAGACAAGTAACTGGTTTCAAATGAAGAAGCTTGGCAGAATACCACCAAATACTAGTACTGGGATCATGAATTTGGTGCAAAGATATCTTATTAATTTCTCTTCCCAATCTTTGAAAGTTATAAAATAATATACTGAATATTGCCAATTCTTTAAATTGTCAACAAGTATAGATAGTTTGGTCAAGGGTTCCTAGGAGGAATTTCAGAACACTGTTATCAAGTTGGTGTGCAAATAAGCAGGTAAGACAACCATGAACTTAAGGGTAAAGTTATTCATTTACTCAAAAGTTATTATTTAGTATTTAAACAAGAGGTGTTAATTAGTTTTTGTAGTTTTTACATAAAATGAAGAATACATTTGTACAATATATGCCTTTTAAAATAAATTACAATAGCTTAAAGATCCTGGATATAAATTTTCTATGTTCATAAAAATGAACAATATCTCACAATACACCTACCATCAGAAAACACACACATGCACTTAAGTGTCCTACTTTCTCCTACTTTCTTAGCAGAGTAATAGTTATATGTTTAGAATAAATGTTACCTGCTTCAACTTACACTGTATCAGTCATGCAAGGTGACTATTTTAGGCAAATCTTTAAATAAGGAATACTAGGTTCAAGGAACTCATTTTGCCTAGAGAAGAGTTTAATAAATTTCTTTAAACCAGTAATGATAGTTTGAACTGGCCAATGTGTATCACAGGCCAGTCTGATACATAATCTAAGTCTTTGAATTTTAAGTGACATCTGCTAAAAAAGAAATGTGATTGGAAAAAAGCAGTCCACAATAAAGGTAATACTAAGGTCATGCCATGGATATCTCTTCAGACACATAACGTACAATAATCAAAGAAAGTCACAGAGCCTCAAATACATACACCCACTTAACCATATATACAAGACCCCCAAACTTCCATGGAAATAATAGCATTTTGGAAAACACAGATTTTAAGATAAATTCTAATTGAAGTTAATTTTATTGAATATTGGTGTTAGTGGCAAGGAGAGTAGGAAGCAGATGCCCTAGACCTACTTCTACAGAGCATATTTAGAAAATCCCACACACTTGAGGCCCTGAGTGTTTCCTTTTCTGAACTCAGTCTTCCTCTCTGTCATGTAATTTTGAGATGAAACAAGCAGGGTTTGGTAGAATTTATTGGCACTTTCTATTTCTAACTTGTTTTGGTATCTTTCAGCTCTAGTTTTGCCTTTCACTAAGCAGTTTTAGGTGCCGAAACACCTGATATGTCACTGTTACTCATTTAAATACACGTTATTCTTTTAAAGCTACTTCTTTTACATCTAGGGCTGTCACGGTGTCTAGAAGTGAGAAAATAGAGAAGAGGGAAGAAGAAAGAGTAAGCATTTTTTATTCCTTCTCCTTCTCAGACTGTCCACTTATCCTGGATTCCTATAGGGTGGGGTGAACCACAAAGGGGCCACAACCCTCATTTCCTAAACCCTGAACGTGTATCAGATGGAGACATCAAATTCAGACTGCATGGCTAGAATACCATATAGATTTAAGGTTCTTCTTCTAACGTGCTTGTCTTTAGATTGAGATTCCATGTAGTATGAGTTGGCTTTGGATTCCATCTAGGAAGCTTTAATCACTGAAGTGGCAAAATGAGTTTTGCAGAGCAGTGCCACTCCATGAAACCAAAGAATGTTGTTTTAGATAGGCATCCATTATTGACCTGTTAGAAAATTGGAATTTATATCCAGTACCAATGCATGATACTCTAAACTTGGTTTAACCGTGAAGATGACTTTGGCTGTACCCATTTCCAGCCTGTTCCCATCTTAGACAGCATCTATAACTGAGAACATTCGTTCAAATGATGTATTGCTTTCAAAAGGTACTAAAACTAATTCTATACTATATTTCACTTTTCCCACATGGAACCTTCCTTTAAAAGTATTCAAATCCAGTCTTCCATATTTTAGGAACACAAACATTGGGGACATTTATGAAGTGTTGTTATACATACAGTAACAAGAACAACAAAAGTTTTCATTCCTTTGCATATTTTGGCATTGTAACTCATTCAATAGACTCATAAGCTTTCTATAAATACTGTGTAGATGTCTCAAAATGGAAGCATTTATTCAAAATAGTTTTCATGCCTGAAGGGGAAACAGTTGGTGTACTTGAAGCAGTGCATCATGCCTATATTATTAATAAAACTTTTAATCCCATGTTAGTACCATCTCCAGGAGGCACTGTGGGTGAGGGAAATACCTACGACATCTACCTGCTCTGCACCATAGTCTGTGTGGTGTTTCTTAGGTTTTTAGTTTGTATATCATACCAGATTTAGCTGAACTTGAGCATTATAAGACAGGGAATTTTCTGAGGGAGATATCTCAGTTCCTTCATGTGCCCTTAGAGATATACTAATGTTTTTGCTCTTCTTCCCTTTAAAGGACCAGATATGTCATTATGTTTTTCCTGCATCTCTCTCTAGTTGCTTACAAACTAATTTTCTGCTTGGTAGGAATTTAAAAGGTAGGATGATGAAGGCAAGGGAAGTTGAAAAAAGGAATTCTTAATGCCTTCCTAAACATGAAGGTGAAAAGGAGGCATAATGCAGACTTGTTTGGTAGGGAACACTTAAGTTTTTGTTGATCGAATCTGCTAACACCATCTAAGAAAGTCATCCAGCACTATTGCCTTTATCATTGTACACTGGCACAAACTCTGGCATGACAGAGATTTTAATACATTTTTATTAAATGAATTTATAGTGAAAAATGGGGTTTTCTGAGAAAGTTAACTTATCCCCTTCCAGCACTTTCAGCCTTTAAATAGCAAATGTTAGGGCGCCATTAGGTTCCTTCTGTGAGAGCCCTTCATTTTCTTTTCTAGTCTTTTTTTCTCTTTAAAAAGGAAGACATTCTAAAAAAAAAAAAAAAACAGTTGAGTGTTCTTTTCTTTTATGAACTCATTTCTCTGGAGATGGTAACTGGGACCCTTCCCTGTGCCATGTTTTTGTTCTTGAGGGACAGTACCTAAAGAGCCTCTAGTTACAGTTGGTTTGAAAGGAGGTGCTCCCTCCCCTTAATGTCTTGATTTTTCCAGTTTTAAAGCTGGCATCCTCAAACCTGGTAGCTCCCCGCACTTCCCTCAACCAAAATGCTCTACTTGGCTTCCTCCTTTCCCGAGCCACTGTCAAAGGTGGAGGGCTCCGCGCCGCGTCGGGCTAGGAGGCGCGGAGTTTGTGTTAGGGACCAGGTCTGGCAATGCTCGGCTGGGGGCAGAGCCCCCGCTTGCTGGAGCGGCTGTCATAATTTTCTTCTGCAAACCGAGAGCCGGCCACCTCTGCGGCTCGATCTCCTTCTAGCAGCGGCCCCTAGGTGACCTGGCCAAAGCTGGGTTCAGGGTCCGCCTAACTGGATCCTAAAGAGAGGGGACCACCAAAGCGAGACGCGGTCTTCCGGTGAGTGTGACCCGCAGCCGGAGCACCCGAGACTGGCCACCGCGGACGCCACTGGCCCCGGAGAGCCGGGGGACACGCTGCGCATTGCGGCGGAAGCGGCCAGTCTGAGCCACCATAGCGCGGGAAGTTTTTGTTGCCACAGAGATGACCTCTGACCTTGGGGGTCCTCTGGGAGGGCTCAGCAGCGGGCGCAGCAGTTGCTACGTAAACCACGTGGCTGGGGGCCGTGGTGCTGGCGCGACCCCGCGCGCGGACACTGCCTCTGGGTCCCTGACGCTGCCCAGGGTTAAGGTCCACATGGCTGATGTCCACTGCAGGACGCCCCTGTGCGTCGTAGGGAGTTTGGTGCCCATCTACAGGTGGCCGCCTGCATCTGCTTGCCCTCCGATATGCTACAGGACTTAGAAGAAAAGGTACTGGGGCTGAAGGCAGGATCTGGCTTGCTGGTGATTGTGCCCAAGCTCAGGACTGGGAGAGGACGAACGAGCAAGTGTGATCTCAGTTTCCATACTAGCTACTGGAAGACCAGCACTGGCTGCTGAAGTTCTCTGGGCCTCTGTATTAAGGGCTTTGATTACAATAATCTTAGGTCGGCCCCAGCTCTAATGTTCTACGCTTTTGTAGTTTTCCACCCAATCTCACTCTAAGTTGTAATCTAAAATCAATCAGAGATAAAGGACCCCTTTAGGGATCATGAACCACCTGCTCCTTTTAGAGGTGTGGCAACTACTTCACAGTGGAAGAAGTGACTGTTCCAAGAGTTAGTTTCGAATTGTAGACATAAGCATCAGAAGCTTTGAACCTTGGAAGAAGAAACGGGTGATTTCTGTCCTGGACACCACCAAGAGTTCTTCATGCAGTTTATAGAATTGTGTGGTTGGTGATGAAACATGGCATTCCATTATATACATTATTCCCTAGATATCTTTTCCTATTTCGAAACATTTTTTTTGGGAGGAGTCTATCTACACTGGCTTGTTTTCCCTTCTATCACCTTTGGGCTATCTGGAGAAAAAAAATCACAAGCGTTTTGAATCTTTTTAAAAAATCATTGTAAATTTAGAAATTGAAAGAGACTATTTTGAGGGCATGACGATGCAAAACTCACTAGTTTCTAAGACAACAGCTGGATCCAAATTGTGTTTCTGGCAGATGGAATCAATTAAGGTTACTTGCACAGGCAGCTTTAAACTTTTAGAAGCTTTTTCATTGGCCTTGTTTCCAAATAGCCTTTCACTCTGATGAGAATTACCTCCCTGAAGTTTGTATTTCAAAGAGATGGCCTAGAGAGGAATGAGTAGAACATTTACATTGTAAGTCTACAGGGAAAGAATGCAAGTTCCCCCAAGAAGGGTTTTTGTTTCCTAAATCCAGAATTTAATAATGCCTACAAGCCTTTGTAGATGGCTAGGGTAAGGTATTGAAATTGGTAAAGCAGATAGATGGGCTTTGAATTGCTTTTAGAGCTGCATTTCTCTTCTTGTAAAGACTGGATTTGTAAGACAAAGAGAATTGTTTTTAATTCCTCAAAGAATAGGACTGCAACCTGTATGACATCAAAGGACTAAACCACCCATCCAACTACATTATCTTCTATTTGCTTCTTTAGATGGGGAGAAGATCTTCAACTAAGATGGAAATCAAAAGATGCCTTTTAGATTTAGAGCTATTTGTTTTCAGAATGCTTTTCTTTCCCTCTGGCTACATAGTTTCATTTAGCCCAGAGAAGGCCTAAAATGTGTTCCTATCAGGCTCTGAATATCACCTTTAAGTTGGCCAACTTCTAACCAAAGAACTACTTTAAAAAAATCTTTTCAAATATCTTGTTAGGTTTTAACTGGGCCAAATAGTAAATACTCCTGACATCACAGAATAACATGTTGGACACAAGAGGTGTCCCTGAAGAAGTGCAAAGATACCACCCTCCCAAGATCCAATGCTACTTCCAAAGATAGCTGAAAGAAAGACATTTCCCTGAGAGCTGGCAACAGTCACTAGGACACTATGTGCAAATGCAGTGCATCACTGCACTTCTTTCTAGGCATATCTAGCTGCAAATGGAGTGAAGCCGACATTTTTGTTTGGCCATATTTTGGGGGCCCCTAACCTGATGGTTGTCAAGCCAAGTTCTAGGGACACAAAACATGGCAAACGAGGCAACAGCTATCCCTGGGAGAAAAAGGATCAATAACCAATAGGTCCTGGAAAGGAAGGTACGATGTGAAATTTTACCTTCCTCTCTCAACTGGGCACTACCTGAAGAGATCCAGGAGAGCTGACTCTGGTAAGAATTCTCAAACTTTGCTCACTTCTGCCAGTTTTTTCAGGATCCCATCTGTAGGCTTTGTGGAACAAGGAGTGTTTAAAGCAGAGAGTGTAGCTCCTGTATCTACCAGAATTTGGTAAAGTTTTTCATTGATTTTAGTTTTATTTCCCTTTGACTGTTTGAAGGTTTACTGGATAATTCCTCTGAGTCCTGTCAACCCTGAGAGAGGCCCCATGTGGGAGTGTCTGTAAGGCGGCTAACTTAGACTTTTGTTTACGGTCTTATAGTCTCTTCAGAGTGGAAAGGCAATTCAGATAGAGGACTGAGGTAAAGGAGGATGGAGGGACGTAGTAGAAGTCACATCAGTCTTATAGTCTCTGTTTTAGGTAACCCTTATGTCCTTAATTTTTCTTTAGCTTTTTGCAGTTAATATTTTAATGAAGCTATTTTGGAATCTTTAAGCCTTTTGGAGGCATCTATAGGTATCCCAGTCTGTTCGTTTGATTTGGTAACCGTTACTTTTAAGTGCACTTATTAAATGACCGATTTTGTCAAAATGAAACGTTCCACATAATGACCATTGTAATCCTAGGTTGTTTATAATGTAAGAGTTTTTGTTTTTGTAGTTATCTACAGCTGCCAGGACCAGAGTTTTCATACATAAAATAAGCAGGTGGCAAGCTTAGTTCTTTGAAACTTGAGTATCCCATTTTTTTAGCTAAGCCTTGGGTCTCTTGGAGCCAAATTAATATGAAGGATGTGCTGCTGGACTGAGGATTTTGTGGTGTTTTATAGTGTACCTCATTGCATGGAACCTTTCTTGAGGTTGGTGGGTGACCTAGTGTTGATCTAACTTGTTCTGTGACCATTTATTGCAGTACAGTAGTCTTAGAGTTAGTTAGCTAGCTAGCACTCTAACAGCTTTTAAGGCTCAGTCCCATGCCTACCAATATTGTGGCTTTGGCTTCCAAGATTCTCATTAGCAATAGATCTATTATCCCTTTTCATGAGAAGATTTCTTTATAGTGACAGATGCCCTTTTGGCATCTCATAGTTCGACTTGTACCTCTTTAGATTTTGATGTGCTGTTGGTCAGAAAAGTCTGAATTTCTTCTCTTTATTTTCCCAAATCCTCTAGCTGTTTATGCTGTGGACTTACCTTGAGACTTTGAGTCCCTTAACAGCTGCTTTCTTTAGATTGAGGGGTACCCATTATTTTCTCTTGAACTAATTCTCCCTAATTCAACCAGACTGAATTTCTGGCTGCTTGTGAATAGTCCCTGAGACTTGGAAGGACCTCCTGAGGGTGCTTACTTTGTAGATGAAGTTGGCCACAAACCCAACTGTTATCGCCCACTAAGCCTCACCATGGAGATCGAGAGTATCTCACACCCCAGTTTTTCACCTGGAAAAATTAGGACAGACAAACTTGAAGAGCTCCGAACACAATATAAGCTGAGGTTGATCTGAGAGAAGCTTACCGGAAGTTCCTAAGGGGCCCAAAGAGGCAGCAAACCAAAATGGCCCTGTGAGTACCTTCACCTGAATCTAGGAGCCATCTCCAGAACCTTCAGTAATTGTCTAGGTCCCATCTCGTTGCCAGAACTGTCAGTTGACAAAGTGAAACAATTTAGTAACAAGTTTCATGTCCTTTATTCAGGGGAAAACAGTCCATGGATTGGAGGAGTATAGTGCCTCACAAACTGTGGAGCACTCTTCATGAGAGATTTTGGGGAAGAGTGAGTTTTATAGAGTATATTAGAAGAGGCAACATGATCGGTTAGGAGGTGTGGATTTCCTTATAAGACTAGCAGGTCCTATTTTCTAGAGTAGGGTAAAGCCACCTAAAGCTGAATTGGAGGATTGTAGTTGGTGGCTATTAGGTTACCTTGACAGATGTCTCCTGTTAAGTGCAGGTAACATGGGCCAGGCCATTGGGGTGGCCTCCCTTTTGTGGGTCTATTAGTTATGAATTAACTTTATCAGGAATCAAGAACAGATCGTGTGTTCTGTTCTGTGACATGGTGAGATTTACCCTGTAGACAACCGTTATGGCTACAGTGTGAAAAATAGCTTTGAGTGGGGGCAAGATTGAAGGTAGAAAGGCCACAGAGGAAGAAGCAACTGAAGTAGAAGTGGTGAAGTCCAAAATAAGGTGGCAACAAGGGCTGGAAAAGAAATGGTCCAAATATCTCAGTGTACAGTTTGAATTTGGGAAGGAAAGAGAAGGAAGAGTCTAGAGTGTTCTGACCACAGGTGTTTGATTTGGACAACTCCTGTTGATTCTGATCGACTGACCATTTGCAAATAGAATACTCCTGCTTCCTTGAAACATGGAGTAGACTTGGCTCTCTTCAGAATGCTCATAGGACTGTGAGAGTTTTAACCCATTTCCCGTTTGCCCTGAGAATACTCTTGGTGCTTGTGAGTGCTTGCAGCTGCAGCATTTACTCCAAGATAACTTGAAGATTACAGCCCTAACCTTACCTCCAAAGTGTGTCATGAACTATTTTGCTTTTATTATTACTTTTGCGTTGCTCTGGTATATTGATAGTCTTTGGAAACAAAAGAGCATTTCATTTTTAGTGATGGTATTTCCATTTTCAAAATATAGTAATTCTAGATTGCTGAAAATGTCAAATCCTAGAAAACGTAGCATTCCTACATGTGATGTTAAATTAATGTTGGCAGTGAGCTGCACTTTTTTTTTTCTAAATGGAAAAATGGGTTAATAGGAAGTAGAAAACTTTAACAAGTTTTTCTTTCTAGATCAAAATTTAAATAGGCAGTTCTAGGGGACTTGTTCCACAGTAAAGAGGCCATTTTCTTGACTTCAAATGTGGAAGTAGTTAAGGATGGAAAATACGCTTTACAATAAAAAATGGTAATATACAATTCTTTGTCAATAGTATATGTTTTTGTGCACACTACTTTGTTCAATTTGAGGATTCAAGTACTGCAATTAAAGGCCAAGTTTTCAGATTCACTATTCAGGTCTGAGAAAAAAAGAAAAGGAAGTGTGAACTTTAGTGAATTTACATATGTAAGTGTGTGCACCTGCTTTTTAGATAGAAATGAATGTAGTTGTAATTAAAATGCCTTTTTCCCTATAACATTTTGTTGTCTGCGCAATTACAGTGGCTCACTGAAGTGTGTAGTAACCTCTTCTGTAATGCTGCCTCTTAGATAAAATGTAGTTTAGGAGGGATTGTAATCTCTATTCTTTCTACTTCCTGTGTGGAGTATGTGATATACTATTCTCGTACTTTAAAAAGGAAGAAATGTGAAAATAAGAAGGCTTAAAGACTCAAACAATTGTAGGGTTTTAAGAAGTGTTTTTGTTTTTTTTTTAAACAGCCACTTATTGCAGAATCTAAAACTCATCTCTTTTGGCTGTGTTACTGTTGTATACCCCGAGTTACAATTCTTAAAGCAAGGACTCTGTTTAGTAGGAGGCCTGAGTTAGTTTCCTAATTAAACACTCACTAGTCATCATCATTTTGCTTCAACATTTTACTGGTTGGTCACACTGAACATAGTAACCTAATATGCTTTTTCTGTTAATACTAAATGATTTATGTCCCAGGAATTTACGTTACTCTTAACTTATTTTTTCTTTTATATTTAAATTGTCTGCTGATGTGCCAATTCAGTGATATAAATTTCCTCATATGTCAGACATACAATAATGGATATAAAATATTGGAAATGCTTTTAATGGAATGGACACTAGATATTAAAAATTTTAATGATACAGCAACAAAAATTAGAAAATTAAAAAGGATAGAAATTTTGCATCATTATTGCTTATTGTTTAATTTTTCTTTCCTAAATATGTTTTTTTTTTTTTTTAAAGTCTTGGCCGTAATGTTAAAGAACACAGTGCTGAGATGATTCTGGTACATCTGTGGCATATATATCTTCTTAAGGAGACATTAACCAGGGACACACTGCCAAAGATAGAGTGTGGCCCAGTCTGTAGAGCCATGAAGTCTGGTTAACTCCGTTCTGACCTCTTGCCCTTTGCTTTAGTAAAGTACTTTTCCATCATTGAGAATTCAGCCCCTTTTTCTACTCCCCTGTATTTGTATGATCATACTCCGGATTTTCACGTATTTCCTCTAGTTGTGTCTTTCAAAAGTTTTGTCATCAATTTACTCTTCAGTCAAATTCATTTGGAATTTCAACTTTCACATACATAATGTTAGGGAAAAAAGCAAACAAAAGAATGCTAACAATACAGTTGTCAGCAAGTAAATAAGACACATCTGAACTCGAAACATTTGCCCAAAGTAACATTTATTTGACTTCAGTTATTTCTTTCTGTGCTTCACATAACAGGTTATTGCTCTATTGCTTTATTGGATTATATAATTAATGATTTTGGAGTATTATTATAAATAAATATTCCAACTACTGTTCCCACTAATGAATGTATGTTAATCTCACTAGATTTTCAAAAGCATATGGCTCCTCTACTTTCACAGAAATATTGAATTATTATGAATCCTGCCTTACCATTATCAATGCTCTAAATAATAACAACTAATCTTTAGAGACTGCTTTCTATGTAATAGGTGTTTTACCTGTATTACCTAAGAATTAGAGAGGAAATTTGTTAACATTTAAAGTATATGAAGCCCAGGCTTGACGAAGTTGGAGAAGTTGCCTCATGACGCTCAGCTGGTAATTGAAATAGGTGGGTATAAACCCAAGCAATCTTACTCCAGAGTTCACACTCTTAAATCACTGTATTGCAGCTGCCTCTCTAAAGATGTTCAAAGAATGGATGTGAGAGTGTCCAGTATTGTCTAGGTGTTTCCGTAAAGCATCATATCCTGAAACTAAAAGAGATTGGAACATAGTCAGTGTTTAGATATTTAGAACTTATAATGCTTTTTTATTGAGCATAATTTACATACATTAAAACACACAGTTTTTAATTGTAGCATTTGATGTCTTCTGACCATTGTGTCTATCCTTGTGACTACCACTCCAATCAAGATATAGAACATTCCCATCTCTTTAGAAAACTCCCTTTTTGTTCCATTTAGTTGCACCTGTGCCTCCTCTAAGACGCAGCCATCAATCTGATGTCTGTCACTTTACCTTAGCCTGTAGTAGAATCTTATGTCATTAAAAGCATGGTGTCCTCACACTTTTCAGTTTACTCCCTTCACTCTGCATATTGTTTTTGAGTCACCCATGTTATTTTGTGTTATAAGTGTAGAATTTGATGTGGTAGCTTCTTTTTTCTTTTGTAAACTAGAAATTCCTAATTGAACAGACTTACTTTTACTTAATATCCAGAAATTGTCTGAAACTACAGAGATTTTGAGAGCTGACCCAGTTTGTAGGCTAATAAGTTAGCCTGCTTCAGTTACATAGATTCTGGCTGAAGATAGGAGACTCCTAGGTCAGACATAAAGGGCTTTATTACTCAGGGCACAGCAGGCAGTATCCGCTTCATCTTCTCATCTGTTCCTGTTGTCCCCAGACCCACAGGAGCAGTGCTCAGTGGGCTAGGTTGATGCAGTGGGTTTGTGTCATAGCTGAGGTACTTCAAGTTTAGGTAGTTCCCATCTTTCAAGGAGTTTTAGCAAAACTGCCCAACCTTTGTCCTGTGGGAGGGCATTAACTTGATTATCCTGATCAGGAAACAAATCTGTTTTCTAATTGGAAGGAGACACTATCCTTGCAAACAGTCTGAGACAAAAGCTGTTAAAAGGTGTGCAGAAATCCCATGGATAAGTCATCACCGAAATCTGTTTCTCTCAGGACTGCCATTCTTATTCCAAAGATACACTTAGTTTAAAGAAAAATACCTGTTATTTGGAAACTCAAACATGATCCTGAGGTTTTAAGAAGATAGACAATATACAATCATATATGATAAACTTAACAGCACTTATTAAATAACTAATATGTGGTTGGTTCTATGTTTGCTATTGGGAGGTATTTAAAACATTCTATAAGGATTTGGTCTTTGGCCCATAAGTACTTAAACTAAATGTACAGAGAATACTAGAAGTGAGAGAGGGTGCTAAACAACTGAAGGCTAACCAGAGTGCTGTAGGAGACCCATCTGGGGTATAGGGGGAAGAAAGAAGTCTTTTGGAGAAGGGTAACCTAGCTGACTCTTGAGTGCACGTTTCAATTGGCAAGAACGATAAATGTATTTTTGGCAAGGGGAGTCATGTGAGTGAAAGTCAAAGGCTGAGTGAAAGGTATTGGGGTTTGTGGGAATGTTAATGGAATCATATTTTGATGGCTTAGAGGAATCATAACTTGAAGTCCAAAAACCTGGCAGAGGAGTTAGGCTGGATGTGGTAAAAATTAGCAAACTAGAGAATGTTTCCAGAATGGGGAGTGGCATCCTTGAGAGCTGCTCTATTTACTACATTTGGAAAGTGTAACTGATTGTGGGAAGGGTAGTATTGAGACGAGGGAGAGATTTATTTATAATAAGAAAACAAGTAAAAATGTCCTATCATTAGTTGGAAATGGGCAACAGGAACTTGGATGAAAGGATGGTTCTTCTGAGTATGGTAGGATACAGGCAGGCAAAAAATTGCCCAGCAGTTGGGAAGTAATAAACCAAAGACACATGGAGAAATCATGGAGCAGGAAGGGCACTGCTTCCTCTGAGTTCTGAAGGATGACTGAAATAAAAGGCATGAATGAGAGTTGTGGGAGTCATTGTGGAGGCTCATGAGGAGGTGGCCTCAATCCAGTCCTTGAAGTCTTAGTTAATTTGTTGAGAATATGAGACAGGAAACGTAGCTATATGCTCATTTAACTATCAGCCATATAGATGAGCATGTAGTATGTGTTTTTTTAATATAAATTGAGGCCAGCTCATAGTTAAATTTTGTCATTCTGATGGTTTTACTGGCTTTTTAAATAAGGGAAGGGTAGTTTTTAATACTTGCTGAAGGCGTAGTATGTAACTTTGTAGTACTTAGGTATTCGGAGCAGCAGCAATTTATTTCCACTACTGAGAAGAACTAAAAATGTTACAGGCTATTTGGATGGGAAGAACTGTTTACAACTTTTTTCTAGATTCTTTTTACATTTTTTTTTTTATTTTACAAGATTCACATATTTTATTCCTACAAGAATCCTGATATGCTGTTCAGGCTTTTAGTAGTGGACATATGTTTTAGTAGCTATTGATGGCCATTAGTGGATCAGTAATTATTGGAGAGATTCATTAAGGAATAATTGGCTAAAAGCACAACTTTTGGAAATTAATTTTGATTTGGACTCCTTCCTGTTATAAAATTTGTATTGTATTTTAGGGGGTCAATATCTGTCTCTTGCATGTCTTAGGGTTTAAGAATGCCACACAATTTATGAAGTGATATTTTAAGGAACATAATTTTTGTTTTTAAACAAGAGCAGAAATTTAATGGTTATTTAAACTTTACAAACTGTAACTAGTAATGCCTTATAACAAACAGTTTCAATTTCTTTGATTTAGAGCTAAGATTCTTATTAGAGATCACAATTTTTAAGACTAATGTTTATAGGGCTGTAAGTGTAATTCATACAAGGAGGGAAAGTGTTCCGTTTAGGTGGTGATAACAGTAGTAGACACACTGTATTGGGAGCAAATTGGCAGCATAATCCTGAATTCTCTTATTTCAGTGGATGAGTGAGTAAGCGATTTAATCAAACATTTTGCAAATTAGGGTTTTTAAAGGCAATAGACAGCTTGCACAATGCAGAAGTTCTGAATACTGTAGAGTTAAGTAGAGGGTCTGAATGTATTTTATTAGCATAGCTTTGAATGAAATTAAAATGTACACCTTTTGTATCTAAAGATCACAGTCCAAGCTATATCACGTGGCTTGGCACAGATATGTACACTTTCTTACCCAACCTCTCTGGTGCCCACTAACATGTATTTGTGAAGCCTTGAGGAAAGGAAATTAAGGTCATTCAGCTCACTCTGTGAATTAAATCTTGCTGTCTTTTTTTTTTTTTTAATTCAAAGCAAGAGATATTATCTCTGTGAATATTGGTAACAGGTTTTGCCTAACTGTGCTTTTCCTTTCACTATTGTAGTTTAAATGTAAGACAAATCTTTGAACTTTTTTCTTGTATCTTTTTACAATATAATTGGTAGAAATACCTTTAAATATTATTGTATATATTTTTAGGAGCTACTCTTATTTTTCTGTACTTTAGAATTATAGTTAAGGAAAATTATAGAAGTTTGTACTGCTGATAAATATGGCAGTATAGACAGGTACAAGGAACTTCAAAAATTGCATAAAAGTAATTTTCAGGTAATACACATAATAGAGCATGTTCCTAATTACTATATTACATTATGGCAAAGTGGCCATATTTTGAGCTGTTGAATAATGAAATACTGCTTTAACTAAATTGTGGCTTGAATTTTTCCAATTTTGAAGAGCAAGCACTAAGCATGCTGAATGTATTTATGGATAATGATGTATGCAAGGCATTTAGTGCATGGCTAAATCCTGGATGTTTGTGCACTTACCAATTGGTAGGCCATTAGAATCTTTCACCCAAGATAGTCATTGAGAAGGGTTCATATTTACAGTAATGTGAGGGTAGGAAGAAATAGCTAAGAAGTATAATCAATATAACAATAGTTAATAGATTTCAGAGTTTGTGCTTTTAAACTTGTGATTTTGAAATGAGAAAACAGAAGGTTTCATATCCATATCAGCCCATTTCATGGCTTTAAAGTAGCTTTTGTTGAGATGACTTTTAACTAAAATTAGATGCTGAGATCTGCAGCATAGGATGTAATAGCTGACCACGACATTTTTAAAGTATGTTTACCTCCTATATCAGGTTTACTAGTCAGGTATATTGGTATTGGTAGTTAGGGATTGGTACAGTGTAGTCAGCACTTTAAACTTTTCTCAAGTAGGCCACATCCATAACTTAAAAATCAGAGTTGTTACTTCCAAATATATGGCATATTTAAGTCACACTATAGGTTCTTCTTTTGGTTTCAGTGTTGTGTGCTATCATGATTTTTCTCTGCACTGATAGGTATTAGATGAAAAACAGAAAGTAGGACACGAAAAAAAATATAGTCAATAGGGCTTTAGGCTATTTAAAAATTCACTGGGAGGAAATGAAAAACACTCTAAACACTTCTGTGGCTATTGTCTCCATTCCCCTGTCTTTGCAGGGGTTTAGGATATCCTGTTTCTCAGTGCCAATAGTTTTTTTACATTATAATCTAAAGACTGCTTTGATTCTTATGTACTTTCTTATTATCCTTACAACTAAAATGAAAAATGGGGAAAAGCTCTGGTTATTTCATTTTAGATGTTGCCATGCATTATTTTTTTCATTGATTTTTAGTTTTCCTTTAGATACTTGGTAAAGAGGGAGGAGATAACATCCTTGAGTCTAAGATTCTTAAAAGTAACCACCTGTGATCACTTTGAGGACTGACCTCCAGTTGATTAAAATTGATGGTTTAATAAAACAAACAAAATATGTAGACTTATGGTGTATATCTGCGGGGGTAACATTTAACTAATTTCTTCTGATTACTATTGTAGGGTACAGTAATATTATAGAGTGATCTTTCATTTCTATGGTTCTGGTTCTGTAGGGCCAACGAAGAGGGCTTGGAGGGCTTTCTGGAAGGAATCAAACTCTGAGTCATGATAGATATGAGTCATAATATCCTCATATCAAATACACTTTTATGAATAATTATCTCTGCCTACTACTTGTAACTTTCTTTCTTTCTCTACTTCTTAAGAAATACCATTAGATTCAACACTTACTGAATTCCTTCTACATGAAAAACGGTGTGCTTGGCTTGGTAGATGATGCATGGAGAAGATAAGATCTTAGTTTTTCTAGGGGGATATGGGGGGATTGCACAGTTGGATAAAGACAGAAGGGTTGCTGGGGATGTCAGTCCTGGAGCCAAAGAAGGAATATCAATAGAGATGGTGGAATAAATTGATCCATTCTCTTTCCCTTTTCTCACCCATTTCCTTTTTCCCTTTGCCACTGTGAATCATGTCACAAGATTTTATGCATTGGACAAAATGAGGCATGGATCTGGCCTGTAGTATTATAGAATGAAGAGTCCATGGCTGTTCTTAGATAACATTCCATGATAAATTAGGTATATTAAATTGAAAAGTTCAATGAAGTTTATAATAGGTGTAAAATAGTTTATGACTAGAGATTTGTTTATTGCCCCCGAAGGCTGACTAACAATGCCCTCATGGTCTTTGTGAATTTTTTGTTCTTTTAAATATGTTTACTTGGCTATCAATAGGCATGCTTGTCTAATTAATAATAAGAAATCTTTAAGGAACATTTTCTGAAATATAAGAAGTGCAAAATAATTTCTGGTACAATTATAATATAGTTGTAATTGCAATTCTGAAACCTAGATTACGAGGTATAAACACCATTTTAAAATAGTTTCATTGAGATAGTCACATATCATAAAATTTACCCTTTAAATTATATAATTAATTAATTTTTGGTATATTTACATAGTTGTGCAACCATCACCACTATCCACTTTTAGAACATTTTAATTAACTTGGTAGCAGTCATTTCCAACTTCCTGCAGACCTTGGCAACTATTGTATACTGTCTCCATGGATTTGCTTATTCTGGATATTTCATATAAATATAGTCATATAATATGTGCATTTTTTTCACTTATCAGATATTTTCAAGGCTCATCAATGTTATAACGTATATCAATACTTTATCCTGTATTTTTTTTATCAAGTAATATTTTGTCATATGACTATATTGCCTTTTGTTTATCCATTCTTTGGTTGATGAACATTTGTGTATTTCTTTTTTCCTGCTATAGATAATGCTATGAACATTTGTGTGTACATTTTTATGTGGACATAATCTTTCAGTTCCTTTAGATATATACTAAGCAGTACAATTGCTGGGTCAGATGATAATTCTATCTTTAACATTTTGAGGGACCACCAAAATGTCTACTAAAGCAGCCACACCAGTTTGTATTCCCTCCAGCAACATATGAGTGTTCCACTTTTTCCATATTCTTGCCAGCATTTTTTTTCTTTATAGTTGTATATCCTAATGAATGTGAACTACTATGTTATTATGGTTTTGATTTACATTTCTGTAATGACTAATGATATTGAGTATCTTTCCTTATTGACTATTTCTATAGTTCAAATTATTTGCCCATTTTTAATTGGGTTATTGTCTTTATTTTCGAGTTGTGAGTTCCTTCTGTATTCTAGATAAAGACTCTTTTTAAGTATATGGTTTACAAATATTTTCTTCTGTAGATTGTTTTTTCACTTTCGTGATGGTATCCTTTGAAGCACAAGGTTTTACATTTTCATTAAGTTCAATTTATCTATTTTTTCTTTTGTCATTTGTGTATTTTGTATCATATCGTAAGAAATTGTTTTCTATTTGAATATCATGAAGATTTAGTTCTAAGTTTTCTCCTGAGAGTTTTAACCCATATACTTAGGGATCTATTTTGTGTTAATGTTTGTATATGGTATGAAGTAGGGGGTCCAACCTCATTCTTTTGCAGGTGGATGGTGTACTGTCAAGTGTTAAGAATCTCGTGAGACATAAATCTCATTTCAAATCAATATATAACCAAAAGACTTTTTTACCATTCTTAATTTTTTTTTTTTTACCAATGAACAATCTAAAAATGTCTGGTATTTCAAAAACATAAATTATATTGTGTATTATATGAAACTATAATAGGGGTATTATGAAAATTTTTAGTAGCAATGCATAACAACTTTTATTGTAGGTGAGCTTATAAGCACCTTTAAAAATTAACACCCTTGTGATACTTATAAGCCCTTTTAAGAAATTAATACCTTTGTGAAATAGAACAGTTAGATTATTTATAAGTCTATGTAGTGAGCAATTTTTATATATTTACCTTTGATTAAAAATTGCTATGACTCTTATCTATGTTTATTTTCAAAGCATGAGAATTTCATTAATATACTAACAATATGATACTATATTTACATTTAATTTGTCTACTAAGCTTTAATGTTTATGCAATTAAGGTCAGAATTCATTGTGAGATACAAATTATACTTCTTTTATTTAAATTTATTCTAGTTCACTTCTTAAATATCGCATGCAGAACGTAAACATTCCTTGATATGAATGTCATTTAAAGCTGTAAGAAACAAACCCTCCTGCTATAGATTATTGTGCTCTTTTTAAAAAACAAAACAAAGCAATATTTTCCGGTAGTTTAAAGTCCTGCCATTATAAATAGGTAGAGCCTCTCTTAAAGCAGGTAGACAGACATTCTCAGGGTCAATTATCTGAAGAAAGGTTCAGACATAAACTTCAACCCTAAAAGTGAGAATATCTACATAGGAAAAGAAACTCAATGTTTTCTCTAATACTTCTGTTGGGTTTAGATATTAGGTTGCTAAATTCAATTAAGCATTTTGGGCATATTAGGAGCTAAATAGGGAGGCATGCATGTACTGAACTCTAAACTGAAAATGGGTAAATTATTTACTAGATTATCTAGTTCCATGAACTATTCTATGTTGATTTCCTTTGTGTTATATCCAAATATTAAATTACCTTACATATGTATTACAGCCTTGCCTTGTCTCTACACTGGAGAATTAAGAGAAAGGCCATTTACTTTTGCTTGAACCAGAGTATTCAATTAAGAGCAATGCCAATATTCTCCCTCCTGAAATAATCATCATTAATGAGATACCCAAAAGGGAGATGAACCTCAGGAGACATGAGTTAGGCTGTAAGAAGCCTGCTGGCTTTCCAGTGAAAAGTTTGGAAGATCTTGGTTTTATTTTCTTAAGGAATATGATAGTTTTTCTCTCCAAAGGTAAATTTTTTTGTTTTATGATATCAAAAAATATTTTATTTTCAAGTACATGGCTAGGGAAGAGTGCAGTTTTGTGAGATGACTTTTGCTTCACTTTTCTAACTTGTTTACTTGGGTTCCCAAACTTCAGAACAAGATAGAATTGTTAACATCAGCATTATAGCAGGCTGATGTTCTTATTGCCTTAATCTATATGCACATTTAACATCTAGAAACACACATATCTCTCTCTCTCTCTCTCTCTCTCTCTCTCTCTCTCCACATTACCCAGGTGTACAGGTGATATACAAATGAATGAAACAGATATATCTCCTTGCTATTTCTTTATCTTTAGTGTCAGACATACTGCCTGATACCTAGTGGGTTTGCTCCATCAATGCTGGTTAGAATAAGTGATTATTTTGAAAATAATGGTGATATTTTTCTCAATGCTCTTAATTTAGATCTTTCCAACCTAATCTTGAGAGTAACACCTTTAGTAGTAGTTTTTGATGATGTTATTATGATGTTAAAAATAAAATATATAAAAATCTGGATTTTGATTTTTCTAAGTATACCACTTTAGTAGGAAGCATAAAAAAAATCTCAATCTTATATGTCCTCCTCCATGTTATAGAAAAATCTTCTGGTACAAGTTAAAGGCCAGATGATTGTACTGTCCTTTGGCTTGCACTGGCCAAGATGTCCCCTGTTCTATTGATCTAGATGGGCTGGTTTAGTATGATTCTGTTAAAAGGCCATTCACTGCCTCTATGTTCTCATTGTCTTTCTTTGACAATTGCTGCTAGTTGCATATTTAAAAAATAATTTTGTTGCTTTTTTTGTTTGTTTTTACTGGTAAAGACAACAGTGTAAGTAAGTGAACTTTGGAATTAGATGAAGATTGGAATCTTAGCTGTAATTTTTCTGCACCTCAGAGTTTTTGGTTGTTGGCTTGTTTTGTTTTTGGTAGTAGAAAAGAGAACATATAGATAAAGTACCTAACAATGCCTAGCACACAGACATTTATTTATTAATTCCTTCCTTCCTCCCTATTTCCTAGCCATATATGTTAATTTCTTTCCTACATATTCCAGTGGGTGATCAATGATATAATTATTGTTTTTATTAATTAATATAATATTTTAAACTTTTACTAAATAAAAATTTTTAAAGTGTCTAAGTAAAGCTTGAAGGGAGGCCTAGTAAAAGCCATGTTCTCACTAAGCCTCCTTTTGTACTATGGGCCTAACCGGTTCTTTTCTTCTAAGCCTTCAGGGCCTAAAGGAGCCTAGAGCATTTTGTATTTTGCCCAGAGTGGGATTGGCTGCAGACAGTTTTGAAGTCCTTATATTGTTCTTAAGCTAAAGAACGTTGTCAAATATATGTGCTAGAAAATTACAAAGTATGCTTTTCCTGTATATCTTTTAGAGTTGAGTCTTAGTCATCTGTATATAACAAATTAAGTATTTGAAAATATTTTATAGCTTTTTAAAAAATTTGTATATTTTTCTTATTGTCACTAATTGCTTATGTCTAACAATAATTACTTCAAAAACTTAGAGGTAAATTTATGGGTCATTCCCATACCCTGATGCTTTTTGCCCTAGTTACAAATGAATGAAGAATGTTTTAAAGCAGTCTTCTCCCATCATTGTTCTGCTATCTAGGAGGTTCAATGCCCAACTATTCTTTTATTTCTTAGGATTTAAAAATCCCATTTGCAGCTTTGAACTCTTTATTTTGCTGCTGGGCTTTTTATTTCTTTTCACTACTTTGCACCCTCACCCCCTCCCCCCTGCATTGTGTATTTAAGTCTTAGTTTTGCTATTGTCCGTGCTGCATGCACCCTGAACACTGTAAATAGCTTATTCTGTCAATTTTGTATTATTCTTGTAAATTGTAGCTCTTTTCTTTTTCTTTACCTGACTTCTTTAGGCTCTGTCAATCATTTATTTATTTCTTAGAAAATAAAATAACCTAGATATTTAAAGTGTCTCCTGAATTTGCCTCTTTCAAGTCCTTTGTAGGAAATGTTCTTCCTCATAAATGAGATTCCCGGCCTGGGTGGGAAAAAGGTTGTACCCAAAGAGCACACTTCCCACTCCAGGATTCAGGCGACCGGGGCTGCTTCTAATACCTCATACCACTGGGCTTGTGATGGCTACTTATTACCTGGGAGTGACAATGAATAATAGACTTCTCATTTCCTTTGGAATACCATTAGAAAATACAAAATTTAAATGTTCTGAGAAAATACAGTTTAGAGAACCTAGCAAATGAAGATGACTGATTCAAAATGTCCATCAACTAATTATATATATAATTGATTTCCTATCAAATATTTAATATGATATCAGTAACAATTAAGTTTCATTTAAAGTGACTTTATACTTCTTTTGATATTTAGTTACTTTATTTCGTTAGAATTATATCGTAGTGGGGTTTCTTTCCAGGAGAGGCTGTGGCTGAGGAAAAAATATTTTTAAGAGCATTGTAGACTGCAGGTGGTTTTATCTACTACTCAGAAGAGAAGGCCAGGGTATCTAAAAGCATGCTAGTATCCTCAGTGTATGGATAATAACTAGAAACTTAAGAATGAACGAAGGTACAGAGGAGAGGAGGAGTGATAAGAGAAGACAGGGCTCTTATAGAGTCCAGTGTTTAATGAAATAATAAGCCAGTCAGGCATTTTTATTTATAATAGAATCCACTGACTTTTTCCTTAAAATTTGAATATCAATAGGAGAAATGGACTGTAGATACTACAGCTTCAGAATTAATAGATTATTTTTTTTCATTTCAGTCAAGTTTTAACTCAGTAAAGAAAGAAGATACATTTAAAGAAAGAAGATACGTTAGGATACCTTGTTCTTTTGATTATTGTTTTTGATTTTATGTTTATAATTTTTAATCTGTTGTTGATCTATTTAAGGAGCAGGATTGAAAAAAAGGCAGAAGACTTTCATTGTTATTTTATTTGATGAATTGATGTTTGGTTTTCTTAAAGTAAGAATTGGTTATCTTGTATGGAAAGAAACTCAAGTGAATGTTTTGCATTACTAGAATTTAGAGGGCACAGTCCTAAAATAGAAACTAAAGTTTTTACTTCAAAATGTAGCTTCCCATATAAGTAGTCCTGTATTCTGAACTTCATGTCTTTAATTAACTTCACTTAGAAGGTAGGTTTTATATGATAGATTTCATTTGATTTTTTAAAATTGACAAAAACTTGTGTAGTCTTCCACATCGTTAACATTAAAGAATTATAATTTGTGTCAAAGAGTTGACTTTCCAATCATTAGCATACTCCAAGTCTTATACCTTATTTATATCATACTATCTACTGGTTCTGATTCAGTCATAGGTATTATATGTGCACTATGCTGGAATTAGGAGACAAGGAAAGCAATTTACTCCTGGGTCCCGCTAACACCTACCCTTTGGTTAATCCTGTGTCTAGTGGTGAAGATAGTTGGTCTTAATCTTTTGTAGATCTCATTTTTAGAGTATAATTATGACAGCAGAGGTATTACTTTTATCAAAGTAGGTGACCTTTCACATCACTTTCTGAATTTCCAGTTCTACTTGGGTACAGTCGGCGGAAATAATGTTAGAATTTATTTAATTAAAATCTTCCTTTAACTCCAGCCCTGATACATTGATCTGCCTTTCTAAACTCTGGTTTGTGTAAGTTCACTTGTCTGATATAAAATTTAACAAATGTCTGTTAATTGACATTCCTCATCTCAAGTATTCTTTATACTGTGAAATCAGCATAGTTCACTAACAAGAATATCTTTTTATGAAATTGTTTCAACTTATTGAGAACTTAAAATTTGTATAAACTATCAATATATCTTGAATCACTTTAGAAAATTTCACTTTAGTTCTTGATGGAAAAAATCTAGAGGGGATTGATTTGGTTTTACTAATAAAATTTCATTCAGTAAATGTTTAGTGAGGAGAGAATCTGACACTTTTGCTTATTAATATACATAAAGTCTGATCTACAACTTTAAAATTTTACTTTCCTATTTATTCTTCAATAAAATATATAAACTATGGACTTATGTGCTGATAAAAAAATACTTCTGTCTGCTTTACCCCGCTTCACAACTGGATATAATCTCTTAAATGTACCACCATGTGTTTAGACTTCAAACATACTTATCTTACTGTTGTAATACAGCCATTTGTGCCTATTAAATTGTAAGTTCCAATAAGAGCCAGTACTCTGGCTAACTCATTATTGAATGTTCAATACCTATAGGGTAGTCTTGCAGCTAGTAGATGCTCAGGAGATATTTTTATTTGAATTTATGGAATTATTTAGTTTTAATACCTCTTCCATATATAATCAGAACCTGGAGAAGAGATATAAGGAAGAGGTATAAATAATAGTAGTATCCTCTTTGTATTTTGAAATACTCAATTAATAGTATTACTGCAGCAATTTATTCCTAATTTATACATCCAATGAAACTTCAGGTCTAGTCTAGAACCATGTTATAGCATGGGTCATATCCATTATATATTATATTAGTTATGTCAAACTTAGTCTCTTAGGGTTGCAAGGATCCTGAAATGTTATCCATCCCAACCTTCCTTCCAGTGATTGAGTTCCTTATGTTAGCAGTGGTTCTCAACCTTGGCCACCTATATGAATGGCTCGAGGAGCTTTAAAAATCCCAGTGCTCAAGCCCCACTTTAGTATAATTGTATAAGCTAAAGGTGATTCCAATGTGTAGTTAAGGTTTGGACCCATTATTCTATAAAATCCCTCCCAAATATTTTGCGAGTGTGATTTAACTCTTCTGGAGATAAGCACCTAACTACCAAACTTAAAATTTGTGATTATTCCATTTATTCAAATAGCAACTTCTATAAGAATATTTAAATTACATATTAATTAAATTACATAACATAAATCCAGCTCACCAATTTAATACTTAACTGTTGATAAACAACACTAAAGAGGGAGTGACATTTAAATTTGAGTTATCTTCTTTGAAGTAGTATTGTAGTACTTCTGAATGACATTCAAAAGGCTGATCATAAAAATTACTTAAATCATTTACAAATTTAACTTTAGCAGTAATCAAGTTATTTGCTATGACTCGGATGAACATTCTGCTCTGTTTTAGAGTATTATGATAATTTTAAGCATGTTAATTTTTTGTACTTGGGGAAAGAGAAATGATGGGCACATTATTTTCTGTATTTACCTTCCTGTACCTTGCTGATTTAATACTTAGAATTGTAAGTTAGGTAGGCCCTTTTGGAAATGTGCTATCTTAGGATGGTTATGTACCAAATAGGAAACTTTAAATATATTGAAAGGGGAATGGTAAAGATTTGGTTTTGTATATCTGTTTGATTTTAGGGAAGAATTTTTAGAGAAAGCTATATGTGACCACCCAGAGATACACACACGCTTGTGTTCTTGCTTAAGAACTTAATATCCTGAGGCCATTTACCTATATGTCAACTCATTTGGGTACTTTTGCATTTTTTTTAGGAGAATCTTGGTACTAAAAGTCAGTATCTAATATCACTATTAAATATTCAAGTAGTCTGGAGTCAGTTAAACCTAGATTTGAGTCTCATTTCCATCTCTCCTCACTGTGTGGCTTAGGGTAAATTATTATTTTATCTCAGCCTCAGTCTCTCTATTTGTAGAGATAATAGCACATATCTTGTAAGGATGTTGTGAGGATTAATGGTAATAATGCACATAAATAATAATAGTAATAAAGACTCATAATAGCCCCTGGATTATAGGAAGTACTTCTTAACTTAAATATTTATTCCACTTTATTGAGGTTTGACTGACATGTAAAACCCAATACATATTTACTGTAGACAACTGAATTAATTTGGGGATAAATATATATCTGTTATCATCACCATTAAGGCCATAGACATATCCATCACTTCCCAAAGTTTCCGCTAGCCATGATGATGATGATGATAATGTTGATGATTATTATTGGTAAGAACACCTAAGAAAAATCTACCTTCTTAGAAAATTTTAAGTACGTAGTAGGATATTGTTAGCTGTAAGCACTAGACTGTGTAGTAGATCTCAGAACTTATTTATCTTGCATGATTGAAACTTTATGCCCTTTAACCATCACCCCCTCATTCCCCTCCCCATCCCCTGGCAATAACCATTCTATTCTCTGCTTCTATGAGTTTGACTATTTTAAATTCTACATATAAGTGATATCATATAGTATTCATCTTTCTGTGTCTGGCTTCTTTCATTTAGCATAATGTTCTCCAGGTTCATCCATGTTGTTACAAAGGATAGGATTTCTTTCTTTTTTTTTTTTTTAAGGCTGAACGATATTCTGTTGTACATATACACTATGTTTTCTTTATTCATTCATCCATTGATAAATATTTAGACTGTTTTCATATCTTGGCTATTGTGAATAATGCTGCAATAAACATGGGAATACAGGCATTTCTTCAAAATCTCAATTTCAGTTCCTTTGGATGAATACCCAGAAGTGGGATTGCTGAATCATATGGTAGTTTTATTTTTAATTTTTTGAGGAACTTCCAGACTGTTTTCTATATCAATTTATATTCCCACCACCTGTGTTACCAGGGTTCCTTTTTTTCCATATGGCCATTACTTATTATTTTTTAAAAGTAATAGCCATTCTAACTGTTTGAGGTGATATCTCATTTTGGTTTTGATTTGCATTTCCCTGATGATTAGTGATGTTGAGCTCCCTTTCATATACCTATTGGCCTTTTGTATATCATCAGTATTACCTAAGAAGATTACAATAGTTGTAAATAAGCTCTTTTAAGACAGTAGCAGGACAATACTCTCAGTCTAGTTCTGTAGGGAACATCATCTTTATTCTTCTTTATAAAAAACAACCCATAGATACCATCTTGGATTGTGGTTCACCAAACTGAGTTTCCTATTGAGAGTCCTAATGCTATAGCTCTTGAATGAGGATGGGTCTCTTTAAGGCCATAGAGCACAGGGAATGGTTGAGGTCCTTAGGTTTCCTCTGGGTACCAGGAAAGCTAATTTTTATAGGGGGTACTCTTTGGTCGGCTAAGACCCTCCTAGCATCAATTTATTGCTAGGCTTCTTTTCTGCTACATGTAGAATTGTCAGATAAAATAAAGAACACCCATTTAAATTTGAGTTTCAGATAAATAACTATTTTTTTAGCATAAGTATGCCCCAGATAGTGCATATTAATACTAAAAATTATTTTATTATTTACCTGAAGTTCAAATTCAGCTAGGGATCCTGTAGGTTTCTTATTTTTATTTTTTTTCTAAATTGGGCAATCCTACCTATATGCTGTATACGAACATTTTGAGTTAGATGTTAGGCAGCTTTTATCCTAAACTAGAATGGTAGTATTTATGAATGAAGTAGAGAGACCTACTGCTGAAATAAGTGGAAAGGCTATATTATAGCATTAACATGGCTTCATTTGTTGAAATACTATAAATATAATTGTTACAGTTAATACTAATAAATAAAATTAGACAGTGGTGACACAAATAGGAGAATGTCTTTTTATTGCTGTTATCCCAAGAATGTAAATGAATTTGAATCTAAATAGTTCTTCCAACTAAATACAGCATATTAAAGAGTGTATGAGAATATAAGTGTACCCTATTTGAGAAAGTCTGAAGTTAGAAAGGGTTGAATAATGATTTTTCATATTTCTGAATATTCCCTACCTTATTTGTGCATTTAAAATGTTATGTACAAACATTTTATTTACATATATTTAATATAGCAGTTCCTGATCACACCAAAACATATTGAATTCTCCCTTCTGTAAACTTTTAAAGCACTTACTTTGGTATTCATTCACTCATTCATTCATTCAACATGGCTAAGCATCTTCTATGTTGAAGAATTGTTCTTGGTACTGGGGCTATAAAAATAAATAAAGCAGAATCAATGCCCATGTGAAACTCACAGTATAGCTCTGGAAAGAGAGAGGTAATATTGACATTATAATGCAATGACAAGTGTTATATAACAATGGAATGAATTGCTTCTTGATTCACAAAAGTAGCTTCATGAAGGCTTCACTAGATAGGTGATACTGAAATTGGTTTTTCAAGGAAGAGTAAAAGTTTGTTGGACAAAAAGTTAAGACCATTAGAGATGTAGGGTGGGGAGAAAGAGAGAGATAGAGAGGGAGAGAATGAATGAATTGAACATCCACCTCCAACAACCCAGCCTATGAAAGAATCTGACATAACTTGTTAATTGTAAGAAGATGGTAGGGGGAGAGAGTATTCTGGAAACAGAGTAGTATGTGTGAAGTTGGCAATTAAGTCTGAAGACAGGCAAGATGAACTGATAAAGAGCAGATCATATTAGGTTATGAATTTTGATCTTATCATCTAGTCAACAGGGAATTATCCAATGTTTTAAGTCAATAAAACCTAGCTGGTTGTCTCTGGAATACATCTGGAATGTAGAAGGATAGGTGGCCAGCTGTTGCAGTAGTTTACGGGTGATGACATGATGACGTAGGAATAGAGTAGGAGCTGAGAAATCTTGAGTGGGAAACATTACTAAAAATTATTAGGATTTGAACAATTTTTCTGGATTTTTTAAAATTTTATTTATTTATTCTTGGTGTAGGGGCAGGAAGGTTTGAGGATAAAAAACACGAATAAGTCCTGTGTGAGTGTATTTGTATGTTATTTCCCCAGGCTGTAAGGTCATTAGAGGCAGGGACACTCTCCTAACACTTCTGTTTAAATAATGCTTAATAAATTCTCATTACATTGAAACAAGAAACACAAGATGCGCAAGATGGGCCATATTGGTATACCTGTAGCTTTAATTATTTTGAAAAATCTAGTGGGTATTATAGGAATATCCTAGGTTACATAGTGGAAAATTCATTCTTCACTCAGTTCCATTCAATAAAATAATCCAGGTATCTGATAACATAATAATCTCATTAAAATTAATCTTTGCATTGACTGTCTTCTGCCTTATAATTGTTACCATTTACTTTAAAATGTAATTGTGATAAGCCTTTTAAATTTTTGATGTATTAATAAAATTGTTCTTCCCGTTTTACCGTTAAAGACTTCTGCTAGGGAAGTCTGAGAAAGACCAAATTGTGGACTTTGAATTCATGGCTGTAGTTTTATAGCTCATGCTTAAATCATAAATCCTGAGACAAAGAAGCAACAAGCAGTGATGCTACTAGAAGGGCTTTCATATCTATATTACTTTATATAAAAAACAATTAATATACTTATTTAAATATACTTATACTTTATTTTTCTGTGTAATTTCTTTTTTTGTTGGTTTGTTTTTACTTAGAGGACATCTAATATTATTTAATTGCAAGTTTATTTTTACATGGGTACATTAAGGTAAGCATACTAGTTGATGAGGTCTTGTGTGAGGTCCTCAAACAACTAGACTCTAAGGCAGCAATGCTTAACCTTGAACAGGTAAAGAACTGCACAGCCACAGAGCAAGGAGAGATGCGACCTTGTAACATCTCATTTGTTAATGACTTCGGCAAGATACTGTGTCACCATGACTCAGCACCACTCACACGTTGATTCTGCAGCGTAGAGAACATACAGAAGAGCAAAAGCTTGTCTGTGAGATCCAGATTAGTTTGAGACACAGCATCTGCATTCTCAACAGTGTATCTTTCATTTTCCTGTATCTTTGATTGCAGTGGGGGAAAGCAGAATGGATCTCGGCAATTTATTTTCTCACTTTTACTAAGGAGAAGGGGAGAAGAAAAATGCATGCTGTTCTACTTTTTTCTGTGCTGCAGTGGACATGTTCGTTATTACCAGGAGCCTTTCAGTGAAGGACAGTGACAGAAGAACACCAAAGTGTCTCGAGACTCCATGTAGATGAAAAGCCACTTTCTAATGATACCAGCACTCCAGTGTTAGGCTGTGTGACCTGGGCACAGACAGAACAGTTAGACCAGTGATCACATGGTTTACATTACAAAAACACATGTGATTAATTTTGTAAAGAGGAAACAGATGAGTTATACTAGTTTGGTGATTGAGAACTCACAATATATTCTTGGTAAAAAATCTCTGGAACAAATCTTATAAAACAGCATAATGACTATTGGCACACATATGGCTGAATTCTCTTAAAGAAAATAATCCTCCTCATTGTCGCTTACTCATAATTATTTAAGTACAGAGGATCCAATTATACTTTAGCTTTTTGTATTATTGAGTTTAGAGATGACAGAGGTTAAGTCACTTCTTACATAGTTCTCTTGGTGAGGCAAAAGTCCTGAAAGGTGGCATTTATGGGCCTTTAATATGAACATTAAAAAGGTTAATTGCATTTTCTTTACAAGTGGAGAAATAATGACTAATTTAGAGTAATTATGAAATGAAGTCATTGTATTTATTATCAGGATTGGTAAATCTTTTAAACAATTATTAATTGTAATGCATGTATTTTATATCTGAAGTAGAAAACATGATGTTTTGCTGGAACTGTGAAATAAGCTCAATATGTTAGTTTGCCAGGACTTCTGAGGCTTTGAATGTAGAGGAAAAGAAGTTTTGATGGAAGGAAAAAGACTTCTGAATCTCTCCTATCACAGTTAAGAAGCAAGAAGTAAAAATAATCCTGATGTTTATCACCTCATTTGTATATGGTAAATTTTTTAAATGTATTTTGTTTTTTTAAAATTTTGAAAGCAATTTGTGAGATGATTTTTTTTTATTTTTGGCTAAAGAGGAAGCAAACTCAGAGTTGAGAAGGTAGTGAAGAAATGACATGTTAAAACACCTACCAAGTGTTAGACACTGTGTTAGAAGCTTAACAAGTATTTTCTCATTTAATTCTCAAAATCAATTTCATTCTTTTGGGTATATAAATTAAGAGTAGTCTAGATTATATTGTGGTATCAAACAGACCCCAAATATAAATGGCTTAATAATCTAAAGGGTTTATTTATGACTTTTGAGACTAGGTCCTAAAAGACAGTGGTTTCCTCCTTGTTATTAACTCTCAGATCACTTGCTCTAAGGAAAGCCAGTTGCCATAATGTGAGGTCACTAAGGCAGCTCTATAGGAACTCCCATATGGACAGAAGGTGAGGCTTCCTCCTAATACCCAGAACCAATTGGTCATCCATGAGAGTGAGTCATTGTGAAAATGGATGTGTCAGCCCATTAGCTTTCAGATGACTGAGCCCAGACTAATCCTGACAGCAACCCCATGAGAGACCCTGAGCTAGAACCACTCAGCTGAGATGCTCCCAGATAATTCTTGACCCACAGAAACTATGTGAGATGATAAAGTTTGATGTTCCTCAAAAAATTAAAAAAATAGATCTACCTTTTGACCCAGAATGGCACTTCTGGGTATTTATCCAAAGAAAACCAAAACAAGAATTTGTAAAGATCTATGCATTTCTGTGTTCATGGCAGCACTATGTATGATAGCCAAAATATGTAAGGAACTTAAATGCCCATCAACAGATGATTGATAAAGAAATTATGGTTCATTTTTAGAATGGAATATTACTCAGCCATTAAAAAAATGAAATCTTACCATTTGCAAAGACATGGATGGAGAGGTTATTATGCTGAGTGAAATGAGTCAGACAGAGAAAGATAAATACCATATGATTTCACTTATATACAGAATCTAAGAGAAAAAGAACAAACTAATTGAAAACAGATTCACAAATATAGAGGACAATCTGGTGATGGCCAGAGGGGAGAGTGTAGGGAACTGGGAGAAAGGAGTGAAATGTTAAAGAAGTACAAATTAGTAGTTGATAGATGGTCATGGGGATGGGGAGCATGACATAGGGAATGAAGTCAGCAATAATGTAGTGACCGTGTAGAGTCAGAGGGAAGATAATCAGGTGGATCATTTCATAAACTATATAAATGTCTAACCAATGTACTGTATATTTGAAACAGATTTAGTTATGCCCTGGATGCCATGCCTCAACATTTTTATACGATTATATATTATATATTGTTGATACTTTGATTATTAATCAAGAAACATGTTATACTTCCAAATACAATGATTTTCAGAAATATATAGCCCCAAATACCAGTATGACATATGAACTGTAAACTGGTGTCCCAGTATTTTCCATGGTACCAGGGGAGGAAGGTTGGATATGAATCAGCTTTTACCAAGCTAGTGTGTGAGCTCCTGTAAAAGGCAACTGGATACTATTCTATTCTGTTCATTTTTCTTAATGTTGCTGTTTCGAACTGTTCTGTTGGATGAGAGATTTTTTTTTTTAACAAGAGCCTTTTCATTGGCTGTTCATTTCCACACTCCTCCCATTAGCAGATACTCTGTTTATACTCTAGATATTCTATCTTGGTTTATTTTGTGTCAGTGGGCAAGTGCTGGGAGAGAGAACATCATTTAGTTCAGATAATACATTATTGTTGCAAACATGGTTATTTCATAGAAACATAGCCAAGTCCAGAGAGATAAATGAATATATATTAAATTAATATATAAAATATTTTTATATGTACAAACATATAGATATTACATACATGTATGTTTACTTATTCATATATAATTGCACATATATAACAGTAGTGAAATAGATTTTGAGGTTCAAACATGAGGACCTGACCAAGGTACATGAGTCAATGAGAGATGCATTCAAGAAAATCTATTTTTGGAGCCAAATGAAAACAGAGACTCAAAGATAACTCCAAGGTTTCTAATTAAAAGACATACTTTAACCTGTACAGGAATGTGCAATTACAAAATTTTGATGTACATAAAAATTTTTATTGATAGAATCCATAGAGGTAGTTATAGCAGAAATTATTATCACTGTTTTGTAAATTAGAAAACATCAGCTCAAAGAATTTTAATTGACTTACTTAAGTCTTACAGTTAGTAAAGGAAAAAACTGAAATTTGAATCTGGGTGTTCTGTCTTTAGATATGCTTAGGGATCTTACCGTTACCAGAGATTTTTTTCTTACCTGGAGTCCATGGATGGCCCTCTGGGATCCATGAAGTGCTAAAATGTCGCACATACTTGAGTATATGTGTGAATTTCCCTGGTCGAAGGAACCAGACTTTGAGAATCTCAAAGGGGTCCTGACTCAACAGAATGTAAGAACTTTGTTTCTCCTTGGTTATGTCTGGCCTCTGTGACCGAAAGGATGATGAAGTAAGAGGGATAGCCCTACTTAATAATTAGATCCTAGAAAAATGCATTTTAGAATGGTGGCACCTACTGGTGTGAGTAATCCTGAGTTCAGAACAAAGAGAAAAGAGCAAGAGTGTTGGAATCCAGTGACTTTTTAAAGGAAAACTTTTACTTGGGCCTGGGCTAGCTCTGGATTCCAGTTAGGAAAAGAGATCAGACTTAAGAGCTTACGCCACATAGTTTTTGTGCCTAAACAAAGGATTTTCAGCTCACCCACATGCATGGATTTTCTTGTCTCTCCTGGCAATTTTCCCATAGATACTCTACTGCGTGCTGATGATCAACTGCAGATGGATCGAATGGGGAAGTTTGGGTAGACTGTGGTTTCTGATCACTGTCAGTGTGGTGCTGTGCGTGCTTCCAGTGAGGTGTGAGTGCCTTTTGTTAACAAGTTTAGGTTTGGTATTAAGGGCCTGTTTCTGCTATTTTATAGCCTAAAGTCCAACAGATCCATTTATACTCCATAAGTAAAATATTAGGTTAAATTGGCAGTATATAGAAATGTCTATTGAGAAGTCCATCAATTGCCACAATTCCTTTTTTCTTAATAGTAGTAAATAGGAAATAGTCTTAAATGTTAAACAATGAAGAACTAACGTGATGGGGCTGGAATCTGAAACTGCATGAACAAATTTAGTCAACAGAAGACTGCTTTGATTGGAGTTACTGTGAGTTTGCTAGCAACTTTCTAATGTTGAATGAGTCCACTATGAAGTTTTGACTTGCTATAAAAAATTCAAAATTATAAGAACAAATGGGCATGAAAATGGTATCAGAGTAAAGCATCCTTGGTTGCTCTTAATGTCAAGCATGGCTCCCTAAAACATGGTTTAAACACAACTGTTGTTGATCATTTGAGTGTTTATTAAGGAAATCAGACTATCACATCAATACAAATGTGCACATTTGTGCTGCTGGCAGCTAATTTAAAAAGCTTAGAGTAAAATCCAGTGGCACTTACAACATTTTCCCTGTGATAAAAAAAATAACAATGTAATTTCCTTCAGGTCCAGGGTGTCCATATGATCTAAAATTGTAAAGATGAGATCTGGTGCAGACAAGAAAGTTGAAAGTGTGTTTGGGACTCAGGTATTCATATATAGCTAACCCACAGTCAAGACCTTTCTTTAGGAAAAGATCCACCCGGTCTCTGGTCAGAATACTGCAGGGCACTGAGTCCTATTCCCCTGAAAAGCTGAAATTTCTTCTTGCTTAATGTTAAATATGAGGGTAGAATCTTTACTATGAATTTGTGGGGGTGGATAAAGAGGAAATAAAACTATTGAAAATGGCAGCAAAACAAATAAAGAGCTCCCAACAGCTTTTACAAGTAGATGAGAGAGACATCACTTTAAAAAAAGAAAATGTATTTTCTTCAGTTCAAGGAAATGCTTTTTGTTTTTCCTTTTGGAATAACAATAAACATCTAAATGACAGTATCATGCTCTGGGAAAAGGAGTCTTTTGTAACAATTTAGTTGAGGTGTTTTTTGAACACGTAGTGTTCTAATTTGAGCATGTATAGAACCTACATTTTTATAGCGCTTTACAGTTTTTGAAGCTCTTTGAACATTTATTGTCTCATGGAATAGGCTAGAGTCCTATTTCTGATTTCCCAGTTGACCTACCATGTGAAATGCAGAAAATTGCTAACCCTCTCCCAGAATCACTTTCTTTTTCTTACACGGTGAAGAAATTAATGTCATCCTCAGTGAGTGGGGTTTTAAATTAATAAGACTATGTTTTTTCTATAAATAGATTAGCAACCACAATAACTGAAGTTCACAATTAACTGATCTAAATGTTGTCAGCTAACTATTCACTTTGATTTTTGGAGTGTGTTAATTTTACATTTGATTAGGAAAGTTTAGTGTGGAATTACATTTCAACATTTCTTATATTTAAATGTTTTTCTTTCACATGTATGTATCTCTTAAAATAACTGATCTTTATTGTATTTTGTGTGATAATAATAAAGTATTATTAAAATTAAATCAACATATAGTAGATTAAAAAGCATTATGACTTAATGGCTTAACTTTCTTAACATACCTATTATTTTTAATTTTTTTCCTATGGAAGGTAAATCATTTTGTTTTTCAACATCAAAAATTAATGTTTTTTGCTTCAATTTAGTTATGGAAGTTTTATTTTTCTTCAGAATATTGCTAAAGATAACTCTGTATTATTTTAATTTAGTTTTAAAAATTTTACATTGTGATATAGTTATTTAAAGTTTGACTTTTCCCCTATACTTGTATAAATGGATGTCAGTATAAAATCATATTTATTTCTTTTGGTGATGAATAAAATAGTGGTATGGACAGCATAGTTTCTGTTCTCAGTAAACTCATAATTTGATGAGGAAGAGAGAATAAACGTACTTATTGAACATGTGAATATTGTGTTAACACAATACTATGGCATATAGGCAGATTTTGTTGATTTTGCCTGGAGGCAAGATTAAGTGACCCCATGTCATTCTGTTTCTATTTCAGTTATCTTGTTGATATTGTTTTATTATAATGAGTAAAGTTTCCATCTCCTCTGCTAAATATCTTAGGGCAGAAACACTCTTATTTATTTCAGTATTTCTAGTTCTTACTTTGCTTTCTGTTCATTAAATATTTATTGAATTTAGATTGCTACAAAGAAGTTGGGATAGCTTATAGAGGAGATAACATTTATCAAATGAAATAATATTCAAAGCAATCTTTGAAGAATGAGGAGGCAGAAAATGGCAGAATAAAGGTGAGGAGGGAAGTTCAATTCTAGTAAAATCAGGAAGGAATGAGAGTTTGTGAAATGTTTGAAATGGTGATTTAGTGTGAGGGAGAGGCTGGAAATGCTGGTGAAATAGTTAAACTCAAGCCTTGGCAATCATGGTAATTAATTTAGATTCTTCTAGAAACTGATCAGTTTAGATTAGTTTTTAGAAATAGTGAGGAAGCTGCTAGAAGCAATAACACCAGAAAGCAGACCATAGCAATAGTCCAAATAAGAGAAGTCCTGAACTAAGGCTGTGGCTGTGGGAATGGAGAAGAGGACCCGATTTCAGGAGACAAAGAAGCCTGAAGGAGACTGAGCTGCTGACACCGTTAAACTACGCTGGACTACTTACACTCGGACTCTTATTTGAGAGATATTTGCTTTAGTCATCCAGAGTTCAAAATTGTAATCAAAGCTAAAGATAAAAGTTTGGAAATAAGTTATACTTGAATTCGTAGTTAAAACCATGAGAATAAGATTGCACTGAAAGAAAGTGTAGCTCTAGTAGAGAAGAGAACCAAATGCTGGGGTACATCAGCATGTAGAGGGAAGGCAAATCAAGAGTGGGCAGCAACATGTACAGAGAAAGCATAGTTAGGGACTTGGAGGCAAAGAGTAGCATTTCTAGGAATATATGGCTTCAGGTGTCATATGCTGCAGAATTTTTGAGAAGAATGAGGATTGAAAAGAGGTCACTGGATTTGGGAACTAGAAAACATGATTGATCTTGGAGGCAGAAGTTTCAGTTGAATGTGGTGGGTAGAAGATGGATCGTAGTAAGTCTCTGCAGAATAAACATGAAATAAGAGGTTTGACTGTAAGAGAGTGTAACATCATAGTTTGTAGACTAAAGGAAAATTCAGGGACATAGTAACCAGATGCAATGTGAGGTTCTGGATTGGATCCTGATTTGAAGAAGCCAGCTATAAAAACATTTTAGGGACTTTTGAAGAAAATTAGAATATGGAATAGGTATTAGATAACACTAAGAAAATTATCTATCTATTTATTTATTTTTTTAATGTCTGCAGCATCTGGTATTCCTAAGTGGTCTCGCATCCAAGTACTAACCAGGCCTGATCCTGCTTAGCTTCCAAGATCAGAAGAAATTGGGCATGTTCAAGGTGGCATGGTCATAGACAAAAATTATTTATTTTTAAGTGTGATAATATTAATTTGAATATGTAGAATATGTTATTAAAATTTTATACCAAAGAATTTATGAGTAGAATGTCCTAATGTCTATAATTTCCTTTAAAATACTTCAATATGGAAAGAAAGGGATTAAAAAATATGGTAACATGCCAAGATTCCCACTCAGAGCTCTAAGTAAGCAGTGGAAACCTTCTGGGTTAGCTGGTTAATGTTTAAAAGCATTCTAGTGACCCAAAGTCCGTTGTTCTTTCATTGCTTCAAGTTGCTTCCTGCTAGTAAGGCACATAGTAAAAGAAGTCAGGTCATGTTAGAGAGTTATCTTATAGTTTCTTATAATTTTGCTATGCATCTAACTTTTTGGAGACTTTTCTAAAGGGCTTATAATAACATACAAAATATCATAACCATAATTAATTAATTTTCCCCTTTCATTTTCCTCCCTATATTATTTTTATTTCCATCATCCCTGGATTGAGGGTGGGAAGCTCAAACAAATGATGTTACCAGAAGTCTGAGAGTAGAGTTGAGGGCTCTTTTTCTCTATCTATAGTGTAGCCTTTGTATTTACTTGAGGATATGGCTTGAAATAAAACCTTAGGGTGTAAACAAACCTTGAAGGTCCTCCATTTCTCATCCGACTTTGCCTCCTTTTCCTAACCCTTGTCCTAGGCAGTTGCCTGAACCCGGATCTGCTGATGGATCTAATGGTTGAGCCCACACACTTCAGACTTTCCATCTAGTTGTGCTACCGTTGAGACCTAGAATCTTGTGTGTTACAAAGGACCATGTAGTCTTGAATCCCAGCCCTCTCTGCTGTCCCTTCTCACCTCCACTCTCCCCTTGCCCACTGGCCCTTAGAATAGAGTATTTATTTTCATCTCAATTCTGTAGTCTGTCTCAAACTCTCCCGCCTTAAGATGGATGCCTTGTTCTGAACCTCACTTATTTTGCTCATATTCACTATTCTTTTGTCTTGCTAATTTCCTCCTTTTTGGAAGCACATTCTGTCACACCTTCCTATAGTGCTTGTCTGTGAGTGTGCCATAAAAGAAAATCCACAGTCCACACCAACTCTGCTTGAGTATGAGGGCTGCAATTTCTGATGCTAGTTTGTATCTTCTGGCACCATTTCCTAAATCATTTTGAAGCCTGCATGCTTTGGACATTTTGGGTGACAGCCTTTGGAGTCAGGTTAATTTCCTGCCTTCTCCATGCTGTCTTCCTCAAATCTGTGTCACCTAAGTAAACAGTGTTCTACCTGTTCTCGACTCACCTCCTCTCCTGGGCCACAGATAACTGCAGATGAAAGTGCTGAGCATTTGGCATGCTGTTGAGGATGACATTTGTTTTACTTTGGGACTTCTCTGATTTGACCATCTACCTTGAAATAGGATGCCCTCAAAAGAGCATATTAATTAATATGGCAGTGTTTTATAATTTATTCTTTATTTTATAATTAAGACACTAAAATATTTTTCAATACATTTGATGTGGAGGTCTTACACCACCATCCTTTTTTTTTTTTTCCATTATAAGTCCTCTAAATCAGACAATGATGTAATTTGACTGAGATGTTTTAGAGTCACTTTCCAATGTAGCAGCAATCTAATATCCTCTTTGCTTTGTAGATGCAACCAGTGTACATTTTGGAGGAAATAGTTTAATTATTTTCCAGGTTAGTTTTGGAATCTGTAGAATGTTCCTAACAAGATCTTACAATTGTATCCACATGTGGTCTGTAAATATGATATAAAGAACATGCTATGTCATGTTCTTTAAGATGCTTTTAAAGTCACCATAAAATGACAAGAGGCCAGAGGCCTCATCTTGATCCCCTTCAAACCAAGTTTTTATACACAGTTCATCTCTTTTTTTTTTTTTGTGCATGCTAAGATACTGCTTTAAGAAATATTATTTATTGGTGATTAAAAGTGAAGTTAGGATGGCAGGAGAAGCACAAATGGATAATCAATCCATTTTTTAATGTTTTATAACTGTTTCTGATATTTGTAGCTCTTCAGCTTTTTTTTAAAGACATCACTGTATTTTGGATTAAAATGACATTTTAATTTAAAATTCAGTCTACTCACTCTCTATGTATTCTGTATACTATAAAATTTTATTTCATTGTATTTAGGGGACCAGAAAAATTATAAATTGGAAAAGTAAATTATTCACCCTGAGGACTATTTATTTTTTAATGTAAAGTTGATTTGGGTTTATTTCTTTTCTAAACCACTATAACAGTTCTCCAATAGAATTACGTTTAGATTTTTAGAAAGTTAACACATAAGGGATGTGAATTTTATTTTTCTACACTGATTTAATGAGCTTTAGTGAAAGTCAAAGAGTCATGATGGAGGAAGTTTTTTATGTAATCAATATGTACCTGAAAATATATTGATGTAAAAGATTTCTGTTAAAGATTCATATTTCAGCTGTTTTATGGAAAATCACTATTTAGAGGAAACCAAAGTTTTTTAAAATTAGGGTAAATGGCAATTTTCAAAGGTAAATAACTGATTTTTTTCTGTAGTTTTAAGTTTTGCACATTTGAAATAAGAGTTTCCTGATATGAGATATTACTATTAAAATGGAAACAATTGAATTGCTGTTGGTGAAAAAACTTTTATTTTGATATTTCTGCTCATAGGATTCTTTGGCATGTAATTGGTGATAAATAGATATACATCTATAGAGATGTACATCTTGCTGTAGAGAATGATATACCAGACCTTGAGGGCTGTGTGTATGTTTCTCTCTGAGGTTGGCTAGTCTGAGACACTTATAAAATGGGTACAATATTTAAACTAATAATAAAATAAAAAAAAATAGTCATGTGGATGTTAAGTGTAGCTAGGGAATATAGTCAGTAATATTATAATAACTACATATAGTGCCAGGTGGGTACTAGACTAATTGTGGGGATCACTTCGTAAATTATATAAATGTGTAACCATTATGCTATATGCCGAAAATTAATATAAAATAACATTGAGTGTCAACTGTAATTGAAAAATAAAAAACATTAAATAAAATGGGTACAATCACTGAGCCCCCTCTTCAAAAATACTTCATTCTTTGCTCTTATGCCTATTGGTATAAAGACAATAACACTAGCAAAAAGTGATGTTTATCGAACACTTATGTTTCAGGAATTGTTCTAACTATGTTTTTACACTGACTCATTTAAACCCCACAATGTCCCTAGTGTTGTCCTCAGTTTACAGGCTCTGAAGGCAGAGAGAAGCAATTTGCTCTAAGTCCCCTAGCTAATAATGGGTGAGTTCAGGATTCAAATTTAGGCAGTCTGACTGCAGAACAGTCAGTTTTAATTGCTACCTTGAGTTGCTATCGTGGCAGGGCAAATGAGAATTCCAGAATGAAACAGTATATTCTTTTATTTCTGGACTTGGGTTATGCTATTGTTGGGCCTTCTCTGTATCATGTTATCAGTGCACACACACAGAGTAGTGGCCTCTCAGTAATGTTCATCAATTTATCTTTCTCCAGTTTTCTATTTAAAATAAGTTATGACATCACTTCAGGTAGTAAAACTGTTTTGCGAAAAGTTCTATAAATAATAATCCTGAGCAAGTGACTTCTAAGTGGCAATAAGATTGATGTCTAGGAGGGATGAGGCCATTGTGCTAACTCAACGGTTATCTGTTCTCTCTGAAAAGTGGCATTAAATGGAACAAAAATCTTAGGACTAAATTAGTCTGAAGATAGTTCATTATTGCATTTTGTTGAATTGGTACAAGAATTTTCTGTAATATTTATAAAAAATAATTTTAAGGAAAAATTATATATTCATCTATATTATTGTATTTAAAGTATACTATGCAAGATTTTCAGATTGTAAAGATGTAAATTACAATGGAGAATATACTCTCAATAAATAATATATTTTTTTAACATTAGAGAGTAGAGCTATTTAAAATTCTGTTCTTTCTATAGAAAAATCATGTTTGTCTAATTTCTAGAGGAAGTGCAGATTGTGTTAATTCAGGTAGTGATTTCACACATCTTGTCTCAGATAAGAGGGGGCTTTTAAATTGGCCTTAAGCAAGCATTCTCACTGTATCTAACCTCTCAACTTCCAGCTAATGGTGTATATACTTCACTTTCCAGGAATCACCATCTGGAGAAGGCCTCAGGTACATAGCAATACCTTGTTAAATTTGGACTTATTCCACTGACCCTTTCTTTGGAATATGTTATCAGAAACCAAGCAACCTTAGACAGGTCACTTTGGTATTTTTATACCTATGAAATATAAAGATTGTGCAAATTTCATTGAAAATTTGTGCTAATGAGACCTACAGAGCCAAGTACATTTATCCTTTCCCACAATCTATGTGAGTTCATACCATACTTTATTAGAATCCATGTTAGAAAAAAAGTGAGTCCCTTGCTCCTTCCTTACTGGTTTTGCTACTTCCATCATTTGTCACTCATTGAAGAAACATTTATTGGGCATCTTCTAAGTAATAGGTCTTAGACAGCATGATTATAAAAGTGAAAAGACATGCTCCTTGTCCTCAAGGCAATGAAAAAGGCAAAGAGTTACATTACAATGAGAAAAAGGCAAAAATATATGAGTACAGGTCAGTGATGACCCATAGAAGGGTGTGGTCAATTGTGACTGCGTTGTGAAGAGGGATCAAGGAAGTTAAGTCTTGAAAGATGAGCAGATTTTACTAACTGAATGAAAAAGAAAAGGCTTCATCTCCAAAGAGGTGTGTATTTACATGTTATGTAAAGGAAACAGCAAATTGATTTTTAAGACAATACACTAGACATGACTGGGATGTAAAGCTAAAGGTAGGGAGCCACTCACTGGAAAGGCACCTAGAAAAGGAATTAGAATGAGACCAAACTAGTCCTTGTGTAAGTATAAAATTGAATTTAGACTCAATGGTAAGTGAATTGTCTTAGTTGGCTTGGGCTGCTATGACAAAATACCATAGATTGGGTAGCTTAACCAACAAACATTTATTTCCCACAGTTCTGGAGGCTGAGAAGTTCAAAATCAAGGTGTGGGCAAGTCTGATGTCAGGTGAGGACCCACTTTCAGACTTGTAGGCAGCCACCTTTTTGATAGCCCAAGTGCAATTTCACATGGCTGAGAGAGAGATCATCTCTTTCGTGTCTCTTCTTATAAGGGCATTAATCCCATTCATGAGGGCTCATCATCATTACCCAAATTACCTCCCAAAGGTTCCACCTTCAAATATTATTGCACTGGTAATTAGGGCTTTAACATATGAATTCTGGAGGAACACAAAAATTTAGTCTATATCAATGTGGAAGCCACAAAGAATTTTAAGTAGGTGACATAAATTTAGGTAACTCTCTCTAGGTGTAATGTCAAGAATGGATTTGAGGTGTCAAGAGTGAAAGAAAGGACCAGTTAATTAAGAGACTATTGCAATCAATATTCCAATTGGGAGATGATGGATTCCTAGATTTGAGGATGGATTGAAGAGATCTATACACTTTGCAAGAAAGTAGAGTAAGGGATTATTGGTGATTGCCAATCACCAATGTGAAAGGGAAGCTTGAATGCAGGGTGTTTGTACTAAGAGGCACCTGAGGAAGAGTTTTGTGTAAAAGGTTAGGACATTTGAGTCTGAAGCACCTCTTGGACTTTTAGGTGAAGGTTTTCATAGGCAGTTGGATATCTGTGTCAGAAACTCAGGAATGGCAGTAGGCTGGGGGTTCAGCTTTGGGAATGATTGCACTGAACTGGTATTGAAGAGAATTGACAAGACTACTGGGGAAAGCACTTTAAATGAGAAGAGAAGGAACCATACATAGAACCCTGAATAGCACCAATAGTGATGATCTGGATGGTAAAGAAGAGCTAGCAGAGATTGAGAAAAAATACATAGAGGGACAGAAAAAGAAGCAGTTTAATAGCAACTGGAATCTATTATTATTCATGCTTTCATTATCTGTGTCTGATATTTTTCATGAGTCATATACTTTCTTACCAGGTATATTGCTTTTATTTTTAAATATATTGATTTTTGATTCCTTGTGAACTAGATAGTGGACTCCAATTATTTTAGAGAAGGCACTTTAGAATTTGGATCATACTTTCATGTATTTCTAGAGGAGGACAAAAAATATAAACTCTTCTGGTTCAATATACCTTCCTTTTCTCCAGGATAGGAAATACAGAAAAAGGGAGTGGGAAGGAGGTGGGAATTAGAGCAATCTATTATAAGGAAGACATTTTAAGAGAAAAACTTTTATTTCCTAATGACACATTGTTCTTTTACCAGCTATATTTTAAAAGAATACCTAGATTGTGATCACTGATGGTTAACCATGCACTTGTAGTAGTGTATGAGTTAATGTAGATAAGGTTTATGAGCTATTAAAAAAATTTGTCCCCTTAATAGTTAAAATTTCTTCCAAAATTTCCATTGGTTAGTCATCAAATCTTGTTATTTTCTATAGAAGTCTATTGGTATTCTTTAGTTATTTTAATTTTTAAATTAAATTGTTGGCTTAAAATTTTAGAAATGTGTGTATATATATATAGATATTCTGATTGGCTATTTCATAATGGCAAAAACTATAACTGTTTAACTTTTAATAAGTTTAGAAGATTCAATATCACATTATAATATTTGGCAAAAAGCTGTGCTTTAAATATATGCTTGCAGGTAGATTACAGCACGTGTTTTCTCCAGTGGAAATAGTGTCATAAGTGGGACTTAGAGTCAAGCCTTGCCGACTGTGGTGTTCTGAAATATGTCCAGAAATTCTTTGACACTTCCAGCGGTGGAGCCTAATTCCTCTCCCTTCCGTGTGGGCTGGATTTAGTGTCTTCTAAGGAATGAGAAAAAGAGCAAAAGTGACTAAGTGTAACTTCAGAGACTAGATTTTAAAAGGCACCTCAGCTCCTTTTTTCCCCTTTTTTCCTGCATTACTCTCATTGAAAGAAGCCAGCTGCCTCTGGACACCCAAATGGCCTATAAAAAGGCCTCTGTAGTGAGAGATGGGGGCTTCCTGTTGAAAGCCCGTGAGTATGCCACCTTGGCATGGACCTTCCAGTTCCTGTCAGGCCTTAAGAAGACCATAGTCCTGGTTGATAGTCCAAGTGCAACTTCATGAGAGACCCTGAGCCACCGAGCTAAGCTACTCCTGGACTCCCGACCCATAGAGATGGTCAGATAATAAATTCTTGTTGCGTTAAGCCACTAAATTTTGTAGTAATTTGTTACCCATAATTAATACACCCACCAAAAAACCTGTTGAGCCAGTTGAAACACTTTCTGAAGACTTTCAGTGAAGCACTGATTAAAAATATGATTTTAAGCAAAGTAGACCTCATAGAATTTTTTAAAGAATATGATTTAAATACATTTTTTTTGTGGGGAGAGAAACTACATTTAATGAGAGAAAGAGAAAAAAGGAGATGGGCCTTTTAGTTTTGTTTTAAGAGTCTAAGTGGGAATTTTGGTGACTTTTCAGAGTTTTAAATTGGGTATAATTTTATTATATTTGAGACTACTTTTACAAAATTTTACAAAAATCATTTTTTTTCACATATTGAAGTGTTATAACGAGAAATTAAGAAGTGAGAGAGGAAGAATGATGATCCTGAGGTAAGAGTTGAAGAGTTATGTGAGAGAAAGAAAGAAGTTGAAGAAAGTATGAGAAAGAAGTAGAAGCCATTTGGCAGTCAGTAATGAAAAGCAGAAGAGTGGAGAACACAATGTGTGCAAATCCATTTGAAAAAGAACAAATGTGATTTTAATACAAATACTTCCACCCTAGTAAGAGGAGAATCCATTGTTCTCTGTGGCAAATTCATTTGGAAAAACATTGAGTTTACTGTGGTGAGAGTATGGTCACTGACCATTCATATGTAGAAACCTTGCTTACGAAATATGGCTGGATCTTATACCACGTCTTACTTCCTTGTAAGCTGTGTTATGTCATTTAGCTTCATTCAAATTTCCATATCGTTTTATAACTGATTGTTGTCAGCAAATATTTGTCAGCTGACTGATTGTCCCTTTCGTGTGTTCTGTATAAAGGCCCGCTTGATTTTTGCTAAGTACAAAGAGGACTTTCTTGTCCTAATAAGTTCTGCAATTTGTGTAAGTTAACTGTATGATATAGGAAAATAAAGTTGGTTAAAAATGAGAGACATTAGAATTACTTCCTGGGCTGGAAATGTAGAGAGGTGAAACTGCCTTGCTGCAAACAAGCTCAAAGGATAATTTCTATAGTGCTCATAAATGCTTTCTTCAAGCCCTTTGGAGAGGTGAATTTTTATGAAGGGTTCTGATAGCCTTTTGGGGCAGCCTCTGCTCAGATAAAAATGATTGCTGACAAATTAAATTTCCTGCTGCATGCTGTCACAGAGGATTTTGGTAAATAAGATATTAATTCAGTGCTAATGAATTTTTTCACAAACATGTGATTTTAATAGGTTACCCATAGTATGTATTCACTCCTCTTCATTCTCCTCTCAGGTTTATATCTGAAAACATACACACATATACATATATATTTCCTTAGTATCATTTAGTGTTCACTCTGAAGGAGAAAAATAGGGTCTGTCACTTCTGTGCGAACTGATGATTAGTGGAAATGCTATTTATAAACTACTTTATAGGTTTATTGCATCAAGATTTCCCATAAGAGTACTCAGAATTTATCCTACTTTAACTCAAACCTGTTGGTTCATAATATTTATATTTAGGTAAAACCAAGGAACCAAATATGTTCAGGGGTTTTAAAAGTTAAAACTGTTTCTTTAGAGATATGCATTTTGTTTTACCTTTGTAGGTTGAAAATGTGCAGATTTTTATGACTCCCCAACAAGTGGCATTATTATGGGAACATTATACAACATGTTCAAGTCAGGAAAAAATGAAGTACTAATAACATGACATCAGTTCTCTTTTGGGAGTTTTAAGTGGCAGAATGAATGTTGCCATGGAGGGGCAGCTGAGAGGGTTTTACCATCTGACAAGCCATATACAATTAAGATGAATAGATGGAAGGCAGATATGGAAAAGTTTAAGTATAAAGGGGGAAATGACTATCCAATGGAAACAAGATTTCACAAGTTTTAGCAGAACCAGTTTGGACTGGAGGAATGGAGGGATGAATAGACCATATTTAGTATTTAGTTCCCAGGGCAAGCGATCTATAGCAGTTTCTCAACTGCAGCACTACTGACATTTTGGACAAGACCATTCTTTTCTTATGGGGATGTATGTCTTGTATGTTGTAGAATGTTTAGGAGCACCCCTGTCCATTACCTAATAGTTGGCAGTAGCACCACTCCATTCCCCAGTTTTGACACAAAAAATTTCTCTCACTTTGCTATATGTCCCCTGAGCAGTGAAGAAGCCAAGTTGAGAACCGCTGTTAGATAAAAGCCTATAGGAAGCATTGTATTAGAATGAAAACCTGTGTTTAAAGTTACATAAGGGAGATGGTTGAGGAAGGAGTACCCTTTTTGCCAAAGGAAACTCAAAGGCTCTTTGACTGATTGGCCACCTACAAACCCAACTTCCTGTGTAACTGCCCAGACCTGGTGGGGATTTTACTTAAATTTCATGATATTTTCTTGGCTGTAAACTTCTAGAGTAGTGGTCTCTAAATTTGAATGTGCATCAGAATCACCTGGATGACTTATTAAATCATTGATTATTGGGCCTCTAGAGTTTCTGATTTAGTAGATCTCATTCAACAGCTCTAAGAACCTGAAGAAGGATTTTGCATTTCTAACAAGATCCCAGATGATTCCGTTTCATCACAGAGACCATATTTTGAGAAACAGTTATCTAGAAGAAACAACCTTTGGATTTATCTGATGTTAGATCTTTTTTGATTACCATTGTGACTTTTTTTTTTATGCACAGGCTTGCTACTTTTAGATTTACTTGTTTACTCTTTTACTCTTTCCATTTAATCTTTGCATTGTTTACTTCCAATGCTCTTTAATTGTCTTTCTTAAGTCACATTCTACACTAATGGATGAAGGGAAATTACTGCCTCTTTCTTTTGCTTCTCTCACTGGCCATTTTTTTTTTCTTTGCTTCAAGCCACGTGGGATTCAGGTTCCCTCATGCTGCATCATGGACCATCTCTCAAGGTCACCCATCTTTCAGGACATCTGTGCTTGAAGGATGAATTACACACATATACCACGATTGTCAGAAATCTGGGATCACTTGGTATTTGATATTTTGTTTTGACTGTAGTTAACACATTTTTAGGGATTATCTGACTTTCAGATCCTTTTCTAAGTGGTAACTGATTTCTTGGAACTCATCTTTCTACAAAGGACATTTGAATTATTTTGCATAAATGTATAATTTTAACTTGTCCACATCAAAGCTTATCTGTGAATTTCATGCTCACTCATATATCCTCATAAAATTTCCTTATCAGATTATATTTTATCACCCAGTAAATACTACTTAGGGTCATAGATATAGTTAGTGTTGTGTTCTTATGGCTTGACTAATAATAAAATTGACACAAGATTAAATTAACAGGAGAAAAAAATCATTGTAATACATGCACATGGGAAATCATAAATGAAGCTCAGAGAGATGATCGAAGCTGGCAGCTATTTATACTTCTATGTAAAGAAACAATAAATTTGTGAAGTATTGACACAATGAAGAAACCTAGGTTTGGATGCTCATTAGCAAGGAATCTAAGCAAAATTTGAGCTTGTGTAGTAAATTAATAAAGGAGTAACAGGTTTTTTATGCAGGCTTTTTGGCCCTGAACCCTAGTGGTAAGGGTGCCATCTTCCGCTCTGCCCCCAGAGCAAGGGGAACACCTTTCACAGGGTAGATTTTTTTATTTCCTGAATTTCGGGAGATACTGGAGGGTCAATGTGTCCTTTTTGCAGTGGCTGCTTGTCAAGTGATTTTAATTCAAAGTGATCAGTATACTGTTTTAGGATATTGGGGGGCGGCATGCCCTGGCCCCCGACAATTGGCCCTCAGGAGCCCATCACTGTCGATATTTTTATATGTCAATTCCTTTTGCCACGTGTTGATAATGAACTCCCTGGCCATGACAAAAGAGAATCACATGATCCTCAGAAGAGAAAAAAATTATTTTTTCTACCCTTTTGAGTGCTTAGCTGAGAACTCTGTTAATAAAAGACAGATTTTAACAGGAGAAAAATGAACACGTTTTTAATATGTATTGCATGGGAAACAGGAAAGAAATGAGTAATTTCCAGAGGTAGATTAAAATTCAGACTTAAATACCATCTCAATAGGGCAAGATGAATGGCCCTCAGAAGAATACATGAAAGATATGATAGAGGCAAAGTTCTTCTGCACATAGTGTTGACTTCTAGTCTTCTCTCCTGTGCCAAGTCAATCCTCTCTGGTTGGTGAAACTCCAGGAAATGGGATTTATGATAATTGAGTTCCTTTTGGAAAATCCTTAAGACTTTAAGCAGAAAATTTCTCCCTGAATTTGTTGTTTGGCAAGTGCCTAAAGCTCAAAATAATCAATATACCAAAGTGACATATTTTGGGGTGGCATATTCTGATACCTTTCAATCCCATTTCAGTTTTGGAAATAACACTGAAAAAAAAATAGAACCCTGCTTCTAAACTTTCTCACTTGTCTGTTCATGATCATATGTCTCTCCTTTTTCTCTTTTCTATTTTTTTCTTTGTTTTAATTCTTTAAGCACTGATAGAAAACTAAGTTCCTTAGCTTTTCTTCATAGATGTGGTCTCCAGACCTACCATCCTGGCTACTTTCTTCTGGATGTTTGGTTGGACATCGTGATCTGGGTATCAATGCAAAACACAAGGAAGTGTTTTTCCCCTCTATTTGAACATGGGCCTTTTCTAATACATGTCAGGATTGCTTTAATAATTTTAGTAGCTGAGTCACACTGCTGACTAATGCTAAATTTCTTGCAATGCCTCAGTATTTGCATGATGCGTTTTAATAAGATAAGTAATACATGACCACTATAAACAACTAGAAAGTTCAGATGAAAAGACCAGTAATTTAAAATCATCAGACAGTGTTGTCACACAGAAACATCCAGTATTAAAATTTTATAAACTTAAAGACTTCCCCATGAGCTGTCTATATTGATAAGTACATTTATTTGTATGTATATATGTATATGTATGTATCATGAGCTCATATGTTCATTTTATGTATATATGCACATTTATATATGGTTCTGTATACTGTCATGTATTATGATGTCTCTTCCTGTCAGTGAATATAGTTCTGTTCTGCCTTGGGAAGCAATGTGGTTAGTGGTTAAGAATCCAGGAATTGAATTCAGATAGACCTAAGCTCTATATCTACTATTTACCAGCTGTATGACCTTGGATAGGTTACTTACCCTATCTAAATTTCAGCATATAGTTATACAATATATTAAAATTTTAATAGCAACATAGTTCCTATAGCTAATATAGCATTTTGTTTTATGGATATATCAACTTACAGCATCTTTAGATTAGGTCTCCCGTATACTACAATTTAATTTTGAATTCTGAAACAGAATTTTGTTTTTAAACTTTATCTTGTTGAGTCCAACCTAATATTTGGAATAATTTTAAAGTACTTTTCAATCCTTATATCTTGGATCTGTGCATCATATACAAATTTGATAATTGGATATTTCATCCAATTATAAATAAAAATGTTAAATATAGTCAATACAGTAGTATTGCCTCCTCCCATTGTCCTAGGTTTATTAATCCACTAACCAACAGACTTTGGTTAACATTATTGAGCACTGAATCAATCAAACTAATTCATATATTCCTAATCAATTTCTCTCTCTGGTCCCAAGGAAGGGAAAGAAATCTTGCCAGAAGCCCTGAATGTATAAGAATATGTTATCATTGTAATTTGTTCATAATCTACCTCACAAGTAAGAGTTTCATAAAAATAAATAAGGTTAGATTAGTCTGATGAATTTTTAGTGAACTCAATACTAGCTTCTAGAAATTTTAACCTTTTTATTAATAACATAGGCACTCTAGGTGTATGATTTAAAACATTAATATCTCTGGAAAAGGAAAAAAATCTATAGAGATAAATCCATACCAACATAAAAATTTGAGATAGGTTCACTTCAGCTTTTTTAGAAAGGAGTGGAAGGTATACTTTGGAGGGAGAAAGGAAAGAAAGGAGAAAAAAGATAGGTTGGAGGATTGGGAGAACTTTTATTTGCTTTATTATTTTTCCTTGGGATAGCACTGTATCTCAGAAAAGAAAAAAAAATACTCTAAAACAGTGCCAGGTTTAATAAAGTCATTGTAGTATTAGATAAATATGAATAAACGGTGCCCATACCTATTATAAAATATGTGTTTACTATTTGTTATTCACCTGGAGTTGTTCATTCGATACACAGAATAATTATTATGCAAAATAACACATGACAAAGCTTGCTCTTTTTTTCTTTCTTTTTCTCTCTATTTGTTTGTTTGTTTGTTTGTTTGTTTGTTTGTTTATTTATTTATTTATTTATTTATTTATATTCTTCAATATACCTCAGTAGGTTTGTAGGGTATTACTTTAAAGGGAAAAGAAACATAGAAAGACTAAGTGATTTTCCCCAGAGGCTGACAGCTAATTATTAGTGGAATTAAGATTATAGATAAGAGGTTATATTAGAAGGATCCTCACCTGAAATTCAATAAAATTTCCTCTCATTCTGTCCTGTGTGGGAGAGTGAGCCAGGCTTAAGTAGATGGCTCTAGAAGAACATCCAGGATCCAGTTCCTACCTACCTCCATAGCCTCCTCTCCCACAGCTACCCATTCTATACCTCATGTGTCAGGAATAACCAGCTGCTAGTAGTTCTTTCCTAGACCAGTGCTGCTTCATACTTTTGTGTCTTGGGCCATAAGGCCTATCTAAATAAAGTGCTCATTATACCTTTCTTTACCTAGAATATTCTTATGTCTGTATCATACTTTAACTCCTTTCCTCCAGGAAGCCTTCTTTAACCTCTGGATAGAGATCATGCATGGCTGTCCTAGCACTTGACATTGCAAGGCACTTTATGTTGCAATTTTCTCTTTATACACTTCTCTTCTACTATAATTTCTTTGTACATTCAGAGCCTAACATATAGCGAGTGCTCAAATATTGTTAAAGTGGGTTAAACAGACAAGCTGGCTGTACCAAATAGACTATGAAATCTAAATCAATTAACAAGTAAATACCCTTAGACCGTATTCTACTTAGAAGTTCAGTTTTATTTTTTAAATTACAATTTTCAACTGATTACTTTAGTAACATCCACTGTTTGGGCTGCTACACATTTAATTAATGATTTGCCCAAATGGGCAAATATGAATATTTTTTTTTATCCAGAAGCAACATGTATTACAATTGCAATGGCTAATGGGTTTAGTGAGGTTCTTTAAGGAAGCAGTTCTATTTTAATACAGATTTCTTAAGAGGTTAGAGGAATCTTTACCAGAAATTTTAGCATTTTGACAATACCTATCTTTTTAAAATATTCTGACAGCTAACGTGATTTGATTAGTTTTTAATAGGTATGAGACAATTTAAAAATATTATAACCACAGGATAATTTATTCATGGAGAATTATTTTATGTGATGGATTTCATTCCTTCTTTTCTGGTAGAAATAGGAAGAAAGTATGTAGATTGCAGTTGCTAACTTAATAATTTTACTGATGACCAAGAATGGAACAGATCTTGCCATAAATTATATAATCAGTTTAAAAAGCACTCCATATTCTTTTTGTGACAGACTATGAGAAACACAAGGCAGAGAATAAAGTTATTAGAATTTTTTCTCTGCAAAAGCCTAACCATGTTGGATTGAATTATAGACAGAGAAAGAATGGGTTAGAATGATCCAAACAGCCATTCAGTGTATCTTACTGTCAGCCTTGAGGAGCTTTTCTTTTTCCTCCTAAGGAAATCTAACAGGATATTAAAAAACATATTAACCTTCAAAATATGTTTAGATTCTGCTACGCTTCTAAAGAGGATAAGTGAGAATGTGAGAGTTATGTTTAGTAGAAGGTTTGACCCATAGAATTTGTAGAAAGGGGTCACTTAAATTTAGTTCGAAAGCCAACACTCTCTCATATGACTTTCTCTAATATCACACCCCTTCAAATCCTTTCTCCACGCAGCTGGTACAGTTATCTTTCTAAAGGCAAATCTGATTATGCGATTCATCTGTTTAAAGCTCTTCCGTGGTGGAGTCTAGACACTTTAGCTTGGCAGACTAGGTCCTCCTTAAATAAGTCTTGGAATAACTGCCCTTGAAATCCATGCTCTCAGTACCCAGAACACTTCAGCCATTGGCTACTTTTTTATTATTCTGCAGCCATCTCTGTCTCCCTGGAATGCATGATCTCTGTGCATTTTCCCAAGGGACTTGACCACTCCCTCCTTTGCACCTATACTACTGTTCTTTCAAGCCATTCTTTACATTTTATGTATGAAATTACCCTTCTCTCCTAGACTCTAAGCTTTTATTATCTCTGCATGACACTTGGTTGAATAGGTTTATGAATGGATTCACCAATACCTGGAAGACACATTGAATGTGCATATACTCAAAAACAGTATCCTTCATTGAGGTTTTGCTAACAATTTCAAAATGAATTGTCTCCAGCTTGGTGTGTTTTTTTGACCTTTTATTATTATACTTACTGATTTTGTTTTAATGTTGTAGTTGAAAATTTTGGATATCAGTTAGCTTTGGTTTATAATTTCGACTCTTACCAAATACTTACATTCCTACTTTAGCTGGGAAAACCAAAATTGTCAGCAAAATTCTGAATTTTCACCTTTTTCTCCCCCATGGGAATGTATCTTGCAGAATGTGCCCGTTGACCCATTTTGCCCTCCAAATGGTGTTTTAGAATTGGCTTAGGTTAGTGTGGGGAGCAAATATGAAAAGTGTCACCATTTTTAGAGTCCTATTTAGAGTGATTTTATGTTATTTTCTTCCTTGAATTGTCACTAATCTTGATTACTGGATTATTGTTATGTCTGAATTATTTCAATTTTATAAAATCATAGATTAGCATGTTAGGTATTATACAAAGTCATAAAATTAGTCATTGCTGTTGTCTGAAAGCTTAAAAGTAAGTTCCAAAGTAGATAGTATTACTAGTGCATAGGCAGAACCATAGAATGTTCATTTTGTCCTTCTTCCTTTTATTTTTAAAATTAAGAAAGCTGAAGCTCAGAATCTAAGTAATTTTTTTTTTTTTAGAATTTCATAGCAAATTCAGAGAAGCACTGAGCCCTATGCCACAATATTTCCAAAAAGCCTCCCCTGCCTTTGTAGTTGAAAATCATTTCAGTGGCACTATAGTACAGGGACTATCCAGGAGGCACCAGACATGAAGCTGAGAGTTAAACTATAGCTTGCTTTCCATTGATTTTTTTTTTTTTTGTCCCCTTGTAGAAGAGTGCCACATGAATAATGTGAATGAAGAGATTGAAGCACATAACTGCCTGTTAAGTTCTGGCTTTATCAAAGTGGCTATACACTTTTTTTTTAGGTGACACCTTAAAAGTATCTGAAACATGGATTTTCTATTTGAATTAGCAGAAACTATGACTACTGAAGGAGGATCTCAAATTGTTAACTACTTCTGTTAATGAGAGGGCCTATTGCTTCTCTATAGGTTACAAGACTCCATATTGAGCAGAGTTAGCTTCGGTGGCAACACGAGGCTATGGCTAAGTTAATAACAGAATCGATGGAGAGAAAACAGCTTCATAGGCTCAGAGGCAAATGCAAATAGACTTGGGAGTCCTTTCTAAATATATTTTTACACCAATCTCTGCTTGACATCTGACTAGCATTCTTTTTTAATAGGTCAACTATTGTTGCTGTGTGGCTTTAATCATTTCATAATTTCAAGGGGAAAAAAAAAGTAATACCATAGCTGTGTCAGCTTCCTGCCTTTTAGTCATAGTAAGAAGGACATAGAAAGTTCTTGAAAAATGCCCTGTCTTGGAAACCTTGCAGGAAGGTAGTTCTTTCAATCATAAAAATATTTCAAATAGTGGCTTTGTCAGCCTTTTTGCTTTGAGCTGATAATAGAGATAGTAGGTGGGTTGGGGGAGAAGAAAAAGCCTTTAATTATACATCAAGGGCACTTTAAGAAAAGAACTATACATTTTTGTATCTTTTAAAGCCTACAATAGCGCTAAATGCACAATCTGTACTTTAAGGTGTTTGTTGAAAGAGTGAATGGGTGGATTGGATGGATGATGGATAAATGAATAGGTATTTTACATCTACTTTGTGTCATCTTTGAATGACACAGGATCTCTAAAATCAGTTTATCTCCTAATAATGGAACATTTTCCTCTTCATTGTTTATTTGCATAAATAAACAAAGAATAAGAGGATAAAGCATGATCCTCTTATTCTTCTCTAGTCTTATAAAAAAAGTTCCCTTCTCTGTAAAGCTATCTACCTTTTTTTTTTTTTTTTTCTGGATTATATCTTATTCTACTTTGGGACCCAGCCCTTTTATTATCTCTGTAGCTTTCTTAATTTCTGCACCACTGTCTCCTTGTTTGAGGTTCGGCTCCTTAAATTTTGGTACTTACCTACTGCTTTTCCTCCCAATTACTTGATAATTCTCTGAAGCTTGGCTCACACCCTTTGAGGATAGATATCCCTGCATTTAAAATGGAAACAATAACACTCCCTGGCAAGGTGGTTTTTAATATTTGTCTGGATTTAATTTTGAGTGGTTTCTCTAATTTTAATGATTTTAGTCAACATTTCTCACAAGCGAAAGTCTTCTTTCTCCCCAGGCTTGGGGAGCCTTTCTTTTACCCCTTTACTTTTCTTATTTTTGCCTCCAGCAATGAAGCTTCTCTTTGGTTATTCCACTTTATCTCTGTTTCTACTTGATTGCTTAGTTTTCTTGTGATAATTACATGTAGCAATGTGATAGCACATATTTTACTTTAAAAAAAAAACCCTTCAAATAAGTAAAGTTGGGTAAAAAACTAATGTACAAATTCATTGTGTTCCTATATACTAACAATAAAATTTCAGAAAAATAAATGAAAAAAATTCTTTTTGTAATTGCAACAAAAAAGAATAGAATTTCTAGGACTAAACAAAGGATGTGAAGGACCTATACACTGAAAACTACAAGATATTATTAAAAGAAATTTAAGAATACACAAAAAACTGGAAAGATATTCTGTGTTCATGGATTGTAATAATCAACATAGTTAAAATGGCCATACTACCCAAAGCAATATAGATATAATGCAATCCCCATCAAAATTCCAATGACATTTTTAAAAGAAATAAAACATAAATATTATTGGATTTGTATGGAATCACAAAAGATCCCCAATAGCCAAAGCAATCTGGAGAAAAAAGAACAAGAATGGAGGTATAACATTGCCTGACTTCAAATTATACTACAAAGTGACATTAATCAAAACAGCATGGTATTGGCAGAAAAACAGACATATAGACCAGAGGACAGAATTGTTAGTCTAGAAATAAATCCACATATACATGGGCAAGTAATTTTCACAAAGGAGCCAAAAACATATAATAGGGAAAGCACAGCCTCTTCACAAATGGTGCTGGGAAAATTGGAAAGCCACATACAAGAGAGTGAAACTAGACTGCTGTCTGTCACAAAAATTAACTCAAATGGATCAAAGACCTGAATATAAGGCCTAAAACAATATACTGCATAGAAGAAAATATAACTTAACTCATGGACCTAGAGAGGATTTTATGAATTTGACCTCAAAGGCAAGGGAAGTAAAAGCAAAAATAAAGGAATGTATCAAAGTAAAAAGCTCTGCACAGCAAAAGAAACCACCAACAAGACAAAGAGGCAGCCAACTGAATGGGAGAAGATATTTGCAAACAATGCCTCCAATAAGGGGCTAATATCCAAAATATATAAAGAACTCTTATTACTCAATGACAAAAAGGCAAATAATCCAATTAAAAAATGGGTAGAGGATCTAAACTGACACTTCTCCCAAGAAGACATACAAACAACCTACAGACTTTTGAAAAGATGTTCAATGTCATTAGCTATTAGGGAAATGCAAATCCAAACCACAATGAGATAGCACCTCACACCTGTTAGGATGGCTGTTAACAAGTATTGGAGAAGTTGTGGGGAAAAAAAGAACCCTCATATACTTCTGTGGAAATGTAAATTGGTATAGACACTATGGAAAACAGTATGGAGGTTCTCAAAAAAAAATTAAGAATAGAATTACCATATGACTCAGCAGCCCCTCTTCTGGGTATCTACTTTCCAAATTTAAAACATTTATCTGTAAAGATATGTGCACCTTGATGGTCATTGCAGCATTATTCATGATGGCCAAGACATGGAAACAACTAAAGTGTCCTTTGATAGATGATTGGATAAAAAAGATATGATACATATATACAATGGAATATTACTTAATCATAAGAAAAGATGAATACTGCCATTTGAAACAGTATGGATGGATCTTGAGATTTCTCATGCTAAACAAAATAAGTCAAACAAAAAAAGTTGAGAACCATATCATATCACTCATCTGTGGGATAGGATATAAAACTGAAAACAATAAACAAGACAAAAATTTACAGACACAGATAACAGTTTAGTGGTTACCAATGGGAAAAGGGGGAGTGAGGAGATAAATAAGGATAAAGGTGGTCAAATATATGGTGATGGAAGGAGATTTGACTTGGGGTGGTGAACACACAATGCAATATACAGATGATGTACTATTGAATTGTACACCTGAAATCTATATAATAAATAGTGTTACCACAATAAATTTGGTAAAGAATTCTAAACAAACAAACAAACAAATAAATAAATGATGTCAGTGTCTAATTCAGTGCTGAGCCCATAGTAGGTAATTAACAAATACCTCTCAATTGACTAAACTATTGTAGACATATGGAGGACTCTTATTCTTTTGATTAAATCTGATTGCCATTTTATTATGGACTCAGAATGTCCACAATAGTATCTTCATCATGGTGATTTAATTGATTACCATTTCTTTCTGCAGGAGCTTGAGCTGTTACAGTCAGAAGCTCTTTGTATCTTTATTACTGTTTCTTGATCCATATATTGATTTTAAGGTTTATTTGTTGGGCATGTTATATATTCCTTTCTATATATAAAAGACCATCTTAGTTGTGAATTATTTTTTCAGACTTGGGAAACATGATTGGTAGGCAAGAATTGATGAAGTAATAGAGTTCTCTGATTGTAAACTGAAAGATATTTTGGGATGGATAACAAGAATTCAGGGTAAAAGACTTGCAAATTTTGTGGACCTTGTAGGACTAACACTCTTCTTTGAGTGTGTGTGTGTGTGTCTCTGTGTATGTGTAGTTGTGTGCTAGACAGGGATATGAGGCAAAAGATAGCTAATAGTCCTTGTAACTAGAAGGAGAATCAAGGTTATAACTATTACTTTTATGTTTTCCTTTTGCAGTTTCTCACCAAGAAAAAAATACTTTTTGGTATGAAATGCAATTGTTTCCAATTCTAAAATATATGACTCCCCTCTAAAGAATTTGTCAAAATGCCAAAAAAAGTGGAGGAATATTAAAACAATACCGTTGGAAAGAAATTCAGAGCAATGCTTCATTGGACAAAACTGAAAATGAACTGCATTTGGCTGAATTTTTGTGAGTCTACCAGAAGTCTGAAGATACTATTGTTTTGTTTTTCAGTAAGCTGAACTGATCAAAGTACCTTTGAAATTCTATTAACCTTGTATATAAATCCAAGCAGACAACTTCCTCATTTAGTGTGTCATTAACTTCTACTTCCACCTTCACTTGCCTTCTACAAACTAGTAAAAATGGAAAATGACTTATGATTGATGCTCAACACAATATGGTTTGTTCCCTTTTTCTCGTTTGCTATGAGTTATGTAGTCTGCGCTATCATTGCGAAAATTTCCTTAATCTCTATTTATGTGAGACCTTCTTTAGAATTTTAAAGGCAAAATTCCATTGTCTTCTGGCATTCAGTGTTAATGTTAAAATCCTATGCCACTTTTTCTAATTCTTTACATGTGATCTCTCTCACTATACTCACTGGAATTTTTAAGTATATGGTTTGGATCTTTATTGATTTTACTAGATGTTTTTAAGGAATTTTCAATTTGGAGACACATCATTCAATTCTGAGAAATGTTCTTTTATTATTGCTTTGCTAATTTCCATATAGACTATTTCATTAGGTTTTTCCTGTTGAAAGTCCTCCTGGATTTTGGACCACATAGATTTTTTTCTAATGCTTGCATGTATCTCATTTCTTGGTTGGAATAGGGTTTGGGATATGTATGCTAAAATTACTCGATCTTAACAAATGACCTGTTTTATTGAGAAGACTTATATTATAAATGGAGTAGACTGGTATGTATATGATAATTCAAGTAGAAGTAATTTAGAAAATTCATAAAGTCAAAAATCTAACAAATGGAAGTTTCAGCAAGAAGGACCAAACAAAATAGTTTATATGAAACTAATCAAAGAATGATGATATGAAGGTTAACATTATGGTACTTTAGTGAATTTGTGATGCTGTTATTTTCTTTGGTAGCTTCAGGGGTTGGGCTATGTAAAACAGCTTAACTGGAAATGCAGATATATAAACGGAGAGATGTAAATTATTAATATGACATCATGAATTACTTTTCCTGTAGTAAGATATAGGAAGGGCCTTGAAAAAAATGGGGAATGTGCATGGATGGGAAGGTAGGTTTAGATGGAAGGGAGTGTGGTGAGGGGAAAAAAGCAGAAGATGTGATGATGGTTTTAACACTGTAGCTTCTAGTCAGACATGGTGTTTCCTGGTATCTTTTGGTGTTAGCGTAGATTGAAAACAGGTGCCTTTTTGCCGATGGAGCGGTGCTACCAACAGAAATGCTAAAATGGTCCTACATCTCAGAAGTTCTCTTGTTTTCATATGGGTTATTTTGAAAAATCTAGGACACCCTTCACATATCATCTCAAAGATTACTAAAAAAGCAGGACACATTTTAGGGTACAAAGAACATTCAAAATATCTTAGAAAGCTAAATTATTTCCAGTAGAGTTCATAAGTACTGTGCATGAAACATAAAGTTAGCTTTCTGATCATAAAAACCTAATTCAAGTGCATAATTTTATTCCAATCTTATCTGTAGTGATTGGCAGTTCTTTGTAATAGATTATGAATCTTTGTCCAACAGGATGATGTTGAAGCAAGAAGGAATATCTTGTTTGGTTTTATTTTACTGAGTAGAGCTATATCACACTGCTGTTTCTGAAAGGTAGACGACATCTGCATTCTTTGCTGCAGACAGCCTTTCTGGCTTCAGGAATTTATGGGTATCTAAGAGCTAATTTAGAAGGTGCACAAACACAGTATTAGGCAAGTGCTGAACGTGATGTCCTGTGAGGCAAGTTTCATTTTGTAGATTGTGTGCAAGGAGCATTTCTATTTATTCATTGAATCTACCTACCTGTATGTCTGTGAGATAGTACTAAGCCAGAGATGTTCAAATCAACTGAACATTCATTTGACAAATAAACTTCAGAATAATTGTTTCAGTCCAAATCTATGACTTGGTTGAACCTGACTGCAGAGAGAGAAGAGAAGTGGGTGGATTTCTCAACCTGGGCCTTTGGTTTACCTTAGGTGGTCCATTAGCCGGACTGGAGCACACCCTTTTCTGCATCATTTTTCTGAGCATGTTTAGAGAGGCTGTGACTTGAACAGATGGCCTCGATATGGGCTTCTATGACTACCAGGCATGCCAAGCAGTCAGAGGAGTGATGTGGCTTGTTCTTTCTCTTTTAAATTGCTGTCAGCCAGGGAAAAGTGGTGAAAATAAATCAATGGTTCCCTCCTCCAGACCCAGCATGTACCTTTCAGTCATCAAAATAAGAAACATCCTGTGGTGACTGTTGGGTGATTTCTCTGATGGGAAGAGTCCTTCACACACTGGAAATTAACATAACAAATGGCCAGGTAATGCTTCAGAAAGAACTTATTTTTTTTTTTTATTTTTTTTTTTTATGGGGATCAAATGTTGGCATTGAATAGACAAGACAGCAGCAGTTTTGGAGGGAGCATTGTTTATTCACTCGCAGATGCTTTGCTCCTTTGTGACTGGGCTCAGTATTTTTTGTAACTGGTTGGTTACTGTTTACTTCTTCCATCAACAGAACACAGGAAATCATGAACAGGAATCACACTGAACGTCTCTGGCAGTGCTTTTGTGTTCCTACTGTACTGAAAGCTGAGGGGCCTCTTGTGTAACATCCATATTTTTGACTCTTCGTTGAATCCAAAGGAAACCATAGCTAGGGACTCAGTTTTAGATCAACAACGGAAACTGTAACTCTTTAATTTTCAAATGTTAGCAAGTTGACCCTGAGCTAGGCAACTGTTTATAGTCACATGTCAAAAACTTGATTTTGGATCACAAGAATGTGGGATCTTTTATTTTTTTTTTAGATTTGAACTATCATTGCATTAATTCTTATAATAACAAGTTAACCCTGAACTAGGCTCTTTTATGGTCCAGTTTCTCTTTGTTTGGAATAAAGACCTCCCTCACCGCCCCCCCGCCACCTTGCTTACAAATCTATAAGTCAAAATCTCACAGATGCAAACTGATATTTTAGTTATAAATCACAAGCATTAATGTGCTTTAAACAATAAACATTTCCCATATGTGAGAGCCATGTTGGGTTAAGGTAGAAGGAAAGTTTTACTTTTTGGAATGAATCTGCTATATATATACATGAGGCTTTTCAATTTTGAACGCTTCATATGGCCCGTGGGTGGCATGTTGGATACCCCAAGACTTACTTAGTGCAATATGATAATCTAGTTCCCAAATTTTACATAGCTTGACACATAGAACTGGTAATGTTTCTAGAAATACCATAAATAGAAATATTTTCATAAGACCTTTATTTTGTGATCTGTTTTAAGTTGTCTCACTAGTTAACTAGAAGTATTTTGGCACAGTCAGGTCAGAGAATTAAAAATGGAACTTCTGGTCTTATTTCTGATTTGTTTATAACAGCTCTTTTTTTGAGAAATATCACTTTTCTTGTCTATTCGTTGCTACTTAAAAAATATATGTGCAAAATAATGTTTAACTTGCAAAGCTTTTTTTTTTTTCGGGGAGGGGGAGAGTTCCTTTATAAATGCTAAGAAACTTACATGTAAAAATCATTATTAATAACTGAAATACTTAGAACTGTCAAGAAAGATGGCAGTGTTTCAACCAGCCCTTGAGCAGAGACAGGTCTGCCGTGAGTTAGTCATCCTCTCTGGATGATGTATTTGAGGACATGATGCACAGCAGTTGAATTTATAAAAAAAAATGTTGGTAAAGCTTTTTCTGGAGAAGTCATGGATTGCAGCCTCAAATCTGGGAAAATGGAATTTTCCCTTAGCTTTACAAATGTGGCAGAAAGAATTCTTATTGTTCGACCATTTTGGATTTTCATTAATGTCTCTCTCTCTCTTTCTCTCTCTCATTTCCCCACCCCACACACATACACATCCACTAAAATCTGTGATAATTAAAAATACTATCTTAGATTTAAGGTGTATTTAAAAATGTTTAGATATAAGGGCATCTCAGAATAATGACTGTTTTAGTTCTCCTGCTTCATTTATATATTTTCTTTAGGGAAATGGGCAGTCAACGATTTGTTCATTCTTAGCCTTTTGTTCAAATATACATTTTCTATTTATTGAAATAGAATATGACCTTTAGGTCCCCATGTCCCAGGACAGCCCTGTTAGTCTCAGCACAAAAAACTAAAAAGTTTCTCTTCTCATTTTCCTACCCCTATAAATTAATCATACATACCCTTAAGTTGGTGGAAACTACCAAGTGTAAGTACAAAGGTGAGAAAAATGAGACCAAAGAGGTGAAAGTATGTTATTCAAGGAGAGTTTAGGCAGAGCCGCCACTGGAATTCAGGTCATTTTAATCTTAGTTCAGTTCTTGCACAGATATTTATTGTGCGCAGTGCTGTGCTTGTTGCTATTTCTGTGCCCTTTCTATTTATTATGCTGCCTGCCTGTCTCTGCTGTGGAGGATTTGCTCTATAGAAGTTACTTTTCACGGGGGAGCATTTTTGCCATGTCCATTCTCTTCATATAGACTCAGCAGACTTCCTCAGTCTCCTCATTTATTTTAGAAAATTTATTTTTAATTATAATTATGATACAGTAGTATAGTAGTTTTAGGTGTACAACATAATAGTGTTCATACCTTATGAAGTAATTACCATGGTAAGTCTAGTCACCATCTGCCGTAGAATATAGTTATTATGATATTATTGACTATATTCCCTGTGCTACACGTTACTCAGTTTTCTCATTTGTAAAATGAGGGTGCTGTACTACTGACTCCAAACTTTCTTGATTCTATCATTCTTTAATCAGTTATCCATGAAAAATACATTTGAACCCTGAAAATCTTTCACTGTGCGTTTCATGTAGCTTGTGTTCATTACATTATGTTTTACTTATTTTTATTTCACCTTGTTCTTAAAGACAGCATGAGAAACAATGCTGTAATGCCCGTTGGTGATACAGTGCTCAAAACAAAGGATTTTAAACAGATGATTATGTTTTTCTTTAGGTCCCATGTTGTGAACAAACTAGGCTTCATAGCACTATTGTGATTTTCTGTGCCTTGTCAGGTGGTGCGTGTAGGTACCAGCATCATGAGCTCTTGTCTTCAGGGCCTAGAAAAATGTGAACTTATAAAAGTGAGGCAAAAGTTTAGCTAACAAATGGGCGCTGATGATATACATATGTTATGGAGTAGAACATTTCCAATTAGGGCCCAAGGTATTGGAATTATGCTAGTATCCAGAGTAGAACCAGAAAGCCGTATTCCTAAGCTGATATGTGGACACCTGGCATTCTTCAACTTCATTTTGATGAAGATACTTGAAATGTGAGCATAAGTGCTGGGAAGCTAATTATCCACTAGATTGTTTTTCAATTTGAGCGTTCAGAATTTTGCTGCATTTATCTTATACTAGGTTGAATTACTATTCTGTTTTAACACATGAGCTGAACAGAACCTTCCTTTTAGATCAGCTTTCTTTGGGGAAATAATTTGGATTATTATCTTGACTTTTCATTATATTCAGAATCTACTGATGCATAGTTTATCTATTTTAGGCTTTATAGACCTTTTTCAGGACCCTGGAACATGCATTTTTTGGGTCGTCTTTTCCCTTTCCTTTAAAAATTTATCTTAAAATGTAAGATTTATGTAGCACATCATATTTTAAAATGCTTTGTGATAATTTTGAGCTGTTTCCTTGTGTGCTTGTTTCTCTTGTCATCTCAACCCTTTTTTATACCAATGTGATAATAGATGTGTACTTTTTCCTCCTGTCAGTGATGAGGAAATGGTGCTAAATATGCTATTCACTATCTATTTACTAATCATTAATATGCCCAAAAATAATTTAAAAGGCTAAAGAAATGATAAGAAGGAAGTCAAAAGTGTGGCTTGATTATACTGATAGGTTTTTTTTTTTTTTTTTTTTTTTGCATTGTACAGTTTTTGGCTGACAGTTTCAGTGGAGAAATTTCTTTTCTCTAGTTGTTTACACTTGATGTTTTGATTATTATTCCTGGGCTCCTGGATTACTCTTTATACTTGGCATGTAGTTGTTATTTGAGATTATGCTTTAAATCTTGAATTAAACAATATTCCGAATGATTGTGATTAATCTCACATTTCAGTCTAATAAAAGATAGAGACTATCAGTTTTCTTTTCCTCTCAAGAATGCCCAATCAGAAGCACAAGGATTGTTTTGTTTTGCTTTTAAGCATCACTTGCGTTTGTTGGAGCAAGTGTGAAAAAATAATTGGCATTTTAAACTTATTGAACACTAATTGTTTGTTTATACTGGGCACTGTTTATGTATACTCAGGGTACATCAGTGAACAGTTGGACAAAAACAAAAATATGTGCCTTCGTTGAGCTTATATTTAACTTGAGGTGGGTAGGGAGAAATAGACAAAATAAAAAAGCAAATATGGGTAAATAAGTGTAGTGTATAGTGTTATAGAGAAGATGGTAGTGTTGTTAAAAAAACATAAAATAGGGTAGGTGGGATTAGGAATGCTGGGGTGAAGGTGAAGTTGCAAATTTAAATTTTACATTATAAGGTCAGGGTTAGTCCCTTCAAGGAGGTGACAGCCATTAACCATGACACTATTTGGAAAACAGAATTACAGGCAGAGGGAACCCCCTGGGAGTGTTTCATTGTGCATTCAGGGTGTCCAGAATGGCAAAGTGATGTGAATAAAAGGGAGTGTGATGGAGACAGGATCAGAAAGGACATGCTTATCAAAGAGAATAATCTGTCTAGTAATGGCCCAAAATGGTATTTTAAGGACTGTTGCTATTGTTTCTTGTCAACAAAAATAAAAAAATAACTTCATAGTAATACTTTTCAGTAGTAAACTTGATCTGATTGGATGCTCTCTGCTCCTTTTCAAAATTCTTTGGAAAAAACAATTCCAGCTATATTTAAACACCAGTACAATCTTTGCATTTTTCCCTTGTGTCCTTTATTCCTTATTTCCATAGAGTGATATTTGAGAGCTGTTTCTGGGAATCTGGCCCTATCATTTCTTGTTAGGTTCTTTCATTCCCTTTGAGCATTGTCTCTTTGATGTATTCTTTGATTTAAAAAATATATATATTTCAGTATGACTGATGTGTATATGTGTTATGTGTATATGTGTATGTGGTATGTGTGTGTACGTGAGTTTACGATATTGGATTGAGAATCACAGTAAAGTTTTAAAAAAAAATCACCTTTCACATTTCTGAAATGTATCAACAAAAATAGCCACAAATATCAATTAATAGTTAGCAGAAAATATGCTAGAGTAAGAGAAGATGGTGGGTTTTAATAATTTATTTAAGTATATTAATATTTTCAATGTGCTTGGACAATGCAGAATATTTTGTATGAAAGTGTAATACCTGTCTTTAATAGAAGAAAAAACTGCGAATGGGCAAGACAGTCCCCTCATTTAGCTTCAGTTTTCTCACACGTAAAACAGTATTAATAACCATTTAGCCAGTTGTTAGGAAGATTAGAGATTATGTGCATCGGTGTCTTGCATGGTGTCTATGCACCCAGTAATGCTGCTGCTGCCGCTACTACTACTACTACTACTGCTACTACTACTACTACTACTGACATTTTATGTTAATGTTTAATGTTTAAACCATTTTGTTAAAAGCTTTTCATCTCAGCCTCCCAAGGACCACTGGCATGAAAGCTCCATGGGGGAAGGTGTCTCATCTCTATGGTTCACTGTTGTGTATCCAGAATAGAGAATAGTTTTTGGCATGTATTAGACACTGAATAACTATGCATCGAATGAGTGAAAAGAAATGCTCTTTTCACAGATGAAGAAACTAAGGTTTGTTGAGATTGTATAAATCATATATAAATGACCAAAGGGGACATTGAATAAATGGCAGAGTTAGAATTTGAACCTGGGCAGATTGACCTCAGAGCTCAAGTGCTTAATCATGACACCATCAGACTTTTATGAGTGTTATGTGTAGGCAAGAGAGAGCGGGTTCTGTTCTTTCATTCCTTTAGGTTCATAGAGTCTCCTTTCTACTTTTATCTTAGGGTGAGGACATGTATTAGGCACAGTGAATTTAATAGCTATGATTATTGTCCTTGAGTATAAAATATTATCATGTCTCTCTATGTTTCTGTTTTTCTTATAATGTCAGCCAAAGACAAATACGGTGATGCCTCCAAATGTGTGCATGTGCTCACATAAAATGGTAAGAGCACAGAACACAAACACATGTGGGCTGCACACTGGGGTCCTCTTAAGATTTCTATGCTATATAACTCTCTTGAGATCCTGTTGAGCAGTAGTTTGAAGTCTCAGGGAAATAACAACTGATCTGGACTAACTTTGTTTCCTTTAGTTGTATGTTGTGAATGGGAGAGCAGCAAATGAATTTTAGGACCTGAATTTTAATCCTCTGCCCCCCGCCCCCCTGTAGGTAAAACACTTTGTTGTTACTATGAGGATAATTTTATTCCAAACTTTTTTTTAAAATGAACAATAGGATGACAGTTATTATCAGTCACATTTTCTTTCAGTGTTCAAAGTTAAAAAAATCAAACCGAGTCTGGTAAAACTTGACTGCTCATGTTCACAAAGGAGATGGTAAAGTTTTTTTTAAAAGAAAAGATTTTGCTAATTTTAATCTGGGTTATATACAAAATCAATTTTATATAATTCTGAGAGAAGTCTTGTCCTTACCAATGTCATATCAATACTTTTTGAATAATTAAACCTGCTTTTTATGTATTTATTTGTTAGATAACTCAAATTAAGATTATGAAAAAGACTCTTTAATGGTACTCAGTTAGCTTCATCAATAATAAAGACAGGAAACAAAATAAAAAAGAGTGTAATGAGATATAGAAAACATAGTCTTATAAATTTTTTATAACTACATATGATCCTGCTTTCATTTGAAGACTCAGAATTTCAGGTGTTCTTAGAGAAATATGTGACTAATGCAGCTTAAATGGTCTCAAACTGACAGGTAGCCATTTTTCTCAGTATTTCTTATGTACTGGAATATGTCAAATGCTGACGCAGCAGTAACAACTTATAAATTGACAATGTAGCAACTTTTTTAACTTTACACTTGGGCAAAAAATAGAAAAAAATCCCTGGAATCAATGCTAACCAAATTCATGTTATAGCAGAAACTACTGGGCTTCTTTTTCACCTTTATGCTGTTTGTCAGTTTAATTAATGCTGACATATGGATCAATTTGTGAGAAAAACAAGAAGTCAAAGTATAAAATTTCACTAACTTTTTTCTTTAATATCATATGTTGATTTTAAAGATAAACTGGGAGGAGATAGAGATTGGACAGAAAGGTAATGGATATATATTTATTTCTTTAATAGGAATGTGAGATTAGAACATGTATAATGCCCATTTTAGGAATGATTTAATATACATTTTAGTATGAAACAACAAATGTATCAATCTTCTGGCATCCTAAAAGTTCCATGTGGGCTTCTGCTTTATCTTATTTTTGCAAAGTTAATAATGACAATTTACCTACAGGAACTCATATAGGGAGCAGGGAAGGAGATATTTGGGATAATTTTTTTTAAAGAGTATGTGCATCTTAAGAGTCTAATCAATAGTAACTGAAGTACTCCATCTTCATAAATGCCCATGGCTCACCACCATTAAATGGCACTTATGGGATCCCAAAAGCCACAGGGATATATTATGTATTGACATTGTGATGGACAGGCCTAATAGATCTTTTCCATTTATAACAAATTTGTTCTTATACTCTATGCCAGGCTATATTTTGCTGATTTCCTCCATTATCATAGTGAGGTCTCAGTCTTGGTAGTAAAGCATATTTCAGGCAATTATAGTTGAAGGTTGCTAAATTGCAGGTATTAAGCCACTGAATTAACTGCTCAAGGAGTTCATGGCAACACTCTGGGCATCTTGGCATGATATTTAGAAAGCAATATGTAGGTGTGTTTAGAAAAGTAATAAGGTGCTTCCTAGAAGATGTATATCTGCAGCCCATTAGCTTTTCATTCTAGTGAGTGCTGGAACGGGAAGTGCTTGGTGAGCCACCCTGTGTCCTGGTGTTCAGGTGCCTGTCTCAGATCCTGATGTTCCTGGGCTCAGTCTAATCCTGTGTCAGTCAGACTTCTCTGGCCTGGATCTACCTTGGGAAATTTGATCTGTTACTGGGGTGGTTTAGGTTGAAAATTTTTCTAGAAATTTAAGATCACTTTGAATCTTTGAGTTTGAAGATAGTTAAAATGTAAAGTGGAGAGGAGGAGGGGGGTGTTAATTAACCTGAACCAATTAATAAGGATGAACTATGACTTTTTAAATTAGTTATAGAATCACAAACTACTGGAATGCTGCTGGTTATGAAGCAGATGTGGAATCCAATTTTGTTGTATTTAGTAGGCTCTTCCCAAATTTATAGAATACATTGAGGCCCAATATAAATTAGTGAAATGTAAGCACATTTTTGCAGTAGTCCAAATTTCATTTACCTTCACCTATAATCTCACATGCACACACACACACTTTAAAAAATAAGTATAGAAAAGTTTAATAACAAGAATTTATTGAAAATTTCCATTAACTAGCATTTCAAGGTTCACTAGTAAATGAAAAGATGTGATTATAACAATGCTGAGAGTTAATACATTTAAAATTTATATTTATAAATTGAGAAAACCATATTTCATGTAGTTACAATGTTAATACATAATTTTTCACCTATGAGTTCTTAAAAATTGATAATTGTTATGTGGTAACTCCAAGTTAACCAAAATACCATTCTATTTTCTTTATCTATACCATAGAAATTAAAACAGTACATATAACTTGAATTTTCAGTTATGTATATGTGTATTCATTAACAGCAGTCAATAAGAGTCTGCTTAATCTGCTTATTAACACTGAATCAAAGAATATTAGAGCTATAGATTTCAATGTAGTCATTTTGTTGATGAAAAATGGGATCCATAGTAATGAAGGGGTTTTCTCAAAGTCATAAGCTGTTTGGAGGTCAGGGAGAGACTGCACTCTGGCTTGCTGGCTTGCAGATTGGTGTCAAGCAGAAATCAGGAATTTGAATACTGTGAATGGCCTAAAGTTTCTCTGTGTTTGAACTGTACCAACTACCGAGACTGTGAATTGAGCCCATGTCTGATAAAGCCTGTTTAGAGTATATACTGGTTCCAGAGGGAGTCTATTTTACATAGAGTTGCCCGGGAATTTGGTGGAAAGAGCAAAGAAAGTAGGAAATGATGTCTCCCTAAGGGTTTTTTTGTAAACACACACCAGGCCTTCATCACATGTTGCATTGCTGTTTTCCACATTTCAGCCCCATTCAAAGGGATGTGATTTGTAGATGTAGGTTGTGTAAGTGACTCGATATAGGCTGGCAGCATTTCTCTTTGTGCTGCCAGGCTTGTCCTTGCAGGTCCTGTTTCAAAGAGCACATGCTCCAAGTAAAAGTACTGTCATGACTCCAGTCTCTTACTGTGAACAAGCAAACCCAACCCCTTTCCTCTCATTGTATGAGTGAGAACAAGTCTCCCAAAAAGAGTGAATGGGCATGAAAAGGCTAAGTGTAGACATTGAAGAGAAACTTGGCCTAATCACCACTGTCCCAAGTCACTTGACCTAGTCACTCGGGTCTCATGACAGAGGTTCAGGATGAAAGTATATGGCTGCTCCAGTGTAGCACGGACAGAGTGCGTGCTGGTGCTGTGTTCAGAAATGTCTGCAGGGTCAGGAAAGTTGTTTGTGTCTCCACCTGGATGAACACAAGGTTGCCTGAAACTTGCACTACACAATTCTTATCTATGCTGATCTGTGAGACTCCTGAGTGTTGTTTTATTTTTTATTTTTGTAGTTAACAGGGCTTTCACATAATCTCTTTCAATTCATGCTTACAGTTTGGGTAATAGAAATCATTCTTTTCATTTTGCATTAGTGGCAAGACTGGTACTCAAACTTAAGACTCCTGGTTAACTCTGAAACCATTATTATCTGCAGTATCCTATAGCTGCTTTGGGAGAACACACATACACATGGGCATATGATTCCTTTTTGAATATGGAAACCACACAGATGTGTATCTGTCCACAGATCCTGTCAGAGAAAACATCAACATTGTTTTAGAAACTATAACTCAAAGGAAATTTGGGGATATCAGCAAGGTGGCTTTTATCAGTCTCTTTCTGTCTTTCTCCACACACAGACATGCTCACACATACATACAGTGTTTAACATATACATAGCTATATGTCAGTCACTATCTTTAGCTAGTGTCTTTCAAAAAATGCACAGTGGTCATCAGCATAAGCCTATTGCTTCACAGTTGAAGGAAGGACACATGCAACCTGTCATGTGACTTGAGTGCATGGAAAGTGCCTATAGATCCAAGACTCTTCTGACGTTGCTTGTATTTAAGTTCCAGTTGTATACAATTACAGCTGTTTAGCTTGTCGTAGTGACAAAGTTGTATTTTTTCCTCACTTCATGATAGCTGTATTCATGTGCCTTTCCTCACCACACAGCTGCCATGCAGTGTAATATCTGTACTGTGTGTAGGGGAGAGCATGTCCCAGAGAGACTGAGTGACATCACCAAGTCTCCTAAGGCTGAGAGCTGGGCACTTCCAGGACCTTGTTCCTAGGCTTCTCTTTAGCATTAAGAGCCGAATGGTCTTTAGTGAGGTGCATGATGGCATCTGAGCACCTGCGCAGAGTGGGAGGCATGCTTCTCAGTCCAGGCACGGGATTTCCAGCCTTTGCTAGCTATGATTACACATGTAATTCTGCAACTAAATTTAGTCTACAATTTGCATATGTAATTAATTATAATATGGTTAGTTCTCTCCTTTTTGTAAAATTTGGGTTACTCTGACTCTTATCTGACACTAAAATATTTTCTATAAGTATATACGACATTTTGAAGAATAAGATTAAGTGCTATTTATAGCCCTCTAACTTCAAATTCAGAGCCCTTTGCTGTGATCTGATAGTTAAAAGTGCCTCAGTTTTTCAGGAAACAGTCTCAGAAACTTTGTCACAGCAGTAGCATCTCTTCAGTAGTGTTCAGTGTTCAGTCGTGATCACAAAACCCACATCACCGCAAACCAAATACTGCTTTATCACCTCAAAGCAGATGAATAATCCCTGTACTTGGCAAGGCTTATGCATTTATTTTTTCATTTATTTAGCACACATGTATTGAATACCAATTCTCTGTGTGCCAGACCCTGCCTCAGGTAATTCATAGGTAGTGCTGTTTATCATCCTCATTGTTATGGGTTGTATTATACCCCTCAAAATTCATATGCTGATGTCTAAACCCCAGTATCTCAGCATTTGAACCTTGTATGGGAATAGTGTTGTTACAGATATAATTGGTTAAGACAATGCCATGCTAGAGTAAGGTAGACCTTTAATCCAATATGACTGGTATCCTTATACAAAAGGGACATTTGGATACAGACATGCACTCAGGGAGAAAACCATGTGAAGATGAAGGCAGAGATTGGGGTGATGTTTCTACAAGCCAAGGAATGCCAAAGATTGCCTGAAGCTAGGGGAGAGGCAAGGAACAGATTTTCCCTCATAAGCCACAGAAGGAACCAACCCTACAGATACCTTGATATTGTACTTCTGGACTCCAGAAGTGTGAGACAAAAAAAAATTCTGTTGGTTAAGCCCTCCAGTTTATGGTACGTTGTTACAACAGCCCTAGGAAACTAATACAGCTGACTGCTCTCCACTCCTGGGAGCTCACAGTGTCCAGGGAGCTTCTGTAGAGTCCAAATTGAATTCTGGACACCCCTGCTGGGGGTGGGGTGGGGTGGAGTGAGGGGATGGTGGTGGTGATGCTGCTGCTGCTGGTGGTGCTTAAATGGCTTATAGGAGTGCTGAGGTATTTATCCTTTCAGCTCTCAAGGTGACTGGGAGGTACCTAGTTGCTAGAACCCCCAGCCTCCTTTATTTACTAACGATGCCAAATACTATTATCAGTTTTTATGTGAGGTATGATGGTAAAATATTGAAGAAAAACCAGTTAAAGCAACTAAAGAAAAATCAAATATGAACGGGGTCAATTTTGACTTCCAAAGATCCAGAATGAAGACCAAGGCACATTGTAGCAAAAAGACTTTTATGTTGCAAGGATTTGTGATCTTGCAATTGTTGTAGGAAGCTAAATTGGGGCAAGGGAGGGTGTATCAGAATTGAAGAAACACAATATAAATAGGGCAACTTATTGGAAGGATCCAGTAGGAACTAAGCGAGGGTTTCCACTTGTTCAAACTGGAATTTGGAGCCTGGCTGCCAGCCAGGTGGAGTGTGGGAGTGGGACTAGAAATCAGGAGCTGGGCGGAGGGCCCGTGGGGGAAAGTAGTCCCCTTGGATAGAGAGCAGTTCTGTTGGATACTCCCTCGCCAGTAGTGAATGAGGGATAGGACCTGCCTAAGAGGGAAGTCACTGCAGTTTTCAAGCTCCCTATGCTTATTTAAGCACTTTGAGAGTTTGGTCTGACATTTTTGGGAAGTGTGTAGAAGTAACAAAAGTTTACAATATCTCACAGCCTTAGAGTAAAAAAATCATTCATATGGAGGAGAAATGCATCCTCACCGGAGACAGGCATACTAACATCAGCAAGGTATCCTCTTTATACTATGTCTGAAAAGGTAATTGAATTAATGAATGTGGAATGGCCCACAAAAACAATGAAAAGCAGTCATTTGACCTAAGGCAGTATAATGCCGTGGACCCACTTCATGCAGGTGAGGTACCTTCCACATCTCAGTCATGTAAAAGATGTCAGTGTACATTACTGATGATTGAAATGATTATTCTGAGAGAGGATTACATTGTTTTTACTACACTCTTTCACCTGTCTCAGAGATTATGTGATCAGCCTTAGGGGAAAAAAGTTGTTAAAATTGAACACAAAATTCTGAATCTTAAAGATGCCTGCTTGAGGTATCTGAACAAAAAATTAACTTCTGTAATATTGTGGATGAAAAACAGATTGTCAACATTTATAATATTTTACACACACAGAGATGAGAACTACTTCAGGCAATCTATAAGTATATTTTGTTTAATGTTTCCTAAGTCTTTCTCCATGTTTAAATGTGTTTAATTTCATAGTGAACATTTGTGATGCATGGCACTTTCTTTTGAATGCTCAGGCTTTGATGTGCTTGTGGAAATCTACTTTCTTCACTTGCACTCAAGAAAACCTATTGGAATGTGAGTGACAGAATGATGTTGAAGAGGTAGTTTTGAATCTCTTCCATTTTATTAAAATATACATTATTTGCAATCCTTAATATTTTAACTATTATTGAGAGCATTGCTTTTGACAGACTCTGCAGCTGATTATCCATAATAGCATGTCATGAAAATTTAGTTTGAGTACTGTGGCTGAAGGGTCAGGAGTTTAAGATTTTAAAAAAGCTATATTTTTCTCCAGGCTTACTCCTTTGCTAATTTTTGGTGTGTTGCAGTCCCCTGGGTTTGATATGGGACTCCAAGGGGTCTTCTAGTTTATACTCTTGCATCCTGGCAGGGAATGTATTTCCTTTTAATTAGATTGCAGTGGCCAGTGCTTTATTCTTCCCTGAAAAGTGTTGCTTCAGGATTGCATAATACTTACTATCCATCAAAGTAGTTATGTCCTAGTTTCTGCTCTTTTACAGTGCTGGTATATTCATGAACGAGTGTAATGTAATATACAACAATTTTTTTAATACCTTGGGATATTGTAAAAGAGTAATTTGCTAGAAATGTAAGAAGAGGGAATTAAGGCTTTAATAAATCTGTGTTAGGCTCACTGCCTTTCTGCACTTGAGGTCTTACCTAGTTTATTTGAGGCCTAGGGTTCTCCCTAAGGTACTTAGGACCCAAACTAATATATTTTAGAGGCATGATATTTGGGACAGAAATTTCTAACTCTGAATTTGTGGTATGCTGAGAGTCCTCAACTATTTCAAAGGGAATTACAAATCTCAAAAGAAAATGTATTTAAAATTTAGTTTAATGTAATAAACCAGTACATGCCATTGAATCCCCTTTGTGGCACTGGTGGGGTCTGACCTGGACTGTGTTGAGAACCACAGTTAAAAATGAGTGGTTCTCAGTGTCAGCCCTAAGAGAGCTTATTCAAGCAAAACAGACCTGCAAAGAAAGCAGTGAGATGTTATAGTTTCTATTTACAGGAGAAGGTTCGTGGGAGTGATAGTTCTTGAACTTGAAGTGGTTTAGAGGATTGCTATGCTTAGTCAGAATGAAGTCTGGGAAGCTCATTGAAAGTGGTCTTATATTCAAGTAAGTGTGACATACTTTTAGAGCAATCTGTGTTCTTTTTGAAAAGTTCCTGAAAGTTCGTAAAAAGGAGGAATAGCAAGTCTTATGATATTCTCTCTTTACCATAGATTTCTTTGACTTATTTATTAGATAAGGTATATGCATGCACATTTATATATATGCATATACAATAGTCCCCCCTTATTAGTGGTTTTGCTTTATATGGTTTCAGTAAACCCTGGTTAACTACTTTCTGAAATAAACAATTTATAACTTTAAATTGCACATGATTCTCAGTAACATGACGAAGTCTCATGCTGTTCCTCTCTGTTCCATCCAGGACATGAACTATCCCTTTGTCCAATGTATTCATGCTTTAGAAGTTACCAGCCTGTTAGACATTTAGCAGCCATCTTGGTTATTAGGTTGCCGTTGCCTGCCCGCTAAGGTGGAACAGTTCCCCAGACCAGTTCCCCAGACCGGAAGTGAGGATTGAGAAAAGAAAGAAAAAGAGAGAGACAGAGAGAGAGACACACACAAAGAGATAGAGTTGAGAGGGCTAACAGTAAATACTGCGCCCCAAGGTTATTTAGCATAGCATATATATACCCTTGGAGAAGCAACACCCCACACATATGCAAATGATCGCTGACCTTTACATAAGTTCTTGCAGAACATCCTTGTTCCTGTTTTTGTTTCTTATTCCCTGGGGCAAAGAATGTCTCTTATTCCCTGGGGCATGAAACATTCAACATTAAGCCAAACCTCCTCCTTCAGTAAACAAGCCCACCTTCCCTGCAAACTTCTAGTTTGCAGGCAACTCCAACGCTGTCTGCAGGGCATTCATCAAGATGGCTCCCAACATTAGGTTGACTGTAGTGCTATCACAGTGCTTGTGTTCAAGTAACCCTTATTTTACGTAATAATGGCCCCAAAGCATAAGAGTAGTGATGCTGGCAGTTCAGATATGTCAAAGAGAAGCCATAAAGTGCTTCCTTTAAGTGAAAAGGTGAATACAGTGCATTAAAATATTTTGAGAGAGATCGTATTCACATAACTATTATTACAGTGTCTTGCTATAATTGTTCTATTTTATTATTGTTGTTAATCTCTTACTATGCCTAATTTATAAATTAAAATTTATCATTGGTATGTATGTATATTGAAAATAGCATATATAGGGTTTATTACTATTCATGGTTTTGGGCATCCACTGGGGGTCTTGGAATGTAACCCTCGTGGATAAGTGGGGCCTAGTGTGTATTTTTGTATGTGTATGCATGTATGTGTATTGTTTGGATATTATATGTTATATAGTATCTATTGGTATATAAATTATATATACATGAAAAATTTTGTAGCTAAAATTAATAGAAATGTGATCAACGAAAAACACTGTTCACAAAAAGCAGACTCTCCTGGCAGGTGTGGCCAAGGGCATGGTTTCAGGGCTCCGTGGGGAATACTTGAGTCAAGACACATGAGACAAACAAGGCTGACAACTCTTACAGGGAGGAATGGTTTCTTGTTAATTGTTGGATCCTTATATCTAGTACAGTATCTGGAGAATGGAGACATTCAAAATATGTTTGGTTGGTTGAAATGACCTGAACTGTGAAGACTTATGGACATGGCCTCTTCAGGAAATGCGTATGGCACAATTGAGGATATACTCAGAAGAAAACTAATAATACATGGTCAGTGTAAGATCTGTAGTGCTTGATTTTCTATATAATACATGTTTTGAAAAGTGTGTAAAGTGGAATCTTTTCATCTGAGTAAAATTGATGATACACTAGTGGAGATGTGAGTAACTTTATTGATTACTTCAATTTGTAGGATTGCCATGTCAAGCAAACTCTAATGTTGGTAATTTGGCTGAAGATAGGTTTTCTGTTATATAAGCAGCAGAAAGAGTTTTATGCTCTTTTTTCCCCAATTGACCTCTGAGAAAATGAGCCATTTATAATGCTTCATGATGATGGCTTGCATGGCATATGGAATGTTTTCTTAAAGAGAATAACTTGGTATTTGTGATTGGCTGTTGTCTTTCTGCCTCAATCAGGCAGAACTGTGATTACATTTCCTGCCTGAGTGATGGTGGAAACCAGGTTTGGTGGTTTTAGAGAAAAGAGTTAGTAATCTGTAAATCTTTGTTGTTTAGTTTACTGTCTTTTAAAACTTATTTAATTTCTCTGTCTTGAACAACGATGTGTTATTCTGTGGAGGGATGTGGGAAGTGTTTGAGTTGTATTTTTACTTTTCCATTTGTATTGCTGTAGAAAACAGAAGGATCGATGACTATGGATGATTTCTCATAGAATTTAAACTGAAAGGTTTTGGTGAATATCTCCTTTAATTAAAAGAAAAAATATAAACACTTTGTGTTGATGATAGAAATAGGTATTTTAAATGTCATTACATTATTCATTTAAAAATCAATTAAAACTAAGAATTTGAAGTGTTTTGATTCTCCCTTCCCCATAAAATGCAACATTCATTTCTCAGAGAACTTCCAAAGATCTCTTGTTTGGACCACTAACTATATGTCAATATTCATTCCTATATGCCTTTCCTTGTGGGTGGAATGCCTTCCCATCAACTCTGATAATAAACTCTAACTCATCTTTCAAGATTAATTTCCAGTAACACTTTCAAGGTCCCAGAAAGTTTCTGAGTTTTCCACTTCTGTCGTGATTTATAAAGAGACGAGCACGTACCTATGCTATGGCTATTTACACACTGACTTACCCTGCTTGTGAATTCTTTCAGGTTCAGTATTGTATTTTATGCTGGGTCGTACCTTCAAGGCATAGTACCCTCTTCCCAGTTGAGGTTTAATCCCTTGTTGAATGTGTTGCTGCCTAGATCAATGATAACTTTGAAATGGAGCCTTGCTTGGTGCTTTCTCCTTTCTCCTTGGAGAACCATAAGTCTATCAATGTTCTGAAGGTGCTCCATTGTCCTTAAACTAAATCTAAAAGCTTCTGTGGCTGTGGCCCAGGAAGGGAAGACTGGTCTGCACATAGTCGTATGGCCGAGGAGAGGAACTTTCTTGTCTTTCTCAGGTTTCATCTCCTCTCTGCCCACCTACCTTCTTTTCACACAGACCAGGTGCTGTGGACAGAGAACAGAACCAGCACTTTGATGTAAGGGCGAATTTTTTTTTATCTCTGTATGTTTCTGAGGACATTGTTGGTACAAAAAATAATCAGCAATAGCCTCCTGCTGTAGGCAGCTTTCAAACCTGTGCCTGAAAAGGAAAAATAAACTCCTTTGAGTATAAATAACCATTGATATATTTTATTTAGGGTTAGCACAGTGTCTTTATTGATTTAAGCTATGCAGGAGGTAGTCGGACTATCTAACATACAGGGATTAATAGTGAAACGACATAATGCTGGCAATAGTGTTTGTGAGAAATACAATTTCTGCTGGATTTGATTTGTTAAAGACTACACCAACATTTCAAATTATTGACCTGAGTTTCAGTCCTATTTACTCTTTTAAGTAAAAATTTTTTGGTGACCTTGGATAATTACTGAATTTCTCCATTGGTAAAAGCGGTAAATATTAGCCTCCAAAGTTCGTTGTAAGAATAGAATGAGACTATGTCAGTGAAGCCTCTTTTAAAACAAAATATTAGTATCGTCCAGATGTATGTTGCTATTATAAGTTCTCTCCCATTTAAGAAATTTTTTTCTCTTTAAGTGAAAAGCAGGGTTTACCTTGTCCATTGTTTATTATGCAATGCAGTGGAAACATGGGAGTACTAAAGAGAGATCAATAATAGTTGTGTAAATCATAGGCAGCCTCAAAGAGAGTGGAGTCTTGTATTCAGCAGATGGGGAAGAGAAACTCAGAGTATGTAACTTATAAAAAGCCAAACAACCCTTAGCAACATAGTGAAACTAAAACTCAGGTCACTTGTTTCTTAATTCCAATTTTATTAATTCATAAATATGAAATAGTAAAATATAGTTCAGACTTAGAAATATAAAAATGGAAGTCTTCTCTACTACCTTTTTTTCAGTGAAAGCTCCCTTGAATGAGCATATTAAACAAATGTTAAAAAATATCAGACTCTATTAATATTCAAATACTCATTTCTGTTTGGTTTACCTCAATACATTGAACAAACTTTTTAGCACATCAGTAAGGTTTCTATTTATTCTTATGTGTTTTTTTTGTTAAATGTAGTGATTATTTTCTATATTTTTAAGAAATTGAAAGAGAAAGGGATCACTTGTTCTCCTTTCATCTTTGATCACAGATATCTGAGAAGACTTTATAATTGTGTTTTCGAATAGCCCAGTTCTTTGTCCATTTTAACAATACTATGTTATACAATTTTTTTTAACACTTTATTCTGCCTACTTCTGAATCTCTTTTGCTTACCCTTTCCTCGTTATTCTCCTTTCTACAGCTTTATTTTTGGTTATTTGTAGTATGGCAGTACTTCTGAATTATAATGGTAGTGTTTTTCCATACCTCCAACTTGTCCCAAATTCATGAGGTGACTTTTAAAAGCTGCCAGATTCAGCTATGGGAAAGTATGGACACTTGCCAGCAGGGGCATTGTAGCTCAAATTAAAGACACTGTTCTTTTCTGGGAGAAATCATTGACAAAACTTAGTTTTTCTTTAAAGAGCTCACATAGAAAACATGTTTTCTTCAGCATTAATCAGATAACTATACCTAGTAGATCATAAAGCTCAATTCTCCAGGGCCCAGAAACGAGGGCAAGATAAACTCCTAATGCAATGTGATCTGTTCATGACCTTCTTAAAAAAGAACATCTCAGGTCTCCCTAAGGTATACATTTTCAAATCTATCTCTCCTTGCACCCTTAAGAAATAACCTCTTCCCTTGGACCACACCCCCGAATGAATGGAAGACACTGAATGAAGACTCACTCAGAGCAGCTAGCCTATTTAAATTGCTGACCAGATCTCTTCTGAATATTGTGTGTGTGTGTTTGTGCACACTGTGTGCATGTGTAAATGAACAGAAGTGGGCCATATGGGACACAGCTGGTAACAACAACATAGGTAAAGCTGGCATAGTAGAAGGACACAGGCTTGAATTAGGTCATGCCCTGGATGCACATCTCGGCTCTGAAGATGAGACTCTGGCAGTCACTTCCCGCCCCCAAGGGGGAAAAATCTGGTCTAGCATCTGGCCCCAAGTGGTTTGGTAAACTCCTGAGAGAAGGAGCCTAAGGTCCGATGGAGGCCAGGCTTCCTTCGCCTGGTCTTTAGGGCTTGTTACCTCACAGATAGAGGAAGGAAGCTTTTTTTCTTTGGACCGGTAAAAGAACAACAGCAAGCAAGGAGGTTTTAATTTTTGCCTTACTCCATTTCCTGGCCTGAAAAGACACTTTTTGTCCCTGAGGACATATGCAACAAAGATACATATGGAAGCATAGCTCATACCCAGAGAGAAAAGACTCCATTTTAATTTTAAAAAGTAAACTCTCGTTTCATTTAATATTTATCAGCTTCATTCATTCCTTGTGCTCATCAAGGTCACATTTATTTTTAGAATTCTAGGATTCTGTCTATTAGGATTCCTTGATTATCCAAATGAAGAATAGAAAAGAAAACAAAAAGACTAAGCAAAGAAGGGAGAAAGAGCGAGGGGGAGAGAGAGAGACAGACAGAGAGACAGAGAATGTGTGTGGGTGTGGGTTTGTTTCACTTTAACCAAGACCAAATTGGGCAAGAGTAAAGCAATGCTCTCATTTCCCCTTCTTTTCCTTGTCTGGACTTGTTAAGAGTTAAGCTCTTCCAAGGTTTTCCAAATAAAAGCTGTGCCATTTAAAGGTAAACTGATTCCAGAATCACATAGCTAGAAGGAAGCAAACTTCTCATTCAATAGGATAAGAAAATGAGTCCTAAATTGGTGAAGTGACAACTTAGGGTCACAAAGAGATATTGTGGGTAATGAGCACCTTCTATATTTTGTGAGATACATGAAAAGGTCGTGGAAACCTTATCAGTGGTTTTCACTGAATGCTAGATTCAAATTTAAGTGGTTCAAGAGTAACTGAGATTCAAAGAATAAACCAAATGCATAATGGAGATTCAGAGAGGACCCTGACATCATATGTGGAATAGAGCAAGGAATGAACCCAGATATGTGTTCTGAGAAGATTGTTATTTAATTTTGCAGAATTATCATTAGCATAATCCTCTTAATGGATGAATATTCGATTTTAGCATCTCTTGCAATATTGCAATAGAAAACGCCAGTTTAAACCGTCTTTTTACTAAACATTTCAGGGCTCTCCATATTTCTGCAGTTTACTATTGAATTTACTTTTCATGATTCTGTCCTTTCTGCCCAAACTGCATGTTCCTTTTGTAGAAGAAAAATCACTTGTGAGCAATAAAATGCAACTTTCTCCATCTCTTTGATTCATTCCTAGCAGGATCCAGGGGGCAGAATTCCCTTCCCTCTCTAGTACTGCAGAGTGGGCTGTGAAACTGCCTTTTTCCAGGGCTGCCGAGTACAGGCTGATAGTCCTGTCTTTTCAACTGGTTAAATGAATGCCTTTACCTAGCTGATAAAAGCATCAGGGTTTGGAAGAGTTCCAGGGCCTCCTTTGTGTTTGTAGGAAACCGTGGTAGCCTTTCCAGGAGCACCTTGTGTTCAGCGAGTTTGGCGCAGTGCAGCAAGCTTGTATAATAGCTCCATGTTGGTGCTTGGATCGGCTCATCACTCCACTTGAGAGAGTGGGAAGCACTCACTCATTTCTGTGCATGGGGATGTGTGTGTATTATATGCATGTATGCATTTGTGTGGGTGCATGTTTACTTTTCTTTAAATCCCATTAACCAAGTGTCAAGTACATCTGCGATTACTTACTTAGCAAGGTTACTATTTCTGGTGTCCCATTTTTATTCAGGTCTTGGAAAATTCATTACACTTTTGCCGATACTCTGGAGTGCTCTTTTTCTAGGGTCTTTAAAAAATAGATGTGTGTATTGTGTGTATGTGTATGTATATGTGTATGTATATGTGTGTGTGTATATATATATATATATATATATATATATATATATATATATAAAACCTTTCCAGTTCATATATGAGTGGCTCTGAGGTTTGGATATTTATCATCTTCTGCACTGGCACTAGGCTCACTCCAGTTCTCTGTCCAGCACATTGCCTAAATTTAGACATTCTTCTTGTATAACGACTAAAATCATAACTAAGAACATATTTGATATTTTAAAGACCAATATTTTTATTTTACAAATGAAGACATGGAGATGGACCAATGAAATGACTTGCTCAAGGTCACTCACTTAGAGCCTGAACCTGCTGACTTTTAGTCTAATTCTTATCTGACATAACTGCATTTAATTTTTCTAAAAGATTATGAGAAGTTGATTGAATTTCCTTCGATATGTCTTATAAGTTTCTTTAGGGTCATGGTTGTTATACATCAGATCATTGAAGGTCTTTTAATTTCTCTTGAGGTTATAAGGTAGAAATCAGTACACTCAGATAAATTATACTTGTCCAGATATTACTTAATGCTCATCATATTGATTTTTACATAGTAGGTACTCAGTAGGTATTTATTAATCAATTTTGTAATTAGGATTGAATGAAAAGTGAGAGGAGGTGACTGAAGCTTTTGTTGTTTGTTGTTAAATACAAGTATTCCTAGTTGTCAACCTGGCATACGTGAAGCCCACCCTCTTAGCAAGAGAGAGGATCTTGAATGTCCTTTTGGAGATGTTACTTGACTCAAATGTTTGGAAGCTTTTAACTAAAATATTCCAGTGAAGATTGTTTTAAAAAGGACATCTTCAAGTTACTGTACCTTTCTGTTGCTGGCCCCATCTTACTGGGCTTCTGTAGAACACTCTGGATGGTTCAGAAAGTCTGTTCTGGGGTCAGTTCTAACCTTCCTTGGCTGCCTGCTGTGAGACACTCAGCAAGTTATTGAGCCTTTTTAAGTCTCAGGTTACTTATCTGCCAAACGGGTCGGGGCAGTAGTGTGCAAATGAATGGGAAGTGCTTGGTCCCGAACCTGGAACATAGCTTGTGCCTGGTAAATGCTCGCTTCTGTTAAAGAGATGCCCTGGAGATTAAGTGATTACTCTCTGTGTGACCTTAGTACATAACTTACATTCTTTGTGTCTCTATTTCCTCATCTGTAAAGTGGGGATGATAATAGAAGTTACCTCATAAGGATTTTGTGAAGATTAAATAAATCAATATACAAAAAGTGCTTAGAACAATGCCCATTACCTACTAACATACATATACATATGCTCAAAAATACTGTTGCTATGTAAAGCACTTAGTGCACTAACTACTATATTGTATCTACTCAATAAAAAGTAGCTCTTATTATTATTTACTCTTTCTTCCCTTTTAGAATAACTGGTCCATTAAAATAAGTGGTATCACTGTAACAACATTTCTGAATCTTGAACAGGATTTGTTTTTATAAGACCAAGTTATAAGCTTGTATTTGTAACTCCCTTTTAATGTGTTGGCGTGTTAGTTTTCTATTACTGCTGTAACATGTTACCACAAATTTAGTCATATAACACAACATAAATTTGTTATCTTACAGTTCAGTAGGTTAGAAGTCCTATATGGGTCTCATCTGTCTAAAATCAAGGTGTCAGCAGGCTGCATTCCTTTCTTGAGGCTCATGCAGAGGTTGTCAGAATTCAGTCCCAGGTGGTTGTAGGATCCAGGTCTCCATTTCCTTGCCAGCTGTCAACTGAGGGCCTCCCTTAGTAGCATCTAGAGGCCTTTCTCTGGCCCTTCCATGTAGCTCCCTGCCTCTCATACCCTTACCTGTACACCTCATCAGCTATAGGGCACCAAATTCATCCCATGCTGCCATTTTTCTGAACAAAGCCAGGAGATATGCTCTGCTTTAAGGATACATGTGATTAGATTGGAGCCACCAGGATCATTCAGGCTCTTCTCCCAACCTCAAAGTCCTTAACCTTGATCACATATGCACAGGTTCTGGGAATTAGGATGTGGACATCTAACTTTGCTACCAGAGTTAGAATAGAAATAAGTGACTTTGGTTTATGAAGCTGATTAATTGTGAGTAGTTCAAAGTAAATACACCATAATCTTTACATTTCATTGTTCAAAAGGTAAAAAGTCGGAATATCTTGCCAGAAGACATGCTAATTTCTCTCTTCATTCTTTTGGTTCTATGGACCCTTAGAGACACATTTATTTGATGATTATTCTTTCAGCAGTATTTCTGGCACACAGTCTTATTTTTAGAAGTAACGTTTGTGGCGTAGTGTTCATTCTTGCCTTGTAAAAAGCTGACTATCAGGAGACCATCCACTTAAAGATCTAATGCAAAGGCAATTTTTTTTTCTTATGTCATTTTCTGCAGTGCTGTGTTCAACCATTCTGCCCCCTACTTCTTTCAGAATTTAAAATTCTTCTCTTTCTCTTTTGCTCCATCGTTTGTTTTCTCTCAATTTTGACACGTTTCTCTGCTCTGGATTCCCTGCTGCACTGTGCATCCTTTACAGCCAGCGTTGTTCCTGAAACTGCTTTGTATCGTTAACACTTAATACAATGCCTGATACAAGATAAACATGCAATGCATGTTGGTTGTATTCCAGTGTGATAATTAGAAGACAAATATTTGTCTAATCTGTCACTCAACAGTCATCTATCTATTGGCCAAATACAGCATGTAAAACTTGAGACCAGCAGCAGAACCACAAATAATCATAGTTCCTGTAACCTTGAGGTTTGCAGCTTAATTTCTAGGGAAGCATCAAAGTGATACATCTTGGACAAAATGAGCTGTATTTCCCTCAGAAAGAGATGAATGCTAAACACTTTATTTGAGGTCAAGAGAAACCATTGAAATTATTTAATTTTTATCTCCCAAACGCTTTCCCAGAACTTCAAAACAGAAGCTAAATATTATTTCAGGTCTTCTATCTTCAAATTTAGATTTGTAACACTTCCCCCTCCCCTCTTTATAATATATCAAGATCAGGATAAATATTGTCAATCTTAGGTGCCCCTATAAGTTGTGTGCATATCTGTCTCCTTGAATATCTTATATTGATTTCAGTAGGCAGTTTGAGTTCACTTGGTTCAGGTCGCTCTCTTTAGCTTTAGAATCGATCTTGTAACTCAGACAACAGAATGATTAGTTGAGAATGATGTTCAGATTTTTAATTAGTTACCTAAAACAAATTTATATAAGAAAGTACAATAAGTATACAGATATAATTACAATGCCATTCTTCCCACCTTAAGGTGAATGTTTCTGTCCTGGTCCTGATCTTGATATTTTCTTCAGAATCATGGTCTGGCATTGTCTTTAGTCTTCTGTATTGCACTATAATCTTCTGTTTTGTCCTAGACAATCAACATTGGATTGGTTATTATTATGTTTTTAAATCAGGGTTATTGTTTTCACAGCAGAAAATTATGTTTCTTAATGTTTCTCAGAGTTTAGAATTTAAAGTTCAAAGTCTTTGGAGTTCTGTTTTCTGTGTTTTAAGCTATTTGTGCTATTCCACAAATTTATTGAAATGCTGATATTTAGGGTGCTACTACAGGTCAGGAAAAGTTGGCTAATAGTCTCATTTCTTAAACCTATAATCAAAACTCTAAGCTCTGTAAAAATAAATTTATATTTTATTTGTTTAATATCACATATATTTTAATGCTGAGTTGAATTTATGCATAATTTTTCTTGTTATACGGCTCATGACTTTTTAAATTTACTTTCCTCACAAATAGATTTTGTATGCCTTGTTTTAGTTATCTTTAGCTACATAACAGGTTATTCTAAAACTCAGTGGCTTCAAACAAAAATAAATAGTTATTATTTCACACAGTTTCTGTGGGTCAGAAATTCAGGAGTACCTTTGCTGGATAGTTTTAGCTCATGGTCTGTCATGGGGTTGCAGTTAAGACGCTGGCTGAAGGTGGAGTCAACTGAAAACTGACTGGGACTGAAAAGTCATTTTCCAAGTACATCTGTAGCAAGTTAGTTCTGACTGTTGGCAGAAAGGTTCCATTCCTTCCTACCTAGACTTCTCTGCAAGGCTGTTTTGGTGTCCTCATGACGTGATTGCTGGCTTCCTCCAGAGCAAATGATTTAAGAGTGTAAAGCAGATCCTACAATGTCCTTGAAGAGAGCAGTCCCTAGTCTTTTGGCACCAGGAACTGGTTCTCCAATGAGAATCCAATGCCCGGATGATGTGAGGTGATACCAGCACTGAGAAGTGGCAGCAAATACAGATAAAGCTTTGCCATCTTGCCTGTCACTCAACTCCCGCTGTGTGGCCCGGTTTCTGACAGGCTATGGACTAGTACAGGTCCATGGCCCAGGGTTTGGGGACCCCCTCCTTTAAGACAGCTTCAGCTACACAGGTCTGCCCTTTTCAATATGGGCTGTGGCTATAAAAGTGAGTAGCCAGAGGCAAGAATCACTGGAGTCCCCTTGGTGACAGGCTATCACACATGTACTTCTCTTTTTTATTCATTAAGCCTATCTAGCTGTGATTCTGCATTCTGACTGCTGATTCTGCATACTTAGATAATATAATTTAAATTTACTTAGGCTGAATAGAGAACATGTCCGGTGAGCATCAGGAGCTAGTAGAACATAGGGTTCTTCTCAGTATTGGAAGTAGTAGGGCTGGATTCCGAATCAGAATAGCAGTTGGAATCTGGGTCAGGAAGACAAGTCCAGAAAAGAGTAGGTGTGAACAAAGCACATCTCAGGGCAGATGCCAGCTTTGATTCGGGAGTTTGTGGGCCGAGGTAGGACAACTGGACTCTGGGGAACAGATCCCAGAGAGGAGGGCAAGCACACCTTGCTATTTATCCTTAAAGGGTATATTTAATCTAATTGTGTATTCTGATTCATGCATGTGATGATCGTGAATTGGGTTCAGTAGTGTCTTGGCAAATAGATTTTAGCAACTTGAACGTTAGCATCAACAAAACCAAGTAGCTTTTCGCAGTTAAGTTGAAGATATGCTAATTTCCAGAGTTGCAGCAGTGATATTCCTCCAGTTAGCAAGGCAATGAACAAAGTTATACTAAATGTCTACAATCTCTGTCGAAAAATGTGCTGCCTAGCAATCTACATAGTGTTTAGAATCTGATAAGTTATCATTAATTGTTTTGTCTACTGTGTAGAGTTTGATTTTTAATGACAGTAATTGCTGATGTTTATTAGTGTTTAATAAGGTCATCATAGAGGTCACACTATGGTCATTATCGAGGTTCTTTCTAGAAACACAGCTATGAGATGAGATATACAGAGTCATTTTAGAAAAGTAATGGGCTGTGACATGAAACAAGCTTGAGTATCAGTATCAAGCCTGCCATATTACTGGCTCTGGGGCTTTGAGTGAGTTATTTGACCTCTCTAAGCTTTACCTTCCTTATCTGTAAAATTGGAGATTAAAAGAGCCTCAAAGATTGTTGTAAGGATTAGTAAAACAATACATGTAAAGTACTTAACATGCCTTACAGTGAACACTTAGTAAATTTTAGCTCTTATTTTTTATTTATCTTTTCTCAAAATCCAATTCATTCATTTATTCAACAATTATTTATTGATTTTTTTTTATTTGCGAGGCATTTTTTTGGGTTCTGAGGAAGAGAAGTGAATAAAACAGATCCCTGTCCTCATGGTATTGTGCTTATAGACATAAAGTAAGCCCGAAAATAGAAAATATTTAAGTTGCTGGTAACTTCTGTAAGGAAAATAAAACAGAAAGATAAAGGCAAGTGCTGTATTTGGAGAGGAGATGCTGTTTTATGTAGGATTACCAAGGGAATCTTCATTAGCATTTGCCAGGAGCAAATGAAAGAAGTGAGGTAAAGAGTTATGCAGATATCTGAGAACATATTTTAGGCAAAGTAAGCACAGGTGCAAAGGTCCTGAGGTTTGGGCATGCTTGGCATGTTGATAAACATCCAAGGGTCCACTTGGGATGAGGAAGAGAGAGGGAGTGGGGAGTGGAAGGGGATAACATCAGAGAGGCAGTGGGTGGTCAGCTCATTTAGGGTTCTGTAGGTTCCAGTAAGAAGTTTACCTTTAATTTTTAGAGGATAAGAAGATGATGGAGGATTTTGAGTAAAGGAGTGACATGACTTGACTTACATTGTTTTGGATCGCTCTAACTATTGTTTTGAAATAGGCTGCAGAGACCAGAGTTAAAATGTAATACTTTTGAAATGATACAGGGACACAATAGTTGTTACTTGAACCAGGGAAGTTTGGGAGGAGGTGGTAGAAAAGATAACATATTCTAGACATTATTGAAAGTAGTGTTGACAGGAGTCAAGGAGAACTCCAAGTTTGTTGGCCTGAGTAGCTGGAAAGATGGAGTTATTTATTGGGTTGGGAAAGTTTGTGAGAGGATGTCTGGGACCTGGGATCAGAGTCTGATTTCAGACATGCTAAGTTTGAGAAGCTTTTTAGAGACATTTAAGTGGAGATGGTGAGTAGAGACTTTGATTTCTGAGTCTGGAATTCAGGGGACAGGGTGTGGGGCTGGCAACTTAAACTGGGAGTTGTAAGTGATTGGTTATTCACAACAGGGTAGATAGGGAAGAGGAGTGGTTTGAGGTTGAGACAATGTTTATAGAGCACAGATTTGAGGAAGAACCTCCGTGATGTGGACTAAAAAAGCAGTATTCCTAAAGCCACAGCAAAGAAGTGTTTCATGAAAGGAAGAGATTGGTTATATTCAATGATGCTAATATATCACGTGAGATAATAACTGGGAATTAACTATTAATATATCTGCAACATGATGAATTGTCACGCCATTTGGCCCTAGGCAGAAAACAATGGAAAATGCTGTATATAATATTTTAAAACCTTTTTGAATTCTCCACGAGCTGTCAAAAAAGCAGATAATACTCAGAAGAAAAATTGCTATGGCATTGCTCCCGAATAGTACATGAGAAAGGGTCTGGGATCTAGGTGGAGGAGGCTTCGTATAAAAGTTCATACATTTTTCTCAGTGACATCTGAAGTGAAGCCTAACCATAGAGTAAACATGGGAGTTAAGGGAGAGAGGGTTATGGAAGATCATATAGAAGTTTTGATCCTGAGAAGATGAATGACTTGACTTTTTTTTAGGGAATACAAGAGGACTAGGGGAAGATGCTTATCTAGATGATGCACGCTTTGTTGAAAGGTCCATGCAGATATTTGTATGAAAATATCCATTGGAAATTAGGGGAGAAGGCAGAAAATATACATGATACTGCTGCAGTTTTTAGGTGGAGAGAAGGAAAAATTTGAAGAAACAACAAGAGGGTTGGTGGAAGAGATGAGTTATGAGTCAGGCTGTAAGAAGAAGGGTTCTTGCTGTTGCTGTATCTATTAAACAGTCAATGTTGGTATACTTTATATAGTTTAGTTTTTTAATAGGTTTATATTTTCTTCCCACAGCAGATTTAAAATTATATGAGAATGTAGAAGGAAATAGAAGTATATTTTAAAATTAGAATGAGTAGCTTTAAAAATATCAGTTAAAATGATTTAAATTCAAACATTTGATAAATGAAATACGTATACAAATAGAGTTTGGTTAGGGATAAGATCAGTGAGCTTTAACAGTTGAATTGGATTTTTGTGTTTGGTTTATGTGTTTGTTTTTCTTACTGATATTCCTAAAATATTACTGGAGGATACTTACATTTTGTGTCACCCAACTTGGTATAGTCTCAAAATCTGACCTTCCATTGTCAGCCTAGGGAATTTCTCCTGTGCTGCCCAAGTCATCTTGTTCTCTTCTTTCCTAATATTGTACTTTTAGTCTCAAGGTTAATTCTCATGGGAAACAAAGAAGGGGAAAGAAATAGGAACCTCTGTCTTCCTGAGGCTTTGCTTTCTGGAGCCTCCCCCTTTACTCACCCATCGTCTTTCTTTCTTCCCACACTTCCTATTCTCTACTCAGTCTCCTCCCCTAAGCTGAGAGAGATGGGAAGTGCTGAGGTCAAGGTAAAAATCCAGTGTGTCCCAGCAGTTCTTTGCATGTTTGATTTTCCTCTTGATCTCTTGCCTGTTTGCCAGCTGATATTTCTGGCAGTAGTATGTTCATAATGGAAATATAAAAAGTCCAGCCAAACCTATGTGCACGCTGAAAATTCTAACCTTTCAACTTACACGTTGCTTAATCCTAAGATGCATTGAATTTTGATCCTCTCTACTGCTTTATATTCCTGAGGGATAGTTAGAATTCATTTTGACTCTCTTCAATTTGTTTCTTAAGTAAATTTTTATAAATACCCTATTAAAAAAAAATTTTTCCTCTAAAGCATATTCTAGACAAAAAAATACACTATTTTTTAAAGGACTTTTTTTGATTGAATAGCTGAATTTATAAATAACCATTTAGTTCCATTAGATGTCCTTTTGCTTAGAAAATTCTGATAATTTGGTACTATTCAACTTTGATTAGAATGTGTTTTTTGCTAATGTAGAAAGAAACAGCTTTGTCACCGTCTTTGAGAAAGATATATTCTGTTGGGAAAGGTAAAGTTCGTCTTAGTGATCATGCTTTCAGCATGTTGGAAGAAACAGATTCACATCTAGTGTAATTGCCTGGTGCAAAATTTATTACCTGAAATCAATAGAAAAGCACATCACATTTATTCAGTTACTCACATTTATTCAGTTCTCGTTTTCATCCTTACTTAGAGTTCTTTGAAAATAGAGTCATTTAATTTTGAGGAAACAATATTGTTTTCCAAGACACTGAATTAAAAAAAAAAAACATTTTAAATCTCTTTTGTTCTTGGGGATTTTTTCTCCAGCTTTCACATGATGCTTTCCATTGTTAATCTAAGAAGCCACTTTAAAGAATTTGCTTCTTGTGAGGAGTACAGTATAATTAGGCAATCGCCCTGGTATCTAGAGTCTACCAGGAGAAAAGGTGACAGAATTGCACAATGGGCTCGTTTTTAAACAGGGCAAAATAAAAACTTGAACGTATCAGTTTAAAGGAAAGACATTCAAAAATGTACTGTGGAATCTTTTTTTCTTTAAATTAAATTTATTTGGGTGATATTGGTCAATAAACATACAGATTTCAAAGGTACAGTTCAATAATATGTCATATGTAAATTGCATTGTGTGTTCACCACACAAAGTTAAATTTCCTTCTGTCATCCCCTTCACCCTTATCTACTGTGAAATATTAGCGCATAAAAGATGAAAGTAAAAATCATCTTCAATAGATGTGTTCGTTAGACATTTCGGATCAGTAGTAATTTGTTAATTGAAAAGATAGATAATGAAAAAGACAGTAAACAGGGCAATTATTAAAAGTGATACACATGTACCTTAACATTTTATTTGATATTAAATATATAAATGCTTATTCACCAGTACTATGATTATGGTTGAACTGATTTTGAGTTCCTGCAGAAACCACAGGCATGGTTTATGATTTCTAATTTTGATGTCTTTAAGTGGAGCAGAACTTGAAAGATGTAAGCAATCTAGTTCAGAATCCTTTTTGATTTTCATGACATTTTCCCCAATCTTTTATAGTACAAGAACACACATATTCAAAGGAGTATTTTTAGCCATTTGCCTTTATCAAGTTTTTTCCAATCATTCAGTCTATTTTTATAAAAATAACAAGCCTTTCTTTTACAGTTAAACTTGTGATTGAAAAAATAATTAAATTACATAATTAAAATAAGTACAACTTGTATGAACAAAACTGGTATCATGTATTGGTAGGATCCAAACTGCACTGCTTGGAAAATCTATGAGGGCATCCCAGTCATGTGGTCAGCCTTCCATGGACATTCATCACATTCCTCTGAAAAACAGAAGAAATAATAAAAAAAACTATTTGGTTAATTGAATTTTTCTGATCCATAGATCAATAAAATGAAAAGAAAGACTTTTATTTTTAAGAAAACTTTTATTTCTAATAGTTTTAGATTTACAGAAGTTTTGCAAAGATAGTACGAAGAGTTCCCATATACCCCAAACCTGCTTTTCCCTTACTTAGCATCTCCAATTAGTGTGGTACTCCTGGTCCAATTAATGAACTAATATTGATAACACTGTTATTAATCAAAGTCTATACTTTATTAAGATATCGTTGGTTTTTATTTAGTGCTTGTTTCTGTTCCGGTATCCTATCTAGGACACCAGGTTGCATTTAGTAGTCACATCTACTTAGGCTTCTCAAGACTGATAGTTTTGCAAACTTTTCCTTGTTTTTGATGACCTTGACAGTTTTGAGGAGCACTGGTAAAGTGTTTTATTGAATGTTTCTCAGTTTGGGTTTATCTGATGTTTCCCACATGGTAAACCTGGGATTATAGGTTTTTATGAGAAAGATCCCAGAGGTAAAGTGCCATTTTCATCACATCATATGAAGTGCACCTATCAATACTATCATTTTGACTTATTACTGTTGATGTTGGCTTCACTCACCTGGTCTAGGTAGTATAGTGAGGTTTCTCCTATGCTGCGTTTGTGTAATTTTTATAGTCAGATAATTTACTACATTGAAATGGATGTGTACAGATAGGTAAATTCTTTCAACCATATTCTCTTCGTGATAGAATTAGTGTGGCTTGTTTATGAGGAGTTCGTGAAGAGCTGAAAGATGTGTACTTAATGTTATCTTTGCATTCCTACTGAATTTCAGTTTTGCTGTCTTGTTTCATGTTTCTTGAGCTTTAGTATCCAAGTGAAGGAAACACAGGCTCCAAAGATGATTTTTTGTTGTTGTTTTTTGTTTTTTTTGGCAGTTGTTTGGAAGGAAAATGGAGCACTTGGTTGCACAATCGTGCTTCTGCAGTTGCATGAGTCAGGATTTCAAGCTCAAAACTAAATATGCCATTTCTTAGTTCAGTTTTATTTGAATCTGTGGTTAGCATCTTATGGCAGTTACATTTTTTTTTTTTTACTAGAGTACATTTAGCAAAAATGTACTTGATAATCAGTCTCTTTGCAGCACATCAGTGGATAACCAAGGCTAATTAAGCATTGATAAGTTCATTGCCCTATCTGCAGACCATCTCTAAATAGATGTAAAGTGATTTCAGTATGATGTAGAGAGAAGTTTCATGCCATTGACCTAAGCTTCAAACCACAATAGCTCATATCTTATACTTTCCAGAAGTTGCACAGAACCTGAGAAACAATCTTTTAATAAAGAATCAGACTCCTACACTATGTCAATCTATTGGAAACATTTTTAACGTAGAATGTAGAGAGCGCTAAAACTCAGAGACCATCTGTTGCTTTTGTGGGGCTGGAGATATCATGAGGGTATTACACAAACTTTCTTTTTACCTAAATTTCTGTGATAAGAAGGCGATCACAGTTCATTTTAGAATTGAAATTCATTTACCTAAATAAGAATGGTTTCCTAACCCTCAAAAAAGAACAGAAACAATGGTCCTGGCAGTTTAAACTTAGTCTTCCATTATCAATAGGAATGTAAAATAAGGTTGGGGACAATTTTTTTCAAGGCTTTCTCTTCTGTACCCAAGGGACTTTATTTCCAACTCTATCTTGACCAAATATGGAATTCATGCATCTATTTCCCTAATATCTCCATCATGTAGATAGCTTCGATGTGAACTTAACCTTGGACTGCTGAAAGGTGTGAATAGCTTGTTGCGCATTGACATAATTTTACTGTTTCCATGTTATTGTTGCTGGACTATCTGCTTCCCCTGATAATGATAAGAAGGATATAATACTAATACATATGAAGCAAAATGTTTTGGAGAGAAGTACCCTGGTGCTATGAAGACACCTTTGGAGGGAAAATTTTAAGAGCTGGGCTTTCTAGTTACCTCTGGTATATCTAATTTTGTGAACCTGAGCAAGATCTCAACATTTGACTCTTTGCCTAGGGGGTAATTATAACTGCCTTGCCTACCTTTAGAAACATGGCTTTAGGATCTAGTGCATGATAATTGTGTTAATGTATTATAAACTAGACAGTACTGCACAAAGGAAAGTAAAGAATGGGAGACTTCTAAGGATCAAGGAGAAGGCTATCAGAATCTTTTCTGTCTATACCATGCACTATTAGGTACCACAGTGTCAGGTGTGGTGAAGATCTGTGCTATTGAAAATATGTGGATCTGAAGGACAAAGATAGTGTATCTGTCAATAATGTTGAGAATATCTGCAAGCCCAAAGCTTAGACTACATGGGCACTTTATGGCATCAGAATTCATGAGAAGTAAATAACAATAATCATGATGATTGAGACCACACTATAGAAATTGGAAGTTAGACATGATTTTTAGGTTCTTCTTGTATTTAACATTTTATGGATGACCACTTAAAGTAATCAAACAATTACTTAAATTGAAGTAATCCATAGCCTAATGGTGATAAAACAAATAGATATTTAAAGTATTTTGAATAATAATTTGTTCATATTTAAACCACTTCTACTTTCAAGATGAGGACATTAACACATAGCTCACTGTGTGCCAGATATTATTCTAAGGGCTACCCTAATTCATTAATATTCATAGTAACCTTATGAGGTAGATAAGGAAACTGAGGCATAGAGAGAAGAAATGACTGGGTTGAGGTCACTTAGCTAGTATTGAGGGAGCTCGGACTTAAAAAAAGACATTCTAACTATAAACATTAAACAAAAATTAAATTGGGAAAGTGTCACTTATCAGCTCAGGAAAAAAAATAGTGGAAAAATAGTGGAAATAAAAAGGAGGGACAAATTTGTGTTTACAAATTGACAATCCAGTACCAGTAACAACTCAAATTGTCAAACACGAAAGATAAAGTATAAGACAAAGCAATGCCGTGATATTAAAGAAAGATCTTTGAAATTAACATCCAAAATGTGTTTTAAAACTAAATACTAGATAATTTATTGCTAATATTTAAACATTTTTGGATAAGGCAATTCTAATTGTTATCATCATATCCAAGATATAAAGTTTTTTGTTTGTTTAATCTGCTTCAGAAGAAAGACCAATGGAGGACAAAGATTAAGCAGTAGAGAAAAGGGCTATTATTTTAAGAAAATTTTAAAAATAATAGGAAAAGCATTTAATCAAATGCTTACTCAAATATTTGAGTAAATAAATTTCTCATTGACTTAAGTACTTCAGTTGTCCAAATCATTCATAGATTTATGCCATAAGATTTTGACTAAAGAAACCACTTGTGTTATGATTACATAAAAATTGCTGTTTCCACTTGTTAATAATCTTTCCCCTGGTATTTGTAGATCTTGAGTGTTTATTTTTTTTCATATTTCATTTTTCAGATTTACGCTTCTATATTTCTCTCTCCGAATGCTCATGAAAAATTGCTATATCTGTGACAGGTTGCATGATTTTCCCCCCTCTGTGCACTCAATTTGTATATTATTGTATCATATGACATTTTGAATCAAGTGCTGCTGGTACCAAGCTGCTATCAGCAGCCGGTGCCAAAAATATCCATTATAACAATTCTCAGCATGCAAGTGAGAGCACTTCAAATCACAGAGACAGAATTTTCAGCCATTGTTCTTTTCTTTTTTGTATTTTATACGGCAAAGAGAGTGGAAAACAAAAGGAGATTTATTAGAAAATAATGCCCTGGTAAATGTTGTAAAACATGAGATTCATTGTTTATGAAGGTCATATGAAATTCAGTACTGCATTATAAATAACATCTCAGAAGCCTTTCTTCCCTTCTCTCTTCCCAAATATTTTTCAAGTGGTATCTTTTTTGTCTTTGATTACATTAATGTGCAACCTCTTTACACATCTGGAAGTAAGTAGTACCCTCAACCTAGAACCATGAGATCTGCAACTTACATTTGCCTTAGATATGGCCCCTTCATGTTAACACATCGATCAGGACAAATGCAGTGCTCATGGTAGCACTAAAGATGGAAGCTTTCTTTTCTAAAAGAAGACTAAAAAAGCAAATTCAGTAACTAAGGTCTGACATTTTCTAATACTGAGAGTGCTGAGCCTGCAAAGATTAGCAAATTTCTCATAAGTTAATTGATTTTACAAAGTGAATGCTGAGACTTGGTAGCCAGCTGACAAGATGCCAGAAAATGTCAATGTGAAGAAGAAGGAGCCTTCAGTGGCTTCTTTGGACACCTGACTTCTCACTTTCTGGAGGAGGAAATATGGAGCCTGTTGATTGGGAGTTGAAGAGGAAAAGATGGTTACCAGAGATGGGAAGGTGGGGTTGATGAGGGGAACTTTCTGATTCTTTTTGTGCTGCCTAAAAAACTGGGAGTAATAATCTTGTCCCTCTTCTTCACTGACCCCAGACAGAACATGAGGAAAGGGCTAGAGTTGGGCAAAGGTTATTTTCATCTGAGCTCGATGACTCCATGCAAAGTGCTCTTTAAATCAGTGGTTCCTGCACAAAGTACTGTGACTTGAGTTTAACAGAGAGGGCCAAATGTCACATGTGTCAATTGTAAAGAAATCATGGCCACTGCTATGGTATACTGCATTCAGAAGAGATGCCAAAACAACTCCTCAGCTCGTACTGTCATCTTTTTTACCTGCTCTGCTATTCATGATATGGGTTGACTCCACATTAAAAAAAAATATTCATATAAAGATGTTTCTTATGCAGCTGAGTCTCAAGCCCATTGTTGTAGGTGAAGTAATTTCTTTTGTCTGGTGTATAATGCTTTGCTAACTTTGACTTGAAAATCACAAGGTCTTACAAAGCCTTAAGGAAAAAACTAAGTACTTAGTAGGTGTCTGACAGCATAGTAAATATATATGAAAGCCAGGAACAAGCTGATGTGCATGTCTTTTTTTAAAAAATAATAACCTAGTTTTATCTGTGGAAACTAGGATACAGATCTCATATTTTCCTATTACATTTGAAATTTTGGAAGATAATAACATGAAAGATTTACCCTCAAGAAGAATAATATATTCAAATATCTTGCTTTGAAATGCATAGAAATTTCCATATTTATTTTGCTTTGGAGTGTATATTAGGAAATGTTTGGCAGGTGAAATATGACTTCCTTTAAACCCTGTGAGCTTTTGTCAATTCATTTACATTCATGAAAAGCAGCCTTTTTATTGACAATAACAAAGCCCCACATACTGTAGGCTTCCATGTTAGATCAAGCCATTTTCAAAAATCTATCAGTGAATTTCTGGTGTGATGAAAGACTTAAGAGTGTGAGGGCTAATTTAGTACTGACCACTGATTCATGTTAAATAATTAAATGCACGCCAGAGGAACAAATTTTCACTGGCTCTGGTCAGCTGGCCATTTTGCAGCATTTGGGATTGGGTAAAAGGGGACCCGAGGTCACAAGATGGGCTGGCTCTAAATTAGATAACTTTAGAGTTAGCATTAATATGCTGACTCATTGCAGCCACTCTGAAGTGTTTCTATCCTCTTTTCAGTGCTTCCAACTTGTATTCAAAAAGAAGGCTAAGTGGGCATCATGTGGACAAGCAGGAAGGGTAGCCTGTAGTCTCAACCTCATTGGTGGTGGTCAGAACCGCAGTCTGGAGAATACCTATTCAGGGACCTAATTAATCCTTTCAGTTTCACTGTAGCTGCTAGTTTTTGTGCTCTGTCATTTTGCCAGCCTCACTCTTAGGATCCCATTTTATTCAGATTATGTCCTTGAAATTCTTTCCTCAGTCTAGATTGATACAATGTGGGTCCTTAGCTTGGTGGATGATAATTATCTGGTTCTAAAAAGCTTTGTTTATCAATCCATCTATTTTAATGTATGTTTATGTATTTATTTATTTACACTGGTGGATAGACAACAAATTCCTGATATGGAAGAAATAAGCTCCATTATACTTTTCTTAGGACCACAGTGCAATCTTCCACACTTTTTCTCCCAAACTCTTTGAACATGACAGCAAATTTCTATTTCTACATTCACTGAGAACTCTAAATACAGTTTCTCTCCTCTGAAGATAGGGTCAAGCCCAGTGTATAAAATGCCCAGAGTGGTACTTGAAATTAGTAAATTTGAAAAAAAGGAAATGTTTAGTTTTAACTTTTCAGTATTAGTTCACATAGGAAAGAAGAAAATTTATAAGGTTATTTTGAGTTACTTGGTAGTTAAATAATTTTAACAGTTTCTAGTTAATAAGTTAGAATATCTGTATCAATTACCCTTTTTATCAAAAGCATCTTTATATTACTTTTAGAGTCACACACAAGAAAACATGCAGCTTACTAAAAATACTTCACTTAATTTTAAATCCTCTTGGTTTTGATTTTTAAAAATTTGATGTGAAAGTGGTACAAACTGAAAAAGAATAACATTGTTTTCCAAAATATTATTGGTTATATAATATATTTGATCTCTGCAACATTGCATGCCCCACTAAAGGACAATTACAAACTTTATAGACTTGCATAGATGCTTTGAGCGCTAACTCTCACTGAGACAGGGTTATTCTGTGCTGCTGATATGTCATTTCTACAGCACAGTCACTCTGACAAGGGCTGGTGATGGTTGCATAGGATGAAATGATTATGTGATTTAGAAGAAGGGTGTGGAAGGACAAGACCGACAGTAAAACTGCTAGACAAGGGTGACATGGCCTTGAACCTAGCTGAGGTTTGTACCCTATCACTCACTCAGACTATCGGTTCAAGACTATAGCCAAGTCTTGTGTATATGCAGAGGGACACGATGCTACATTGAGGCTGGGCTCAGGCACAACACTAGAATTTAATGGAATAATTGGTAGTTGGCACAAGAACAAAGTAGATCAAATCCAGAGAGCAAATGATCAGGTCCAGAGTACAGAGAAAAATGTTCCTTGGAGCCTCAAGGGTTGTTGAGTACTGCATCCAGAGACAGGGCTGGGAAAGGAGCAGCTGTGACAATTTTAATAACCTGTCATGTGGCTTGTGACCATTCTGTTTATTTAAATGAACTTTCCTTTGACAATTGAATTACTTTCTATATGTCCTGAACTTAATGGAAATGACTTAACCCTTTAAGGCTAGCACATTTTGGCCTTGGCTGGAGTCTTAGAGAAAGAGCAAGAGAGGAAAAAAAGGTATGCAAATTTGTTCATGCATAAATAAATTAACCATGGTGTTAAGAGAACCGTAAATTATTCAGCAGTGATTCATCCAAAAACATGTGTTAAGTACCTACAATGTACAGAGAACTATGCAAGGCTGGAATCTATGTTGGAAAATGAAAGGTGCCACAGACTGTTCTTATGGGTCTTAAAGTCTAATGCAGGGGTCAGCAAACTGTGACCCATGGGCCAAATTCACTGCCACTTGCTACGACTGAAAAAAAATAATTTTTCATGATACATGAAAAATTATAAGAAATTCAAATTTAGGCAAAATGATATTGAAATACGGTTTATTGGAACATAGTCACACTTATTCATTTACATATTGCTAATAGCAGTTTTCACATTACAGTGTCTAAAGTGAGTAATTAGAGAGCTTTTGGTTCATGAAGCTTAAAATATTTAATGTCTTACTCTTTACCAAAAAAGTTTGTCATTGGGTTTTCTAATGAGTTAGAAAGACATTAATTGGATTATCACACCACTAAAATACGCATGTGGTAGTGCTGGGTAAGAAAGATATTTAATATATGAGTGTTGTATAATGAGACCTAGAAATGTAATTATGGTAAGGAGACCCACAGTGGCTTTAATACCTTCACCACTGTTTATTGAACTCCTTACAGGTCTCACAGAATGGTGAACAAATTCTGATTGGTAACATAGTTCTAATAATACTAAGTGTTTAGGAGTTTCTGACTGAATTCTCTTTAATCTGGTGTTGAAGATTTGTAAGGCAAAGGGCCATGAATAAGTTTAATAACATCCCATAGTGCTCAGGCTTTCATTGGCTACTTTGGGCATTTATTGGTACTACATTGAGACATGAAATGATAGAAATATATTTTACTCCATAAATAAGCAAAGAGTGCTTACTTCTGTGTAATGAGGTGACTATTTAAAATTAATGAGGATAATACTTTTCTCAGTGATTCAAAGTACTTTTGTTTTAATTCTCTATTATGGAATAGTAAAATAAAAAGCAAGTAAATAACTTAGTCTGAATTTCAAGTTAATATGAAGCTGAATCTGTTTGGATTTGTCTTTGAATCAGTTTTCCTGTTAGTGGTTGAGGATGTGGGGATATGTGAGATAAGGCTTTCTACCTAACTATGGCAGATTTCCATGAGTTTACAATAGGCTTCAGCTTGCAGGCTCACATGAACACAAACCATTTTAATAGTCAATCATTTTAAAAGTGAGAGAAATAAAGCTAGATAAAATAAAATGCTTGTTTCAAAGTGGTAGTGATGTAAAATGATCTGGTAATGTAGACGAGCCTTTGAATTTTTAGTATTTTTAGGCAGATTCAACTTCAAAGATGACTTTATTCTCTGATGCAATCTTTTTTATCATCTATCCTCAAAAGATTTTAGTTCATTTATGTAGCTTCAAAAGATTCTCATGTATTCATTGCTCAAACAATTATTGAATACCTCCAGTGTGCCAGGCATTGTGCCTAATGCTTGGAATAACAGGACGACTAAAGAGTAACCAGCATGCTTGAACAGTGGAAAGACAAAGGTAAAAGGTGGAACTCCAGTGGCCAGTAATTATTTTCCCAGAGATAAGTCTTTTAATGGGGTGAGTGGTTTAATGGTAAGTAAAAGGAGTAATATTTTATGCATAGTAACTAATTTTACAAGTCTCTTCTTTTAAAAATTTCATTAGATATATTTTTAATGTTTTTTTGAGACATATTAAAAGCAAGAACATTTTAAGAATTAAACATTTAATATTAGACATTTGATCAACTAAGATATTTTCTCATTATAAAGATAGAGATTGTTATGGGATCTGCCCTACAGCTCTGGTTTGAATTTTAAGTAATTATAAGTAGAAAACTTTTGGAGAGAAAAAAAAGGCATGACATCATTAGAGATTTTTTCCACAAAGAATTAGCAAAATTTTGCATATTTACCTTTTAAAACGTTCCTATGAAGCAGATATGTTAATAGTGATTATATATCAAATAATGTCATAAACTAAGTTGGCTCAGGTATCTAGTCAAGTCATATTTAATTTTATACTCTTAATCTAATGCCAGACAAGGCACATGAAGACATGCTACATACATATGCAACATTTTCAGAAAGATCAAAGCAAATCCAAAATATACTTATGTGAGGGACATGGTAGCCTTGAGTTACAAGCCTCCTTCCCAATTGCTATCACTATTAAAACTCAAGATTCTCAAGTGTGGTCAACTACGTATATCAAAAGTAGGGAGGGCAGACCAGAAACAGTGTACGCCATGTGTCTGCACCAGGCATGAAGGAAGGAAGAAAATGTTTGCCGCCTTTGAAAATGAATCCCAGGGACAGTCTGGCTTTAGTAGACTTGTACAAAGTACCTTAGGCATTTTATATTATTAAATATTACTTTATAATTATAATCATAAACTTTTGTGATAATACCATAAATGATTTCTTATTAACAGTAAAATAATTAATAAAGATTTATTGGGTACTTTTTTTTTTGCATCACACATGAATGGGTTGATGTTTTTGAAAAAGTGGAATAACACTTTATGACATTTATTGATAAATTCGCTTAACAAATATTCATTGGAAATTTTGTATGAGCATTCCCCAGTGATGAACATTCTGAGTGACAGAAGTAATCCTACGTGGCCTGTGGACACACAGAATTGCCAGGTGAGATGCTCATGTTGAAAAAACGTTTTGATGAACTATATTACTGAGTGCAATATACAGATAATAAACACTGTGATTATTTTAGCCTTTGAAAGGAAAAGAGGGATTTTATGGAAGAGGTGTATATTGGTCAGCTCCTGTGATGAGGAAGATTTGAGAGGCAGGGAATTTCTTCTAGGGAGAGCTGATGAGTGGTGGTAGGGAAAATGGAATAAGCAAAGGTGGTGTCAGGGAGTAAATATTCATAATGCACTCAGGGGAGAGGACATGGACACATCAGGTGAGATTATTCAGTGATTATCTAGGACCTTTGGTCCCTTATATTAAAATATCCATTGATGGGATAGATTACTTAACTCCATTTATAAGGTTGGAGCCTGACCTAAACAATATGACTTCTTTTGTCCTTGGTCAGCGAATGTTGTAGGAATCTCAGACGAACAGTTCAAAGACATTGTGTCAGGTTTTCCTTCCTTCTGCTGCTGATTTGCTTTTAAACCCTGTTCTGTGAAAGATACTCTCTCCTTGGTCCTTTTATCATAATTTCTACAATAATATCTTTGCTATAGTATCAGCCTTGGCTTTATGCCCTGTTGTAACTCTGGACAAATCATTTGCCTTCTCTTTGCCTGCATTTTATTAATTGTTAAAATGGGCACAAAAAAATAGTATCTACCTCATTGGAAGTTATAAATGTTAAGAACATTTAGAACAGTACCTGGAACTTACTAGGTGCTATACAGGTATAAAAAAGTATCAAAGTATTATTTTGGCTACTTTACAAAGATCTGGCTTATCCATTCACTGACTAAATGCAGGTCTAAAAGAGTAGAGAGTCTGTGAAGAAAATCATAGAAATTGGAATACAGCACACTCTCACACAGTTTGATAACAAAACAGTTTAAGAGAAAATTTCAAGGCAAAGATAGTGTGATATTAATTCCTAGTGTAACTTTCCAGGATATTTTGAAACCAGGTTTATTGTTGGTGTGATACAGTGGCAACTAGCATTTATCCCACCAATTATTAGTTCATCTTTCTTCTGGAATGCATATATGTAAATCATTTTAAGAAAGCAACTTTTCTAGATCTTTTATTACCTCCTGAAAAATAGCTACTGTGAATACATTTCATATAACAAAGAGAAAGAGAGTGAGAGAAAGCGCTAGAGATCTAGAAACATTGTAATGAGAAACAATGTTTATATTATTTAGTGTCTTCTGTGCAGATTAGTGAGAAATATCACTTAAAATTTTTAAGTAGGATTTTTTTTTTGCATTCCAACCATAAATAAGCATTTGTGTTTGAAAGCTCTATTGAAGTGCTTTACTTTTATGTTTCTATTATTTTATGGTTGATTCACAAACTAAGATGGGGTCCTGTACTTATAAATTAATGCATAGAATTTAATGTAAAAAAGTCACATTGAAATTTACAAAGAAACTTCTAAAATTTTTGGAGCAAAAAAAATCTTACAGAGCATCTAGTCTAATTTCATTTTTCAAATGAGGAATTGTAGTGAAATACAGTTGTGCTGTTTATTTCGCTACTGTTCATGTTATGCAAAAGTTAAACTTAAGCCAATGTAGTTTACTAATGAGTTTTTTTTCCTTAAGACTTTGCCATATTTATCCTCGTTAGGTTCCTCATTTATCCAGCAACCCTCAGTCATTTCCCTTAGTCAACAAATTTTATGGAGGATTTACTTCCTAATTCCTTAAATTCCTTCCTTAAATTCAAGACTACTGTTCACTAGCAGTATATCCTTGAGTAGGTCAGTTAACCTGTCCAAGTCAGTTTTCCTTCTGTAAAATGAAGATAATCTATGCACACTATGGTATTGTTGAGGGGTTTAAATGGAATAATACATTTCAATATTCCTTCATGTGGGCACTGAGTACATCAAGACAGTCTCAGGACGTTTTATGATCTTTTTTTGTTCAAGAGTTAAGATTTGAAGACTGTCAAGCGAGTTGCCTGAAATATACTTTGTGTGTGCCAAGAGCTGTTTTCTAGAGCTCGAGACCATACCAAGGGTATCAGCTTATGTCAGAGTACCACACTCTAATTGGAAAAGGAAAAAGCACAAATATCCTGTGTTTCCCGAAGTTCTAGTGCCAGTATTGTTTATGCAACATCTCTCTGTTCTTCACTAGTTTTTTGTCAAAGAAACGTAATATTAAAGGTCTTCTAGTTAATACCCACTTACTTGAATTTGAAAGTAAGTTTCAACAATTATTGAGTACTCACTACATTCTAATATTTTAGATGCATTATTCCATTTAAACCCCACAATGGTAGTGCATACTGCAATGTGCTTATATTACCTTCGTTTCACAACCAGGAAATTGATACTTGGGCAGGTTAACTAACCAGCCCAAGGTTGCACTGCTTGTGAGTGGTAGTCTTGAATTTAAGGATTAATGAAATAAATTAATGCCATTTAATGTCTCTCTTGTGAACATGTATGTTAAAAAAGTAATTTTGATAATTTCCACTTCAACCATCTTAGGTAAAAAGATGCTGAATTCAGAGAAATATTTCAATGCAAATCTTTGAAAATGTATTTTCTAATAATGTTTTGAATCTACACTAAGCCTGAAAGATATGAAAAAATAAAATTTATGGTAAAGTCATTTTTCGATGTGCATCTTTGGAGGTGTTTGGTAATGCTAGTAAAGCACTTCTTTCTAGTTTGATTAACATGTGTTCCCAATAATCTCATTCATATTCGTTATGTTTTTAAGTTAACATATTCCCAAATAGTTTCTATAGATATTACAGCAAAAACAAATTTTTCTCTACTCTCTATTCTTCTCTTTTCTATAGCAATAGAGGATTTAGGTAAGCACATAGCTGTGTCCATAATGATTATTTCTCAGCCTCCTTTGTGGCTAGTTATGGTCATGTGACCAAGCCTTGATGAATAGGATAGGAATGAAAATAGTGTGAACAATTCTAGGCCATTTGCTTAAAATAGAAGTTATAGTATATCCATTTCTTTTCTCTCCACTGGAAGAAATGTGAATGTGGTGGCCGATGCTGGCACAGTCATCTTAGGACATGGAATGAAAGCTGCCTGTGGAGGATCGCAGAGCAACCAAATAGACAGAGCCTGGTTCCTCACACTTTGGAACCACCATAGCAGCTTTGACCTGCTTAGAGAAGGAGATAAACTGCTATCTTGTTGAAGCCACTACCACTTTTTTTTTTTTTTTACATGAGGCGGTCTGTATCCTAACCTCCTGTTTTCAGATATTAAATAAATGTAATTTGAGAAAAGGGATCTGTAGACAGGAACATTTGGCAAATGTTTACATAAACAAGATTAGAAAGGACTTTTTTTTTTTGAATTGTAAAACTTTACAGAGCTCTTAGTGTTTGCCAAGAATCTCCAGAAGAGATATGTGGCATTCCTAATATTTTTTTTACTATGAATATAGTTTTAAAATGGGCATACTGTGGATTTATGTATATGGAATACATTTTGAGAACTTGCAGCTTTAGGAAATACAACTTTAGGAAGCTATTAGTGGCTGAATTTGAGATAAATGATGAGTATGGTACATTGAGGATGGATGTGGGTACAAGGAAGTTTTGGTCTAGAGAGCCATTCAGTTCAACTTATTGTTAAGGAGCAGTAAGGGTTGTGGAGGTAAAGATACATTTCATTGGAAGGAAGGGAAAATAGATTATTGTTACAGGTGCTCAGTTAACTAATATTAAGAGAGCTGAAATAATTTCTAAATAAGAGGTAGCTCAATTTGCTTATGTGATGACCTATGAAAAGATAGAAATAGGAGGAGAAGCAAGGTTGAGATCCAAAGCATCTGTATTTATGTATGAGTGAGCTTATTAGTCATTCATTATATGGATAGAAGAAGGTACTGCATTTGCATTGCAAGCTTATGATTTTACTTCTTTGGTATAGTTGTGAGAGGTGCCTGTTGGAGGAAGCATAAATCCTGAACAAGTCATAGCTTGTTGCCTCCACTGGTTGGGACATACAGACACTGAGATATTTGGTGAGCTATCTAGATGCACACGTATAGCCTGCTTCATGGGTTTAAAGCTGGGAGAGATGAGAAATACGGAGAAGCATGGAATGTATGAGGAATAAAACAAAAGATAGGATCTGGGAAGCACAAACCATTTAAGGTATTTGTAGAGGAAGAAGAGCTGTGGAATGAGAAGTTAGGATCAGAGTAATAATGAGATAAATAGGAAAAACAGTTAAGGATTCTAGGGTGGGCTATAGTTTTATGGTAAACCTATGGTCAGCATTCTGGTATTGAGGGATAGAAGACAGATGTGGGGATGAAGGGAGGATTGTTAGTTTGGATAGTTGGGAGGTTCTTGGTGTCTGTGGTGGGCTAGGTCAGGTCTGAGGAGTGAGTAAGGATTTGGTTGCTCTGCTCTGAAAAAGGTTGTCCATGAGGAGACAGGTGAAGTGGGATACGACATGCTAGAATGGTCGAGACACATGCTCATTTTCCTGGGCTGCCGAAAGGGTTTTCAGGGAGAGGAACACCCTCTCTGGACATTTCTAAATCCATGAAAGTGTTCAAGGAACAGTGGTGGTCCCATTGGGCACCACTTAACTACCTTCTGAGTACATTCAGAGTCTGCACCCAGGGAACTCAGTTTTGATGCTACTCCATTTACAGACAATAAAAGGACTCTTTTACTTTTCATCTAAAACGATGACTTGATTTTATATATAATGCTTTTCAATGTATATTTACTTTTGTGAAAATATTACTCTTGACAGCTAAAATATTTGGAAGGGAATAGAAATTTGTAGCAGAAATAGATGAAATCCAAATTTAGTTTCCCAGGTACCTTGGAAAGTACTTCTTTGTCCAGTTCCTTTTATCCTTATAGACTGGAGATTGCTTCTATTCATTTATGTAATGCTGGTATTAGGTTCCTTTTGAAATTTATATAGGAATAACTCAAACTCCCTATTTCATACTCTGTAGGAAGCTCAATGTCCTCCCTATAATTCCTGTTATTTTCCAGGGGTTCATGTGCTCATGTTCGTCCTAGATCTGTCTTTGTATTTCTTCTGAGCTCTAGATCTCATTTCTACCTCAGCTCCTGGAGCTATTCTTATTTCTCTGTCTCATGCATGCATAGAAATGAAACCCAAACCACTATACAAACAAGGCATTGGTGTATAAAATGGCTTTCTTGAAAGTTTGCAGTGATGAAGGCAGTTTACCTTGCAGAAACAAACTCTTAGTTAATAACTGAATGCTTTGAATCCTGTGCCACTTGGAATTTTTTTATTGACTTTCTTTTCTGCATGATCAAACCTATTATGCTGCTGTCCCCGGACCCTCAGTCCACCATCACTGATGACTTGACTGCTCTCCTCTCTAGATGCCTCCTCTACCCTCCAGAATCTATTAAATTCTCATTGAGCAGTCACACTCTCATTGGGTTTTGCTGTTTTCACATAAAGCATCCCCTTGGGTCACACTTGCCTACTTAAAGCAGTATATCCAGGTAGTTTTCTAAGCAAAGTCAGTTCTCTCCCTTAGGAAAACTCTTGTGCCAACTGTTAAAATGACATTTTTAAAAAAAGCTATATAATTTTTTAAAGATAAATATGTTATTTATTCTTCAGTGGCTGACATGTCAGGATAAGGATACTGCTGAAATAATTGCCTATTTTTTCCTATAGCATGTGGTCTAAGTCAGGCTTGCTATTTGAACAGAGTGAATAAAGGAAGTAATAATAATTATTTAATATGTACAAAGCTACATCCACAATGTATTCAAATTAAGCTAATAATTGTTATTTTATCATGTATAGAGTTTCCTCCCTGATATATTAAATCATGGACGAAGTACAGCTTTAGGCCTGCTCCCTGAACATCACATTCTCAAGTCAGTCCTGTTGCTAGTAAAGTGTGTAAACTCTGCAAGCAATCAGTATAACATGTGGGAACAGATTCTGAAAGCATCCTGTGCATTCAACAGGGAGAAGGGATGGCTGAATATTTTTTTCAGTGGAGTCTAAGTATGTTTCAAATTGAGTTCCCAAAGGATTTTATTCTGTACAAGATGTTAGTAATTATATTATAAAAGCTTAGAGTTTTAATCTGTGCTGTTTTCAAGAGATGTTTTACTTTTTAATTAATTAAGTAGTTAATTAATTAATTGTGGGAAGCAAGGCAAAGGGGAGGAAAAAATTGGTTAATATATATTAGCAATATGTCAGTTGCTTTATATGTGGCATTTGATTTCATCTTCACAATAATCCTGAGAGGTTAACATCTCTATTTTCAGAATAGAAATGTCGCACTAAGAGAGGTAAGCCTCTCTTCTGTGGCAGCTTAGAAAAGGATTCAACTCAGGTCTAACTTGCCATGATAGTTCTGAATATGGAAATCACAATTCTTCATTATTCACTTCTTGAACTTCTTTGTATTTCCATTCTTTCTCAAAAAATATGAGCAGAGCACTTTGTAATTCTATAAGAGGAGGGTAGGACAAATGTCATTTTTAGGGAGAATAAAGCTGTTTCAGTAAATGAGTGAATAACTAGGTCTGTTTTCCTTTATATATTTCTTTCTACAACTGTTAATTATTCAAATACATCAATATTTCTGTTCTTATATGCTATTTTTTAAAAATGAGAAATACATTAAAATAGCATGCTTAATAACAGGTGATGCCATTCTGTAGAGGTTAAATGCCCAATCCATCCCATGGTGACCGTGTGCCCTTAGGCGAGTTAGAAGCTTCTCTCTGTGCCTTAGTTTCCTCTTCTTTAAAGATGATAAATAATAATAGTAGTCTTATCTCATAAAGTTTTTATGGAAATTAAAATATGTAAATACATAAGTGATTGTGAGTAATTTGGTTTTTCCCCGAGTTTTCTCCTAATTCCCAATATTTTATAGTCATAAAATACCATTGAAATAAAATAAATAATGCAGTCAGTATATAAACCACAAAATATGTAATGTATATTGTCACACTATCTTCTCTGATAGACACTTTGTGCAAAGTCACTGAAGGAGGGGCTTCAAACACACTCTGTTTATGTGTGGGCTCACGACGCATTTCATCATTACCCTAGAACAGATGGCACCAGATCATCTGTATTTGGTGGAATGTGATTCCCTCTTTCACAATTGTTTGCTTTCAATAATTTTGCTTAAAAATTAAGGAATGAACATTATGACAGCAGCAGAGAGGAATTTGCAGTGTAATACAAACTCTGGGGGTTAATACAATTTTTTCTTTATACACAAAGTAAATGTAGAGTGAAGCTTACTTTTGGGGTTGTATGTCTAAAACCCGGCATTTTAGAGTATTTTGATTTTATTTTCTGAAGGAATGATGCATTTTGAGCCTGTGCTTATCCATCCTCTATTTAATCTACCCAGTCTGCTGATTAAATGCATTAGCTTATAAAATAATTTTAGGAATGATTAGGGATCGTCAATATATATTGCCATTTGCTCAGTCTTATCTTAGAAGCTCTTATCTTAGAAGCTATCTTTCTAGAATTTTTAACTTGTCCATTGCTCATTCTCTCATGGGCAAATTCTTGAGACTCAGGAGATGACTGCTAACTATCTCTAATTCTGCACAAACCATTTTAGTTTCTGGGCCTCCATTTCTTCCTCCATGAAGAAAAGAACTCTTCAGAACCCTTAGCCTGTGACCAGAAAGCCTCTTTTAATGGGCTACAGATGCAGTATGCCTAAGTGGGACTTCAGCTGCATTTGTGTTATTTCATCAAAATTTAGTTATGGAACATGGTAGTGGAGACACTTAAGCTGAATGATGAGTGGGCTCCAACCTTAACTGTAGTTCTTAAAAGGGCTCTTCAAAGACCACTGCCAGCTCAAAAGAAGGATTTACTCTAAGGGTCACATTTTGTTCTGGGACAATCACTTTGCGAAGTGAATTGAACAGACATGATCCCAGCTGTGTATCATTTGCAGTGTAGTACAGAGAATGATGTCCTGCACAGGGAAAATAAGGATGGAAATTTAAAAAATACACCATTTAATTAGATCAGTTATATAAGTAGGCTTAGAAGTCACTGAGTACACTTCTCTGGGTTCACATTAGCAGATGTGAACATGTGTCAGAGAGGAGTATGAACAGGTGTAAAATTAATGAAAAAAGGTTATTTAGCATTTAGCTGTCTTCCATTTTTCCCTTGGTGAGATCTGGCACATGACTGAGGTTATGGAAGGTCTTCCCTCTCCTGGAATCCTCTCCTACATGAAATACTTTCTAACAGGAAATGGAAGGCAATAGAGCAGAGCCTGGGGCTGGCCTCCTGGTCACTCCCACTGGGAAATGAAGAGTGAGTCTGTAGGATACAAGTTGGACTTGTGAGTTAAATTTATGAGGAATCTTATAAATAACCTGAGTGGGCAGAGATTGGGACTAACATGCTATCCGCACATGTGATGGCGGGCATAAAGTCCACTGGGTGTTCCCCAGAGGAGGAAATTGGAGACAGAAAGTTGATAGTGGGATAGTATCTCCTCTGTGATAATAAGGGGTAGCTTTTCCAAGTTTTGAGTAACTTTCAGCTTAAACAAAACTTTAAAATAAAAATGGAAGATATAAATTTAAGGAGAAGAGAAATTGTATTTTTTTAAAAAAAATAGAAATATAGAACCAATAATGATTTCTAAAATAGATTTTCTTGACAGTTATTCTAAAATAGAATTTTATCAATTACAAAATCTCTGTTGTCTAGAATCTGATTTAAAATAAGGTTGGTAAATTGGTCATATCTGGTAATGTGGCAGTTGATAAAATTAATCTAAAAAAATACCTGAATAGATAAAATAAATTTAAAAATGCAAAAAAAATAAAATAAAAAGCAGGCAAAGTATTAACCCCTGCATCATCTTTCTGGTTTTATATGCCTTTAGCAAGCATCAAGCTTTCATGGATTCATAATCTACTACTTGGCCTCCATTAATTTTAAAAGGTGACCATTAACATGGATACCCATAAACACTCTACTAAATTATGCAAAGTCACATTCTTCTATTATTAATGTCAACATTATCTTGCAACCTCTAATTCTTTGCATCATTTGCTGTTAACTTTAATATGTCATGCTAATTATGAAACATCATTTTTGTGTTTCTAGTTCTTTATATAAGATATTGCTTAAATAAAAAATGCTCTAAAAACATTAGAGGCTAAACACATACACTCTTCACAGTATTCAGAAAGAAGACTATATTCCATGACAGTTATGTGTTTTTTCAAGCAACATGAATAATGCACCAAAGGCTTTAAAACTCTTCTTAAAAGGATAAAGAATTCTTTGAACTGACGTTGAACAGTCTTTTCAGAGCTGCAGAATTTTTGTTTAATGGTCTGAAGCAAATGTAATAAAATATAAAAAGGCTCTATAGTCTAAACATGTCAGTAGTTTGAGAAGATTTTAAGAGATCTTTGCTGAAGTGCTTTTGATTTAGTGATGATGAACTATTTATATAATTAGAAAGCTCTAGTTAGTATAACTCAGGAGTTAAAGTAAAAGCACAATTATTGAAACCTCATCTATGCAGTGGTGTTTACTTATATTTTCCCATGCAATCCTCAGGGCAACCTGGAATCTCCATGTTACCAATGGAAAAAATAAGTCCCCGATTGAATAATTTGCTGAAAACCACTCCATCAAGTCTAACTGCAAAGCTCATAGTTGTTTCATATCCCACAGTGCTTCTGAATAATAGTATATTTTCATCTTTGCACAGTAGTAAGATTGTAGCTCAAGAGTGTGTGATGCAAGTTATATTTTTATTTTTTTTTTACTGTTTATTTCTCAAGTCTAATTTGAGAATATGTTGTTTTTATACATAAACAATCAGTGGTCTCATACTGTCATTCTTCCTAGCCTAGTCCAGCTCATTATTTTCTGCAAGTGATACATGGCTGGGATTGTATTTGTTCAATTTACTTGGCAAAGTGAATTTAGAACACTTGAAATTTAACATACAAAAAATTATTTTAACTAATTTTTTATTTTGGGAAGATTTTAGAGGAAGTTGAATCGGAGGCAGAGTGGTTCATTGGGCTAAGCAGAGGTAGAAACTGGTAAGGGAAATCGCGTTTGAGGATCCAGATTTTGGACTCAGATCATAGGCAAAGACTTTAGAGGTACCATTTCTGTCCTAAAATCTAAAGGTTAATCAGTCACAGAAGTCTGAGAACTAAATTCTATAGCTGATGATGTTCTTTACAGGGATTCCTATACTTATAAGCCAGTAAGATTATTGGCAAGTTTTCTAATAGAATGTATTCATGTTTGAATGCTTATTAGCTCATTACTCTCAAATGCATATTTATCTTTTATACTTTTCAAATATTTCAGATGTTATTTTAAATTTTAGGATTAGGGGAAGAATCTAATTTTAAATGAAAAAATGTCAAAGATTGTGGCGGGGGGGAATGTAATAGCTCCTAGTCCAGACATCATGATTTAAATTCTTCATTAGATAGCATATTTTTACATATTTTCCAATTTATAAAAAATACCAAGAATGAACTATTTGCAATTTTAGAGTGACCAAAGAGAGATGTTATATCAAGAGGCAGATGAGTGGATTCTGCGGGATATAATGGGAAATATTGTACTATGGAGAAAATAGTTAACCTTTGTCATTTAATATAAAAATATAAGAACATAACAAAGCACTAAGGAAAAAAATGCCTTAAATATATGCTCAGATTCTGTTGTAGGTGACATGTAATATTGATGTGTTCGTGTAAAATCATTATACATTTAACTATTGTGGATTTTACAGATATTTATGAGTTGAATCTTATCATGATCACTATCTAGATAATTTATTAAATAATGATGTCTAAAAATAAAAAACTCCACACTGGGCACAAGCATATAAGAACGTTTCTCATACTCTGTAGCTGAGAATCAAAGATATAATATACCAAGTCAGACATAACCAGAACATGGCCTAAATCAGTGGTTTTCAACATTTTCTCTACCAGGGGCTCCTTTTAGTGTGTGTATGGGTGTGTTTGGAACTCTTGATTGACAGGTCTTTAAGTTTTTAATCTCTAAACAAATTGCATTCTTAAAATAAGGTATTAGCTATATGAATGTTAATCAGAGCCTCTGATTAGCATTAGAAAATTGACATTTTATTTATTTTTTAATTTATTGATCACTTGCAATTTGGTGGACACAATATTCAAAAGTCCAAACAAATAGCATTTTTGCTTTAATGAATATTATAGTTGGTGTGTGTGTGTGTGTGTGTGTGTGTGTGTGTATGTGGCATTTATATAGTTCAACTGATAAAATTACAGATTCACTAGAAATAAACTTGATATTTAGTTGGCTTGTGCAAAGTTTCACAAATAAATGTAGCATTTCAGTAGAATTAAAAAAAATTGTTACTGACTTCCAGTGTACAAGTGTCCCTAGGTATGATTTACTGTGTTAAAACAATTATTTTCAGAGGTGTTATTGTATTAAGTACCCAAAAAGAATGGTTTTAGGAGACTGTCTGATAAAGGGGTTGCAGCATGAAGTGAGACCAGGTAGACGTGAATGGGCAATGGCAACAATCGCAGAAGCAATATTGAGCATTCACCATGTGCCAGATGCTTTTCACGAAGTATTTACTGTTCTTAACAAAATCCCATGAGGTAAATATAATTCTCACCATTTTTCCTATGAAAAAATGAAACTTGAGAAATTGGTTAATGTGCTCATGCAGTTAGGGTCATGCAGTTAGAAGTGGTGGTAACCGGGTTTGGGTCTAATTCATGTTGCCCCTCCACTGCATTTGGTTTTATGCAAAGTAGGGAGTAAATGAAAGAAACAACAGGGAGGAAAGGAGCAGAGAAAGAAACATTTAGTTGAAAAGGCTGTTAAAACTGGTTCTGTACAAAAAAAAAAGAGAAAATTGAAGATTTTTAAGTTGAGTGAAGTATTTACTATGAGTTGTGAATAAACATAATAGACTTGATTATAAAGAAAACATTGAAAAATCGCTACTTTTTGCAGGTTAAATTTCTTACACTCTGTAGCTGAGAATCAAAAATATAATATACCAAGTCAGACATAACCAGAACAGATAGTCTAAATTAGTGACAAAAAATATCTACTAAAATTAAGAGATTGAGAATTGAGAATGTAACTACTTTTTACTTCATTCTCTAGATCGGCAAACACAATGTTTATTTTTATTATGTGTATAAATAAATGCCTTTAGTCATTTTATCAGTAGGCCATTCCAAATCTTATGAAAGGCACATCTGAACAGGTGGTGAATCTTCAGATTTCCTCTTGGTGAAGGTTATGCACGGAGTAGGAAATTACATGTTGTGGATTAATTCTGTCTCATGCTGCTCTTTCTTTTTCTCATGAATTCTATTTCCTATAAACACCATTAGTTGATGGATCAGTGATTTGCTATTATTAACCAGGTTAGGTATATTTTTTTGTGTTCCTGTCCAAAAGTTACTCAGCATGGGTTTGAACCACACCATATGTCCAGCATTGCTACATTTTCGTGAAGGTAAAACAATGCAGTAAAATCCCGTGTATTTCCCTTTAGCTAAAGGGAAGGACAGTCTGCTTTTTTTCTAAAGATAGACATTGGATTTGGCTCCCATTTCACTGGATTTTATTTGTCTCTTGATAGACCCTAAGATATGATTCCATCATGACAACTTTAATCTGCTTTATCTTAAAAAAATGTACTTTTTTGAAAAAGGTATATTTTTATTATATCAAAGTAGATTTAAAACTAGAATATAAAAACCTTTCTAATGAAATTGCCTCCCTTGTTTTAAAATGAAATGCATATAGTACAATGGTTGAGAGAGTGGGGTCCCCTGTCAATATGACACAGTTCAAATTCTGGCTGTACCGCTCAATATGTGTGTGACTTTGGGATAGTTATTTAACATTTCTGTTTCTCAGTTTTCACATCTCTAAAATGAGGATAATGACAATGACTACCTCTTTCTCTGAAGAGTTTCATGTGTGTATGTGCTTTTGTGTATGCAAATGGGATAACACATATGAAGTATTTAGAATAGCATGTTGTGTGTAGAAACCATTAAAAAAATATTAGTTATTATTACTACTATCACTACTGTTAATATGTATGCAGTTAGGAATATTTACTATGTACCTAGTTTGTGCCAAGTACGAGGCTTCCAATAGTGAAAAAACTCTGCTTTCCTAGAGCTTACATTCTAAATGGGAGAGACAAGCCTTATGCAAGAATATATAAGCAAAAAATTAATAAATATGCAAGCAATAAGAAATGCATGAATAAACATGGAGTGGTATGATTGAAAGATGGGGGTACTTTAGAATGAGTGTCTCAGTGAGGTTTCTCTGAGTTTGTGACATTGAAACGCAAATCTTTGTAGTAATAAAAATCAAGCCAAGATGATGTCAGAGAAAATAGCATTGTAGGGGGAGGAAATGGCCTGGAGGATTGAGCAAAAGGGAGAGAGGCAAAAAGTTTGGTCAGAGTCAGCAGATGGAAAGCTGATAGGCCAGGATAAGGAATTCAGATATTACTTTATATGCAACTGGAAGCCATTGTAAAGGACAGACTGATCACATATATGTTTTAAAATGATTTTCTGAGTTCTGAGTGAAGAATAGACTACTGAGTTGGAGCAAATGCAGAATGAAAGAACAGGGAGGAGGTACCTTTATGGGCCAGGTGAAAAATGATGATGGCCTGGTCTTAGGAGGTAGGAGTCAAGATGGAAAAGAAAAAAAAGTGTCCAATTAAATTTTTGGAATTATTTTCATGTCATTCTCTTTACTTGACCATGTCAGATTGGCACCCAAATCTACTTGATGAAGTCAATTACAATTCACTACATGTTTACTGAACACACCCAAACACTGTACTAGTTATTGGAGATTTAAACTTTTAACCTGGTAGGAAAGATGGACATGTTAAAACTAATATGGTTCAATGTGATAATGATTTCAGTGAATGTGAATAAACAACACTGGTACAAGAACTCACTTGTCTGAGGCTTTCCACAATAATTCAACAATATTTGATTGCACCTTCAAATGATAGGCTGAAATTTGCCATGTTGAGAAATGAGAAGAAATACATTCTGAGCAGAGAATGGAGGAGCATGACTCAGACTTAATGAACGTTCATGATTCATTTGAGTGAAAAGTACATCAGCTGGTTTGACTGTAATGTAGCAAATGGACAAGAGTTAGAATTATGAAGAGAAGGTTGTGTATGATAGTTTTCTTTTGCAGGAAGGAAAGAGTTCTGGGAAACTGACCACTACTAGACATAAAAAACAACTTGGGCAAAGATTCAGAATTTAATTTGAAAAAAAAAGTTCACCAATAACAAATGAACCAATAATTATATATCTCAATTTCAATTCTGATAAGGACTTTCCACAACCAATTTAGACAATTGACTAAATTACTCTCTATAGAATAAAATAAAACATGTCTCTGCATAGCATGTTAAATTAATTAACATAAATACAGAAATGAACCTAACTAGAAAAATATTTATGTATAGTAATTATTTTGCAGCCACAAAGAATTGAAAACAGCTTAAATTTCCAACTGTTGGGAAATGTTTTGGGAATCAATGGTAAAGTCACTTCATGTAATATGATAAAGATTTTGAAATATGATTTTTGAAAAATATGTAATATGAGAAACTTCTGCGTAAAGTAAAAAAGTGAGTAAAATTATGTTCAACTTGAAATATATGAAATAGGTAGAGAGAGGGAGTCAAATGAATGTTTCATATGTAGTTGATTTTAGGAGAAGGGATTTGAGATCATATTTTTTCCTGAATGTTCCATATTTCTCAAAGCAGCATATAATTTTTTAGTGTATTATTTTATTTGATATTTTTTACATCTCAATTTCAGATTAATTATATTTTAAATTTGTAGGAATTTAACGTCAGAAAACAGTTTTTTCACTTGTTCAAAGACAGTGTTAGGTGTTTTGGCTAAACACTGTGCCAAAAATCTGGTTCTTGTCCTAGAGGAGATCCCAGGCTCAGGCGTGATCAGCTACAAAGCCCCTGGTCGAGCCCTCAGCTCTTGGACATCATTATAACCTAGGAGTTCTAATCAGATGGTGTCCATCCACTTGTTTAACAGATTGTCAGGGTGGTCATCTGATATACCCAAGAAACTCAGCACCTCTCTACTTGTGCCTGAATAAAATTCTCTATTATATAGTTTAAACTCATTCCTAATACTGTCTTCTTAAAATATGAGATATTGACCAGCATTCTCTTATATACGAACCCACCTAATATAAAAAGTAGAATTACATTCTCTATTGTCTTCCCAAAATAACTTGCTTACCCTATCCATGAGAGAGACATTTCTGATGCTAATAAAAAGGAATTTATTTTACATTTGCAGTCTGCATGCTGAGCCATGCAGTTTGTGATGTAGTCACAGACACTGCCTTAACTGTGGTTCACGTATGTTTAGTTAGACTCTAGTTAGCACTTGGGGGCTTTGCTTTTCTTAATGAATTGTTCAGTTTTATGCACGTTTGTGCTTAAATCTTTTACTGCTTGCTTCATATCACTTTTTCTGTATGAATGAACATTAGACCTGAATTATGTTTTTTTTCAGTTAAATGTTATTTGAACACTTAATGAGAATGCTCTATCCAGATTGTTCTATTAGGTGATATGAAATAAAATCTAAAGCTTATTTCATGAGCATAAATGACATTTCTATCTTCTTGGTGACCTATTAAATCATCTATTTGTTATTGAAAGGATAAAATTGGTTACTACGGTGAGTTTACTTACAAGATTAGTCAGACTTATGATGTAAATATTTTTCTTAATTTGTTTCCATTTGAATAATGTAGTCTGTTTCCCCCTAAATACTTTAGTGATCTAAGGAGTAGTGCTAGAGGTTTCCAGATGTCATTTGTAGTCTTTATTTATTTTTAATCTAAATGATTTAAATTATAAAATTAACATGTCCATTGCAGAAGGTTATAACTGACAGGTCAGAAATAACCTTCCTGTTCCCTGTTTCCTTCATCCAAACTTCTATTGGGATTTTCATACATATATATGTATTACTTTAGACATTTTTCTGTATGAACAGGAAAATTATATGTATAATATAATATTACTTATATTTTATATAGTATATATAACTTGTTTTTATATGCGATCATAGTATAATATTCTGCAGTCTTCTCTTTTGACTTAAAAGATTATGCAAACCTTTTCATACCAATCATTTTTAGATTTGTTTTTTCATAGCTAAACATTTTCTGTTGCATGGATTATTATGTGTTATTTCACTAACCCTACAGAGTTAATGATGTTGCATTTCTGCAATGTGCCTGGACCTTATGCTGGGTAATAAAGATGAAGTAATCAACAGGAGAAATAGTAAGTTTCTGTTCTCAAAGTGCTCACAGTTTTGTGCCCTTAACGACAAGCATTTATATTGCTTTTAGGTTTTCACTATTACAACATTTTTTCTTTTAATATTTAATTTTATTCCATTTACATTTATTGATTTCTTAAGTGTGTTTGGTCCTATTTTGATGCGTTTGAATGCTGTATCATGATTTGTTGCTTCCCTATCTATTTTTAGCTAAATTGACTGTATTCTTTTTTTTTGTTTACTTTTTGGGGCATAAAAAATGTCTGCTGATCTAACCAGTTTCTTTTAGTGGTTTTCTTAATATTCTTAAATAATGAGTTTGAATAACAATTTCTTGGTGATTAACTTTATGCAATAAATGCTTGCCTTAAAAAATGAAAGAATTGTTATGTTTATATTTTTCTTTACTTCCTAATTTTAGTGTTTTACATTATCATTTTTACATTATCAAGGATTATAACACCTGTATTCTGTTCTATAACCATAATTACCATATTTAGTTAGATCTAGTTTCTCATTTATGTTGATTCAGCAATAACTCATATTATTTTGATTATCATTTGGTTGGAAATATATATATATATAATACATATAATATTTACATATATGATATATATATTTTTAAAGGATCACTAATAAATTTCTTATGCCCTTGAATGTTTAAAAATTTATTTCTCTTTTCAGTTTACTTGACTCAGAATCATAGCTGAGTATAAAATTTGGGAGTCATATATTTTTTCTGTTATAATTTTGTAGGCATTTCTCCACTGTATTGCACATTGAAAATTGATGTGAAAATGTTTATGGCCTGCCTGAAATACTTCTAATTTGCTTTTTCTACTTTACACTGTGCTTAGAAGTGTGTGAATTGTTGTTGGTACATAAATGGAAAAATCTCAAACTCTTTCATTGAGAAGTTCCCGGACTAGGGTATGTTTGAGTTCAAACTCAGGTTTCTGGATTATGGGCATCATTCTAACCCAATAGTTTTAAATAGAAAGTTCATCTTTTGCTGTGAGTTTTTTTCAATCTTAATATTTCTGCATAATTTTTTTTCTGTAAATATAGTCATCCTTTATTTTAAGGAACATTTATTTTAAATCTTTGAAATTTTTTCTGTTCTAGTGTTTTTGTTCTGTTCAGAAATATAAATTTTGTACATTTGAATGTTTTTGTCTTATGTAGCTATTTTGTCTTCAGTGAATTTATACTTTTATTCTATTTTTGTTTTGTGTGATTTGCTTTTTTAGCTTATCCTTTATGTTTCTTACTGGTTTCAACAATATATATTTTACTCTTTGCTGTTTTAAATGTAGGTTTCATATGAAAAAGGCTATACTGATGTTTTAAATTTTCTTTCCTGAAATCAGTCAGTTCACTTTTTATCTTTGATATCTTTGATCTTACTTTTATCTCTTTTTATATCTTTTTAGAATTCTTTGCTCAAGATCCAAATTCTATAAGAGTATTATCTGATTTAAATTTGCTTCTGCTTATTGGGGCAATTCTTTTCTGAAATGTGGTATTTAAATTTTATATTCTCTCTCTATATATCTATTCACCATACATATATAATAAATCTTTTTATTATATAGTATTTTTATAATATATAAAATAATTTATTTCAGTTATTAGGGACGAATATATAGGTACACACACACACACACACACACACACACACACATTTTTTCTGGATTTTAATTTTGATTTGCTTACCCTGTGGTTCTTTTATTTAGTTATTTAACTTTTCTCAGTCTTAAGAGTACAAAATTTGTACTTACGTTATAGGACTATTTTATGAGAATCAAATAGAATAAAATATGTGAAATTTTGAGTGCTACCAATTCCAGTGCATGTATCAGATACAGTCAATGTTTATATTATATATGAAAACCTGTTTCACTGTACTTGTGGAAGAAATTCAAGTAATGGATTACAGAGGACCATACTAAATTTGCTTTTTGCTTGAATTGTTTCCAGATGAACTTCTAGTTTTTTACTAGGTATGATAAACAAAAGTACATACCAGCATGTTAGTGCTTACAGTTATTCTCTTTTTAACATCTCCTTCCTCTGTATTTTCTAAGAGGTAAGGAACCTGCTCATTCTGTTTCTGAACAATTGCAAAGCAGAAATAGTGATGGTGAGAACTGAAATGGAGTTGGGGAGTTTATACCAGAAAAAGCTAAGATTTACTTAGTTATAGGAAAAAATAACAGAGGAATGAAGGGTGATGAGAACTTCATTTTGGAGGGAGATTTTGAGAATGGGCGAGGAAAAGATAAGGCATTTTGAGTTGTGATTTTGGTTATGAATTAGACTTCATTTAATAAAACATTAAAACTGTTTTTAAGTATTCTGAGTTGAGGGACCATGCTTCTTTATGATACTGAACAAACGATTTAAGACTTATACAGTATGCCTTTCCTTTTCGCCCCCAATCTGTTTCCACCTCTTCTTTGTCTTGCTCTGGGATGCTGATCTTGACCTTGGATGAATGGGGAGAATTAGCAAGCAACCAGCAAGAGAGAGAAGAGTAAGGTTGGGGACTTAATCCTTATACTCTCCTCCTAAAGGGTCACTGTAGCATAGCTGTGTCTCTTGAAATATCAGAGGTCCTGTGAGGGTACTCCTCTGACTTGAGGTTTGAATAACCATTTGCTGCATTGCTTCTTTGGCCCAGGTGTGTTGCCACCTTGCTCCCGTCATTAGCTTCAGGGTACTGTTACTGTCCTTTCTGGTTTCTGTACACTCTGCCCAGACTCTTATAAATAATTCCCTTACAAACCCCGTTGTCAAATCACCTGGTTTAAGTGTATTGTTTTCTGCTGGAACCCTGCATGATATGGGGCCATGTGAGACCCTTGGACTTATATGGTTTGTATAAGTATTTTTGTAGTGTCTGGAATCCCCCCATAACAAACACAGATGGCCTGATGGCCATATAGCTCATCCTTCTGAAATGGGCAGAAAATTTTCTTTTGGCCAGGTTTCATGCTTTAAAGGGAACCCACATAATATTACTTCATCAAATTAGAGAACTGGAAGTATGCCTCAATGTCAATAGTAGATGCCATTGAGAAAGAGAGGTAAGGATGCAGTCTTTTTTTGAGCATCAATTTTGTGTTGATATTAGTGCTTCACATTTGTTATTGTATGTTATCCTAGTAAGTCTCTCACGAAAAGTTATTTTTTCTACATTTTATAGATGAGTATAATGAAGATTATATGGTCTTAAGTATCTTACCTAATATCTCAGAACTGGTAAATGGTAGAACTGATTCAAACCTAAGCTCAAGCCACCAAATGTTGGTTTCCCAAACTGGCTGTAACTCAGGAGTACATAGGGAGCAGAGCTTTTTTAAAAATCCAGATTGCCAGGACGACTGCAGATTTGCTGAAAAAAATTCTAGGAGTTATATGGCTATATGCTTTCAAGATATATTCTTATATATAAAAACATAATCTATAATCTGTATCTATATATTCTTATAAGCACTCCACCCCCATCCAAGTGATTCTGATATGCAGCCAGATTTAGAAAGACTGAGCCAAAGCTTCTGATTGGCTCTGCTTTTAAATGACAATGATTTTTGATTTCTTGGTTCTTTAATTTAAATGTTCTGCTATCTATCACCTTCAATGGCCATACACCAGAGAGAAAATTATTTCACTGTTTAAGACTATTTATTGCAGTTTTTCCTCTTGGTTGCTTTAAAAAAATTCTGAATTTTAGCCACAGTTCATGAATTAAAGACAGTATTATATCCTGAAGCACTGTACTAGAAACATTTTCTTATCTCTACTAACATTTATTATCTAAAAACAGAATTTTATTTAAATTTCATAAAAATACACTGAGTCTAAATTATCAATACTTTTAAAGTAAAAAAATAAGCTGTTAAGTATGTCTTAGTGGAAATTGGCATAAAATGAGAATATTGGCATTTATTAATCTATTAATCTCTATAATCCGCATGTACAATAGATATTCTCTGTTGCGAATGCCTCTTGTGTTTTTTTAAGAGTGAAGAAAAAAGCATGATATATTATAAACCCTTAGCACTTGGGACTGAATCTTAGTTATTTCCATCAAGTCATACCATGTAATTTTTCACTGTTTATGCTGCATTTCCTCATCTTTAAAATGAAGATAGGTCTACCTTACTTAACCTCATAGGAATATCTATCAAATCTGCTACTTAAAAATAAGTCACTGATTACTAAGATGATATGGAATGAAAGCATAGATATAATAGAGGTAAAAATTTGAAGTTCATAAAAAGTCCAAATACCAATAAAAATGTGTTATTTCTGAGAGTCCAATATCTAACATATGCCTACCTCTTAGTAGGTGTTCGATTTTTGCTATAATTAGCCATATTTGATCATAGTTATGTGATTTAATAGAAGAGGGCATGAAGTTTTCTTAGAACTACATTTATATTAAAAAACTATTGTAAGAGATCACTCGTGCTAGGAATTTTAGGAAGAATAAATAAACAACTGTCTATGCAGAAACAGTAAGGCTGAAAGTTTCTCAGCAGCAGAGATTATAGCACCATTTTCCTTTATTCAATAGGAAAAAATAATTTTATCTCTTAAACATTATGAAAATTTTTGAAAATTGAGGATAATTTGAATTCTAGGAATATGCTTTCAGATTTCTTTATGTGTGATGCATTTATAGAAAATATTGGACATTCAAAGCTGATAGCTACCATTGTTAGTAAGGAACCATTTTATTTTTATTTTTGAGGCCTGCTGTTATCTTTCTTTTCCCAGTTTGGGAAAAAGAGGGTAGTGTAACAGGTTATTTCGGAATATGCAAGACATATGCTGATGAGCTATAATTACATAGTGACATCTTGGGAACTGCTCTTTGGATGATGTTTCCAGCTAATTTATTATTCTTTAAAGATGCTACATTCATATTCGTCTTCATTTACTTTTATTTTTTTCTCATTTATTTATAACTGGAAGCACAGCTATTGGTTTAAATATCTCAAAGATCTTTCTCTACAACTTGCAGCCAAGCTGAATTAAAACTTGATAAACCAGCCAAGCAACTAAGGGTAAATCTTAAATATTTCTCAAAATCCTCTAATTGCCTCTTGCAGAAGGTTTGCTTCATTTTTGGTGCTTGCTTGTGTCCTATTGTCAGATTGTACTGCTGGATGGATTTTACTAGGAGCCCTTTGCCCTTTGCCTGAAGGTGCCATTTTCCCCAGATAGTGATCTAAAATAAAGTTACATGAATTTTATTTGTAAAAGAGTTTAAATTATTCACTTTTCAGATATTCTTGAATGTCTCTTACAAATACAGTCTCTGCCCCTAAGTAACTGGCAATGTATTGAGAGAGAGACCTGGAAAAAAGCAGTTACAATGGCGAGTGCTATGGGAGCATCTGGGAGGGATCTCTCACTTCTGAGGAGTTAGGAAAACCTTCCTTGGGAATTAACTCCTCTACAGAGACATGAGAGAAAAAAAAAATGTTATTCAGAGAAGGGACACAGGGCAAGGAAGAGCACTCACTGTAAGCAGAAGGATCAGCACACCTAACCACGAGACGGCGAAGAAGGACAGGCTGCTCTGGGAATATTGCAGTTATGCTGGCTAACTAAGATCCAGCCTATTTACAGAATGTCTTCAAATATGGCCAGTTATTTTCGTCTTAATTCTGGTGTCAGTTTTGCCACTTGGCATCCTTTAGTGACATGAACAGTAGTCAGTGTGATAGAGGGGGAAAACGTTTTTTATCTCACTCACCCTCTTAGTATGTTGTAGTGAATTGGAGAAGAGAAGCAACTGAAAGGGTGAGGGAGTGAAAACAGCAGTATTGGTGATACTCCCTTTGGAGCTGTCATTAGAGCTCAGTACAGAGTAGCCGAGGACAGCCCAGCAGACAAGCATAGGACCATCACTGTGCCTGTAGGGTATCACTTTGCTCTGCACTAGCTCAGTCTTCATTTGATACTCAGACTTTGTTCTTCAGAAATTGTGCGTGGGTTACCATGATCAGTGGTGACCCAGTTTATTTTGTACTTGAGATAACGTGAGATTTAGTTTTTACTGGATATTTAAATAACAGAATTTGAGTGTCAATACCCATATGAAAGATAATTAGTCTTCAGCTGGTGTCTTAGAAGTAATTTGCCTAAATTTATTCTCTCCTCTGCTTTCCTCTTCTCTTCCGTCTCCTCCTCTTCCTTTTCTTCTTTCTCCCACTCCCCACTGAAGATCAAAAGTGTCTCTAGTGAAGTACTTCTAATTTGTAAATTATAGATCCCCTGAAAAAGGATAAGGCAGAGAGTATTACTTGTACAGTAAGCAGCAAGAAATAGTTACCTCTGCTTGATGAGGTCTGAGGAGGCAGCTTTCAAATTTTTGTTTTTAGAACATGCATAAAATAATCCTTCTCTCTCTCTCTCTCTCTCTCTCTCTCTCTCTCTCTCTCTCTCTCTCTCTCTCTCTCTCTTTTAGAGCAGAGAAATAAGGCACTAGGGTACAATACAAATATCACTGGAATCAGTCAGGCTCCTGAACCTGGCTTTGTCACAGATTAGCTACGTGGCATCTTGGGAGAGCTGCTTTATCTTTAAAATATAATATTTGGACCATATGAGATGTTCAGTGCTTTATCTTTAATCTTCTGTAAATAGTTCAAATTTCATTTTTTAAAAATTAATTCATTCATTTGTTCATATAACAAACATTTGTGGAGAATCAGTGTGTTCCAGGCGCTGTGTTAGGTCTGGGGATTGTGGAGGCAGAAAAGGTCTACCTTTGGAGAGCTGGGTGAGGGGCAGGGCTTCCATAGGAGGGAGAACACCCAGAGATATGTGCTATGAGAGGAAGGTACATGGGCAGCTACAAGCACAAGGGAGAGAATTATCTAATAGAGACTGGAGCATTGAGGCCACCATCCGGGGATTTTTTTTTTCTTCAGAGGAAGCTGTGCTAGATCAGCCTACAACAGTTCATTAAAGTTATCTAGGTGGAGGTGAGCAGACTGCACTTACAAAGGGTAGAGTGGAGCATCCAGGCACTGTGAGTATTCAGTGTGTATGCAGAGTGTGCATGGTGATGAGAGGTGGTGTGAACCTAGAACCAGTGGGCTGAGGTTTGATCCCTAGGCAGGCCAAGTATGTGATGCTTTGGGTTTTATGTGGAGAGTGGTGGGAGCCACTGAAATCTTTCCAGCATTTCAGGACAATCTTTGTGCCTTGGAAACAACATTTATAAAATGAGCAGATGAATGAGAAAAATGTTTTCTAACTTTCAGATTATGTTCTGTTTAGGGAATATTAAAAATATCTCTAGAGAAATGCATTTTCAGATAAAACTACACTGGTGTAGTTGTAGGGGACACCTATAACTCTCATCCATGGATCACAGGTGGATAAACTCCCAGCGTTAACATTCTATGTTTAGTTTATTATTATTATTATTATTAGTTTTACTTGAATGAGATTTGTTCCAAAACTGCTTAAATGATTCTGAAATTTTTACATTATTATTCATATCCTTCAACCAGTTAATGAAATCAAGAGCACGTCTCTCACAAGTTCATGTGTAGTTACTTTGACATTATCCACAGTATAAAATAGGTGGGACAAATAATTTACTGAGACAGCTGTCATCTAGGAGCTCAGGCTCTGGGCATGCTGGAGTTGTCAATCTGCTGCCATATGCCACCATATTCTTCCTATATGCTCTGAGTCCTCAGACTGAAGGTACAATGGGGCAGGAGATGGCCACTGAAGTAGGGGTTCGACAAGCAATAGGCAAACTGTTGAGAGTCCTAAGGCCAGCAGGCTAGTTTAGGGTAAGGGTGCAGTTTAAAAAGGGAGCTAAGGCAGAGTAACTGAGATGAGAGTGGCATGAGGAAGGAAGCAGCAGTGAGGGCAGGTGGAAGGGTTGAGAGGCAAGAAAGATCCGTGGCTGCCCCACTTCCTGATCCCATCTCTGGGAGGTACAGGAAAAATGTATTCCCTTCCTCCTGTCCCATCCATACATGGGCTAAGATTGTAGCTGTGCTCCTAGCTATGGACACAACTGGCTGAGGAATTGGAGCAGGGAGGGACATTAGTTAACTCAGCTTGAAGAGTTGAGAGGAAGAAAAGAAATGAAAAAAGTAAAAGTGATCTCTTTAGAAACTCTGCAGACTAGTAACCTTGTCACGATCCTTTATTTCTTGCATGAGGCTCTTCCCTTTGCTGTTTTCTAGTGGAAGCAAATATGAAAAAATACACATTTTCACAAGATAGGTAGTTGGAGACTCTATTGATTAGAAATGCACATAATGTGAAAAGAAAAAAAGAAAAACGATGTCATTAAAACCATCGTAAACTATTAAAATATTCTACTTCTAGAATACAGTGGTGGTTCTGAAGACATATTCTTGGGTATAATGAATTTCTATCTAGTAGTGGGTATTTCTTTTTTTCTAATGATATACTCTGTATATCTACCACAATTTGATGATATTGTCATAAGACAAATGTCAGTTTTAAGTTAGCCAATGCTTAATTTTGCAGTAATCTTACTTTGTTTATTATGCCAATTATTGTATAAGCTAAACCTCCCTTTTCCTTATATACCAGAAAACAAATTTGAAACAAAGCAGTAAATTCAGGTAGAGACTTGCCAATCTCATTGAAAAAGTAAAAGCAAATACATTTTCTTTTCCAAGGAAGAAATACCATTTATTTTTTAAAGATATTTTTAGTTTATGTCCTATTGTTATTGAATTTCCCACATCTTAAGCAGAACTTACTTCCTCCACAAGATCTGGTCTAAATTATCATATAACATAAGCAATTGTTCATTTTAGAGCATAAGGGAAACTTAATAAAGGGTGCCATTGCTTGATTTAAAATTAAGAGTTAATGCTGATAATACAATAAAATTAGTCTCATATCTCTTTGTATGTGTATGTGTTTAATTTACTAAACTCAGCAAAGTTTTTCTGTCACTTTAGATCCCAAAATGGCTCTTGCTTTGGAACAAAAGTTCAAATTCTAAACCTTTGTATTCTGATCATTGTTCTCAGTGCTCTATTTCCATCAGTTAAAAGGGAATCATTGTGTTCTTTTCAATCAGAAATACAGGCCACCTCAGAATTTTTCTCTTTTCATTGCTGCCTTTCTAAGATAGCAAATAATTCCTCTATAATCTATAACTACATTGGACATTTACTCTGATTAAATTTGAGCAAAATTTGAGCTTGAAAGGGATTGAATGGAAAACCAAGACGAAGAATAAATACAAATTTATTTTTCTGTTTTGACAGCTGCCACTTAACTCCATGATATGGTGGATTGTAGGAGGGTGGTGGGTAAGACAGGCGTGGCCTTGCTCTGCTACTTTTCTCTCATCTTGGCCCATTTTGAAAAGCTCACCCTTCTCTCCTGTTGGCACTTCTTAGGCTTCCTCTCTCACAATTTCATTAATGTGGAACACGTACCTCTTTATACTCGGAGGTGTTCTTCTCTCAAACCCTAGACCACAGTGCCTTCTTTATCATTTTGCTGAGGTCTCCCCTATCTCCAAGAGACATATGTAGATGGGACCAAGGCCCACTTGCTCTCCTTTCTGGTTTGTATCTGATCTTGGGGGAGCACTCGTGCATCTCTTTCCTGATGAGTCTGGGAGCTCAGGTCACCCTGGGTCTGCCTTCAGAGAGGATGATCAACCCTTCTACCAACTAATTGGTTCTAGAATCCATTTCGGGTTTCTCATGAGGAAGAGGAAGGAAGTGCTGCTGCATTCTAACCCTGAAGAAATCATTTTTGTTTCTTTAGTGTTACCAAAGAGTTTGAGATGTGGAAGTCCTTCCCATGATCTTTCTCGTCCTAAATTCGGCTTAGGAACTGCAGGGAGAGGGCGAGATGCTCTTTCCCTCGTGCTCACTTGGTTATCTGAACACTACCAGGTTGGTGACTTGGTCAAAACAGACACAGGTGAAGTCCTGTTCCAATACCTGGGGTCATTTATTCCACCACAAAAGATAACCCCTAACACACACACACACACACACACACACACACACACACACACACACACACACACACACACACTGTTCTTAATACCATGCTACCACACTTTAAATTTCTGGATAGTTGGTTATTTTCATCTTGACCTGCATTCTCAACTGTCTACTGTGTCTTTTATCCTCAATTGCTGCTACTATCCTGTGAAACTACTATCTGCTAAGCAAAATAAGTGGAAAAAGTCAAGAACCATGTGATTTTACTCATATATGGGATATAAAATAGAAAATAACAAATGAACAAACAAGAGTAACAAACAAAAATCTCATAGACACAGACAGCAGTATGGTGGTTACCAGAGGAAAAGTGAGGTGGGGGAAGGTTGAGGAGGGTAAAGAGAGTCAAATATATGGTGGCAGGAGACTTGATTTTAGGTGGTAAACACACAAAGCAATGTGCAGATGATGTATTATAGAATGTGCACTTGAAATCTATAGAATCATATTAACCAATGTCACCCTAATAAATTTAATAAAATAAAAAACCCCTGCTACCTGCAATATCATCAGTTTTTTTTGATTGTGTAATCCATTTATCTTTTCTCAGTAATCATGCTCTCTGACCATCTCAAAATTCTCTCTTTTGATTTTAACAGCAGTATACTGTCAAGGTTCTCTCTGTTTTGTTTGTTTGTTCTGTTTTGCTTTTTAACTGGTTCTTTCTCACTGTCTTTGCCTTTCCTTATTCCCAAGTAAGGGAATAACACAAAGATAAACTCTCAGTTCTTTGAGTCTTCCTACCCTTTGTGGAAATCTCTTTCATTGTAATAGATGCTATTAAGTCTTCATCTCGGGACTTTACATTCCTTCTAGCTTCCATATACATGGCTCTATCTGTTGTCTCCCATGGAGAATACATATTTTCACATTGTAGGTTATATGTAGGACTCCATATACCCAAACTAAATTAAATGTTTCTTTCCCAGAATATTCCTTCCTGGGCTCCTTTAGTCTACCAGTGGCATTATTATCTTCCTGATCATCCAAGCTTTAGATTTTGGTGTTTGGACTTCTCCTGTTCCTTTGCTTTATATGTGACCAGTTGTCTAGTCTCAACAGTTTTTTACTTTTAATGATTTTTCTTTCTTTCTTTAACTACCTTTATTTTTCAGTCATTATATTATGTCATGAGTGACTGGTCTATACGTTTTTCTCTGCTTCCAGTTTTTCTTCCTGCGTCTAATATATTTTGTACATTTCACCTGAAGCCATCCTTAAACACAGCTTTGATTATCTTAATTCCTGGTTCGAAACAGAACTCTAACAATTTCCTGACAAATTAAATTCAAACCTAGCCTAGACTCTGAAGCTCTCTGTAATCTGGCCTTGATCTCCCTCTTCACTATTCCTTTATATAAACACTGTGCTTGACTTATACTGGCCTCCATGTTTTTACACTGAACACATTAAATCTATTTACCACCTCTCTCCTCTCATTTGATTCCTGAATATCTTAAAGAAGATATATGTGCTCTAACATTCTGTAACAATGCATGTCTGCCACATTTCCTCATTTATCTGTTTCCTCAGTTTAGTTTAGTTGATGAAGAAGTGCACATTAATAATTTCTAAGTCTAAAAGACAGAAACAGTATTTTCTACTTTATCCCATGATATATCCTATAAATAGAATATATGCAGATTTAGTATTAATTGATTGAAACACTATAGAGCCAGTCACAAATTGCCTAATAAACCTGCATATAGTTTCTTCAGTTTTCCCCCAGAATAACTGATATTCATGTTTCTCTCTATCCAATTTTCTTTATCTTCTCTATCTTCTCTTCTAGTACCAACTCCATCTCTTTCAAGTACTTCTGCACATATGTGGATTGACGTGTTTGCCAACCCATCTTAATTTTAAGAAATTGACACAGATACATTTGTGTAGCATTGTTTACCTTCCTTTGTTAGTTCAACATTTGAGGACTAATTGATATTTGAAAATCTTAACAACATTATCATAACTGCGAGATAGTATAACAACATGGTTGATCATTTGCTTTTTTAATTCTCCTATTTAGTATAATCATTATTAACTTTTTTTGAGAGGGCATGTAGAAAAAATAATCATTTAGAAATTAAGGAGAAAAGAGTTCTGGGAATAAATCTCCTTTTAGCCTTCTGGTATCTTGGCTAATTACTTGGCCTTTCTGTGTTTCCCTTCTTTTCTAAGACAAAAGAAAATGGTAATTCACCTGTTCATCTGTTTTAAAAAGAAAGAAATCCAAAAAAATTATAATGTTTTATATGCTATGTTCAAGTACAGGTAAAGTTTTTCAAGTAGTAAGTAGGAAAATGATGGCATATAGTTTTAATTGATTGTAATCTGTTAAACTAATGTTTTCTTTTTTGAACTTCATATAATGGATCTCTCCTACAATAGAGTTTATCCAAGAATATTGAAAAAAAAAACAAATTTTAGGCATCAAATAGTACTTTAAATTTATATCCCAATTCCCTCTATCTCTTTCTCTCTATGTATTTATGGAGGATAAAAGAAGCCTCTAACACATGTAGTTCTGTTTATTAAATGAGATATCTGTCAGATATTTGTTTGATTTGATGAATAATGTGTGTTCAATAAATGTTGATTATTATTATCATATTATAAAAATGTTTTTCATGAGTGCCCTATAGGAGTAAGGGCTAGAAGAAATATCAAAATGTTAATGACAGTTGATTTAGATAATAGGTATTTTTTTTCTAATTCCAAGTACTTGTTTGATTAATTCATTCTTTTATTTAGGAACCATTGAATTTAATGCCTGCTATACACCAGGGACTTTGCTAAGCCATAGTCATCCAAATATGGATAAAATCAACATGATCCCTTCCCCGGTGAAATATGGTCTTGTAACGATTTTGTAACTGTTCATCAGAAAAACTTTAAAGGACGTTCCAATGATTGTTCTCTGTGTTTTCTAACAGATTCTTATTCTAAATGTTATTTTGTTTTGATAAGAATATTAACATGGAATCTTCCCTCAACAAAATTTTAAATGCACAATACATTATTGTTCACTATAGATATGATGCTGTACAGCAGATCTCTGAATCTTATTCATCTTGCTAATCAATGTGTGGAAAGTTTCAGCTAAGCAAGATATGAATAAGTTCTAACAGATTCTAATAGAAGTGTTTATATTTATATATTGCTATAAGCTGAGCAAGACATACCTACATTAATCTTCTGGAGTAATGCTTATAGTAACCTTTAAAAGAGATCACGTAGTATCGTCTGTTTTTATGATATGATTAAGTAACTCACCCACACTTAGGCAGAGACATTTGGGGTCAGTTAGAGAAGGGGCACACACACAAGGCTGATTTGCTTACTGGTTGAAATTTCTGAAGATGAAATAACTATTTTTGGGTGCCATTCCCTGAGTGGTGGGCAACAGCTTTTCTTTCATTTTGACAATGATTAGAGAGAGTTGGTAGTTTGCATATTTTGGAAACTACCATGTTTTGGAAGCTACCATAATAAGAACAAATGGATGATTTTCTACCATGTTTTGAAGGGCTCTCATTGTGAAGTTATTCCAGTTTTTGGTTCAGATGCATTAAATTTTTTTTCTTGTGCACTTATGTATGTTCATAGAAATGTGTGTGTTTCTTCCTTCAAAAGGGAATGTAGGATATTCACAATAATGAACCAGTTCACCAGGCCTTTGTTGGGACTGAGGCATAGTCTCCTTTACTGCACAAGATCAGGCACATTGCACAATTATTTTCAAAATCCTTAACTTGAGAAGAAAATATATTTGCTTTACAAAATCAGTTCCAATCAAATAATCAATGAGTTTTCAAATCACCTTAATTTGCACCTGATTAAAAGATTCAGCTTGCTGTATGCAATAGCATGAAAAAATCTAAAAGACTCAAGATAATTCATGTAGATTCAAGTGATATTTTTACACTCAACTCTGTTGTTTCTGTAAAAAGCTTCAAACTCTTTAGTTTGCTGATATTCTAATTTTAAAGGAGAATTTTCATATAAAATTCTTGTTTTTTTTGTTTTATTTTGTTTTATTTTATTTTTGTTTTTGTTTTTAGCTCACATAATTGTATGTGTGAATTGATAGAATTTTGAGAAACCAAAGAGGATGTGGGAGCTGCATAGGAAGAACTATTTCTATGCATTGGGCATGAGATTTTCTCCTCTTAAAGGTGAAAATTCCAAAGTTGAAGGTCACACTTTTCAATAAAAGGAGAACTCGGGACCAAATACAGAAACCATAATGCAGAGGAATTTAGACCCAGCAGATCTATAGTGCTTCACAAACTTCAAGAACATTCAGTCTCAGAGATATAAGTACCAGTATAGATTTTATAGGACACATGAAGGAAGCAAACCTCTTTAGCAGCAGTACTCTTTTTAAATTCTTAGAATTTAGGAGAAACTTTGAAGCAATTGCAGACAAAGAAGTAGCATTTTTTAAATATAATGATGAGAGTTTTCTACAGGGAAGAAAAGATCTCAGTTTCAACAGTATGGAGGACTCTACAGAGAGCAAGATATTTGGCTGAATCTAGCTGATCCAAAGAGAGGAACCAAAATGGGACTTGAATTGAAAGAGTTTTCATTAACACAGTTGTCAAAGGATTTTTACCAGTATTTCAGTGAGAAGGATTATTCTTTATAACCATTGTATATAAATTAATTAAAGGACTACTGCTAGTAGCTACACTCTCGTTGACTGGCTACAGTTTTCCATTTACAGGCTAAAGATTTATTATAATGTCATGTGCTGGATTGTGTTAGCCCCATGTAACATTCATAACATTACATTACATTAAGGCTTAGAGAAATTAAGTAATGTCCAAAATCATACTGCTACTATTTGTAAGAGCTTGAATTTTTTAAATTAATTTTATTAAATTTATTGAGATGACATTGGTTAATAGGGTTATATAGGTTTCAAGTATACAATCCTATTATACATTTTCTGTATACTGCATTGTGTGTTCACCAAAAAAAGCTGTCTCCTTCTGTCACCATATATTTGAACTTTTACCCTCTTCTACCGCCCTTACAGTCCTCTTTCTCTCTGGTAACCACCATACCGTTGTCTATGTCTATGAGATTTTTATTTGGCTTGTTTGTTCATCTGTTGCTTTCTGTTTTGTATCCCACACATGAATGAAATCATACCGTTTTTTACTTTTTATGCCTGACTTATTTTGCTTAGCATAATATTCTCAAGATCCATCCATGTTGCTTCAAATGGCATTATTTAATCTTTATGGTTGAGTAATATTCTGTTGTATATATATACCGCATCTTTATGCAATCATCTGTCGAAGGACACTTCAATTGTTTCTGTGTCTTGGTCACCATGAATAATGCTGCAGTGAATATAAGGGTACATATATCATTACAAATAAATGTTTTTAAATTTTTTGGGTAGATACTCAGAAGAGGGATTTCTGGATCATATGGTAATTATTCATAATTTTTTGAGGAACCTCTATACTGTTTTTCTTAGTGGTTGTACCAAATTACATTCTCACCAACGGTATATGAGTGTTTCTTTTTCTCCACCAACAGTTGTTATTTCTTGTCTTTTTGATAATAACCATGCTAATGGGTGTGGGGAGGTATCTATTATGGTTTTGATTTATGAGATCTTAAATTTAAATCATAGCCTCTCTACCTCCTTTCCATTTTGCCACACTTTACCACACTGACACCCCAACTTATTTAAAGCAATAAATAAAACTAATTATCCTTCTTAGTTTTAGTTAGATGATTTAATCAGGTGTTGTTATAAATAAATATCAGGCCTAGACATTTAATCACCAATGACTTGGGTTTATAAAAATTAGATAATTTTAGAATTAATTTTTTTTTCGATTTGCCAGAGTCCATATTCAAATGAAGTTACTGTCGGAAAACACAGAATTGGGGAGAGCAGACTTTGGTTGAACAAATTATTTATTTTGCATCTGTTAAGGCAAAGACTAAGGTGCTATGACAAAAAGACCTTAGATAACAGCCACCTAATAAGATAGAAATTTATTTTTCTATTATGTAATAGTTTAACCAATTTAGTCAGACAGGTTAGTTCTGCTTTGGGAGGTCATTCAGAGACCCAGATTTTTTCCATGTTGTTGCTTTGTTTCCTCGGGGCCTTGTTCTTATCTTCATGGTTATATCGGGTTCACACTTCTAGCTTGTGGGAAATGGGAGAAAGAACAGTGGAGTGCATGCCCGAGGTTTATATCCAAGATGTGGAAGTGGCATATATTTTCATTCACTTCCACTGATAAGAACTTAGCCACAAAATGCCGAACAGCAAAGTAGTCTGGGAAGTACAGTCTTTAGCTGTGCAAGCAGGCACCTAGAGCAAGAGTAAAAAACTGATTTGAGGGAAGGCTAGCAGTATGCCACACATTGGGAAGAACAGAACTCTAGAAAGATAGAATTGGTTGAACAAATAGATTTCCAGGCAAAATACTGGGAAAAAGACAAAGGCTAATTATACAAAGTGGATATTCCCAGAGTAGACACTCCCATGTCACTTCATAGTATGGTGAGGACTTGTCTCTTACCTCTCAGAGTCTTTTTGTCAAAATTAACAAATTTAAGTGCATTTAAATATTAAATATTAAATGTGTTTAACATACAAATAAAAATTTAGATATTACATGGATATTTAAATTAGATATTTTAATATAATATTTTCACTATTGCCTGAGGAATACTAGAGAAAGAGGAAATGAGACTAGGATTAGCTAGGACCTCTGTGAGCTCAAAACTCACTAATGTAATTTATAAATATTTTACATGTATTTTATTTTACTTTAGCCTCCCAAACTAGGTCATTCTGATAATGCTTATTATATAAATGCTTTATGCTTGAAATTCAGGCCAATGGGTGTAAGGAGCACGGGTTTAGTTTCCCATAATCAAAAACCACCGTACCTTGCATTATCTCACTTGAGGGTCTTAGAGCCTGAAGAGAGCATTTAGTTTATTTTTTTATTTTCAGGTTACAAGAACAAATACTCTTTTAATCTTAAATACAAAACAAGCAAAACTTGCATGGCTTGTAGAAAATTATTTCCTAACTAAAAATAAGATTTTTTGGCAGGAGCTATTTGCTGGATCAGAGCTTTAGGGCTTCTCACTGGCAAACACTTCTCTCCAGTGGTTTGTTTCTCCTTATTGTACTCTAAACAAACACTTTCTTTCTTCATTAAGTGGATTGTTCTGCAGTAGTAGTAGGAGGACAGGTTGGCTGCTACTCATGGAAAGCATTTTTTTAATAAAGGAAAAAATAGACTAGATGTTGAAGTTCTTGAACTCAGATTAGCAAAGCAGGGTGTACAGATCATATATTTTCTTTTTTTTTTTTATTATGGCGACATTAGTTAACAAAATCCAGTGTTTCAGGTGTATGATTTAGTGGTAAGGCATATATATATATATATATATATATATATATATATATATATATATATATATATAATTGTATGTTCATATATTTTCTTTATAGGATAACTTCAGGGGCATTCTCAGCTGTCTTTGTTAGTTGTCCCAGTACCTGTTGACTGATACTCAACAACAACAAAAAAATCTGTATCTTTTAACTTGATTGTTGTTTTTTATAAAAAGTTTTTATATAATGGGGAAAGAACAGGTCTTCCATGTTTGACTGCATGATTTGTATAAGGTATAATTTCTCTATAGAACAGCTGTGGGAAAGTGAAGGTATCAAGTGAACCCTATAATTTTTTGTTTACTAGGGTAAAAGTATAAGGAATTTATAATTTGGCTTCCTTTTCTTCAGAGTGACTCACGAATGTATGTAGTTCATCCTTTTTTTGCAAAGGTAAAAAAATAGGCATTGGATTGCCTCAGAGAATCTTTTAGTCACAATGTGCAAGAATGTCTCTTTCTTTGCAATCATGCAACCCTAGGTTTATTGTCAATCTCATGGGAAATATAAATTCCATTTCTTTTAATTTGTATTTTCCTGATTACTGTTGAGATTGAAAATTTTTACTCATTTTTGTTGGAACTTTACGTTTTTTTCTTCTGAGAATTATCTTTTCAGAACCCTTGCCCATTTTTCTATTAAGTTGTTCACCTTTCTCTTAATAATGATTTGTAGAAGTGCTCTCCCTGTTAAATAGATATTAAACATTTCACTCTCCTATTTTTTTTTTCTCCTACTTTTCCCCATTGATGTTTGAATCTTCAGTCCTTCTGGAATTTACATATATTATTCTGTGATAAGGGTTTAAGTTCCTTCCTCTTCTACTCCCTGAGGCTATTTGCATAGCAACACTTACTGAATGGTCACTTGTTGGGAAGAACTGGGGCTATAGCTGCCATATTTAAAAGTCGTGTTTCTCACGATGCTACTCTGTGAAAAGAGGAGATGTCATAGCAGACAAAACTGGTCTGTTACTGCCAAAAGATGCAAATACCCACGCTCAAATTTCCCAAAAAGCCTTACTCTACTTGGGCAATGTCACAGGATAGGTAGAAAGGGAAAGTATAGTTTTCCTAGTAAAGAAAAGGCCTTAATATATAACGCATGGGCCGGAGAAAACATGAATTTATGGAGCACAGAATAGCAGGGATAACAGAATGACTGCATTTGCTTGCCATATACTTTCTGTTCCGTTTTGAGTTAAGATTGCTACACATAGAAGTATTTTATCCCTAACCTCTTAGTACCTGTTCATAATCTTGCTGAGAGTTATGTATGTTATCTATAAAAAGTATTTTCTCCCTGTGATGTTGATTAAAAATAATAATGTAGGTGCAAGAAGACAACTAGCATTTTTAGTAATATCCTTGAGATAAGCTGTACTGTGAGTGGTAAATGCATTGTGTTAAAGTTTTTATTGTAAAATAGCACGTTTGGGGAGTGTTTCTTTTAAAGGAAGAGTCTTTTTTAAATCAGAATAAGATGCTAATATATCCTTTGTGTTTTCCTTGTGAAATTAAATTCTAGACTTTTCAGTCCTAATGGTGTGCTTTTGGAAGACCCTTCTGCTTCCATTGACATTTTTAAAGATGTGTGTTCTTAAACTTTGTGTTGGCTGAGAGGAGATTATTTACCTCCTTTTGGAAGGTAGCCTATTCTCAGTGGATGAAGAATAAAAAATAATTGAGAAAATGTTGGCAGCATTGCAATAAGAAAAGTAAGTACTAAGCTTCAGAACCCAGTAAGTTTGTGTCTAGATTTTCTTGGTCATTTAATAGCTCCATTCATTTGTTTATAGTTCAGAAGCTAGGAACTCTTTTTGGATAAGGATCTTATTTTATAATCTTTCTTTAGTTATCCGGTTTTCAGGTGATTGCTGTGTCAGATATGCAGCTAATGCTATAAATGCAGACAGCCAAGTTAGCAGTTTAGTTAACTTCATTTAAATCCCAAAGCAGAAATTGGATGTAGTTTTCCATAGCCTTGATGCTCTGAGGAGTCCCTGGACCAGCAGCATCAGCATCAACAGAGAGCTTGCAAACCATGCCCCCGTTCCTAGACTTAGTGAATCAGAATCTGCATTGTTTTTACAAAATTAATGTTTGAGAAACACTTTTCTGCAGTATTAATATGGTACATATAACTTGTATTTTGATTTTCATTATTTTTAGCTCATCTGAGAAATAGTATCTCATATGTTCCTCTGAACAGAAAAACAAAAAGTCCTACTTGGCCAAAGTAGGATGAAAGGAAAAAAAAATCTACAGGTAAACATTACCAGGTAATGAAAATTTATTCAACGCGATAGTTGACTCAGGGCTTTGCAGTCTGGCAGACCTGAGCCGGAATCCTGGTTTTGTGATTTACCAGTTTTGTTACCAGTAAGTTATTTAACCTTTTTCTCTATCCTCAGCTGAAATAAAGTGTTCTGACTCGCAATTGCACAGTCTTTTGACTCTACTATTTTTTTCTCTACAACAAGCTGATAAACAAAATTGTTTATGGGTATACAGAATTATACTCAGTCCATCTATTCTTTTTAATAGCTTAAATTTTATTCTCTATGTACTGCCTTTCTAAGGGCAAAGATATAAACCAGATACACAGATGTATAAATGACTAGGGGTAAGGGGAATTCTGTGTAAAAGCACTTTCAGGTTATTTTAATAGTTTAAATTAAATTAATAAAATTTCAACTAAATTCTCTGCTAATTTGCTCTAAAAATGAATCAGAGACCCTGGCTGTCAGATGCATCACCCATTTCTACTTCTATCCTGACTTTCTGGCTATAATATTATGGGGAAACTTCTGGTGAAGATATGATGCTCTGACTCTCTGGCATATTTTAAATATTTACATTATTGTGAACTATGTCCATAAATATATCTTAAAGAAAGGCTTTAAAGATCTCTCTGAAATACCATCTGATTTAGATATGAGATATGTGAATGAATTTTTAATGAAAAAGATAAAGTACCAGGCATACTGATGAAATCTGTATCTTTTGTAATTTAGAATAACATCCTAGAAAGAAAATATCTGTGTGACTTATGTGGAGGTAGAGAGACAAGATATACAAGATAATACAGAAGATGGAAACATTCTTTGTATTCTATACATTTTTAACTGTCTCTAGAAAAGTGCCTGCAACCTGTTCTACCTTGAATTATGGCATTTGTTTTTGGCATTTATTAATCATTGAATTAACCTTTATCTTGTCTCTTAAAGGTGTCACTTTATATTTTCTTGTTAAATCATCTCTTCAATATATTTTAGAATATTTTGACTTGGTGCAGCTTTTAAAATATGGATTTGTCCCAATTATGTCATTTAGTAAGTATGTCAATTTAGTAGAGACAAATTTAATGATGATAAAGAAAATAAATGTTGCCTATTATGGGCAAACCAGGTACATAAATGATAATTAACTATATGTGGGGGGAGTATAAATAGCTGCATAATAAAACTTTAAGTTGATCTTAACACAGTTATTAAGATTAATGTGTTTCTAATACTAGAGTGTTAGAGTGGATGCCAATACACTGATTTCTCAATAGATGTGGTCCAAATATCTGCATATGAATTTATAATAATAAATCAAGTCACTTTGCTATTGAATTCAATACTTTACTCTTTACAGATGTTTTAGATTTGTTATTTCAGATATGATTTTTTTTGTTAATTTGCAGAAGATTAGAATTTTTTAGTGTTAGTTCTACACTGTAAAATTTTTACATTGAAAACCTTAAAGCAATTTTAAAATATCTTTAATTTATTGAATAGATAACTTTAACATTCTCGGTCATTAATTGTTTTTGCTTGATTTGAGCCAGGTTAGAACCTTTTTTATTCCAAGAGGTGGGATGCAGAAGTGACAGATGGTTCAGAAGCTAAGTGCGAATACTGGTTCTGCTGAAATAGTTTGTACCAGCTGTTTATCCTCCCTTTCAACATGTTACATGGTGACACTCACCACTTCTCAAGGGAAGGGCCCTGTCTGGCTTGTGTCCTGCTTCCATAGACCATTATTCCCTTGGACTGATTCTCTTGCAGAGTCTCTCCCGGGCTTTTCTTGGTGCTAGAGAAAGGTACGCCATGTCCAATCCCCTCTTCTGCAGTGGACGTGTGCCTACCCATGACTTATTGGTCTGGATGAAGGGCGTCCACCTCATTTTTTTCTGATGTGCTCAGAGAGTGAACACCATGAGTCTAAGTTTTTTAACTGTGGGTAATTATATATGGGAAGGTCTCAGATGAGCGACTGAGTATGAGATGAAGCTTGACCAGAAAATGTTTCTTGCAGTTGGCTGAGCAAGCAACAAGCCTTTAGCTCATCCTCCCCTCTGCAGCATTCTCTTCTCTAGTCCTTGTTTGGAAAGTGGACTTGCGAGGTGAGGTCAGACAGGAGAATCCCAATTATGGGAGCAAACACAGGAGATGGAGTGTAGGCCACCAGCCCTGTGCAACTGTGCTGCTAACCCTGCCTTCCAGGAGGAAGGCCCAGTCCGTGGGGGGCCCTCTGAGTGCTCAGCGCCCACCTGCCCAGTCTTCTCTTGTTTCTCTGATGGACTTGGTTCAGAATGAATGAAGGAAATCTTGTACCTGCTCCAAACTGGCAGTGCAAATAAAGGTTTCAGATCCTATATCTCCATGTTGGCTTTCTACTCACTCATTTATATGAACAGCCTGAAAGAAAATGTTTCTACTCCTCACCTCTTGTACTTTTTGCTCAGTGTACATCCTTGGAACCCAGGCACACATCTAACTCTTATTCACAGAGTTTCTTGCTTAGAGGGTGAACAGCCCTGGAGTAAGTATGTGGCATGCTTGCTGTGGATACCATAGGGTGAATGCTGGGGGAGCCTAGGCTCTATCCAGAAATGGGGCTATTATTGCCTCTAAGATAGCTCTACTTACTTTAAGGTTCTCTAATTTTGTTTGGCTTCCCAGAGCCATTTACTTTATGGTATTCTTAACAAACTGTTACTCTTCTAATGAATAGGGTCAAGCTTTTTGTATATTTACCATGAGGATGGGAAAATAAATCTTTTAGTGGAAGAGTTGTCAGTCTAACTGGCCAACTGGTCAGCAAGCATTGCTGGGTTATTTATTGTATGCAGAATTCTTCCTGAGGCTGTTGAAGCATTTTCTTTCGGATGAAGTCTGTAATTTTAGGTCATTTTAAATCACTTTTTCCTATTTTCATCCCTGACTCAATGATCCCAAAGTTTAAGGACAGGAACCTTGTGTCAGAATATTTTGCTGTCCTGAAGAAACTCACTTTTCTTTAGAAAAAAATGGATCAAGATATCAGAAAAAAGAAACAAAAAACAAAAACAAATATTTCTTTAATTTGGATCACCTATGACCAAAAATTTGGAAAGGAGATCAATTAAAAAAAAAAACACATTTCATCATATATCTCTATATATCCCTAGGGCAGTCTTTCTTGAACTTTAAGGTACACACTAATCTTGTGAGGCTCTTTTTAAATGAAGTTTAGGGAGAACCTGAGATTCTACACATTTAGCTAATTCCTAGGTTACCTGGGGCCTGCTAGCGTACAGACCAAACTTTGAGTAACAAACACATAAAAAATTTTCAATGAATCATTTTTTTTACTATATTTCTAGGTGAGTGGAGATTAGATTTATGAATTATTCATAAATTTTAATTCATTTGCAAAGTTTAATAACATGCTAGAATTTTAATATTATTGTACATGATTAATTTTATTATTTGGCATGATAAAATATTACAGAAAAATATAAATGAATCCCAAAATATAATGTACGAATGAATACATGTTGTGAAATGATTTTGTGATTTTTAGTACTGGTCATATATGCAATAGAATTTATCAATAAACTAAATGGTTGAATTAAATAATTATCAAACGATACACTGATTTGACTAGACAAGAGAGAGCTCACTCTTTGGTGCTCTTTCAGTATGAATGTGAATAGTATCTTCTATGTGTAAATCTTAGGCATAGATACTCATGAAAAAGAATTCATGCTCCTTTAAGAATCAAAAGACTTAGCTTCTTCCATTCAGTGTTTTAAAGCTTCACTAACTCTTAGAATCTTTCCCACATTCTATTTCACTATCTGTAGAAAGTAAGTGGGATTCCAAATTTCAATGTATTATAACTCATGTATATCACTGGAGAGATATCAAACCATTCACTTTTATATGCTCAGACATAATTTATGAATAATATGTATTTAAAGTGCTTTACATACATATATGTGTACATATCAATAAAGTATATACAGAACTTGAGACAATACTTCTGAACTCCTTGAAGATAGTAATAAAATACTTAGGCATTTTGGGGAAAAATGTTTAAAATTGCCTACTAATTTTAAAATTTCTATTTTTATTTTAACTGTGTTAAAATATACCTAACATAAAATTTACCATCCTAAGCATTCTTAAGTGTGCAGTTGTATAGCATTAAGTATAGTCACATTGTTGTGCAACCATCACCACCACCAGAACTTTTTCATCTTGCAAAACTAAAACTCTGTACTTGTTTAACAATAACTTCCCATTCCCCAATTCCCAGCCCCTGGGCACCACCATTCTACTTTCTGTTTCCATGAATTTGACTATTCTAGGTGTTCTAGGTACCTCATAAGTGGAACATTGTCTACTCTTTTGCAGTCGAGTATGAAAAAGCATAGTTAATTTAATAGTTGAAGATAGACATTTAAAATCTTGATAGGAAGCCAATTAGAACCACATGAAAAGTCAGCGTGGTGCAAATGCAGTGATGCAAGAACCCAGTTTCTCATAGACTTCTTTCTTTTGTACGTCAGCACCATCAAACATGGTGCTGAAGTCTTAGACTTTCTGTTAAAGCATGGAAGCAGAATGATGTGATAGAAGACTCTCACATATGACTCTGCCTTCAGCCAAGGGAACTCAGATATTTCATCTACAAAATTAAGGATTTAAACCAGAAATGATCTTCCAAGTTCATTCATTTGTTCACCAATTTAATTTGATCTCCTCCTTTTACCAGGCTCTGTTATAGACGCTGGGGGTACAGCTGTAAAAAGAAAAGTTTAAAATCCCTACCCTAAGGGAACTTTCATTCTAGTGGGGGAAGCTAGTCAAAAAGTGTGCTAAATATATTAGATGGTGAGGAATGTTTTGGTAAAGGATGAAGCAGGAAAGAGGAAAGGAGAAGGTGTGACATGGGACTAGGGAGGATGAGAAAGATATACCCCAGGAGGAGGAGAATTGGGGCTGTATGGATGTCTCTTGCAGAGGAAACATCAGGTGGAAAAGGTTTGAGATGGGGTAGCCTGACTCACTCCAGGAAAAGCAAGGTGACTCAAGTTGAGAGAGAGAGGGAGAGTGGGAGGTGATGAGGTCAGAGAGATAACAGAAGGCCAGAGCAGGTAGGCCCTCTTAGTCAATTATACAAACTGGCCATTATTTGAAATTAGATGGGAGCCTCTGAAGGGCTTTTAGCAGAGTAATAACTTGATCTGATTTATGTTTTGGAAGAGTCTCTCTGGCTGATGAAGGGAGGAAAAGCAGAAGTAAGAATGATAGTCAGGAGACTGCTGCAGAAATTTAGTTGATTGACATTCAGTGGCTTGGACCAAATGGTAACAATAGAAGTGACCATAGTTTGAAGGTAGACATAACAGGATTTGCCCAATGATTAGAAAGGCTAAGTCTGCAGTTTTAACATGAGCAACTGGAAGGATGGACCTGTCACTAAAATGGAAAAGACTGTAGAAGAGCAGGTAGGATAGGGGTGATCCAAAGTTTTGTTAAACTTGATAGCCCTGTTGGTCACCCAGGTAGAGATGAGGGGCTGGCAATTAGTACCAAGAATGAATTTGGTGTTTTCTGGAGACAGCTGGACTGGCAATAAGCCTGAAGAGTATTTAAATCCACTAGACTGGAAGAGATCACTAGGAAGGGAGTAATTGTCAATAGAAAAGAGAAGTAGTCAAGGACTGAGCCCTAGGGCATTGAGACTTAATGAGGTGGTGGGATTGTGTGTTGATGAAGAGGAATCAGCAAAGGAGAAGGAGAGGAAAGTGAGGAAAGTGAGCTAGGAACCCAAAGTATCCAGGCGGCCAAGCAGAGTGTTTCAACTTCACTTCAGATATAAGTATTGCTTAGTTCTCACAGAGGCAGATGCACAAGTCTGTCTCTCTAATATGATGCTTCTCTGGAAGAACTTAAAGATTTCTTAAGTCAGTGACCCCTTTTACACTAACATATAGATTAAAGCCTCTCTCATTTCTCTTAGTTTATTGTTTCAAGATAAACACATTTTAAAATAAAACAGCTACTTTTATTACTGTCAAATAGTAGTTTCATATTCGGTAATTCCTAATATTCATTTATGAAGGCAGTTTTTGACTTTTCATCTAACGTGTTGCATTTTGCTTAACTTCGAAGTAATTGTAAAATAGGTTTGATTAGAAAATTTAAAAGGACATGGTATCAGGTTTATATTTCTGACTAAATGTATGTTAAAATATAGATTGAATAAATTAGAGAATCAAAAGCAGATCAAAATTGCTCTCACAACTTCAAGTTTGGAATTCTTATATTTTTGCATAAAAATCAATTTGTTCATTATAATTTTATGTTTTATTTCTATATATCAAAATAAAAGAGAAGGATTAGATTGGTATTTGCAAGCACTTTTCTGAAAATAACATAGTGTAGGTGTGGTAGTTTTTATTCTTAAAAAACCTAATTGGGTATACTTGTCATGAAGTGTTCACCTAGTATTATTTATTTTTAAATTCCTGTGATATCTTGATAAGGTATATAAAATTGCAACTTACTATTCAAGTAAAGTTGATATTGATGTGAACATGAAGATACTATTTTTATTTTTATGCTTTTGGTCAATTTGTAGCTCAGAACCAGTGCAATCATTTCTTCTGTTTTTAATAATTTAATGGCTAAAATGGATGCATTCTTAACAATTGATGTTAACTGTAGTTTGCATTGTTCAATTTAGTTGTAATATATGACTTCTGAATACTTAGATTTAAAATCATGGGTTTCATTTATTCATTCTCATACTAATAGTAGTCTGCCTCTGTTGATTATCAAGGATAATGGGGAAAGGATTAGGAAAAAAAATTAATGAAATTCCTATATAAACCACAGCACCCTACGGTTAGATATAATTTACACAGTAGTCTCATGGCATTTTATTTCCAATCACAATTAGTAATAAGTAATCATAATAATAATGTTTATCGAGGATTTATGTGCCAGTATTTTTGCATGTATTCTTTTATTTAGTCCTTGCAATTAATTAGCTTGTGAGTTAGCAGTTACTGTCACACTTAGTACCTTGCAGATGGAGAAACAGAGTTAGGTAGAGGTTAGGTAATTTGCCCAGTGACAACCAGAAAGAAGTGGAGTAGATATCTGATTTCAGAGTCTGTCCTCTTATCCTCACTGGATTGACGAGCTTTTACTCTATGCTTCTTCTCAAACAGGTTCTGAGACTGATTATAGCAGGGAGAGGGATACAACATATGCTATCTTTGGCTGGAATTTTAGTTATTGAATTTTAAGAAGCAATATAATTCTAAAGCATCATAAGTTAGGTATCTATGTTACAAATCTCAAGCATTATGCCTTACGGTTCCTTATTTCTGTCTACGGAGTTGATCCCCACTCACCCAACTCCGCCTTCTGCTCTGGGTTTATATTATTTTTTCTCATTTCCAAATATTTCTAGCTCATTCTTGTAGCCAGCTCACCTCTTGGCACTGCTGTTCACAAAGGATATTTTTCCAGATTCACAGTGTGCCAAAAAGATAGAGATTACTTTTAAAGAAATAAACAGATAAAGATGCAAAGTAAGGTACTTATTTTCATGCCCTTGATATACTGTTGATTTGCAATCTGCCAGTCCATGTAAACAGTTCTTTGCCATCTATTTAAAATTCAAGTCTTTTAAATAATGAGCCATATACATATATTCCACAATATAGTAAACCTGTATCTGAGAGAGGGAGAAAGAGACAAATACATTTAGTGGCAACTTGAGTCACTGAATTGGCAGACATCAAAATATGATATTACATAAAGAAGAAGGGAAATGAGTTAGTGGGAAGAATAGATTATGAATCAAGATACCAAGGTCAGATTCCAGCCTCACTGCTTAACATCTCTGAAACCTTGAAGTAGTCACTTTAACTCTTTAAGTCTGTTTCTCTACCAGGTGAATGATGAGAACTTTTTCCCCGCATGTGGTTTGAATATTAGTAAGACACTTATAAAATGTGGCTTTGCTCTCTCTAACTATACATTTATTTAATAAGCTTCAGCTTTATTATTGTACTTTTTTCTGTGATCTCTGTAAGTATAGTGGCAGATTGCAAATAAATGCTCTGATTGCTCCCATCTGCTCACTCATAACTTATAAGAAAAGTTAGAGGCTTTCAACAATAACCAATACAACCTATTTTGGGGTAACTAACACAATAATAGAAATAGTAACAAAGTGTATCTATACTCCCTTCATCTTGAATGCCCTTCACCCCTTCCACCTGTTACTGCCTGCAAGATCCCTTTGAGTCACCTCTTCCATGAAGCTTTTAAAGACCTACTCCCCAACAGTGGGATTGGGCTGACTGGGGCTGGGAGGTCCATGTCAATTATCCACTCTTTCCTCTGTGCCCCAAATATACCTTGTTGAGCTCTATTATAGGACTCTCTATTTTGATATGTAATTGCGTGTTTACTTGATTCTATTATCTGTTAGACTGTTTTTTAAAGACAAAGGTTATGTCTTGATATTCTTAGTTTATCAGGGATTAGCACAATCCCTGGAATAGTTACATACATACATATATACATACATACATACATACATACATACATACATACATACATACAAATATACATACATACTTGTTGACTAAGTGAAGGCTATTCAGTATTTTTGTCATGTGGTAAAGCCATTCACAGCATATTTAAGCATTTTACCCCAAGCGTACCTCTTGTTGGTCCACTGTCAGAACCCAGCTTTTGTCTGCAAATTGGAAATTAAAGCTCCTATTCCTCATTTAGCCCTGAGTCTCCTATCACAACCATTAGCAACCACACCTGTATGGGAAGTGCAGAGTTTTCTTTTATTATTACACTGCAGCCATGTTCTGAGAATCCTGGAGGCTAGATGAAGAAAGAGAATCCAGTAAAGGAGACTGAGAAAGAGCGACGGAAGACAGAGCAGGGGCACCAGGGGTGTGGTGTTTCCCAAGCCAAGAGAGCAGCATGTTTTCAGGAAGACAGTGGCCTGTCAGGAAATCTTGATTAAATCACAGTCTTAGAATCTTTTATACCTATCATTACCAAGAGAGAGTGGAAGGAACGAATACTGGACAGGAGTTACAAAATATAATTTCACATTCTCTTTACATAATCACTTCTCTTAGCCTCACTTCACCTGTGAAATGAGTATAATAGTCATTTATAAGCCGTTAGATTGTCATGGGACTGAAAGTCATAAAAGTCATGTGAAATTCCCTTTAGGGAGCACTGTACTAGCCTTGTTAGTTCTAAATAAATATTAATTACCAATACTGTTGTTGGTTGTGTGGTCCAAAAGAAATTAGTCAAATAGAACTTGATATCGTTCTATAAGATTTTTGTCTCTAGCAAACAACATCCATAAAATCCACTAAGCCTGCTGGAAGTGAGAACTCTCAGGGAGCATTGGTTCCTGGGTTTTCTAGGCTTCAGGATAAGTTGGACTCTGACAACTCTTACCAGGGATGCATACCCATTCAAGGAGGAACCAAGAGAAGCAGTTTTTTTTTTTCTCTGTCCCTCAAAGTAGAAGGGTAGGAAATAAAGATATGAGAAGGAAGTCATTGAAGGATAGATCAAATTCAGTATCAAATTTTTGAGAATATAATTTTTAAATCAACCAAAAATAAATTTGAGACTGTTCTTAAAAATACACTTAATGATGGAGGAGGAGGTTTTATATTTTAATATTCAGCTAGCATAGGACAGAGGTGTGCTATGTTTAGAAAGCAGTAGAGCAGAGCTGTTAAGAGTGTATTAAAACCCAGGACAAAAGTCCCAGCACTGGCACGTGTTTGCTGTGTGGTCGTGGGAGTTTCTTAACTTGTCTATGCCTTGTTTTTTTTTTTTATTTGTAAGATGGGAGTTATAATAGCTAACTTGCTGGGCCAATTTAAGGATGAATTGGATAATATTAGCAAAAAAACTTAGCAGAAGTCCTGGTGAATAGGGAATGATTGATCAGCATTGATTGATATTGTTAGGATGATAGACTGTGATAGATAGGTGGATTAATGGAGATAGATAGATGATAGATAGATTCTTCAATCCTAGGAAAATAGATCTTAAGTATTAATTAAACAATTCTAGTTTTACCCCTCATTAATCACATAAATCATTTAGTTACTACCTCTGAGTAAATTTAACCAACATTAATATCAGGGTAGAAAGGAAGATATTGAGATTGGATGGCTTAGAATTCTATTTTGCCTTCACGATTTTCTAAGTGGTGTCCACAGCTACATGGTGATGAATTTTAATTTTTAAGCTCCCGTTGAACAACTAGAAAACACATTTGTGTTGACAAAGAAGTAAAACAGTCCTGCATACCTGAGAATAAATATAGTAAAATAAAATTAACATTATTTATTTTGAATGAAAGCAGATCTTTGAAATAGGAAAAATTGCCATGAGGAAACAACAACAAAAAGGTATGTGTTCATTTTGTCATTTTACAGTTAGTAAACATGAAAAAGAATGCTGGTCAACATAAACACTCACTAAAAAAAGCTCGCTATTACTCAATGAGCAATAGAGAGTGTCATATGCAAAGTTTTCCTTTGTGAACATACTTCAGATAAAGAAATCTGGAAGTGTCTGTGAGTCCAAAATGTAGTGCATGTAACGTATGATGTAAAACAAAGGCGGGTAGTTTACATAGCTCAGCTGCCAGATGGTATGTGTGCTTGATTGAATGGCACCCAAGAAGAGAAAGCACCCACCTGTTACTCTGAAAACACAATGGGCAGAACCCTAGATTTTCACATCTTCTTCATTGATGACTTTTTTTTTTTTTTAGTACTTAATTTTTCTGTATGGGGCTATATCTATTATTCTAGGTAGGATTAAGTCTTTTTGGGAAGGCAGAGTATAAGAAACATAATTTTATAAAATAGACAAGGATTAGTGAAACTTTTGAGTTAGAAGCAGATGCATGACTGACACTGGGTTGCTTTGTATGATGTAAACCACTATTCATGATGGCACATATTCATGACTGTGTTTGCCAAAAAATTAGTGCCAATGACATGTTAGACATGTGATAGATATTGGGGGGCAGGAGAGACAAAAAACAAATAAGGTAATATTTCTGCCCTCAGAGAGATCACAGGTAGTGGAGGAAGACACAGCATAAAAGTACAATAAATGGAAAACACTCCAAATCTGTGTGATGAGTTTTGCTGGAGATCTCCCTCTCAGATGGACAGATAAACTTCTGTTGGTGACAGTTGCCTCAGGTTGCTAGTCACAATTTATAAATTTGTAACCAAACAAATGTTGATCTGAAAGGAAAAAATATAAAATTTTCTGAATTGATTGTCTTTTAATTGGTAATTCACCTCTATCTTTACTGTGTACTTAGACTAATATCATCTGGCTAGAGATAATTGAAAAAAGTACAAAATGAAAGGCAGTTCTAAATCAGCTAACATTAGCACAGTTTGAGTGCATGAAATAAATCTCTTATTTTGAACTGACAGAGAGGCATGCCGTTTGACTTAATAGATAGCTATCTGCTCTGCAGATCATAAAATAAAGGAAAATAAAATAATGGTTTGATGGGGCTTGACATGATTAGCTGATCCAAGGTGCCCACACATCTGGCCTAGTCTTGAATGAGTGTGTAGTTAAAAATGTAAGGCAAGCAGTTACTGCATCTGGAAATGAAGAGGTGGATATTAAGGTGCTGAGGACTTAGGAGGAAGGCAGGGGTGAGGGAAGATTCCTCAGGGCTTTTCCATGGGCCGAGGAAGGTTTTCCAAGTCAAGAAGAAAGGCAGGTTGAGATACTGGAAAGCGTGCTATTATATGTGACTTTTAACATTAGAAGGGATTCTTTCTCCCCAGGGAAGTAGGAGCCAGCCCTTCTGCTGGGAATTGGGAGGCTGAATTTAGATTTGCAAGCAGGAAGAGATTTGCAACATATCTGTGAAGAGGGAATCACTAAGAGAGTAAAATGTTTGCTGCTCAGCATTAAAGATCAAGTTGTAGTTCTAAAGCATTAACTTAGATGAAAATGTGTTAAAGAGATTTTTACCTTTTTTAGTGGACATCGAGATTGTGGGAAACTGTGGAAGTTATAAATGATAAATTATCAGCAACTGAAGACATGAAACTGCACCAAAAATAGTCACTAGGAGATTGAAAATGTGCCGAAATTGAGCTAAAACATTTCCTCTCTAAGGCATCTTTTAAGACAGACATAATGATCATTAAAGTATTTACTCAAAGGGATAAAACTGTAGCTAATGTTTGAGTAGTTGTATCATGCCTTATATTTGACAGTTAGACTCAGGGGTGTGAGGATACTTAAAACAGCTTATTTAATAATTTAAGAACTATTCGATATACATAATACAAGTTACTCTATAGAAATATTCCCATCAGCAGTGTTTGGTGCTTTTAAAAATGATTGTCTCAGTTTCAGTTGGGAAGGACTCTGAATGTTGCCTTCTCTTTAGTCCTAACAAAATTCTAGTCCTTCTTAAATAATATTTAAACCGGAAAACTGCCAAGAGTACATGCTGTGGTTCCAGGGACAGCACTGAAAATAGACTTAATTTGGAAGATATAATTCTGGTCCCTTCTGGATCTCTAGTGGCTATGACAATTGTCACTCTTGCATTGACAAGCTCTCATCTCTATGTACTGCCCTCTTCCTCAGCCAAATACCTGTCTGGGTATCCAGTCACTTATATTGCTTCCAGTGAATCACAAACTACATCTTTTATTAGAGTGGTTTTGTGTACACTCTTACCAGCACCCATACCAAATTTTGATACAGGTGTGAGTGTGTGGCTTTAACATTTTCCTAGCATGTTTTTTTCTAGATAATTTGAAACCTATATTTGGAAATGTAGAAAATGAGGTTTAAAACAAAGTGGAAGCTAGCATATTCCCGGATTGTTTAATTGACCCAGATAGCATCCCTATAGATGATGAAAAGTGTCTGTTGAAAGCTGATTTCTAAATAGTCTCCTAAAATGTGGTTTAAATTCATTTTCTTCATTTTCTCCTAAGTAGGGTGTTGGACTGTGTTAATGGACTTGTGTCTGGATTTTGGTATGTAAAGAGTATGCTTAAGAGAACTGTGTTCTTACCTGATGTTGAATTTCAAGAAAGGACATGGATCAGAGGGGTATATAAAGAGAATGACTAGAATGGTCATTGATCCAGAGATCACATACTATTGGGACTACTCAAGGAAAACAGGACACTTACTCTGGGGAAAAAATGTCCTGAATGAGACAAGATTGCTGACCTATATTTCAAAAGAACATCTGCTAGAAGTAGTAGAACAAGCTATTTGCCTTTCACTTAATAAAGAGTTAGAACCAGAGCAGGAGATACAAGGAAAATGCTATTAGCTTGGAAAAGAATTCTCTAAGCACCACAGCTGCTCCACCCTGTAGCAACCAGGGCTGTCTCAGGAGTTTATGACTGCTGGAGATATTCAAATGGGGACTGGCAAACCATTGGTCACAATTCTTAATTGGGTAGATGGCAGTAATGCATGACTTTTAAACAATGCTTTCTAATTTTTTAATTGTATACTTCGCTGAACAAGTATGTGTGGACCATGTGTATACCAGACACTGTTCTAGTGCTATAAAATGCAGTATAACATAATCCTTGCCAAAAAGGGCTAGCTGTCTAATGGGAGAAAATGACATATGTAAGACTGAATATAATATAAGTGGTGTAATATCAGTGTAAACGAAGTCCTGGGGGACCGAAGATAGCAGTAAATGAATTAAAAAAATATTGATTACACACCTATCATCTTACTGAAAAACATTTTACTATGTTCTATATTCAGAGTGTAACTAAGCTTCATACTCTAAAGACTTCTTGTTATGTAATGGGAAGGGTTTGAAACTCTGTGGTAATCTCGATAATTGTACCAGTTATTGTTGAGTACCAAAAAATATTATTGCTTAATATAAAGACAGATAATTTCTGGAACTTAATTATCTCTGAATCATTTTTTATCTCTGAATAAAAATTCCTGCTGCCTATACAATTAAGTGACTAGGATAGACAAGTAGCCAGCAGTTATTTATTATATACCAAATACATTTTAGTTAGTACTGGCCATACAAAAACAAAGGACAAACATTCTATCTTCAAGAAACATTATAGTTTAGTTGGGAAAGTCATCAATGATGTAATTAAATAATGATTTAAAATTTTAACAAATCTGTATTATACCTTAATTCTACATTTGCAGTTAAACTCCAACTATGACTAACTTTCACCCCACTTATTTGCAAATTATCTGTTAATTCAAAGAATGTCTGATTACATTTTCTCCATGCACTATCATCCCCGCCAACCTAGTAGCCAAGTATATGTTCAGAAAGTCCGAAATGGCCTTGCATTAGTCTTTGTGATGTACAGTCTTCTTTTGACTCATGGATGGATCTTTGTGCCCCTCCTTTTCAGATTCTCAGCTCCCTGAGGACAGGGATCTAGCCTGTTCCTTTAGGATCTCTTTAGTGCTCAGAGCAGTGGTAGGCAACAGGTTTAGATTAGCCTTTAACAAACTTACTTGTCTCAATGTTTTTGAAAGAACTACAGTTTAATGAGTTTATCATTTCTCCTTTGTTATTGGTGGGATTGGGTTCACTAGGTGATTGCAAGTTCTGGTTTATTTAATAAAATTTCCATCTGAAAAAATTATTTTATCTCCAGGTTTAATTCTCTTCTGATAATAAAGCAATTTGCTCAAAATCACATGGATGTGTTTGTAAAACTTTCGTTCTTCAATTATTTGCACTACTAAGGTACTAGAGTTAGTTGGACATTGAAGACAAAGGACTCAGGAAAAATTATTTAACAGAATCCACTGTCTGTCTGTTCTCCTTCTAGTATGATGATTACTAATGCTGTCATAACCCATTTACAGAGTGCTCTTAAACTGTCTTCACTTTTACAGCTGTTTTCTCAACACCCATGTGCAGTTCATTTTCATATTTTAATGAAGGGGAGAAGAATGGGAGATTAAATGATTTGTCCAAGATTATACAAATAAAGAGGGGGCTGAGATGAGACCAGCATGCAAGTTTCAGCTGTGGGTTCTCTCTTACTCCATGCATAAATCATGACGTTAACATGCATATTCTCATCCTGTGGAATGTGCACATACCGTGAATTCAGTAGGGAAACACATTAATAAATGTTAACTGTGAACATTGTGTAAAGTGCCTCTTGGTGCCAAATTACAACAACCATCAAAAGTGTGCTTTTGAAAAATGTACATAATGACTCGAAAAATTCTGCTGTATTTTAGAACAAGAACATGATCAAATGTTTTACTCCTGTGCAGAGAAGGCTAAAAAGGAGGAATATATCAATAAATTAATCATATCTAGTAACTTGAATTGTATTTTGGCAAATATCATAGGTAAAATACAGTTAACATCTTGACACTTCTACATATTTAACTCTCTTCCTTAAATTTCTGCAGCTGTTGTGAGTAATGACTACATAAAATATCTAATGTTGGATTTTATGTACAGATCTAGAGTTTATCCTGCTCATAACTGAAAGGGAGGTTTATTTAGAATTATTTTCTTGAGATTCTATATGGTTTCTAAATTGTATAACAGTTTTCTTTACTCTCCTAATGATAAGAATAGCCACATATTTTGCTAGGAGAATTACTAAAATAAAATTAAACTTAAGTACTTCTTCTCATGTAAAAATATTGTTCCTATGCAGTACTGGTTCTCATGATCTTAGAAGTTTAGAATTCAAAAAGATTAAATATGAAGAAAATTTAGACATTTGATTTGCATCCAACTTCTAGATTTTATGGAAGGGAAAATGAAAACCCAGAAATGTAAGGTCACTTGCCAAAAGCTACGCATTTATAGTTTATATCTGATGATTGTTTCTATTAATGTTTTTACTGACAAGATTAAATTAACATGTACCCAAACTATAAAGTGCAATTCATGTCTAAGGTTAAGTTTGGTGAATAAATTTTTCTTGAGAAGTTCTGAACATGGCTCAGATTTAACTAAAAGGAAATCACTGGCTCTATTCTGATCATTATGCTGGAGATATTTTATAGAATCCAGAGCTGTAAGCTGTGAGTTGGGGTTAAGTTATACAAATTGAGGGCATTTTAATATCAATTTCAATAGCTGAATGTTACTCATCCAAATGATAATCTAGCTTTCCAATTCCAGGAGAAAGTTAAAAAGTAAACATAAATTCTTACCTGAAGCATATTACTTTTTCTTTCATGATTAGGAACATTAAGTGTTCAAGTTCCAAACCAATCTTCACAACTAGTTCAGACAGTTCAATTCTACAAGGAATTTTAACAAGCTTTGACAGTAGAAACCTAGGAGAGTACGATTGGCATGGGGTCCTAAGTTAAGAATTCCTTATTCTGTCTCTGGGGTCTCCACTGCATGGAGGGAGCAGCCCCAGGAGTTACTGTGAGGAAATATGCCGCCACGTAAATAGGCAATGGGAAGACTGCCAAGGTGCTGTGAATAGATGATCTGTAAAGCAACACTGAACGACAAACACATTACAGAAAAATGGTCTTTTATCTTCCTACTATAGCTCCTTTGAAGCAAGGGAGAATTTGAAAAAGAAGGGCAACTGGAATATTATGCAGGCAAAAAAATAATGAGTTAATAGTGAATTTATTCGTAATTAAAAAGATAAACTTATAATAAAGATTGTAAAATAAAGAAAAAACATTCTACATGTTTATATTTCTATATACTCATATGCATACTCGTATATATGTATATGTGTCACTATATTATTTCATGAACAAATATAAAGGTTTGGATGAAAACACAAGATGGCAATATTGGATGGGAAGAGAAGAGGTACTGGGTGCTATGGGTGCAGGGGGTAAGAAAAAGATAAGGATAAGAGCCATTCACGTTCTAGCTTAATTTGATGCCTTTTTAACAAAAAAATAAATGTAAGCTCTGAGCGATTGGATTTTTCCTTTAATATATAACATTTCCTGCCCTTTAAATTTTCTTGGGCTATACAGAAATTCTGAGATCTTTAAGATTCAACTAGAAAGTCTACATATTCCAGTTATAATTTCCAAACCAAGACTTGCACTCTGAAGTGGTCAAAGCTCTACATCTCAGTCATATTTGCAAAACAAGTCAAATGGAAAAAAAAAATCTCTGCTTTGTGGTCCATGTTTTTTATTCCAGCAGAGATCTGGCATTGAGGAGAAAAGTGGGGGTTTGATGAAAGATCTTGCTTCAAGCTGGGATCGATTTCCTCCAGGAATCAATACTGCATTTGCAGTCTTGGGCAAAGTTGGAGTTGATGAGGGTCCAGAAGCAGATTATGCTACTAAAAAATGAGATACAGAAATGTTAGAAAGGATTCTGTCTTGAAACAATCAGAATTGTGTTCCTGAGAAGAATTTTTTACACCATGTTAAGTGTGAATTTTTAGACATTATTTTCTACTCTGCAATATTGACTAGATCTTTGTAACTGTGATTGGGTTGGACTGGTCCTGAACCTTATTTTTCCTCCTCCTGCCTTTCACTAATGAAAAAAGCTTCTTCTAATGAACGTGGTTTTCCATGTCCATCAACCACAGGCCATTAACTGTGGCACTTCTGACTGTCCCAACTTGTAAGGCTCTGCTAGTAGGACCTGGAATTTGCTGAGGCTGGTTGCATGTTGCTTTGTCTGTGGAGCTGTGTAAGAGAGGGCGTGACATTTGACTGACTTACCAATTATTTTTCTAGTCTATATTTTCTTTCCCTGATTTTCATGTTTGCCACTATTCTGGGAATTTAAATTCTTCTTTCAACACATGGCGTAGGTTTTTATTTGATTCTTGTCAATAGAATGAAATGTTATTTTCTGAGTATTAAAATGTCTACTTATTTCTAGCAAATGATTTCCTAACGCATATGAATAATTTTTGGCTAGTAATAAATTGAGGTATTCGCTTCACAATGAATGTAACACTGATGTTGAGCTTGGAAATTTCTGTAAAGGACTCATTCCTGTTTACCTTAGAACAGAAATGTCCTGCTATGAAGGTTTTAAGAGTGCTTTGTTTTTCTCCCTTGGAAGGAAATAGTGAAATAGTAGTTTTTTTTTTTTAAATCTTAGAATTCTAGTGCTTTAAAGTCATCTTGAGAGACCAGTAATTTTTCTCCTCTGGGAATTAGTGGTTACCCCACGAAGTTTTAAATTGCCATTGGCTTAAGAATATTTATAACCCCATTTTGCATTGATATTACTGAAATATTTATAATATGTGATGTGATGATTAAAACACTCTAATAAAATTTGCTAATGAATCTACTTCTTTACAGGTTTCTTCAATCCTGTTATGTAATTATGATGGTTCCAATTTTAAAGATGAGGAAATGGGGCTTGGAAAGATTTAAGTGACTTGTTTGAGGTCACCTGTCTGGCAGACAGCGCAGCCTTTCAGTGTATTTTATCTAGTTCAATGATTATTATTTTCCTAAACTGCATTCTGCTTTCCCTCCAAGCTATACTGAGAACCTAGAATGAGGCATATCATAGATTTTGGCTTCATATTGAGAGTGACATAGCACCTGAGAATACTGTGTATCTCCAAGTGATGTGAATATCCCTTTCTTTTTCTGCCAAGCTTGCATAGACTTTATGGTTTCTCTTCCTCCTACCACTTAACTTCATGCTCCATTTAGTCTCTTGGCTCCTTTCTGTAAATATTCTTCTTCTCACCTCATCCCCTCTTGTGCCTTCAAGTTTGCATGTCTGGGCCTATGGGGAATGCACACCTCCATCTCTGACTTTTAGCCCTGTCTTTCCAATGGCTCTAGGCACTTGGACATTACAGTGTCAATTCACACTCAAATAGTGAATAAGAACAATGCTTTAAGAAAAGGAGGCATGTGTCGAAAATAATGTAATAACCTCCCTATTCCCTTTCTACTCAAATATAAAAAGAATTGATCAACATGTGTTGAATATTGTATATATAATCCTGTGCTTGAAAAAAAGAGTTTGAGATGATTCCAAAATTCATTTTGCCTTTGAAAGGCATATCATCTCAAGAAGGATACAAAATGTTATAATCAGAATAACATAAATAGCCTTAACATACCCACATGGTAGCATGGATTATAAATAGTTGCTGGCCATGGGGAAGGGGCTCAGGGCTAATAGAAATGTGTGGTAGTTTAATACAGATCTTGGGACCAAATATCACATAACTAGAAAGTCTCCATGCTTGGGGACTGAAGACGATTTTTATATGAGAGCACTGGCTGTTTAGGAGGCTTATTTTTTCTTTCTTTCCCTTTCCTTTTCTCCTTCCTTCCTTCCTTCCTTCCTTCCTTCCTTCCTTCCTTCCTTCCTTCTTCCTTCCTTCCTCTTTCCTTCCTTCTTCTTTACTTCCTTTTTTTAATTATGGTTGACTTCAGTATCATTTTATATTAGTTTTAAGTGTATAGCATAGTGGTTAGACATTTATATAATTTACAAAGTGATCCGCCCCTAAGTTTGGTACCCACCTGGCACCATACATAGTTATTACAATGTTATTGATATTCCCTATGCTCTATTTTATATCCCCGTGACTATTTTGTAACTACAAATTTGTAACTTTTAATCTTTTTGCCTTTTTTAACCAGTCCCTCAATCCCCAGCTTCCTGAGAGTTCTTTTTACCTTTTTTGGAATTCTGAACCAATTTGCCTGAACAATGTGTTGCATTTATGTTTTATTTTTAAGAACTACAAAGGAAAAAAAAAAGATTTTTAAATAGCTGGAATCACATCAGCAAATGTTAAGTGCATGTGTTATATTATCAGCAGTCAAACTCAACACTCAAGGGACGCTGATGCACTCAGATGCATGGAGTAGGCCGACCCTGTGTGATGCTCCTTTCCTGCTCTGTGGTTTCTCAGCATTATATCTGTTCAGCTGGACCAGAGGAGTAAGAGCAATTAACCTATCAGTGTCTCCCATTTTTAGTGCATTATAATTTGCACATGAACCAAAAAAGGAGTAAATTATGAAAATTTTAACTTAATTTTCCTAGCAGAGTGAATAGTGATGTGCTTATCCTTCACAGAGTGTGGGTGGTGACATTCAGTTTTCACCAAAAGAGTATATCTGTTTTCCACTCCTTTATTTATAGGTAATTCGTTTTTTCAAGATTAATGGGAACTCTTCAGGCTGATGAGCAAAATAGTCTTTTCATACCAAATATGAACAAGGCAGGCAAGAGAGAATATCTAGAACAGGCTCTCTCATCTTTGACACTATTGACATTTTGGGCTGAATAATATTTTGTTTGGGGGCTGTCCTATGCATTGTTGGACTCATCCCTGGTCTCTACAGACTTGTGCCAGTAGCAGTCCCCAAATTGTGACGGTCAAAAGTGTCTCCAGTAGTAGCCAAATGTTCTTTGGTGGAAAAGGGGGAAAAGCCACTTCTAGTGGAGAATCTCTGATAAAGAAACATGAATTGTAAATAATGAACTTAATAACAACTCAGTGAGAGGACACCATTCCAGATAATTACCTGGCTTCCACAGAGAGTGCTGAGGGCTGGAACTAAATGGTATACAGTGAGTGGGACTCTAAAGAATGACCTTAGTGAACTTGGTGGGCATTTTTGTTGTCTCTGTTTGATGACCAGTTTGCTCCCATAGTTTCATGGAAGACTGACTCTAATGACATCCCCAGGAAAGAAAATCTAACTTTTTTAAAAGCTTCTTAATCTTAAACAGTATGTCAGAAATTCAACTTAAAAATAAAAGAGAAAGGAGATTACAAAAGTACAAACATAATTATAAAGTAACTCGCAGGGATGCGATGTACAATGCAAGGAATGTAGTCAGTAATAGCAGTAACTACTATAGGGACAGATGTTTCCTAAACTTGTGTTGATCACTTCATCAGGTGTATAAAAGTTGTATACTTGAAACTAATATGATATTGTATGTCAGCTATTATTACAAATAATTAAAAAATAGTTTTAAAAAATAATGAAGATAATGAAATGACTCTCAAGCTTTGCTTCAAAATAAACAGAACCTTTTCTAATACTTCACTATTTGGTTAAAAATAATTAATGGGAAAGAAAGAGAATTAATGAGCAAATGAAGAAAGTAGAAGAACGTTCCCAAGGAGACAGTGATAAGGTGATATTGTTAATCTTGCTGAGGGCAACTGAGTAAAATTTAGAAGTTATGAATTCAAGAGAGTTCAAGAGAGTGAAAGCAAAGGTTAGGTCAAGGCTAAGGACCACTCCGCAGCTAGGGACTCAACACTTGTTTCTCTACTTGGCAGTATCTTGTCTCCAGACCCTGACTCCACAATAATAATCTGAATTCTCACAGGTAGGCTTTCTCAGTCAAAAGATAGCATCACCAATCCTCCCTCTTTTCTGAGGCTGTGGCATTCTAAACAATGTCTATTGGTACTATAGATTTAATTGCCTTCTACTTAAAGGAGATGGGAGGAATTATGGGCTGTTCTTTATTAGAACAGTCTAAAGAAGCTTGGTTACCTGCAGACTGCCTCCAATATAGAGAGAGGAGTGTTCTCAGGGTTGACTTGACTGTCTGGCAGGCAGAAACAGATGCTATTGAAGTTACTTGTTGGAGAAGGAGAGAAAAGAATGATTCCATTTAAAGTGTTTCTTCTCACTCATCAATGCAATCCTTCTGATTTATTGCTTTTTCCATTAACATTGACAACAACAATAATTATTGAATATGTACACTAGTTCATGTTTATTTTTTACACCTAAGCACCTGATCTTTCCAGGTGGTCTCCTATCCAAGTACTATCCAGGCCTGACCCTGCTTAGCTTCTTGATCAGATGGGATCGGGCTTGTGCAGGGTGGCATGACCGTAGACTCCAATAGATTCTTAACGTTGATGTTACCTGATGACTCTATTGAAGTTATTTGATGAATCTATTAACATACCCCTAAAAATCAACTTGACGTTGATTATGTATATATGCTCCACGACATTTCTTTCACCTACCATTTCAGTGTATTTTGATTCCATTCCTAGCCTTGTCACTGGCTGAGAATGCAAAGTGCTTTGAGAACTACAAGTGAAAGGAACGGTCTAGGAGGAATGATGTTATTTTCTCAGCACAAGTTTCTTAATACTTTTATGTATATTTTTTCCTGGTGTGAATTACTGTATTAGCATGTGATACTGCATGCCACACATTCCTTTAATTGAAAATAAGTAAAACTCTGTTAATATTGATGCTATCTGTAAAAAAAAAAAAAAGACAAGTGATGGCAGAATTCCTTGGGAATTCTGGGTGACCACTGGCTCAGGCATGAATCGCCTGTTTAGCAAGCTGCTTTCAAACTCTCTTCTAAGAAATCTCCATCTTTGTCACTATTTCCTTCAAGGTGTTGAATAATTTTAAAAGTGGCAATTACAACAATATGTAAAAAAGCTGAAACCTGGCAGCATTCAGCTTACGTTTCTGTCCCTTTCGTGGAAAACTATGAGTATTTCTCACCGTGGGGGGACATGTAGTCTCAGACTTGATATGGATTTAGTTGCTGCAGACTGCCTAGTTAGAATGAAGACCCCTACCTGAGCAAAGCTTTTTGCAAGGTTTGCTTGGCAGTATTGGTGCAAGTCCATCTTGCTTCAAGTTCCACTAGTATGTATTGAGCTACCTATACTTTTCAGGGTCCCTGCTCATTTTGAAGAGGAAGGTATTTTTCTTCCTCATGATTAGCTCTTGTCAATCTGATAATGTCAGAATGATTCCCTGATTTTTTCATTCAATGCATATTTTCAAGGTTGTGCCTAGAGAAAGTGACTTGTAGCTATAAAGCAGTCAAGAGAAAGAAGGAAAATGAGGCTTGTGACCTCAGGAAGCTTAAAGGTCCGGTAGTAGAGAAAAGCACATGCAGAAATAACCCCAGCATCTGGAGGAGAGTGCTGCCCGTGGCGTGTGGAGTGCAGTGCCAGCAGAGCTCTGAGAGGGGGATCCAGGCTCAGGGATACTTTACAGTCTCTTCAGTAAGTTTCTGGGGTAATTTATTTTAGACTGACTGTGCAGTGAATTTGTGTGATGCTTTAGGTTGAGACTCTCCTTCAATTTGCTTCTGGTTTAGGAAACAGGTTGGCCTACATTAGTGGTTAAAAAACCCGAAAACACATGATATTAAATAAACAACAGTAGTTTGAGAGGAGTCCTTTGCTGAGAAGAAAGTCAGGGGGAACTGGTGTGCAATAAAACACACAAAGGCTGACTCTTTGGGAAGGCCCAATATGGACCCAGTTAGGGAACTGGAATTGGGGCCATCTGCTTACTCCCTACTATCCTCCAATAAGAGAAAACCTGTAAAAGAAGAGGTCCTAAAATACTCTCTCTGAAAATATCTGAGCAATTGTAAAAGGGAAATTTAAGCAAAATCAGAGCACGTGAGTTAACAGAACAGGAATTAAGGAGTGAAATAAGGAAAATAGGGCAAAATTACATGCATGTCAAATTGGACTAAGAAACATCAATAACAAAAGTAAGTCTAAAACTTGAAGGATGAGAACAGAAAAATACTAAATAAACGAAGGTAGCCATGATGGGAAGTTGCATTTACCCATGTTGAGATCACTTAGAGGGGTCTTAACCTCTGTCCCAGGAAGTTCTCCACCTAAGGCAAGAGTTGCCTGATTACAGTAGAAAACACTGGAGATACAATATGGTTGAGAAGCTTGGTACCATTTTTTTTTTTTTTTTACTCAATACAATGCAATATTTTGGCCTTCTTAATTTTGACCAGTTGGATTTTTCTCTACCTGGCAAACGCCTCATTTTCCAGGGACAGTCTTTCCTAGATTGTTTTGAATGTCATCAGTTTTTACTTCTTTACTGTGCTGAATAAGATTGTTAAAATGCTTCCTTGACTTTTAATGAAACATGTTTCTGTTGATAATTCTGAGGTGCTACATGGGCAATCGTTTCAGGCTTTTGGGGAAATACACGGTTTATAGTTGTGAGTAGCTAAGAGCTGGGAGAGACTTTAAAATAGGTGCTCTTTAAACTCCATTGCTTTCATACTGCTCGCCTAGAAAAAGTTTTGAAAATTTCTCACTTGCATATTTTATAAAATGAAGCCTAAATTTATATCATAGTTGCAAAGTATATAATTTTTAATGTATTTTAAGTATTTTCATTTTAAAATAAAAGCATAATATTTATATTATCAGAGTAGTGATCATATCTGGAAGCTAATTATTTTTTAATCACTTTTTCTATTTAAATTAGTACATGAATAACCTCTTTTTTGACACATGAAAAATTTCCATCATTTCTTTTCCTCCATAAAATAATATTTCCATTTAACTTCTAAACAGGATTTAAAGTAATATATATATTCTTGAAAGTCTTTTGTTGATCATCCTTTTATACTCCTCTGTAATAAAAATATCTAACTAAAACATTTTTTCTAAGTTGGATTTTCATTAGAATCATTGATCAAAACAATATAATTTATAGATTTGATGATTAGTAAATAAAAAAACTAAAGTTATATTAAATATGTCTTAATGAAATGGATAGGGCTTTTAAAACCCTTATTTCATGTATCTTGGGTGAATATTACATATTGCAAGCATGAGAAAAGGTTTGGTATCAATTCTATTTTAATTTTTACAGTTTTTAGTGCAGAGAACACTGTTCAAATGAATGAGTTGACAAAAAAGATTTATCTATCCTTTTTTTCATTCCTGTATTTAATTTAAAATATTGTTTATTCTCTCTTGTTTGTTTTCATTTGGATAGGCACTTTAAAGAGTATCCGGGATCTTAAAATTGTAATCAATATTACTATGATATGAAATCTGGCTTGGTGGTACTTACTGCAATAAAAAAAAAAAAACCCCTCCTTTATAGACAATGCTTACTATTCTCTCTAGATCCGTCCTGCAGGTCAGAAGTGCCATTCCCAGATGTGATGGCTCACAACTGTACCCCTCATTGGGAATTGCCCTCAGCTACCAGGAACTGCCTGGCCTAAGGTTAATCCTGCAGAGCTGCAGAGGATGTCTAGTTGGTGCAGAGGTACAAAGCCTGATTTCACCTGGGGACAAATCTGCAGGGTCAGTCTAGCTTCAGACCTCCCTGTAAAATTGGCCTGAGGTTTCTGGAGCAACTCTATTGAGGCTCTCTTTGTTCCTGCCCAGTTCTGCCTCCCTTGCATCCTTACAGGTGTATTCCTGGGTGCACCCCTCAAACTCCACATGCCTTTCTCCCTATCTGAATGTGTTCTTCAGGAAATCCATTGTAAAACACCCATTCATTAACTTGTACTTCAAGACTGTGATTCTGCAGAAGGGAGTAAAAAAAAAAATCTATTTTGGGTAGAAATGATATAGTGGGCTTATTTCACTTACTGTGGTTATTTTTGGTGGAATCATTTTTGTAGTGTTTGGGGTTTGAACAGGACAGCTGTAAAAAATATGACCCATCCTTAATAAATGCTCTCTTTGATAGTTTCCTAATGAGCTGAGAACATTTTGGTTATGCCTTTTGGATTATTTGTTTTCATTCTGGTGTGAGTGGTAGGATAATTTGAGTGTGTAACATACCCACATTTAATAATTTAAAAATCCTCAAATTAAAAATGCCTCAGTAAAAACTTTGTTGTTGTTAAAGACTTGGAACATATACATACATACACATATTCCTCAGTGGCATGGAGCCTAGGGAAAAGCTAATGACAATTCATGAATAATGGAGAATTTTGCTGTTTATGCCATTTCCATCTGTTGTGTGCATGTTATTTATGATATTCATAAGATAAACTGATAGGAGCATGTGATCTGCTAATATGTGTATTTTTAAAAGCTTTAATTACTGTTTTTATGGAAGAATGACATCAGGTACTCTGATTCCAGATACAGGAGAATTAGAAAATAGCAACACAAACAACACAAACACTTTTGAACAGCCAGGCATTTTATTTTTGATGAGCGGTACTTGATTTTTGTCTTATGACATTTCAGGATCTCAGAGTATTTGCCAGTGTTGTTTTTTTTTTTATTGCGTGCTAGATGACAAAGGAGAACTGATCTGAATGGGGTGATCTTGTCTTTCCCCTGCAGACTTTCCACCAGCGCTGCTTCTCAACTGGCTGTGTGTTGACTCAGCAGAACAAGGAGGGATTGTTGTTATGTTCTTCAGATGCTATATTAACCTTGGTACTTATTTTGGAAATTAAAGTTTTAATGAAGTGAGAGTCCCTAGAGAAAACAACAGAAAAGCACATTTTTTCTTCTTGATTAACCAAAAGCACAATCCCCCCAAAGAAAAATTTTTTAAATGTATAATCTATAGCTTTTCTGAGTTTGTGCTGGTTAGTGGAAAGTAGTCATGACAGAAGAACCAGCTTCTTCTATCACTGAGTAGGAAAAATCAGCAAGTCACTGTGTAGCTATGAGGAGGTCACTTAACCTCTTAGAGCTTCACCATTGTAATTAGAAAAATGCAAGATTTGGACACCAAGTAATTTCAAACAATCTTTCAGCACAAGCATTTTTAAGAACCTTATATGTATACTTGATTTTCACCTTTAAAACATTCATTATGAATTATTAGATTTGAAAGAACATCTAGGTCCATGAACATCTAGATCCAGATAGTTTTATAAAAACTATCTCTCATTTCTTAAGGAGCAATGTTGTAAAAATTATTAAAATGCCATTGTTAATTTTTCCAGCTCAAATACTTTTCAGGTATTTTGATTCTCTCTCTCCCTCTGGTTCCCTCTCTCTTTTCTTTGTTGATGTGGGTAGGGGAATTGCTAGTAAAATAATTTGGAACCGTCCCCCTCTCATTTTTGGGATAATCCTAGTAATCTGGAAAGATGCCACTTTGCTTATTTTTAAATCTGTCTCTTTTTTTATGACTGCGTTCTGTCAGTTTTCTTGAATTTGGAGATTTAGAGGCATAAGAGGGCTTCCTAGAAGTGTTCACATTAACTGAAATGAGAAAACATGAAATCCAAGGTGTTGGAGGAGAAAATTTATTTCTGAGATTTTATCAAAACAGCTTATCAGTTATCGACATTACGTAGTAAGTGATGATTTATAATAAAACAGTGCCACAGATATTTTTTCCACATTGTCCAAAATCACAGCCAGTACTATTTTTTCACGTCTAGCAACATCTTCTTTGAAAAAGAAAACATTATATAGTCTATGTGTAGGGGTGTGTGTGTGTGTGTGTATGTTGAAATTTTACTTGTGTGAATTGGTTAAATGCTTTATTTTCATTCCAACACCTAAATGAGGTACATCTAGGTACTTCTCAGTTACTATGATAATTGTGACAGTTTCTAATCAGAGTTATCATTTTAAGTGTTTCACATGCATCAAGTAATTTAGTCCTTCCATTAATTCTGTAATGTCCCTCTTAGAAATAATCCCCATTTGATAGATGTAACAACCAGAGGTGTTAAATAACTCACTTGAGTTAACACTTGCACTTGTGTGCATACATACGTACACCAGTGTCACATGCCAAAGCCCTTCTTCTTTTAGTTTCTGCTGAGGCCAAATTAGGAGGAAGAAAAGCTGTTCTGTTACTGTCTTCATGATAGGCTGGAGTGAGTGTCTTCAGAAAAGGTAACCAACCACTTCCAATCTGATTTGCATCAATTTTCCCCTGAACTACAAAATCAACCTACTACACTCCTGTGTCTTCCTGACCACTAAAAGTGAGGTGTGGCACAGAGAGGTGGTAGGAGGTGAGGGTGTTCAGTTTATCCAGCCCGAATCTTAACTAAGATGTTTGAGGTAGTGGGGAGAAGAGGAAGGAGTGGAGGATGCATGGCTCCTGGAAAAACGGAAGTTTGTGGGCTAAGAAAAAGCTGTTTTGGACAACCATCTTGTAGTGTGACAAGTTGGCTGAAGCAAGTCAGAGAGGCGGAGTGGTAAGCACACCTTCTCCCTTCCTGCCAACTTTACCTGGGTCCTGTGGAACCTGACTGAATTTGAAAGCTGAGTCATCACATTTTAAATTATTGTTGCCATGGATTCAATTCACCCTGTTCTAATTGAAAAGTTTTAATTGGAATACACAGTGGAAATCCATGTTCTGCAAGACTGGAAACCTTACCCATTTTACATTACCTGATTATATAGACTTTTCCACAATTATCATAGTTAAGCTTGTTGTTCTTACAGAAACCACTTATCTAATTAAGTGAAAAGTGCACAGTAGGTAAAAATTAAAGCAGTTATTTGCAACTGTACAGTTAAACTTCAGTGGGGGGAGGGGAAATGGTCTCATTGAGTTAAATTGTATTTGCAAATTGGTGTCAAAACTATGTTAACTGAGAGAAAAAAATAATAAATTGCCACATAATTCTACAAGAAAAAATAGACTACATGAGGTACATTTAAAAGCAAAGTGGAAAATGTTTAAAATTAACTTACAGTAGAATTTTATTTTTTCATATTAAATGTCTAGATTTGAGACTTCTGGATTCCAATTATAATAAATATAATTTAATTCCACTAATGTTCTTTCATTGGTCTTATACTTTATTAAAACCAATAAATTATATATTTTTGAAGATTCAGTAGATGCATGTTACTAAATTGTAATTCGCATGTATGAGAGGAGACAGCTATCCAGTGCCTCTCTCCTGAGGCAATGACTTACAACAATTGCTTTGATATCTTCCTCAAATTAGTCAGGATTTTATTTTTTCTTATTAAATTATATTAAAAATTTACATTGTATACATTATTCAATTTGAGATTTATAAATATATATGTAAAACGTAGATTCTCTTGTGTCACTACCCAGCCTTTTTGGGGGCTGCCTCACTTTATTAGTTGTTGACATGTACTTGGAGAATGCAAAATGATTTATAGTATTTGCTTAAGCAAAACATAATTCAGAAGGCAAACATACTGCTGTCAAAACAAAAGAAAACACGTCGTATTATAATGTCAAACTAAAGTAGAATTTGCCTCATGCTTTGGATTATTTTGGTCACAGCTCTTCATAAGTGCTTGAATAGGGGTTCCTATCTTATCTGCTCTATCTCAGTCTTGGACTCATTTAGAGAAATCATTATATGGCTGTTAATTATCTTTACTGAGATTGAAGGAATTTCAGGGGGTGGGACACTGGTAACATTTGGATCAGTACTGCCTCCACAGCTCTGATAAAGAGGCCTGTGGATTCCTTTCCCCATCCTCCACCTCTCAGATGGTTTTGGACAATGCATGAAAAAAATATCAGCATTGCAGTATTCTGACTCCGAGCCCTTTGTTGCTGGTGGTAAGAGTAATGCCATGAGTTTAGAAATGGAGATTTTTGCCATACTATCTACAGTTTAAGGACAGCACTTTTCTGCAAATATTTTCAAAGATATGGAATTAAAAGTGAAAAACAATAACTCTAAAAATGCTAGGGTCAGACCTTTTCTAGGATGGGTTTGCCCTCACTAGTAAGCTTGTAAAATCAGCAATAACCATACTGCTAGGATAATAAAGTTTAATTTTGAAAAACAGCTAAAAATGATTTTTTGCCCCAATACAGCTGAATATAATCTGGCATAAAAAGAATATTTCCCATCTAATATTAATAATAGGCTAGTAATAATTCAGGAAGATTTATAATTCCTCCTTCCGCCCTCTGGCCATCACCCTTGCTCATTTCTGTCACTCATCCCAGAACCTTATGTGAAGTATCATACCTTGCTGCTTGCTAATAAGACTTCTATTCTTGTAGGTGAATGAGAGCAAGTGTTATCAACTTCTGTACCTCCCTTGCTAGTCAATGTCTGCATTCCTACAGGCTCTTTGGACCAAATGAGTGTTACAAGGACCACGATAACTTTTCCAAGTGTACTGGCTCATGGGGCTCATTGCTGTTCATATTATCTGTCAACAGTGATGGAAATAGGGAATGCTACTCTTCAGTTTTCAATTCGTACCTCTCTCTGGATATTTGTCCCTTAGTATTTTCTTCAGCTTCAGGATTACAACTGTGCTAGCTTAATATTTTTCAAACAACTTTTTTCCCCACTATCTTCTCCACTTTGCCTTATGAATCATGCTCAATCACTTATCATTCAACCATCCAAAATTTAGCATCCTATAAACTCTTTTTAAAGAATTAGATGCATGCATTTTAAAGAGATTTTATTGTCTGCAATGGAAAGTGTTCAGTGATATCGTAGAAGAATTACGATCATGGTATTATGCCTCAGAAAAAATTATTTCAGGCGAACTCTATTCTTAAAGGAATTTATAAATGTTTTGGAGATATATGGAAAACATGGTGGCTGCTTTTTTTTTGGTATAATTAGGTCATTTCCTGTGAACTGTGTATGTTCACTGATAGAGTTTACTTATCCATTAGATATGTTTATTGTTCTCTTCCAAACCTCTCTATATTCTGCATGCTTGTAAAGTTAAGGGATCTTAAAGTGGAGATAGATTCAAAAATTTCTTAATAATATTTACTAACATGGAGAGATTGTTTACTGGATCTTAAATTTCAGCATTTACATTTTAAACTTTTTTGAGGACATTTGCTAAAGAAGACATTAGTCTTTCTTTTTAATATGCAGTCTTCTCAATACTGTTGTTTATATCAACCCACACTTCGAGTTGTCAGTGTTGTTTGAAATGAAGTGACACCATCCAAATGTAGTCGACACTCCACCCACTTGGTGCTGTACCACAAACAGTGAGTATATCTGAATGTCATTAGTAAAAATGAAGTCCGATTCATCAAAGAAAAGGTTGATAGAAGAGACTGGTTGAAAGGAAATCTCAAACGAGAATTAGGATATCTGCGTTTGCTACAGACTAGTTGGCTGGCCACTGATGTGTTTCTCTATCGTTTACATTTTTTTTTCCCTAATGTATAGGAATAATGTTTTCCCCAGAAGTCTTGGAAAAATTTTTATTCAAGTATTTGCTGAGTATTCTTTATGGTGTCTAGCACTCTGCTAAAACCTGAGAAAGAAATCAATAAAAAGGTTTTTAATCTCTAGGGATCCAAGATCTAGTTGAGGAACTATATTACCAGTTAAGACACAGGAATGCTTTTTTTAGCGCTTCAGAGCATTTTATATTTATCAAAGGCATTATATGTATGTGTATAAAATTATATGTGTATATATCCATATATAAATATAGTATACAGGTTAAATTAAATATACATATATGAAATTATACACATATTTATATACATACGTATATGTACATATATATACACATATATGTGTTTTTATAACTTCATTCAATCCTTATAGCAACCCTGTGGGACAGAGTAATGATTTAACATCGTAGAGGAAAACCCTGAGGCTAAATGATATTAAGTAAAATTGCAAGTCAAACTAGGATTTTAGCATAGGTCTCTGGATTCTAAGCTCTGTGGTCTTTCTTTTGAAGCATAAATTCTCTCCTTAAACCAGTGTAAAAATGAGCCCCCAAAGTGTAATATAACTGATAAATGCTGTGGAAGCCTTGCTTGGAAGAAGTAGGGCTTAAAGAGAACCTTGGACGGGGCAGAAGGAAAGGGGATGTCAGACAGAGGAGCATGCAATAAAGTTTGGAAGGTGACATATTGTGAAAAAACTTTACTCAATGTTTTAAATGGAAATGGTAAGATCTATTGTTTCTGCACATGGGGTCTGAATGTGAAGGGTGTATGAGTTTGAATTTTTTTCTGAAGGATTGAATTACATGATGAAATCAATACTTTAGGAAGATTAGGGAGGACTTTCAGTGGACATGGAGTCAGGTTGATGAGCTGTAGGACTTTTGCAGCAATGAGAAAAGGTGAAAAAAAAATAAGGTTGAATAATAAGGACCCTTTTGAAAAAGTTGATAATTTATCAACTCGTCTAGTGTTAAGGATTAGGCTTTTAGCTGCACCACTATCTAACTTTGTAACCTGGACAAGTTGTTTATCTTCACCAAGTCATAATTATTCCTGCTTTATTTGTTTATTTAGAAGATAACTGAAATAGTGCACATAAAGCTCAACTTTACCCAGCATTTTGTATTTAGTAAACACTCATTAACTATTAGATATGTACTTATGACTATTGTTAGAGGTAAAGTTGTATGAAGTGAGATTTTAAAAGATCACATATTATATGAGAATGTTTTAATTCCTTGAAGGAATAATGCTCTATTAAACCAACGTACTATACTGCTTTCACTAATAAACAACCAATACCTGCCTTCTCTGTGGACAAGATTTATTCTAATTTGGGTTGATAGTTTCTACCATGGTGCAATATTAGTGACTCATGACAAAGAACCACATACACATCTTTACAAATCTGAAGAGATACCTCACAGTAGAATAATAGTGTTTTATGTTCTTAAGCTGGTTTCTTCCAGTTGGGATAACAGGATGTTTGTCACTGCTGCAACATTAGACATAGGAGGATAATTTGGGCCTTCATGGAGGTGACTTTAGATTTAGAGCTTGACAAAGAGTGAGGAGTAAGTGCCTTCCATTTGCTCAATGAGTGTAACCGTTTAAACCCTCAGGAAAGGTTGAGGGTGTCTATTAGCTGCATGGTAGTCTGAATGAAAAAGGCATCAAATAAGAGCAGGAAGGCTTCTCACATCCCATAAGTTTAGTATTTTAATAATTCTTTAAAGCATTTGCATAATCAAATCACTTTGGCAAATTTTCTTCTCAATATTTAAATGACAGTCAATTTTAAGAGCAATATGTAAAAGTCCAAAGGGACATAGAATTTGTCAGGTGGAGCAGAAATCTCTGATCTTCAGAAGGAGGAACTAAAATTACCACATACACCCCATTTCCCCACTAAGAAGTATTCTCTGTTAAATTTCAGCATGAATAGCCTGGCTACATTTTACAGTTGAATCTGCTATAGCTTCCTAAAGGCAATTTGAGGAATAGGCAGCTGCCAATAGAATATTATGTCAGTGAAAGCAGAAAATGCCCACATTACTGAAATATGCACTCTTCAAATATAACAGTGGTTGGGCCACTCTCTCTAGAAGAAATTCATGTGTTATATTTTGGATTGCTATAGATTGCTTTGTCCTAGAATTATATAGTTGGAAAATGCCTTCACATACCATTGTTGTTTCACTTACTCTTCCAGTTGGTTTAACAAACTATTAGCTTTGGAAGACTGTGTTCATTTCTTTCATTCCTGTCTGGCTCTGAGCCTTGGCTCTTGTGGGTGCCTAAAGAAAGCAGACTTTTTTGCTGCTGCTACTGTTGCCACAGTCTACCTTGAATGGGTGAGGTAGAGAGAAACCTTATTAGGAGGGAGTATAATTGAGAATCAGAAGCAAATGACAACTATAGGTCAGGGTGTGAGAGTAGAAGGGAAAGCTGGAAAAGGGGAAGAGAGTTAGTGACCAATAAAAAGAGGGCTATGCTAGAGAATGGGAGGTGAAAACGTCATTGACTCCACCATGATGTCTGAGGCTACCAAGACAGCGTGTTTCAAAACATTGATTCTTTTCCATTCAGAGGTTTCTCACTGACTCGAGTGGGCTATTGTGTGCCATCATGCTTTCCTGTCTTTTGATTCTGAGAAATCTAAAATAATTTTGTACTGACCTAAAACTGCTTGGATGGGCTATTTGGAGACTATTGGAAAATATCATATGATAATATATTTTGTTTATGTAAATATGTATATCTTTGTGTGTGTTATGCTATATATATATATAAAATTACATATAAATTGATATATTTATTTTAGATACATATATAATTTTATATTATTTTTATCATATCAAATATGTTTATAGATATACAAATATGTATGTAGATATAAATATAGTTATATATCACTTATCTATATTCTTTAAAGGAATAGAAGGATTTATTTTATAAAAGAGGGGCATCTAAAAATCACAGAATTTCGAAGGTACAAGTTTACTTTTCTCTTTTTACAGATAAAGAAACTGAGAGCCAGAAGAGTAGAGTGACTTGGCCACAGTCTTAGGAAAGACAGAACCCCAGCTAAAACTCATGTTGCTGTCTCCAAGTCAGAACGCCCTCACATATACCCCTGAGTCTAGTACAGTGGCTCCGGGTCTTGGTGGAGGGGTGAGGCTGTGGACCTTGATAGTGAACTCTAAAGGTGGTTCTGAAATGTACCATATCTAATTCTGACTTTATGCACTGTGGAAAGACCATATACAGATATGTTATAAAGTAATAGGCTTATAGAATGTAATAAAACTTCAATAGAAAAAAACAACACTAGTTCAATTTGCCATCAAGTGCGAATAAAATATGGTCTTACAGTTGTATACCCATAACTGTGATCCTGAGGAAGCATCCTACTGGATCCCCCTCACGTAAATGGGTCTTTCCCTTCTATTTTCTCTCCTATTCATTAAGACCACTAGCCTCTGCCCAGGCAAACTGAGAACTCAGCTGGTGGGATAACATCGCTAGGCAGGAAGGATCTTTTTTCTTCCCTGAGTCTTTTTGCTTGAATCCATATTTCTTCACAGTTTGACTCATTTCTTTTTTCTGCCCCTGCCCACTCATGTTAGCTCTTCTGGGAAAAACAGCAAATGAGTTTAACAGCAAATGCTTTTAACATTTGCAGCCAGTGGCTGGAGGCCACAAGACCAGGATACTTAATATCATATGCTTAGCTTTGTTTCAAATTAAAATTGGAACCAGTAATGTCTTAATTCTCTTGTCTAGACAATTGTCACGGCTGTAAATTACTATCATCATGGCCATCGAATGGTTATAATAACCTTACCAAAACATTATTTGCCAATCCTATAAACTTTCTGAACATGCTGTTTAGTTTATCATAATTAATCTATTAAGAGGTGACATACACATCCTGCTTCTTCTCTCCAAAGTGACATTTGTGGATTTAATTCCTTTCTCATTGCTAATGCTACTCTATAAACTGGCTACTGATCTAATTCTGTCTTCTGTCTGTCTACAACAAATTTAATCAGAAAAAAAATCATTATTGAAATGTGATGTTCTTTTTGTGTTTGAGACAGTGGCCATTGCCTCTGAAGATATTTAGTGTTTTTCCTCTTATGCGATTAAAAGCTATTTACACACATTTTATTCAGGGTAGAGATAGTAATATAATTCATAGGCAACTAATGTGAATTTGAATGAACTCTTCAAACAAGAACTTGAAGAGTTCAATGTTCAGGAGACAGGCTTTTGTACCTAAAGGCTTAATGCAAAGTTTATAAGCACAACCTTTAAACCAGTCTGAGTAACAAACCAAGTCACCTTAGAGTGTAGTGTATCTAATTATATAGTTATAAGCTCAGCTTATATCTAAACCGCCCATGCTGTGTTTGTGTATGTGTATGTATGTGTGTGTGTTTCTGTGTGTCTGTGTGTCTGTGTCTGTGTATGCGCACACACAACAGATTAATGTAGTAGGGAGAAAGAGCAGATGCCAAAAGGCATCAAGAAAATGTCTGAAATCCTGGTCACAGGACTTAAGTTCTTCTATTTATCTGTAAGGAATGTTACTGTCATTTCTCCCTGGGGAACTTGGAATCATTGTTTGTGTAGACCCCTCTTTTTTTAACCAAAGCACCTTACATACAGCTGTCACTATTAAAACTTCTTGTATTTGATAACTGTCATTTGTCTACTTGTCCGTTTCTACCAGTAAAATGTGATTTGAAGAACAGGGGCATTATCAACGCTGGTGACTAAGAAATCAAAGAGCTTGGGATTGAATCCTATTTTCATTACTTTTTTTTTTCTTTAGGGGTAACCTCTAGCAGTTTTCCTTGCCTCCCTCAGGTTGATTTTCTTCATCTGAAAATCAGGGATAAAAATAATATCTGCTTCATAGGATTTTTATAAAGGTTATCTAATCTTAGCTATCATTATTACTATCATCATCATATTCATGTCCCTGTTGTCATTATCAAACACAGGTTTTTCAACAGAAAAATTATTTTCCTCATTAACCAATCTTTCAGTTCCTCCAATTTTTTTTACTAAGATATAATTTGCTTGTCATAAAATTCACCTTTCAAAGTATACATTTCAGTGGCATTTACTATATCCACAAAGTTACGCAAACCTCTTAATTCCAGAAAATTTTTATCATTCCAAAAAGAAACCCTTTCTTCATTAGCAATCACTCTTTATTCTTTTGTTTGTTCCCCCAGCCCATGGCAACCATGAATACTTTTTTTTTTGGCATTTGCCTACAGTAGACATTACATGTTAATGTAATCATGCAATATGTAGCCTTTTCTGTCTGATTTCTTTCACTCACCATAATGTTTTCAAGGTCCATCCATGTTGTGGTATGTATAAATATTCCATTTCTTTTTATGGCTGTATAGTATTCCATCGTACAATATGCTTCATTTTGTTTACTCCTTCATCAATTGATGGACATTTGAGTTTTTTCTACACTTTGTCTCTTATGAGTAATGCTACTATGGACATTTATATACAAGTTTTTGTGTGGGCATACATTTTTAATTATCTTGGGTGCAACCTTGGCGCGACATTGCTGAGTCATATGGTAACTCTATGTTAAACTTTTAGAGGATTTGACAAACTGTTTTCCGAAGTAGCTTCCTCATTTTTCCATTCCCACCAGCAGTGTCCGATGAGTTCTAGTTCTCCATGCTCTCCCCAACAGTTGTTACTCTGACTTTTTTGATTTTAGGAATCCTAGTGGTATAAAGTGGTATATCTCACTGTGGCTTTGGTTTGCACTTCCCTAATACCTAATGATGTTGAACACCTTTTCATGTGTTTATTGACCATTTCTATGTCTTCCTTAGAGAAATGTCTGTTTAAGTAATTTGCCTGTATTTTTCTTAAGTCATTTGTCTTTTGAGATGTAAGAGTTTTTCATATAGTCTTAATTACAAGACCATTACAGATGTATAACTTGGAAATATTTTCTTCCAAGGAGACATGTTTTTCCACTTTCAAGATTGTGTCCTTTGAAGCACAAAGGTTTTCAATTTGATAGAGTTCAACTTATCTATTTTTTTTTCTCAAAAGCTAGTGCTTTTAGTGTCATATCTAAGAAACCATTGGCCAATCCAAGGTCATGAAGACTTGCCTCTTTGTTTTCTTTTAAGAGATTTATAGTTTTAGCTCTTACATTTAGACCTTTCATGAATTTTTAGTTAATTTTTGTGTATGATGTGAGGTAGAGGTTCAACTTCATACTTCTGCATATGGATATCAGTTGTCCAAGAACCTTATGTTGTAAAGACTATCCATTCATCATTGAATTATCTTGGGACACTTGTAAAAATCAATTGACAATAAATGTTAAGATTTATTTCTGGACTCTTCATTATATTCCATTGAAATATGTCTGTTTTTATGCCAGTACTACAATACTACACTGTCATGATTATTTGAGCATTGTAGTCAATTTTGAAATTGAGAAAGTTGAGTCTTCCGTCTATGTTCATCTTTTTCAAAATTGGCTAATTTGGATCCTTTGCATTTTCATACGACTTTTCGGATCAGCTTGTCAATTTATGAAAGGTAATCAGGAGGGATTTTTATAGGGATTGTGTTAAATCTATAGATAAGTTTGGGGAGTATTTTAAGCTTCATAACATTAAATCTAGTTCTTGAGCATGAAATGCCTTTCCATTTATTTATATCTTCTTCGATTTCTTTCAGTGATGTTTTACAGATTTTAGTGTACTAGTCTTACATTCTTTTGTTAACTATATTCCTAAATATTCTGTTCCTTTTGATGCTATTATACATTGAATTATATTATGAATTTTAATTTTTTGTAGTGTTTGTTGATACTGTATTGAAACATATTTGATTTTTAATGTGAATCTTGTATCCTTCTACCTAGCTGAATGTCATTAGTTTTAATAGCGTTTTAGTAGAGTCCTGATTTTCTATATATGAGATCATGTAATCTGTGATTAGAAGTAGTTTTCTTCTTTCTTTTCAATCTGATGACTTCTATTTATTTTTCTTGCCTAATTGCATGCACTATCTGAACTTCCAGTACAATGTTGAATAGAAGTGGTGAGAGCTGATATCCTTTTTCCTTATCTTAGAGAAGCTTCCAGTCTTTTGCCATTAACGATGATGTTGATTTTGGGGTTTTCATAGATGCCTTTTATCAGGTTGAGGAAGTTTCTTTCTATTCCTAATTTATAAGGTACATTGGCCTGTACATTCATTTCTTATGCTGCCTTTTTTGTTTGTTTGTTTGTTTGTTGTTATCAGTAACACTAAACTCATAGAATAAATTGGGAAGTGTTCTATTTGCTTCTAATTTGGGGGAAGTATTTGTAAAAGATTTATATTAATTCTCCTCGAAATATTTGGTAGAATTTACCAGGGAAGATATTTAGGCCTAGGATTTTTTGTGGAAAGTTTTTCAATTACTAATTAAATCAATTACTTGTTATAGATCCATTCAGATTATCATGTTTTTAGTAAGTTTTAATAGTTTGTATCTTTCTAGGATTTGCCTATTTCATCTAGGTTAACTAAATAGTTAGCATACAACTGATCATAGTATTCTCTTATAATTCTTTGTATTTTGGTAAGACCAGTAGTATTACCCCTTCTTTCATTAATGATTATAGTAATTAAGTCTCCTCTCTCTCTGCCCCCCCCCTACACCCCTTCTCTCCCTTCTTGATTAGCCTAATGGTTTTTCAAAGAGTCAACCTCTGGTTTTGTCAATTTTCTCTATTTTTTCTATTCTATATTTAATTTATTTCAGATTTGAACTGTATTATTTTTTGCATGTTTGATTAAGTTTTTTCTTTATAATTTCTTAAAATATAAGATTAGGTTTCTCATCTGAGATCTTTCTTCATTTTAATATGATCAAAATTTCAACCTGAGCATTCATTTAACTAAATATCATATATTTTGGTATGTTTCATTTTCATTTTCAGTTATCTAAAATTATTTTCTCATATCTCTTCATCTGAAGCTAGTTCATCAGATGAATCAATTCATCTGAAGCTGATCCTACTTTCAGATCCAGAAGTAGCCCCTGGTTGTTCTGTTTCAGCATTCTTGACCTCTACACTATTGTCATTTTGGGTCCAATGATAGTTTTTTTGGGGGGTCTGTCATGTACTTTGTAGAGTCTTTCACAACATCCCTGTAATTTCTTCTTTGATTATTAAGAATATGTTTTTAAATTTCCACATGAGTTTCTTAAATTCCTTCTGTAATTAATTTCTAACTTCATTTCATTGTGGTGAGATAACATATTTCATATTATTTTAATTCTTTTTAATTTATCGAGGTTTGTTTTATGGCCTAATATATGGTCTATGCTTGCAAGTATTCCATGTGCACTTGAGAAAAGTTTGTATTCTAGTGTTGTTAGAAACACTGTTCTATGTTATGCTTATTGGATCTAGCTGTTTTATAGTGCTATTCTTTTATTTTTATGTTGATTTTTTTGCCAAGTTATTTGATTATTGAAGTCTCCAATTATTAATGATGAATGGCCTATTTCCCTTTAATTCTGTAAATTTTTTCTTTGTGTATTTTCAGGCTCTGTTGTTAGGTGCGTATCTGCCTATAATTGTTATATCTTCTTGATGGATTAACATTTTTATCCTTATAAAATGACCTTCTTTGTCTCTAGTAACAATTTTAGTCTTAAAGTCTTTGTCTGATAGTACCATAGTCCTTTTGGTTATAATTTGCATGATATATCTTTATCCATTCTTTTATTTTTAATCTATATGTGACTTGAAGCTAAAATGTATCTCTAGTAGGCAGTGCATAATTGAGTCATGTTTTTTCTGTTCATTCTGCCACTATCTGCCTTTTGATTAGAATGGTTATTCTATTTACATTTTAAGTAATTATTGATAAAGTAGATTTACATCTGTTATTTTTCTACTTGTGTTCTAAATGTCTTATTTTTTCTCTACTTCTCCTATGTTCTTCTTTTGTGCTAAATAAATCTTCCCAGTATAGAATTAAGTCTTTCATTATTTCTTGTATTGTATTTTTAAGTTATTTTCTTAATGGTCACTCTGAGAATTACAATTAACATTTACTTGAAAAATCTAGTTTGGCTAAATACCAACTTAATGTCAGTGTACAAAACATTGCTGCTGTATAGCTCCATTCCCTTCCCCTTCTTTGTACTCTTATGCAATATAAGTATAAATATTTATATGTTATAAGTCAATCAATACAGTATTATAATTATTATTTTATTCAGTTACCTTTCAAATGTAATTAGAAGAAACAGTTACAAACCAAAAGTGTATTTATATTGTTTATTATATTTTTCTATATTTATCTTTACTGGTGTACTTAATATTTCTACACATAGATTCTATTTATTAATTAGTGTCCTTTTATTTAAGCCTGGAGATTTCCCTTTAGTATTTCTTATAAGGCAGGTCTATGAGCAAGTAATTTTCTCAGTTTATCTGGTAATGACTTAATTTCTTCTTCATTTTTGAAGAGCAGAATTCTTGATTGACATTATTTTTTATTTAGAACTTAACCATAATGATACCTTGGCCCCAGACTTCTGGTCTCTTGACGTGTGAGAAAATAAATTTATGTTATTTAAGCTATTCAGCTATGATATTTTGTTATCGAAATCTGAACAGACTAAGACAGGTCCCTATGGAAAGCTCACTCACCACATTTTCTCAGTAACTTGCCCCAACTTTGAGGTTTTTGTGTTAAACAAATACCATTGGTTGCTTTTTGACAAATACCCTTGAAAAAGATTGTTTATAGAAAGTGATCTCTGAGTCAGGTCAAATAAAGAAAAGCCCTGCTGGTGAAAGTATCTAAGAAACTGCTAGACAGGTCAGATAATAATAATAGCTGGTAATGGTGCTTTGGGGAACCTTCACACTTGTTCTGCCTTATCCAGTTGGCTTCTAGGCTGCTGATTTTCATGATGATCATGTTTGTGAAGCTATTGTTTTTCATTGCTACCACGGAGCTGGTGAGAGAGGAGGGGAATAGGTCAAGTTAAAACACCACAAAACTCACTGTTCTTTATTGAGATCCAGCTATCTTTTCTTTCTTTAATAAACATTGAATTGGATTCCTCTTTTGACCAATTTGCAGAGTTCTTAAAAAGATGATTTTAATAATATTGCTAGTTTTCTTATTGTCTTCATGGAGAAACAGATTTTTAGAGTTCTTTACTCCCATGTTCTTGCAGTCTCTCCCACCCAATTAATTTTTGATGACTATATACTTTGAATAGACTTTGCAGTTGTCTTTCTACCATTGATTTTATACTTTTCTATGAATGTGAAATTTGTTTTGGAGCTAAATTTACCCTCAGATCCAGAGGTAACCTTTGGTTGTTCTAATTCATCATTCTTGACCTCAATGCAATTAACATTTTGGGTTCAATAATTGTGTTGTGGGGGGCTGTCATGTGCTTTGTAGGATCTTTCACAACATCCTTATACTCTACACTCTAAATGCCAGTAACATTCTCTCAGTTGTGATAACCACACCATTGTCCAAATATTCATTGCTCAATGTCTCCTTCAGAGCGAAATTGCCCCAGATTGACAACCACTGATCTAACCACATTAATTAAAAGTCTCATTGTTTTAGACACAATGATTTATTCATGTAAAGAAGGCTTATGTCTTAAAATATGTGATAATCTATTAATCACAGTCAATGGTTCAAGAATGGGGGTGTAACCAATTCAAGACAAGGAAATATGAGAAGTTGCTGGAAACAGCAAGAGGGAAGGTTCCTTTTTTTTTTCTTCTAGGTTGGCCTTTGTGAGGATGTAAAATCTTCTGGGAATCCAGCCTTAGCATGCAGCTAATATGTCATATAACATGTGCCTAGCACACAGTAGGTATTTAAAGTTATTACCACAACACAAATCAGGCCTATGCTATAGCCTTTGTTTTTCATGAGATGAGTTTGGGAACCTCAAGAGTTCTATTCAAATCAGAAATTCTAGGAATTCTATTTTATAAAAAGACTTCAAAATATTTAGACTTAAGTCATGATATAAATACTAGTGTTTCTCAAACAGAAGTATATGAACATTTTCCAAGTGTGTGTGTGTGTGTGTTTCCTCCCAAAATGGTCAATTTTATAATTTCATTTTGATTATAGTTTAAGAAAAAATAATTTACGCATCTTCTGAATTATCTAGGGCTCTACATGTATAGTCATGCAATTTCAGTACTCATATTTTCTATTGTATTATCATGTATTAGCATGGAGTGCTATTTTTCCCAGGTTAATGGGAAAAGACTAGAGTTGTGCTCCATATGTAACTCAAGTATATGTCTGCACATGCTCCAGATGTGCATTGCATGCATGAGTCAAAAGTGTGCCTATATGTGCACTACATGTATAACTCAGCCATATACCATACCAGTGAGGATTTCACAGAAGTTTGAATAGAGAAGATGTTGAGAAGATTGTATCTATAGATACGTCAAACTTTAATTGTGCATGTGTACTATCACATTCATAGCCTAACATTTTGTTCTTAAGTTCCTAGAAGTTAAGAGCAAAAGATGTATAGTCTAATGCAATGAAACTCTTCAGGCTTCTGCAGAGAGAAAATTTTTTTTCCCCTAGCTTTTAAGAAATTTATCGGAGGCAAAATGTTCCTAAGAAGGCTTTTTGGAAGAGAATATAGCATAGATATTTTTTAAAGCTTTTACATAACTATTCAATTAAAATGAATCTGAAAATTAAAAAGAAAAATGCCACATTATGTGGCATATAGTTTGAGGAGAGGTTTAGAAGTTTCTTATCCTAGAAATAGTCTTCTTGAATAATTTATGCTGCCACCTCTTAATTTCTCTTCCCAATGTCTCATGGTCTTTCTGAAATCAATAAGTACAATTATTTTCCCCTGACATATTCTTATCTTCTCATAGACATAATGCCTCAGAAGTATGAAAGAAAACAGACAATAGTTCCCTTTTATCTTTTTTTGTTTTTCTTATTATGGTAAATAATTTAGCTTTATATCCTTTCTGAGCTTGAAGGTAATGTATGTAATTTTAGAAAATTTGGAAAAATATGAAGAATCAGAAAATGTTCATAATTCCAGCAATAGTATTTATTTCAATACATTTTTAGCTTATGTGAGAACATATGCTTTCTTTACTTGGCATTTTAAATATTATGTTATTGAAAAGCCTTCATTTTTAATGGCTATAGATACACTCTGGCTTTTTCAAGCATCTTGTTAATATTGAACATTTTGGAGATTTTCCCTTTATCATTTGTTGTGCCACTCTTCTGTATGTAACTTACTGTGGGCATTTTGGCTTGTCTTCTTATAACTGCCTTATGGTAGTTTCTAAGAAGAATTAATAGGTCAAAAGACATAAGCATTTTAAATTATTTTGATAAGTATCACAGTTGCTTTTTTAGTTTCATACCAATTTATACTCTTTCAGCTATGTCTGAATGCATCTAATTCACTGGGCCCTCGTCTTCATTACTATTCTTTTTAATTCTTTGTTCATTTGATAAGCAAACATTGTATCACACTGATTTAATTTGGGTTATTAAAAAAAGATAGACCATTTCTTTTGCTCATGTTTACTAGCCATTTATCTTCTTCTTTTGAAAACTGTCTAAATCCTCTTCCTACTTTCTCTATCATTATTTATCACCACTCTACCTCAGAAAACTACAATCATTTCAGTCATAGAGTGTGAGAGTCTAAATGAGCATGGTCCAATTCCTCACTATACATGAGGGTATAACTGCTCACTATACATGTGAGTCTAGGCCCTGGACCACAAGCACTTGGGTAATTAGTGACATGTGCCTATATGCCTCCTGCCTGTCTTTATTGCTGCCCTTACCCTTCCTTTCATTTGTTCCCTCTCTTTCTTCCATGCATCTTTCCTCACTATTTTGTTCTCTCCTCAATTAAAAATTTTTGACATCCTTGTATACGGGGTTAGTAGGCTTCCATACATCTTTGGAAATAGAAATCTATACTTTGCCTTTATTTCAGGTTGTCCACTGCACCATTCTGCCCTTCCCTTACATGTTTTCACCACCCTACAACAGTTCCATCATGTATACATGTAAGAGACTATGTGTCTTACACAGGGGCTTCTTTACTGAGACTCCTTTGAGACAGAAACCTAGTTAGTGGATAGGAGTCCTTCAGAGCTGTGTAAAGAAGCCCAAGTGTTGTTTTCATTATATTTCTTTACATTTACTTTAGCTCCTTTAAAGATGTTCAGGCAGTTAAATTTTAATGAACACTTTCTATGGTAAGCCAGCTGGGCTTCTACATGCTTTCTCAATCATTCCTCAAAGCAACACCATGAAGATGCCATGCTCCTTAATTTACCTCTGAGCTCTAGGAATCTGTGGCCCACATGTGTTAGACTATTTTCTCACTGTCACATATCTAGTGAGGAAAGTGGATTTGAATCTAAGTCAGACTGATTCTGAAGTCCATGCAAAGCCTCTCTGCTATATTTCTTGAGCTCTCTGGCAGTGAGTGGGTGGGGATATCTCAGTTTGTGCATGTTCTTTGCTGAAGTGGCACACAGACAGACATGTGGGGTGGGACTGGGTTGAGTGAAGAGGGGTGAGGAAGGTGGGAAGCAAATGTCAAATGCACCTTCTGTTCCACAAGCAAATGGCAGAGTTCCTTAAGGAGAAGAGGCAAGTCTGGGTTTCCTGTTCCCAGCCCATGATAGGCGCTTAACAAGTATTTTTCAGTGTTTGTAATGAACAATGCTTTCCTTTAACCACCATCTTCTCTCAGGTAAAAGCAGGGTTAAGTAGTCTGTAGGTCAGGGACAATCTGGCAGGTTTATCAATCTCTTCTTAATGATTCAGTCTGGCTTCAGCAATCCATTTACACCTTCTTAACTTCTAGTTCTTCAGAATGATGCTAGCAGGCTGCAAATAATGTGATTAAGATGAATAACTTTTGAACTCTTTGAACATATGATTAATAAGGAAAAGCAATGTTACTCATTCTCTAATTCAGAATTTCTGAATTCTTGCACAACCTTAAGGGAATGAATTCTGAACATGCTATAGGTGAGCCTCATTTTCCAAATAGGAAAATATGATTGTTCCTGTCTTGCCCATTTCTATAAAACATATGGTTTTTATATAGTGCCCACGTGGGGCCAGTGCTACAAAGCTACCTGTACGAAGGAATGGTGTGTTATCCACCTCTCTAAGACTAATGGGCTTGTATGTGTCTCTGAAATAGAAGTGAATATTCTGACCGTTGACTCATATGGCATATCACAAGCTATGCAAATGAATTTGAAAAATAAATGAATATAATCATAGTACAATTATGTTTATTTTAATAAGTTTTGAGATCTATGATTATATAACTCTATACAATAAATCAGCTTCTCTAATCTGAACTTCAGTAAACTATTTAGCAAAAAATATTGAGAAATGAAAGATCTATATTTTAAGTAATTTATTTTTTAACAAACTTGAAACTTGCTAACACTGAAAACTAGGGGTCAGCAAAATTTGTACAGAGCCCAATAGAGAATATTTTAGGCTTTGTGAGCCACGATGATAAATCAAAGACATGATATAGGTACTTACATAACAAGCGAGAAAACAAAGTTTCACAAAACCTTATGAAATTAAAATAATAATGATAATTGAGTTCAATTTTTTTATAACACAAAATTATTATATTAGTTTTCTATTGCAACCATAACAAATGATCAAAATCTTGCTGGCTTAAGCAATACCAATTTATTATCCTACTATTCTAGAGGTCAGAGGTCCAACATGGGTTTAACTGAGCTAAAACCAACGTGTTTTCAAAGCTGCATTCCTTCTGGAGGCTCTAGCGTAGAATCCGTTTCCTTGCCTTTTTCATATTATAGAGGTTGCCTGCATTCCTTAGTTCACGACCCCCTCCTTCTATCCCCAATGCCAGCAAGATAGCCAAGTCTCTGCTTCCACCGTCACATTTTGTCTTCTTACCACAGCCAGGAAAGGTTTTCTATGCCTAAGGATCCATGCGATTATGTGAGGTCCATTTGGATAATCTAGGATAATCTTCTCAGCTCTAGTTCATAAATTAGTTTCCTAGGGCTGCTGTACCAAGTTTCACAATGGGGCAATGGGTGGCATAAAACAAAGAAATTTATTCTCTGATGGTTCTAGAGGCTAAAATGCAAAAAACAGATACAGCTTGAATTTGGTGTGTGAGCTCTAGTTTGCTGACTCCTTCTTTAAAAAATATTTAGGCCAAAACCTATCATCACTTAGTGTAATGATAAACATGATTTAAAAAATATATTAGAAATTATACTCCCAGTCCAGCTGGAATACATGTGTGGGAGAGACCCAAATAGTAAAATGGACCCTTTTGAGTAACTCGAACAAACTTCTCATATTTAAGATGCTTAATATTTATCATTGATCTATTTCAAAGGAATGCTAATGTGATATTATACTACCTGTGTATATTTCTCTAGGCTAATATCTATATTCAGCAAAAAATGTCATGTATTACATATATGTTTCCCAGGCAGTTATTAGTAAGCTGCATAGTATGATCAGGGCTCCCATTTAGGAAAAATTCTACTTAATTAGTAAAAGCATATTTATCTTCTATAAAATAGCTCATCTTAATTGGTATTGACAAACTTCAATATTTGAGCAGAATTATAGCATGGAAGGGATGATAAACGATCCTAATTAATGTGCATACCATCAAAAGAAAAGCATTATCAATTTCAAATAGTGTTTTTCAGATAAGGAAATTATGTCTTTTACATTTAATTGGTTAACCCATGCATGTTTTGCCTTAAAAGTCAATGTTAAATGACCTCTCTCAATATATTTCCATGGAAACTCTATAAACTTTTGCCAGAAACATATTTGGTTTTCCATTGCATTAGTAATAAAATGTGAAGTCAGAGTGGTCTAATTGGGATCAAAAATGTTAGGTAAGGATGAGGAGGAATCATATTTGTAAATCTGATTATGTTTCACTGGCAATATATTAGAATTCATATAACATAATAAAATAAAACAAGCAAAAAGGTATTTTGAAAAGGGGTATTTGAGCTATAGTCTGCTTAATTCCATTCATAAGGCTTTCTTGAGTGAGAAATTATTATCTTCAAGAATTTAATTTTATATTTGGCTCTTTTAAATTTATTATTTAGTTTCACTCTTGAGCATTATCACAGAAGAAGGATAAACAATATGATCTTTGGAGCCAGACTGCAAGTGTTGAAATTTGAGATCTGCTATTTCCCTGCAGATCACTTAACCTCTTTCATTTTTTTAATTAAATTTTTTTCAATTACAGTTGGCATATAATATTATATTAATTTCAAGTATACAATATAGTGATTAGACATTTATATAATCAACACAATAAGCCTAGTATCCATATGACACCATACATTGTTATTACAATATTATTAACTATATTTCCTATGCTGTACTTTACATCCCCATGACTGTTTTTATAACTGGCTATTTTGTATATCTTAATGCCTTCCTCTTTTTCATCCTCCACGCCCCCCACAACTAATAGCCATCAAAATGTTCTCTGTATTTATGAGTTTGTTTTGTTTTGTTTGTTCATTTAGTTTTTATATTACACTTAAAAAATTAAAAATAGAACTACTATATGACCCCGCAATTCCACTTATGGGTATTTATCTGAAGAAATCCAAAACACTAATTTGAGAAGACATATGCACCCTTATGTTTATTGTAGCATTATTTACAATAGCCAAGATATGGAAGTAGCCTGAGTATCCATTGATAAATGAATGGATAAAGATGTGGTATATATATACAATGGAATATTACTCAGCCATATAAATAGAATGAAAATTTGCCTTTTACAACAACTTGGATGGACCTAGAGGGTATTATGATAAGTGAAATAAGTCAGACAGAAAGAGACAAACAACTCCTTTATATCTTGATATACTTCTCTGTGAAATCGGTATAAATATATTACCTAAGTATAAAGTGTTTAGGAGAGTTCCTGGATGTAATAAACATTATATAAGTGCTATTTGCTTGATGATGATGATTATTATTAATAGTAGTAACAGTAGTAGTGGGTTGTTGTTGATGGTTATCATAGTAAGATTCACTTTGTTAATGAACGTATCTGTTATGAAACATGGAAGCCCAGAACCGCATAAGATCACATAGTGCCCAAACCATTGAACATAATAACATCAGGTAGCTTGAGAGACCCCTGCTTATTATGGAAACACTTGAACCAGGACTGAAGGAAACCTGCTGGGAAGAGAAGGCAGGCTGTCATTGGCACTGTCATGGGGACTATAAGCATACTGGGGGACAGAGAAGGCAGAGATGGAGCCATCCTCTGCAGTCACGTGGGCAGCACTGGTTCTTAAAGCAAACTGAGTATTTCTTCATGGTATCTTTATTTTTTACCAGTTGCTGTAGGCCAAGAGAGTGGGGATTTCTTGTTACAAACCTTCTTCTGTGCTATTTGATATGTGGTTGTACTATTGCCCTAGGTTGCATTACTGAATTCCATTCTTCAGCCTACATTTGGGATTTCTTTTAGCTTTCACTCCTTCTTTTTTTTTATGTTCTTTCTTAATATAATTTTCTTGGTATTTCTTTCTCATCAAGTTTACTCTTTGCACAATATCTGGTTCCCAGGAGATACATAGATACATGATTACAGAAAGTGAATTAAATAAAATCTCTGTATTTGAGTTTAAACTATTATGGCCAATGCAAGGTAAAGTTAAAATAACTAATAGTTGATTAGTCAGTAGTTATTTTACAGAGCTAGGGGTTTTAGTGAAATTAGTGACTTAAAGCAACAAAGTCAGTTTTTGGAAGCCACGGGGGCAATATTTTACATAATGGGAGTATTATGATTTTGTTTGCAGAGGTTTGGTTTTCCAACCGTCTGAGCCATCATAGTGTTTCTGTAATCCTCATTGGCAGTTGTTTACCTTTCCACAATCTTCACTTTTCTCTCTTGTTAACCTAAGTAGAGCAAGGGCACTGGGGTTCAGGCATTCTTAAAGTCAAGATTGGACTAGGGAAAGGAATGAGTCCATCAAGATGCCAGTAAAGCCAGAGAAGCTGTTCGAGGAGGCTTTGATCCTATATCTGTGCTGGAGATGAAATTGTGATGTTGGGGGATTGCTGACTTAGGATGTCCATGTGTGGTGCGAAGTGTGCTCTCAGGGGAGGCACGGGAATGAGCTGAGAAACAGCTGCTATGTGTTGGAAGTAATGGACCAATATCATGGCTTGTCTTATTTTCATATATGTTCATTGAGGATATGATTAACTATTTGTCTATTTTCTTTAATAGATTAAAAGGAGTATAGTGATATCAACTCTAATGAATACATTGTAAAATGAAGGACACCTTTTTTCAGAGATGGGAGTTTTTTTTTTCTTTATAATTTCTTCTGTGTCATACTTGCCTCAAATAGCTCATGGTAATAGACAACCCCTTGCATGAATGTGGGATTTCAATGAGCCATAAGATTCCTGAGAAATCACTCAAGCAAGCATTGAGAATTCTGCATTTTTTCCCTGCAAATAACTTGCTGACAAAACAGGTTAGGTCATTGGCAGATGCAAAATTGGAAAGAAGAGGCAATGCAGAAAAGGAATGATATTTTGAAAAAGTAATAGTCCCTGTGGCACATTTTAATTGAAAAAGCTAACGATATTCCTTGAGGAAAAGAAAGGAGCACTGAACATTCTCCTTTTAGTAAAATGAGGGGTTGCAGTCAAGAGAATGACAGACATGCCAAGAACCACGGGTAAGGACATTGCACCTGAAACCATTTGACATCATTTGAATGTCCTATCAGATCCCGATACCTAGAGTCAAGGTTTGGCTATCTTCTCTACACTATGAATGAATAGAAAACACATCCATTTTATGGAAAACTTGAATCTTTCAAATTGATTTGTTTTAGTATTGAACTATACGCTCCAAAAAGACATTTTCCATTGAACTAATATCCTTAGTAAGAGTCAATGGGTGAGCTTTGGATTTGAGCTTAGTAGATCCAGGTACTTGTGCAGGATTCAACCTGTATTCCTTCATTCATCAACTCAGTTATAGTTCCATTGCTGTCCCAGTGAAGTAGTAAAAGCTCTTCTCACAGTTGACTCTTCCTTTCTTAAGACTGACAGAAACAGTGCATGCTAAGCACTGAATTAAAAATGAGGGAATAATTAAAAAATTCATGCCTACATAGCCTCAAATATATGTTTTTATTTTTGTTTATGCTTGGAACTATAGGATACTTTGGATTAAGTAGATCTGCGTAGATACTGTCTGGAGCTTGTGTGCAACTGAAATGCCCAGTTTTTCTTTCTTGGTACTTCTCAACTAGCAGAAGATTGGACTGTTTAGTTTCCATGTCTGCCTGTTAGTAAACATATTGAATATCATCCATGCTTGGTAACTAACCTAACTAAGGCCAAGAAATTTGCCTCATGATGCTTCCAGAGTTCTTGCTAATTTTGCCCCATATTAGCAAGATGATCTCTAGTTACAGGCAAAAAGTACAAGCATTTTGATGGAGAAAATATCCATCCTGAATGAACAAACAAGGGCCTGTCAGACTGACACCCTTCAGTATGAGTTAAACACATCGGAGAGAGGTGTGATGAGAAGGCAGAGCTGGCAGGGCAGCAGCCGCAGGGCGTCTTTAAGAAATGAGGTGATTCAAGGGCAGTGTCTAGAAGACTAAGTGAAGTCATATCAGGAGTCTTTGGAACATTTTTCTAGAATGGCTGACCAAAGTTCTCTAGCTGATTCAGATTCATGTACCAGGGGAGTGTAAATGTTTGTCATTATGTTTGTTACCAGAGGAGACACTAGGCTAACCTCAACTCACCTGTTTTTCTTTATCAAACTTCCTAATTTTATCTGTTAAATCTGGCCTTCTGTTCTTATGCCCCCCTTAATCTTTAAGGATCTATAATAATGGGCACTCTAATAAAACAGTAGTGATGGAAGATCTTTCCAAGCCAGACTGGGGAGAGGCTGGGTTATTTGAGTAGAATAGATTTGTTATAAATCACTGGTAAGAATTGATTTAATATTATATTTATAATTAATATCATAATTAATATATTTATAATTAATATATATAATTAATATTATGTTTTTCTTTCTGAAATTTGATATAATTATTTTATGATACTGTCTTAGAAACATGTAGGTTTAAGTTGAAAAGATTATACTTCTTGGCAAAATTTATTTTGAAATTTCTATTAAAATATATAGTGTAGCAGGGAAAAAAAAAACAAAAAACTGAGACAAAGTTTGTATTTTTATTTACTGAAGAATAATTGGAGGGTGGGCAATGTCCAGTCATCAACATATGGAGGTGTCCTGTGCTGTTTCTTAATAGGATAACCACTTTATCGAAGACAGACATTAAAAATGTTTTACTGAGTGGCAACATAAATCTTTTCCAGTATTCATAGTTTTTTTTTTTTATTCAGCAACACATATAATTATTTTCAGAATGAAATGAAGAACTTTCTTTTGTAAAACTACTCATTGCTTGCAATGGTTTTATTCATTTTATTTGTTAAATGTTTATTCATGTTATTTGTTAAAATATATTTAACAAATAGTTAAATGTATCTTCAGCAAGATTAAAATGAGAAAGAAGACATTAAGGCTTGCTGTTTTTATTTTCTTCTGTGTATTTATGTGCTAAAAATGAAGGTTAGACTTTTAGTCTTTTCCTGGAAAGATTTTCCAAATATGGAAAAATTAATTTGAAGCAAGTCTTTCTTTTACACCTAGATGAAGAGTCTGATGTTAAAAGTTACATTATTATTTGTAATTTCTGATTAATCTGAGTGCTTAAGTATCTAATTTCTTGAAGTCACTATTAGCATATTTCTTGAATGCTTTACCATGCAACCATTCATTCATCAGCTAAGTCATTGTTCTATTGCTGTCCTTGGAAAGTAGTGAGTGTCTTGCTTACAGCTGATTTTTCCTCTCTTAAAACTGACATGGCAACAGTACATGAAAAACACTGGTCTGAAAATGAGGGGTCTGAAAATTAGTAAATCACATCTTTATGCAAGTATTTTTTTAAATGCCCATGTCCACATCGCCTCAAATATTATACATTTATATCTCCAGTTTATGCTTGTTTTTGGGCTATCGGATGCTATAAATTGATTGTATCATATAGTTTCATTTTCACTAAAATAACTGTAACAAAACCACTTTAAAAAATTCCTGTTTGCATTTTAAAAAATTTTTATTGTTAATGACTTCCATACTTTTTTTTTATAATTCACTATGCTCTGTGAATTATTTATATGAAGCCCTTTGTAAGAGAAATGGTTGAAAATGTAGCTGCAGATAATTCAAAAGTTATAGCAAAACAAATTTTACAAGATACAGGTGTGAATTAGCTGTGAGGAGCATAAGAGAAACAACACTTATTTTCAGCCATTATAAAGACTTTCATTGGGTTTGTATAGTCTGAAAGAATATAATGCTGGGTAGCTGAATTTCACTGAAAGCTTTTTTTAAAACAAACAAACAAACAAACAAACAAATAATTACTGAGGGATTTCTTGACTTACCTATATCTTAGTGATAACAAAAGCTGCCTTAAATCATGTTGTACTTTTTCTGTATTTGTCTGTAAATGGCTTCCTCTATAAGTTAGACCATAACAGCCATCTGCCTGGGTAGAGGGTAGAAGTGGAAGCATTGCTATGAAAGAGAAGGATGATGACAATGATGGTGACAACAGCAGTAACAAAGAGAAGTAAAAAAAAAAAAAAGTAAAAAGAGTCATAATTCATATAATAGGATTTTTATGTCTTCATCATGATAGTGTATATGAAAGCCAGAGTTTACCAAAAAAGAAAACTATGATCTAAATAGCCTCACTGCCTCCTTTAACACACCAGGAGCCAATTATATCATTGAGCTTTATGGAATGCTCAGTGATAGAGAAGAATGTGCAAAGAAGGCCATGCAAGCCTTCAGATCTTGCTTCTGGCCCAGCCACCATTATAAGATGAATGGGGACAAGGATTTTGTCCCTCCCCACCTTCATGACATCGTGTCAGACATACACCCACAGGAACATTAATGTTCTATAGCTGTGCTGTTCAGTTTAGCAGCCAATAGCCACATAAGGCAATATAAATTTAAATTTAAACTAAGAGTTCAGCTCCTCAGTTTTACTAGTCACACTTTAAGTGCTCAATAGTTACATGCGGCTGGAGATTACTATGTTTACAGCTCTAGAACATTTCCATCATTGCAGAGAGTTCTATTGGACAGTGCTGGTCTGTAACTTCCATTGGGAAGCTGAATTCCTGACAGAACTTCCTCCTATTGGCTAGGACAGAGTTTACTTGATTAGATTACTTTTGCTTGGGGCTTTAAAAGCAGTGTTAGATAAGTTACTAGGAAACAAGAAAACTGTCTATATGTTATATATACTTTTATATATGTAATATATATTATATATGTATTCACACTGCTGCTCAAAGATATTCAAATAAATATGTATTTTACATATGTATTGATATATATTTATAGAGAAATAGATGATAGATTTGAACATCTTTGAGCAGCAGTGTGAATTTGCAAATTTTCTCTTATAACCTTAAATAATTGAATTATTTCTTTTTCCTGCAGAGGGGCTCTTATTGTTACTTTTGCTTTCTGGAATGTTTTATGCAATGATGATTTCCTTTCCTTTTATAACTTCCCATATGGGATTTATTATTTCATTTGCATTTGTAAAACTTTGTCTAATGTTCTGATCCAAGTTTTGTCCTCAGTGGCCTGAGTGAAACTGGCTCCCAAACCAAGGACATATATGTCAGGGAGGTTGGGGTGACGATCAGGTGTTGGGTGGAAGGGGTGATGGAGATAGTGGGAACAGAGTAGAATTGGTGAGCTCTTGGACTGAGGATATTTGGAAAATGTCGTGAAGCAAGAACAAGGACAATGTAGCTCCACAAATGAGGTTGAGAAGGAGCCAAGCCTATGAATGAGAGCAGGCTTGGTGGCTTAAATGTGTAGTCCCTTTAGCTATCTAAAGATTACACATCTATCTTAAATCCACAGATAGGACCTGGGATTAATGACAGAGCAGTAGTCTCAATCTCAGAGAAGTGAAAGAGTAAAGTGTGATTGTGTATTTTTCTTCCCTCTCTCTACATTGTTCTTGATACACTGAGCATCTAACTCTTTAATTCTTCGTATTATTTTCCCAACTATATTGTAGTGGTTTAAGTTTACGGATCAGTAGCTTACTGCTCTGGATCTTCCTTGGCACAGGGTACATCTTCAGTATGTGTTTGTTGACTAAAACAGTTCAAGAAGGGAGTAGACAGGGGTTATTCTCTCCTGGGAACCCCTTCCTTTCTTTTCTGAAGCTTTCTGCAATGTATTCACTGGGTTTGGTTGGCTTCCCTTTGTAGAACCCCCGTACCTTGGCCCAGCTGTGGACAGCAAGAGTCTGTCTTAAGCAAGTCTGTGATCTTGTTGATGCCCTTAGCCATTATCAGAAGTCGAAAAGAACGTATCTTGAGATCCTTGGATAAGTAGCTTAAGATCCCCAGCCCCTCCTCTCTGGGTTCTTCTTTTAAAAATTGCCTCTCTGACTCCCCTTCTCAAGAACATTGTCATGGTTGGAGAAAAATAAACAAGGGATGATAAAATCCTGCCTAAATCAATTTTAAGACAGATCCCCAGCAATAAAATATTAATGTATTTTAAAGAAATGACATTTGTGTCCATGTCTTATAAGGAAGTTTAAAAAAAAAACTTCAACTATTATTGTGCTATGTACATTGGATTCATACAAGGCTTTCTTAACGTATTTTTCAGTTCCTTTAGACAGTTTTGCTGCATTAATCAAAGGGTAGCCGTGCTTTAAAACCCACCATTTAGGCTCTGTAGGCTGTATTGATGTAGCCCCAAGAAAGGAAATAATTGCATTGGTGCCATATTTTCCCCCACACTTTGGAGGTCTTATCAAATATGTGCTCATTGCTTCTAAAAATAAGAATATGAAAGGAGTTTCTGGCTCCCTTTTACACAGTTTTCCTTTTTTTCATCTTTTTGTTTTTCTTTTTTCTTTCGTGTGTGTGTGTGTGTGTGTGTGTGTGTGTGTGTGTGTGTGTGTGTGTGTGTGTGAGATAAAGAAGGCAGAATGCGTTTTCCCATAACAAATACATCTCATTTTTTTCCCTGTCACTCATCTGGGCTATCTTAATGCAGCGGTAGGGTGATAACTTTTTTATTCAGGTTGATTTTCAGTTATGAATATTTCTGCTGTCAGATTAAACAGCAGATTTTCAGAAAATGTTTTGCACAAGTTCCTTTGGTGCAAAGTCCTTCTTTGGTGGCATAATTCTCATAGGAGAGAAAGACTGACTATTAGAGCTGAAGCCTCTAATTTAACATTTAAAGGAATGGTTTCCACAAGAGGAAAAATAGTATTCTGTGAAAATTGGGTTACATTTAGAAATAGAAAAAAAATTTTATCTCTACACACAGCATGTCCAAGCTATGTCAGAATTAGCAGTAGTGTCAAAGGTAGGGATGTATGAATCCCTGAGAATTGCAATTGAGAGTGAACAGGACCAGCTTAATCTTCATTGTACGTGCTAATAACTGAGTAAGAGGTCAATATTATTTATATCTTAAAGTATCAGGTCCTGTGCACTTGAAAATGTGAAATATATCATTAAAATCTTATTGTAGAAAAGGGGCAGATAATTTCTTTGTAAGTACAATATCTAGAAGAGTCTTAGCATTTAGGGAATTAAATTTGTAACTATTGTGCATTTTGAGTGTGACTTCGAAGTTCCATGATATATGATAACTTGTATCTTTTTGAGGCCCAAATTTGAATCTTGAGTACTTCTCTTAGCTCTAAGTGATTATCACGCATCATCTTCTCAAACATGCTTTGCCTCTTTGCTACACTGCTTAGCATAAGCTTCCCCAGTAATTAAAAGCCATATTTTCTTTTTTGGGGAAAAAAGGCAAGCTTCAACTAGAAAGCCTACTCTGAGAGAGATGGAAGTCATTAACTCATCAGGTTAGGATATTTTTTTATTATTAAAAATTTTTGGGTCTACGGTCATGCCACCCTGAATAGGCCTGATCCCGTCTGATCTCAGAAGTTAAGCAGGGTCAGGCCTAGTTGGTACTTGGATGGGAGACCACTTAAGAAGACCCTGTGCTGTAGGCATAAAAAATAAAAAATAAGGGATTGTAAGCTGACAGGTCCTTGTGATCTGTGAGGTCAAGCAAAGGTTGCCTCTCCTAAATTTTTTTTTTAAATTATTGAGGTGACATTGATCAACAAAATCCAATAAGTGTACAATTCAACAGTAAGTCACATATATATTGCTTTGTGTGTTCACTGCCCACAGTTAGGTTCCCTTCCGTCTCCACAGATTTGGCCCCCTTTTACCCCTATCGATTTCCTCTCCCTTTTCCTCTGGTGACCACTAGACCACTGTCCATGTCTGTGAGTCTCTGTTTGTTTGTCATGTTTGGGTATTTTTTAATGTGGGTGTTCAACAAAGTCCAAGAGACAGCTATTATAAGTATAGATGTTGGTACAATTTACTGAGGGTGATCCCAGGGAGCTTTGAATGACGTACTGATGGTCTATTCAACACAGCATTGGGATTAGACACAGATCTTGAAGGAGTGCAATTTTATGAGACACTTGGGATTTGAAATCTTTGCCCCATTCCCACCATCTTTTTTTTTTCTTCATTTTCCAGGAATTGTTTACATTATAGAAGAGCATATTTTCTATTGATTTTAAAATCAGCAACACTATGTAAACATAAACTTTATGTTTAATAAAAAGCATTACGGGTTTTTAAAGGATAGATTGTCAGTGATTTGCTTTACATCTTTAACCATGGTCTCTGTAAAATAACTAAAATTTTGGGTTCATGGTTTTGAAGCTCATTTTATTGAATGGATTCAGTGGCTACATTCACTAAAAGGCAAGAAAGGTAAGTTGCAGATTTTTTTTTTTTTTGGTGCATAATAACCTGGCTCTTTTATTTATTTAATTTCGTTGACCCATCTCCTGAAGGATTAAAATTCATGATTTTTTTCTCCTACAAATTGATTTCTCCTTAAATATGTTTAGCATCTTCCAAACCATATTTTGAAAAAAAATCTGGTGTTTCAGTTTCTAATATTTTAATAAGGATACTCTAATGAACTTTTTAGAATTTGAAGCTCTTTGCAACTGAAATCCCATGTATATAGCTGTTAACTCAGTGGGTTCAATGTATCATCTACTTTTTATACTTAATTTTTGCTAAGGAGTCAGATAGCAAAGGAGTGAGAATCAATCCAGATTGAATGATTTTCATAAAAATCAGAAATTAGAACTCCCTGACCCAATTTTTTTTAAGTTTAAAAGGTAAACTATTAAAAGTGTTGCTCAGATTTTCAGTAGCAGTAGATTTAAAGAAAATAGCCTGTGTATGCATGACAAAAAGTACAGTTATGAGTGGCTTCTGTTTAAAGATAACTTATTTAATAAATATTGATAAACTACCATTGAACTCATGGCCAACAGTACTAAACTCATACCTGAACCAAGCTTATCCAAAACAGGTACTTTCTCTGTGAGGCACTTCACAGCTGTCTTGTGTTTAAGAACAGTGTCTACTGTTCTTCAGCACTATACGTGGGGGCCATTTTAAACAGTGAAACCACCAACAAAAAGGACAAACATTTGGAAAACATAACACTAATAGACCACGAAAGGGACACTCATTTACAGTATAAGCTGAAACAACAAGTCAAAGTTCAGTCTCGGGTGGGAATACATATATCCATTGGGTGACTTTAATTTTTCTTCACTCTGCACATGTCTGCCAATGACCACATACGTGTAGCAAGTATTGATTTTGGGGGTTACAAATAAATTTTAGTGAGAAGGTAAATTTGCATATATAGAATCTGCAAATAATGAGAACCGACTGTATTCCTTTTTTTTTTTTTTTCTGTTCTTACCATCACCTTGTGATCTAGATCCTGGTCATTCAGTTGTAGGTTGCTGCAAAATCCCCTCACTAGTCTTTCTCTTCGGCGTTGTTTCTTATGTATTTTCCCTTCTTGCTATCATCAGATAATCTTTCAGTTATTTGTATATTTTCACTGTCCTTTGCAAATTTTAAATTAAATAAAATATTATCTTGTCATTCAGGGACTCTCTGGTTCTATATTTTTCTTACATTGTATCTTACTTCTTCTAGGCCACTACTTTCTAGTAGAACTTGCAGTGGTGATGATGGAAACATTCTGTATCTGCACTGAACTAGTGACATGAGACTACTGAGTGCTCAAACCATAATTAGTGTGACTGGGGAACGGTTAAAGTATTACAGCTAGTTGGGCTCTAGCACCAGCCAATGTATTAAACAGCATCAGCTTCAGTTATTGTCAGTTATTAGGAATGGTCTGCTTGCTCTGTCCCAAAGACGATTTATAAATTTCTCTCCCTTGCCTTTGCCCATGTAACTTCACCCTCTCCCTGTTCCCTGCCCTGGTCTTTATTGCCTGCTCTCTTCCTCTTTCCCTGTTCACATTCTACCTGAAGGAAACTACCCATGACCCACCCGCTCCAGGTGGAAAGGAGTCCTAACCGTTCTGAATTCTCAAAGATATTGTTTCATTGAAAGTCCATTTTTTCTAACACGATTGCGACGTCTTTAAAGGCAAAAACTGGTCAGCAGTAAACGCAGGGTCTAACATTTGAGTAGATTTCCAATAAATATTTATTAATCAATTGTCAACAGTGCTTTGCAGCACAGAAAAATAAAAGAGAAATAAAATGTATGCTATTTGGAGAATGAAGAGTCAGGCCAGTCTAGGAGCGAAAAGACCCCTATCTCAGCAGCATACAGAGACCGAGATTGACCTCTTGTCCCTGCCCTGTACTCATTGTGACCTGGCTATGGCTCTATCCAGGGCCTTGGCTTTTATCGGCCTCTTGAAATGTCTGCCTGTAAATGATAAGCGACATTTTATTAGCCAAAGCAAATCATCTGGCCACTAATGTATGATCCTCCTGCATGGGGGACATTAGAATAGTTGGTAATTAGTAATATAATTTGCAACAAGAATTAGCTGGTTGTGAAGCTTTCACCATTCCTCCCTTTATTTTTGGAATACCTTTATTGACCCATCTCTGCATCTCTTCCTGTTCCAGACTGTCCTTTAAGTAGCCTCTGGAATGTTTTCCAGGGTGCGAATCTGATCATTTTATTTCTCTGCATGAAAGTCTTTGAAGGCTCCCCATTTTGTATATGGAATTTCTAAACTCCTAAGCATGTACTTGTGAATCTTCACAGTCTGGCCTCATCTTACTCATTCCCACTGTATACCCTGTGATTTTGCGCCCTAAATTGCCTGTCTTTGGAATCAGCCAGATCACCTGCTAAATGCTTATCCTTGATAACCATCCTGCAGATACCTAGCCCCAAATGACCTCTGAGAATTACTGGCAGCAACCCTGCGCAGAGAAGTATACCCTCACTGTTGTTTTGATAAGACACAGTACATGCCTCTTGTTAGCATTTCTTAAACTGATAGTATTCACGGGTTTACATATCTGTTTTCCCACTTGCTCTGAAGTCTTTCAGTCACAGAGCCTTGACACTACTTTACTCATATTTATAAGCTTGGTTCCTAGTATGGTATCTATCACAGAAGATGCTTAGTATATCCTTCCTCTATGGAATATGAATAGCAAAGTCCCTGATCTGGTAAGACAGGGCATATTATACAAGATTTTGCACCTCATGTGTAATATCTCTTTGCGAGAGGATAATTTATAAAATCAAAGCAGAATGGGTATAATACTCATCAATACCCATAAACTACCCAGTATGCTCTTATTTTTCATCACAGAATTTATCTGAAAAAGGTTATTTGTGGAATGGGGCAGAAAAACCTTTAAAAGTATTTACATTTATTGGGAGTTTTGTCTGTGGGTCTGACAATGAGCTTTTTTTAAAAAAAATCAAATGTTCCATATATATGTTCCTTACATTCAGGGAAACTTTTATGAATCTCTCCGTATGAAATATATGGATGTATGTTAGTTAACAATATAGTTATTTATTTAGAGGCATGAGCAGATATATTTTACCACAAATTAGAAATATTTACTTTATTCTTATTGTGATTAGCACTGACCTACATACAAATGAGAGGGACACTGCTAATCACTGTTACTGACCAGAGAAAATTACCCAGGCTTATTATATCATCTCAGAAAAGTCTTTACTGAACATATAATAGAAAGAAGCCAGGCAGCTTCTCATACACAAGGCTGGGGCACAAACATGGATCATATGAGGGCACAGTTTTGATAGCTTTCTATCCACAAAAGAAACCCAGGGAACCATAGCTATCGTTTCCCAGATAATTACTCTCTGTTATTTCCATTTTAAGTCAAAATTTATCCTCAATTAACCCATAACAGCATCTCATGTTACATTAAGAGATGCCAGAAACTTTATCAGTTATGTTTGAAGATCAGGACATCTGTCCAATAATGCATATTATATTACTAATATTTGATAAATTATTTTGGTTCAAGCCTTTATGATACTTTTAATATTGCAAAATCTTCATTTATAAGATTAGATATTAGTCTCCCTTCTTGCATTTTGTGTACAATTATGTTTTTAATGTAATGTTTATTTGTATTAATTGCTTTGGAAATTTGCTGTATGGGCTTCATAATGCCAAAGACCAGAATAAATCATGGCTGCTTTTGCCAAAAATCTGTTTTTCTAAAAGCTTTTTCTCTGTGATCCATTCTTATAATTTATCACAAAATACCTAAAATAGCAGGCTTTGTTCAGTCTCTGACCAAGAGATTCTGTGTTTGCTGAAATTTCAGTTGCTATTTTTCACTGTTTAAAAAGCTGAAATGTGTTACTAACTAACTTCCACATAGTTCCAAGTGAAGAAACCTCCAGCTGATTCTAGTCCATTCTCTTAGCATCTCTTAAAAGCCAAGAGTTAACATACCTAAAAATGCCTGTGACTAAGATGTCTTATGTGTGTTGTATTGTCATTGTCCCATTTAGCTTTTACCTTTGGATTCTAAGTTATAGATAGTATTGTTAAATCAGAAATGCTCAGAGAAGTATTTCTTGAACATATACAACTTACTTTTAGAAAAAAGGATATGCAAAATTATGATTTTTCTTGATATGGAGATTAAAATCAATGTCCAGATTGAGCAATATAATTCGCTCATTCATTCATTTTCCAATTATTTTTTTAGTATCTTCTAGGTGCATCTATGCTGGGAATACAGTGACTAATTAAACAGTTTCTGCCATCATGGAGCTCAGAGTCTTACTGAGAAATTCTTACACACATTTCTATTATGTATTTCTGTATTTTTTTGGGGGGGGATGAGATAATGTGACTAATGGAAAGTTGGTTGCATAAATATTGATATTTACAACTAAACTATTACTAAATAGAATTTTTGAAGATTTCTCCTCTCCCCCCCCCCCCACATAGTTATTTTTTATTTGAGAAGACGAGATAACATTGACTGTGTAACTGTCACTTGCATGAGTAAGCATTTACTCCCTGGGTGTTGGATTTGCTGCTTTTCCATTTCTTTAGCCAGATGGACACCAGAGTTACAGTAGTGACAAGACAGTCACAGTTACACAAGTGGAAATTTTACCTTGAGTATGGTAATGATTCTTTGTTTAGAGTGAAGAAAATCTCCCATAGAAAAACAGACATGGAATTCTGGAGGCAGCTGCCTTTTCTTCTTTTCTTTCATCCTTCTTAATTTATTTCTTTTTATTCATTCATTTACTTATTGAAAACATTTATTTAATGCCTATTAAGTTGTAGAAGACATCTTTGTGTTAATTATCCATTTAAATTCTATGAGGAACAGATTTTCCTTTACACTCTGCCTTCATTTTTTTTCTTTCTCATACTGTTAATACTCCTCTCTGTTTATTTTCTTCTCCATATTGATCTTAACCATCAATATTACTTTTATTATCTTCAAAAATGAAGCACTAAAATTTGGTTTTAAGTCCCTGCGTTGAGTCATAATGCAACAAAAAACATTGAGCTAACGCTGGATGTAAAAGTTGGAAGATCTTTACCAGCTGTTTTAGCACTTAACAACTACTTATTTCTGCCACCAAAAACAAATAATACATTGTGGTGTTCACACACTCCAAATCACATCCTTGCCATGCCTAACAATGAACATTCAGGCTTCCCCACTACTTCACCTGTCATTCAGCATCCGGACTTCTTACAGACCTGCTATCTCTAGAATTCTCCTTTCTCCTATTCTAATATCTTTGAGGTTGTTGATTTTGAGGGAAATGCAGCATTCCTAATGAAAGAGAATTCCCTTCTTTCCCTTGGAGACCATGTTTTTATCCCCAAAACCAGGTGAGAGGGGTTCCCAGAGAAGCCCTTGTCAAGTATAGGACATCTTCCAAAAGGAGGAATGATATTCATTCTCCAGTTGGATGTCAGCTAAAGCAGAGATCAGCTTATATATCCTAAATATCTTGAGATGGACAGTGAAAGGAGAGAGATCAATGTAGGGAAGATAGGGCTTAGGACAGGTGGAGTAGTAGGGAAGCCAGCTCTCTCCAGCTTCATGTGGCATGGCGACGCCACCAACTTTCCTGGGAGTAAACTGGGTGATGTGGTACGTAGTCAGGCTTGAACATCTTGCTATGACAATATCTAGGGTGCTGTCCCAGGGAAAAGAAACCATAGTATCAAGACAGCATGGGTGAACCATGTGTGGCAGGATCTGAAGAAGAGTGTAGGGTGCTGGGAGGCACCGGGACACCCACGTCAGGAATCCGCGTGGGGAGACTCTCAGAAGAGCTCGCACTGACTAGGAAAGGACCAAATATATACCTGTTCCTCCTTCCCTTCTTGGAGCCCAGTATTGGAGCCTAGAAGAGTGAGGAGGGAGAGGGCGTGCCAACAGTGGAACATCCCGTGCAGGGAAAAAGCTTTGATAGAAATAAGACTGACGTTTTAAGCTGGACTCGATTACGTTCTAATGACCAAATATTCTGTCAGCAGAAAAGGAAGATTTGACATAGCATTTTTTAGAAGTATTGATTAAGAAAATATAAGAGTATAAGTCACTGAGATAAGACACTTCAAACTGGTGATAAATGCTAATTTTCTTAGTGTCTGACGGAGAAAACTTTTAATTGTAGCATTTCTTAACAGTACAAATTTAAAAAAGGAAATAAAGCCTTAATAGAAATTCAGCCAATACTTGCTGTTTATTGCAATTGACATTTTGTTAATTAAATATATATTAAATTCTACTGTGGGTTAGATATTATTCAGGGGGCTTGGCTTCAAAGATAAATAAGATAGGATCTCATAAAGCAATAGCATATCAGTATGCTATAGTTTGATGGATGCTATAATAGAGAAGTGAAAAATTAGCTATATCTGATTTTTTGCTGATATGTCTTCTGAAAATGTAAACTTCCATTGTAAGCATAGTTTTCTGCAAACCTATTTAAGAATACTGGAGAAGAATTGTAATTCTCTTTTGGAAACTATTTAAGGTATGACTAATAAGGAATTATATCATCTACCTCTCAGTTCTGTAGTCTGTACTGATGTTATGCTCTTCCTGCTACCCTTCTTCCCGTTTGGAGAAAACCTATTGCTTCTTTGAGGCCCAGCTGAAATGCCAGGACCATGAAGTTTTCTTTGATGGTGTTAGATTCAACTAAAGACTTATTTTTGCCTCTATAATACTTTGTTCATTTCATATCAATGATTATTACATTTGACGTATTCTAGTTCATATTATGGCTAGTTTTTTTAATGTTCATATGAAAATATATGTGTGAATGCAATGATTTTGTTAATAATAAGAAATAATATAATTTTGATTGATAATAAATAATTTATAGTAGTTTCCCAGTCTGCTTACTCTGATTCACAATATAAAAGTAATAAATCAATTCATAGATTCTCAAATCCAACTTTGGAATTCTTAAAATGGAGTCATTGTTTGATCTCAAAGATTTAAGTGTTAATAATAATGGATAACATTTTTGTTATTCTTCATGGACATCGTACAGTGCAGGAACTAAAAGCAGAGATGGGATGCTGAGGTCAGACGAATCCCGCCTTTTGCTGTTGTTACCTCGTTAAACATTTGTTTTGTTTCTTCAGAGCTAGAAAAAGGAGAACAATGCCTTTCTCTAAGGAATTTTGTGAGAATTAGATAAGGCAATGTTTATAAATTGCTGAGCACAATGCCCAGACATGGTAAGAAATTATTATGTATTAGTTATTATGGTTTCTTTCAAGATTATTTATGGTTCTTCTTTCTCTCTTTCTCTGAGATTAGATGACTTCCAACTAAAGGAAGGAGAGCAAGTTCTTTTGTGTGCTTTGGTGTGCTCACTTGTGTTCATGTCCTTTTTTCCCCACCCTCCCAGTGCCCTCAATGGAAAAGAAAAATGGAAGACATTGTAAGATGAAATAAACTAATCTACAATATTGGGAAACTTAAAAGAGTTTTTTTTTTTTTTTTTTTTTTAAGAGTAGCAAATAGTCCTACTATTCTATTTTGAAAACACAAACAATTTAAACTTTAGCCTGTAGTTGGGATTGGGCTAATTGTTGAAATCTTCTGGTATATGTTTAACTTCTTAAAACAGAATTTATCTTCAAGAAAATGAGTAGAAAGCTGTAGAACACGAACTCTTTCCAGATACATATATGCTAACTAGAATTCTTCTCAAAATGCTGATAATTTACATTAGCAAGTCGAATAGTGTACCTCATTTGATCCAAACAAAACCTGTTAGGCAATACTAATATTATTAACCATTCGATTGTATATGAAAAAGTAAATCTCAAAGAGGTTAGCAGTTTGCTCAAGGCAGATTTATAGGTATAATTCAAGTTTTATGATCCAAGAATTGATCCTTATATTTCTATAAGGTGTTGTTATTGTTTAGATCAGTTGATGTCATCTTTTTTTTTTCCCAGAGAAAAACATATGTGTGTGTGTGTGTGTGTGTGTGTGTGTGTGTGTGTGTGTGTGTCAAGGGAAGTCTACATATAAAATTCTGGCTATTTTTCATTGTCCATTATCAGAGCAGCAATACCTTGGCAGTTCCCTTTTCTATGTTCTTTCTCCTCCAGCCTCTCAAACTGTGAGAAAATGTCAAGATTGTTTAGAAAAGCTTTGTCTTATTTGAGATAATTCTGAGTTCAGTTAATGACTTTATTATATAGGGGAACCTCAGGTTAATGTACCCAGAATAAAGGAGAGCGAGGACCTCTGTGCTCACAGCAGCTCCCACTGAAGCCTGACGTCAGCAGGGACCCGGGGCTGCCATGGTGGCAGTGTAGGAGGGAGTGAAGTCACATAGAAAGTCAAAAAGTGGTTTCCCAAGCAGCCAAAAACAGAGCTTGTGAACAACCCCCTCACATCTTTTAAAATTAAATGTTCAGCAGAACTTGAAACATTAGTAGATTAGCATGTCAATACATTTTCCACATCATTGCACAAAGCTAGCTCTAAGAATAAATGCACCATTTAGGTATTTTTTAACTTAGTAAAACAATTATAGGTGAAAGCAGAACATGACATAACTCCAAAAAGATCTTTCTCTTTTGGAATTGATGTTTTAGCTATTCATGGGAGCCAGATCTGAGCTCTGAAAATTCCCTGATACTGATGTTATAGGCTAAATTGTGTTTCCCTAAAATTTATATGTTGGATTTCTAAATCCCAGTGCTTCAGAATGTGACTTTATTTGTAGGAAATTTCCTTAAAGAGGAAATTCAGTTAAAATGAGGTTACTAGGGCAGGCCCTAATTCAATATGACTGATGGATGTTCTTATGAGATTAGGACAGGGGAGAGTGTGTAACGACATGGGGAGATCATGATCCTCTACAAGCCAAAGAGAGTTCTCAGAAGAAACCAACCTTGCCAACACCTCAGACCTCTAACAACTTGATTGTAAGAAAATAAACTTGTATTGTTTAAGTTTTTGATTCTTCCTTATGGCAGACCTCTCAAACTAAAGAAACTAGTGGAAAGAAGCCTTGGTCATGGTGTTTAGCTTTGCCAGGTCTTAAATTTCCAATGAAATGATGAAAAGTCAGCAGTAACATTAACCTAGTTTGGTTAAGAAATTTTCATTTTCAGGGGTAGAAAACCAGCATTTGTGTCTCCGAGTATGACGTATGAGAGAATATTATAAATATTATCATCGTTTTCATGGCTTATGTTGGACAGTGTGAAAAAGTGGCCACTGGAAATCATTATTTGTTCAGAGATCCTGTGAGCCATGTGAACTTAAACTTCCTGGATGTTTTCTTACTAGTAAATGGGCTGATAATGCATTGTTAAGATTGTGAGAACTAAGTGAGCTAATGGCTATGAAAAACCACCATGTAAGTGAAAGAGTTATGTAAATGTAAATTTTATATGTGTTATCTAATAATGTGAGTCATCGTTTCACGTGGACCCTTTATTTGAAGGTAAAAGTAGAACTGGAGACATTTTAAGCTCAGTTCATCTTCAGCATGTAATGGAACATTAGTATGGATGTTAAATTCCCTAATCTCTTCTTTGACATTTTAAATGAGGCTTAACATGGTGGAAGGGTGCTAGCAAAGGTGAGAGAAAATGGGTTTCACAGCATTGCTCTGGATGAGTGGACCTCTCAGAATCACATACATAATCAACATGGTCCACAGCTTCCACTTCCATTAGCATTTAGAGATTGGTCCATGAATTATAGCTCAGTACAGTGGAAAAGAATAAAAAAACTTGGAAATCGGCCTCATGGTGACCTGACTCTTATAATAATAATAAATAAATAAAATAATAATAAATTAAAAAAACCCCTCAAAATCGATGGAGTTTTTCAATAGCATATTTTTCTCTGCTTTATCACATAGTAGGGAAAAGAGTAAAAATTATATAAGTTTATTGAAAAATATTTAAGATGAGCTCATATAATAAAAAAAGTATAATCCCCACAATTCTATTAGCTACTGCTAATGTACCATTTTTCTTTACATTCTCAACAAAAATTCTTTGCTTTGATAAACTGCAAACTTCAACTAGTCCATTTCTCAGCCTTGACATTATTGACATTTAGAGCTAGATAATTATTTGTTGTGGGGGCTGTTCTGTGCATTCCTGGTTTCAACCTACAGGATGCTAATAGTACCCCTTGTCCCCACTTGTGACAACCAAAAGGTATCCAGAACATTACCAAATATCCTGAGGCAGGAAAAATCAGCCACAATTGAAAACCATTGGCTTAGATCAAAGGAAGGATGCTTTCAGGAGTCTTAAAGAAGATTATGAGAATGAGATGAGTAGGCTGATGCCAAGATGAGGGTAAAAAAACAAAGAACAAAAAACAAAAACCCTCTGTATTTGGCCTTCAGTCCCCTCTGTACTCTTCCTTACTCCTGGACTTGTCATGTTCAGTGGATACAAGAAGAGTTGGGAATGTTGAGGCAAATAGGACCATAAACATGGAGGGAGAATGTGACTTGAAAGAATATAAGTGAGGATGTTGGGCACTTGAAGAAGCCAGTGCAGAAATTGCTGTGCCTAAGAGAAATAATGGAACAGTTTGCATTATGTTGTTATATATTTTTTTAATATTAAATCCTTATAGCACTTCTTCCAGGTATGTGTTATCTTCCCACTTTATACTGCAATGTTTACTGCTGTTTCTTTGAAAAACAAAGAAACAAAATAAGCTCAGAAAACAGACTATTAGGATGCCATAAGACAGCAGCTCATCCAACCACTGATGAGCGCTGTGAGGTTCAGTGATGCTAAAGGACTTGCCTGCAGTCACCCAGAAGATTGAACCTGGACTAGAACAAATGTCTCCATTCCTTGGTCAGTGCTCTTTTCACCACATTATACTGCTTAAACAAGGACAGATATTCCCTTTAATTTACATTCTAAGACATGCCAGTACTGGTTCTTTACAAATGTAAAAGATGATGATTTTGTCTGAGTTGGTATGTGAATTTCTTTTTAATGCATAGGCCCATGCCTTTTATCGTGATTAAGTAAAGGTTATAGAACAGGGATCTGTGATTTTCTGTTATCCCCAGTAAAAGAAAGAGGAGCAAGCATATCAGAGTAGTGCTTCCTTTATGACTTCATTCTGAGCTTGATTTTTAAGGCCTTTTCATGTCTGACCTGATCTGCTTTTGCCTTCTTATCTCCATCTGTCTACCTGTCTTGCCTGGTGTCTTGGCATTCCACCCAACCCTATTATTTCCCTCTCCTTCCATCAATCAATCAGATTGAAAGTCTCCTTTCAAACATTTTCAAATCTAATGTCCTTCTGGAGCATGCCCCTCCCTCCTGACATTGACATGATGTTGTACTTTGAGTTTCTATATTACCATTTCCCAAACGTGTTCTGTAGAACACCAGGTTAGAGAGATGCTCTGCAATTCAGGGCATGCCTTGGCCATCACTGTTTGCAGTCTCGCTCCTGCAGAGTTCCGTGTGTAGCTGTATAATAAAGGCTTTACGAAATGCTGTGGTACAGAAGTATGTTTGACTTGCTTTATCTTATCATTTCTTAAACTTATTTGCCATCTTTATTAGTCCTGAGTACTAATTAGTTCTCCTGAGGAACAGAACGTTTATGATAGATAGATAGATTATAGATATAGATGATACAAATATAGATATATATGTAGATGATAGAGATAGAGATACATAAGAGAAAATATAGTGAGACTTGGCTCACATGATTGAAGACTGAAAAATCCCACCATATGCTGTCTGTAAGCAGGAGAAACAGGAAAGAGGTTGTATAAATCAGTTTGAGACTAAAGGTCTGAGAACCAGGAAAGCCAATGGTGTAGGGTTGAAGAAGGGTAGAGGTGGATATGTGGGGTTATGGTGTAAGTCCTGGAGTTCAAATGCCCGAGAACCAGGAACTCCGATATCCAAATGCAAGAGAAGAAGGATGTCCCAGCTCAAGAAGAAAGAGGGAATTCTCCCTTCCTCTGCGCTTTTGCTCTATTTGGACTTCCAGTGGATTAAATGATGTCCATATTGGTAAGAGAAGAATGCTTTACTCATTTTACTGACTCAAATGCTAATCTCTTATGGAAACACTCTAATACACACACAGAAATAATGCTTTATTAGTTATCTGGACATCTCTTAGCCCAGTCTCGTTGATACATAAAGTCAACCATCATAATGTCTATTTTTTAAAGTAACACCTATTAGTAGCCAAAGAAACTAGTGTTTCTTAAAATCTACCATAGAAGACATTACTTTATGTCAATAAATCTTTGAAACATTTATTTGGAAATTATTTAAATTGACATGATTCCTTAAACATTTCTATTTTGACCAAATTACAGTTTTTATAAGCATGCAATAATCCAGGTAAAGCACTGGGCACATATTAGGTACTCACTAAATTTGAGCAATTGTTAGTAATAAGCTGCACTTTTCTGTATCTCTATGATCAATTTATCCACATCCTAATATATAAAAGTGTTAGTGTGTGTGTGTGGCACTACTCTGTATTCAGATGTATGCTGGTCAGTATACACAAAGAGCCTCACTGTCTAGATTCCAATTTAGAATCTATTCCAAATAACTATAGTAAATGTTTATTAGTTTAAAATATTATCATAACAATGGAATGTATGACATATAGAACCATTGTGCATTATGAAACTTTTCTTTAAAACTCTATTCCTAATACAATCTTGAGCACCTACTCTATATATTATGATTCTTTCATTTTTTAAAAAAAGAGCAAGATTAATCCAAATTACAAGATTTAAAAGACATATAGTGTATGTAATGTAAAATTTAGATTAAAAATCCTGTTTATAATTAGTAGAAGAATTAAAGTGATTTTATAAATTTTTTTTGCAAGAATAATTCTGATTTCTCAACCAAATTCTCACTTTGAAGTTTTAAAATGACTTCTTGTTCTCTTAAAATTATGTTGACCTTATGTATAAGATTTTAGAAAGTAACTAAACAGAAGATAAATGAGGATTTTATGTATGGTAAAACTTTAATTTTCAGTTCAGGGACTGTTGACACATTATCTATTATAGGCTCAGAGGCTCTATGCTTGGAAAACCATTTCAGTTCAGATTTATTAAATAAAGATTTTTCTAAAAATCACATACCTTCCAGTTATGGGAGAATTGCTGCATTTTGGACACTTACCAAATTTTGAAGAGTAATTATTACTTATATTATGTATGTGCATAGCAATTCTCTACAAGCATGGCTTAACATACAGAATAGACTAAAACCTTTATATTTTTTTTACAGTAAAATTCAACAAAAGAACCAGTTTTGGCATGCAAAACCTTCCTAGGGGACAAGCACTAGACCACTGACAGAAAGGTAAACTAAGTGAAGTTTGACTTCTTTAGTCTTTTCAGCCTCTTTCCAGTCTTTTTTCATTCAGGGAACCAGGCAGACAGCCACCCTTAGCTCCAAGACTCTGGGCTCCTAGGCAGTAATATTTGTATTTTTAAAGTTTAAATAGATATATGAATGATTATTTCCAAAGAGTGACATTTTTAATGATATTTTTGACATGTACAGGAAATGTTGTTTTCAAAAGTTGTTCTTTTAGTCATCTTTCAAATCACTCCACTATCTAGTATTTACCACATGATAATGAAATGTCTGTTTATGTGTCTTCATTTGTGTCATGTAAGCTCCTTGAAAGTAGGCTGTGTTTTATTCATCTTTATATCACACACCCTAACCAGTGTCTGGCACATGGACATGCTGAATAAATGACTTGCACTATAAATATATACACCTGCATATTCATAAGGTCTGGCCTGCCTTCACAACAAGGTCGTGAATCTTACCTGGCCAAACAACAGAAGAAAATGTGACCTTGAGTTCAAAAAACTCAAATTAAAAACCTCTCAGTTACTTTCTGGCTCACTTTGGGTCAGTTACTGCACTCTGATTCTTATTTTCTCCATCTGCTAGTAAGAAGTCTTAACTTTTCAATAAATATTTATCTAAATCTTTTCAATAGATATTTGCTAAGCAAGATATAAAATAATTTAATGAAATGCTTTAAAGCTACTAAATTGTACCATAATTCATTCTAGAGGGTTGCTATTGATACTATTTATTTGTCAATTCAGCTTTGGTCAATGTGTCACTGGTAACTCTTTCGGTGTCAGAGTTGAAGCTACAACCCACTGACAGAGACTAAAATGGAACCAAGGATTGGTAATGAAGTTTCATCAGTACTTTGGACTTTGTTCTTTCCTGTCATGGCTGTTGTTACTTTATGTGATGGTCTTCTCTACATTTTGTTCAATCTATTTTCATTAATAGTCTTCGTTAATGAGTCAGAGATTATTAAGACTGTTTTGAAAAAATATTCTTTTTTGAAGAGCATACCTTTCTTGGTGTAGTTGAACTTAGGCAGTCATTTGGAGGACTGTCATTATCGTTTAAGCAACATGGTGTGGTTGAAAGAACATTGAAAGAGGATAAATGAGGATTTTATGTATGGTAAAATTGTCTGGAAGAATTGAGTTCTGATACTGTCACTAAATATTGTACTGATATAGATTACTCTACCTCATTGGCCTCCATTTTCTCACTTGTAAAGAGCTTGGTAGAGAATATTTTCTAGCTACAATATTTATTCTATAATCCTCTCATAGAGGCAATCTCTATTTCTTGAATGAATTAGAGAATTGATAAAATATTGCTGTATTTGGGTTCTCTAGTACGTGGGAAGCATAGAAAAAAAGGCTACTTTTCTTAGTGAGTTAATATGTATGTAGTGCTACCATGTCATATTTAGGCTTATCTTAGAATTAATATAACTTTGTTGCCCATCCTACAAAATGTCATGGCAACCACCAAAATCAACACTTACCTTTATTAGCTAATTAATTCTTCAAAGCCCTACCAAGAGCTACTAAATCAATCTAAACTACCATGTACTGCATATAATTTATATATTACACTGTAAAGAATAAAATAAAATAGAACAAAGCTCTTTTTTCTCCATTGACGTTGATAGTCAATGTGAAGTGACTTTGGACAAGCAACCAGGAAGTGTTTTATGACTCATAAGAATGAGACTTGCAGAATATAAAAATTCTTGAGTAGTTGAATTCAGTAATATGCTTTGCTTATCAGTGCTAGGTTCACTTACTCTTTTATGACATACTCACTAGTTTTTCCTGATGTACAAACTTTGGAGTCTAAATAGAACATTACTGAAAAATAAATAGTAATGATTTTGCAAGGATGTTTTTGGTTTGTCTTTATTACTGTAAATGGATTTCATATCTCTTGCAATCAAGTAAAATAATGTTTATATATTTCTCGAAATACTCTCTCTTCCTTTTGGTAGAATTTCCTGTCAAAATGCATAAGGGTAACCAAATATAATGGTTAATTTTGTTAATGTACCAAATTCCTGAGATGGTGTTTGGGCCTTAGGTAGCTCTTGGGAGAACGTACATCACTTCTGCTATTCATGAGTATTATGAAAATGATAGTGACTATAGCATAAAGACTGTTATTAACAGTTATAACTGATCTACTGAAAGAAAGTCCATATTTGGAATAGACATAGGTCACATGATTTAACATATTTTCAAAGTGAAAAATCAGAAAACCCAACTAAAATTGGCTTAAATATAAATAAGAAGTCTGGAAATAGGCAAGTTCTAGACTTTGTTAATTCAGCAGCTCAGTGACATTCTGAAGAGATGCTTAGGTTTGCTGAAACTGTATTTGAACTCATTTTGAAGCATATCTATTGAAAACTATAATAAATATTATATACTACTGTGTAATTATCTTCAATTTTAACATATTGGAGACTAGCAACTTATGCTGCCACTTAAATTATTTTGGAGGGCAAATTCTTAATAAGTGGCTCTAGACATAACTGTATATAATTGATTTTCTTATAAACTGTTATGATAAAAGTTGTGATTCTACATTGACCTTTTTATAATTTATGCTTGTGCATGTTATATGTGTAAAATGGCAATATCATTATTATAGTATATGTGTACCTTGCTTAATCAACTGTCAGGCAAAGTTTAGGCACTTGGGTCATAGCTCATGCACACATCATGAGATTATTGTAATTTAGATGGCTGTATGTATATTTAAGATTCTGGATACTTGTCTTTTGTGTTTATGATAATGTATTAGTCTATGAGGGAATCTATAACAAAATACCATAGGCTTAAATGACAGAAATTAGTTTTTTCACAGTTCTGGAGGCTAGAAGTCTGAGATCGGGGTGCAATGTGATTGGGATCTGGTGAAGGCCCTCTTCCTTGTTTGTAGATGACTGACTACTCCCTGTGTGTTTGCATGATGGAGACAGAGAGGGAGAGAGAGAGAAGGAAACAGAGAGAGAAATGTGCTAGCTTCTTACTGGGGTTTCTTTTTATAAAGGCACGAATTCCATAATGATAGCCTCACCCTCATGATTCTATCTAATCCTAAGTGCCTCCCAAAGGCCTTGAAATACCATAATGTTGGAGGTTAGGGCTTCAACACAAGGAATTTGGGTTGACACATTTAATTCATACCAGATGATAAAGAATTATACCAAATAATAGATACTATAATTATTCAATTTTTAGGCTAAAATTTTTTTATCAGTCTTCTCAGAGGCTCCTGGATCAGTATAATTGAAGAGTATTCTGTTTACAAGGCAAACTGTTTAGAAAACTATTACAATTTATAACTGCTTACTTGAATAATTTAGGGTTTCTGTAATTCTTTACAGCTAAGATACAATATAGAAATAAACTGAAGGAATAGAGAGAAAGAAGACTGTAGTTATTTCAAGTATTCTTATAAATATGGACTGGGTTCTCATTTACTTTATAAATAGCTATCATAAGCATGTATAGGTATAATAAATTTATATTAATAAAATACCATTTTAATCATTTTTTATACCAGACTTATATTTATGATTTCTTTTGGAAAAATAGTTTAATGTAGAAAAATATATATCCTGATCTAATCAAGCATTTTATAAAGAAAATCACGGAGAACGATGGATGCTATAGAACTCATGAGAGATTAAGTTGTAACATGTGATTGGTTCATATTATTCTGTGCCTAATCAAAGATGCATGATGTTTTCATTTTAAGACTCGAGGGCATTTCTTATGATAATCTGGACCACTTCCACTTTGTAGGAAACTTTATTAAAAACATTGCTGTATTAGAGGACCTAGGTAATCCTATAGAATCCATAAAATCAAATGTTCCAGGTGTTAGAGCAAAGACAGGGTTTGTACAGACATCTTCCAGGCTAGATACTCAAGGCTCTGGAGGAACTGTGCTGCCCTGCCATTGGCTGGTCTCTCCCTGGTCATCTCTACTGTCTATCAGAAGTCCTTGGGTTGCATTCTTCTCCCTGCTATGGGACTAGTTAGGGAAATTAAATAGTAAGTCCTGCCTCCTCTTGTTTTTCTAGAACCCACCCTAAAATTTACTAGTGCATGTATCTTTAGACTCTAACTCCAAAAGGGATTCATTCTACCCAAAAGAGAAACAATTTTGTCTTGCATTTTGAGGGGAAGCAGGAATCTTAAAGACAATGTCTTTGTGGTTCAAAAATAATTTTTAATTCAATATGACTACATTAATCTAGGAGAACTGTGGGTTAAAGCTTCACTATTTAAAGCTAATTCTCAAATTCAGAAACTACTGAGCATATATAAACTGCTTCAATGGGTCAGTTTATTATAATATTAATGCATAAAATAAAAAACGAGTTTTTTTTTTCTTTTCTGAGCAAGGATAAATAGGTAATGTTTTAGTAAGTGGTCATGATTAGTTTCAAAATGTATGCAATACCCTTCACTATCTTGAAGGTTTACTGATGTTAAATACATGTAGATATAAATATATAGTAGAATAATAGACATATATACTTAATATATAACTTACTAATATATATGAACATATTTATGTTATGTTTTATATGTATATATAACACATTATTAATATTACATATGTGTGTATATAGCCTCTAGCAGTGTATATGTGTGTGTGTGCATGTGTGTATATAAAATAGAAAATGTAAAAGGCTGTGTAGGAGGAGTAATAGTTCTTTGGTCACATGGAAGCGGGTTGTGTGTCTCTTTTCCCATACCTCTGAAAATCAATACAGAAGAAATTCTATAGGACTGAGCACTTGAAAACCATTGGTGGAGGAATCTCTACCCTGGAGCTTAGATTTAGAGACAAGTTCTATTCTGGAAAAGGATACTTATGCAGTGTCCCATCAGTGGGAGGCTAAATAGGTGTCTATGTCATAATCACCATTTTCTGTGAACCTGTCCATGTTATGGAAATGAACCATGGTAGAATCTCAAGTTGGCACCAGGAAGACAGTGACAAAATCTGGAGCAGAAAAGGAAGCAGTGTTTGAGTAGAGGAAAACATTTACAGAAGGTATCAGATTTGTTGCTTATAGAATAGAACATTAGAAAAAAAAAAGGAGCGAAAGCATACATTTTAAAAGGTGACACTAGGAGGGATTAAGCTGAGCGATTCTATGAAAATCTGTAATTTTTTGTTCATATCTTTAAAATTTGCATTGTAGAGTAATTCCAATAAAATGAAGGCATCTTATATTTTGATACAACCTTAATGCTATCTGAGAATTAGCGATTTGAAACATATTAGGGGAAAATCCAGATGTAGAAGGCATAGAAATCACCAACCTGTCATTTTTATCTAATTCACTATGGCATTTCTTTTTACTTTCATCACTGAAGTCAAATCATTATGCCATTTATCTTGCTTTCATTTTTCTGCTTTATAGGCACCTCAGCAAACTTTGTGCTCAATTTGTTTTGTTTTTATTTCTAGTAAAAGCCCTGTTCCTTGTAGAATACCCAGAAACAAACCAAGGGAGACATCAGACCTAACCATAGTTATTAGTACTTGCCAAGCATTCAGAATGACAAGATTTGGGAGTGTTTGCTTTTTCTGGAGAATTTTTTTTTAATGTAGTAAACAGCTGGTGAAGATGGAAGTATTCTGCAAGCATGACTCAAGCATGTTATTGTATTAAGATAACAACTAAATAATATTCTATTTTTTTTTTTACCACAGTGCCACATTTGATAAGAAAAGATGCAATGTATACCTGATATTTACAATATTTAGAATCAGTTTTGTGAACTGTGTTGTTCTTGATGGTTTTAGGGGGGGAATTACTCCAAAGATTCTTAGTGTGGTTTAAACAAATATGTATAGTTTTGCTAATTTGTGACATTTTTGCCATGTTGCTGTGACAGTATTTTTCATGTTAGGCTATTCTTTGATAATCATTTAACTGTGATAATTTCATGTATGTATAAAATTTCTTATTCTCATATATAAATACTTTTTTGAGAGAGAAGGAGAGAACAAAATGGTCCATCGTTAAATATGAGTATGTTTTAATTTTTCTCCTCACATTTAAAGAAAACATGCAATATCTACATATCTTAATTCAGTCACTGTTCCAAATATGGAATTTTGTCATTTTCAAAACTGCTTTCCAGAAAGCAGCCTTATTTGTGCCCTCTAGTGGTAGATGCATAAATTTTTGCAGTAAGTTAGAGCTGACTTTTTTTTTTCTTTCGTTGCATTATGATTCAGCATCCAGATATTTAAATAATAATGCTACCTCATACGCATACTTAGAGAAAAATCTTATGGAGTTGGACTTGATATATTTTCAAAATGCATCAAAATTCTATATTGAAAAAATAAACCCGTCATTTAGCTAGATCACAAAAGTATAATTCCTCATGATTTTTATGATTCATTGACCAATAAAAATTTTTATTATTAAACTTATTATTAAATTTATTTGGGTGATGTTGGCTAATAAAATTATAAAGTTTTCAAGAGTAGAATTCAATAATATATACTGCATTATGTGTTCACCACCCAAAGTTAAATTTCCTTCTGCCACCTTATATTTGACCCCTTTTACCCTTACCTCCCTCCCTCTTCACCTTCCCTCTGGTAGCCACTAAACTATTGTCTGTGTCTATGAGTTTCTGTTTATTTGTCTTGTTTGTTTGTTGCTTTCAGTTTTATATCCCAGATGAGTGAAATTATAGGGTTCTCAACTTTCTCTGACTTACTTTGCTTAGCACAATAATCTCAAGATCCATCCGTGTTGTCACAAATGGAAGTCTTTCTTTTTTTTAATGTCTGAGTAATATTCCATTATATATATGTACCACATCTTCTTTATCCCGTCATCTATCAAAGGACACTTGGTTTGTTTCCATGTCTTGATCACCATGAATAATGCTGCTATGAATATCGAGATGCAAACATCTTTACAGATAAATGTTTTCAAATGTTTTGGGTAAATAGAAGAGGGATTGCTGGGTCATTTTCAACAAATGCATTTTCTCTTAAAATCCACTGTATTGAAAATTTTTTGAATCGCTGCATTAATTAATCTATAACTATTTCTTAATTTCATATTGATGAGTATCTTTAAAGAACTGCATGAAAAAGGAAACTGTCTTGTTTAACAGCAAGAATCCACTCTGGTAGAAAAATACCCACTAAGAAGTAGGTCGTGGTGTCATGGCTCTGTTAGCCTTCTACTGGATCTATACTCAGTTCTTTTTCTTCTTTCTGAAACTGCCACTGCCTTCATTTGAAACATCTATTTTCTTACATGATCAAAGTTGATTGGTCCAGGAGTGGACTCTTTATTAAAACCAAACCATCTAGAATTCTCTCCAGGGATTTTTGAAACCAGAACTGAGGAAGGGAGTTTATTTCTAATATAGAAGGCCTTACATTAGAGGGAAAATATTGGTGGCCATGTTTACTGCTAGATTTTATGTGAGTCAAAGATGGGAAAGAAAGTTTCGGTGACATTTGCATACTGAGATCATGCTGTCTGCCTTTCTCATATCCCTACATCTTTTTTTTTTCTTGTTTAATCCATCCTTGGATTTTGTAATCCAATAAATTCTTAGTTTAGCTTAGGTAAATTTAAGTTAAAGTTTGCTTTCTCTGACTTTTCATCAAGCTAATATACTACTACAAGGTATACTGTCAGTTTTTCCTCTTGAATTTTCTTATAACCCATTTTTTAGATTGATCATTGAGAGAAATTAGAGGCAGAATTTCTGTTAAATGGCTGGCAGTAACTGTCACGAAATTGTGTCCTGTTACATGTTCATAAGGGTTTATTCAGTCTAATTTCTTGTCTTTTACCCCTAATTAGAAAAACTCCATCTCTTCTTTAAATACCTAGGATATTTTTACTTTCTCACTCTCCCTTATTAAGAATATGTGGTGCTAAATTATAAGCAAACTGGAGTTCATTCATAGCGACATGTTGCCTCTCCTCGGTAATTTTTCAGCCTTTCATCTCTAAAATTATGGAATGATAAGCCTTGTCTTTTCAAGTAATTATTGATAGTAGAGGACAGAAAGTATAAAAATCTTTGAGTTTATTGAGAGCATACTATTTTTGCCTCTACAGTGGTCCAACATCTAATATTGTGTCTAGTATATAGAGCATCATTGATAAGTTTTAGTGAAACATAGTAGCAATGTTCTTTGAGAAGTATATGCCAGATGCTGTGTAATCATTTTAGTTATAATACATTTTAGTTTTTACAACTTTTAAAGGCTTCCATTATTGTCTCCATTATAAATGAGCAAAGTTGGAGAGTTTGCCCAAGATCATACAGCTAATAAGAAGCTGCACTATTTCCAAATATTTCTTCTCTGTCACAGTTTTCCACCAAAGCACCAAATGTGGATGAATGATCAGTTTAAATGGGGTCTTCGGGATTTTGACCTAAAACTGCCACCATAATGTTGATGATGCTTTAAGATGTATATATAATAAAACTTATGTAAAAATTGCATTCCATTGAGTTTAATACAAAACAGTTAAAATAGAATGAAACTATCATGCATATTAGACACTCTTGGAAGGTATGCCAGGGGTAGCATGGTGTTTTTTAGCAGGCTATCAGGCTGAGAGATTGAATGGATAAATTAGTTCCAATAGCTGGCCAGCCTTGAGCATCAACCTGCCGTGGAAAGCTTTGTGGGATGGAAACATCCCAGTTTTTTCTTATTTCCTCCTGTAACTAACTACTCTTTGATTGTCTCACTCCTTTACCCAAGTATCCTCTGACTTTATAAATCTAGAGCCTATTCTAGATTCTAGGTTCCTCTATTCTAAGTTCCTCTCCTTCCATTCTTAACTAGGATTCTTTTGCTCTCCCTTAATAGTAATCAAGCTGTCATCTATGGGGCATAGCTCCTGGGACATACCACAGATGATGGGGACAGCTTCTCTAGATTAATAATACAGTTTTATCATTTGTTAATCACTTTACTAAGCATTTTACATATGTTATCTCTAATATTCACACCAGTCTTAGAAGGTAGGTGTTTTTGTTTGTTTGTTTTTATTTTTGTTTTCATTTTATAGATGAGGGAAATGAGACTCAGACAAGTTATGAGCTTTTGAACTACTCCAAATTCCAATGTGGAAGAAGCAAGATTCACACTCAGGTCTGTTCGCCACACAGACTGTGCTATCTTGACAGTGGTAACTGCCTCTGCCTTCAAAAAAGGCCACGGGGGACATTTGAATGAGTCGTATAGATGAAGCTCACAGCTAGGCTGTCAAAGGGAATACTACATTTTTGGGGAATAAGAGCCATGATTTATACAGTGTGTATAGTGAAGAATAACTAAAAAAGCACATGGTAGTCAGGAAGATTGTTAAGTTTTAAATTTGATCATAGATCCTGGAATGATTACAGAATTAGAATTGAAAAACTAAAAAGTGGGTTAGCTGTATTAAAACAATACCAATCATAGTCACTTATGTAAGCTGCCTACCATTTGGGAACCATTCCCATGTTGCACAATGACTATGCTTCTAGAATGGCACAGCCATTCTTGGATGTACTGCTAGAAATTAATTTTCTTTGAAGTGTGCCCCACCACGCTGTTCAGGAACACATGTCTGGAGGGCTGCCTTAATGAGACGCTGGAGGGTTTGATGCTTCCGGATGTGCCCAGCCCTGCACTGCTGACCACTCCTGATGTTGCCACTCTGGCCTTGGATGGCAGGTGTCCAGCTCTCCACTGTTTCTTCCATGTAAACATGTGGGCTCTTTTCTTTTAATTCCCACATCACAACTAACACTGAGAAATTATGGGAGTGGCATGTGATAATGTAGACAGAAGGACAAGATAAAGAGTACCTTATAAGTTTTGCTTTTTCAGGCTCCCTTTCTCACCTTTGGATGTGCTAAGGGGTAGTTTACTTTTCACCATAATGAGTTCTCAATATTCAGCATCTGAGTCGACCTGAAACTCTAATTTTAGGGTCAAGTACTTTTCTCCCTCATCATCCTACTCTAAAGCCCACCTCTTGTGCCAGCATCTCGTATCCCAGGACTTAAACCTTTCATTAATTAACAGTGAGACCATCCATTCATTTCACACAAAGCCTCACCCTGCCTGATTGATAGTACACAGCTTATGGTCCTAATGAGACAATAACACCATGGTAAAATATATGTTCAGTTTTCAAGGTTTGTTAAACTTGAAGGGTACTGATGTGTGATAACTGTACAATTTATTCTCCAAATCAAAATTATTGGAAGTGAATGAGAAGCTATTAATAACTGACAGGACAGTGAACAAAAACTGGGATGTGTACATCCCCTATTAGGTTGTTGATAATCCAGAACAAGTGGAGTTACACCCAATTTAAGTCCATTCCTTTTCAAGAACTTATCCAGTTTTATCCAGGACACATCAAGCTTATGAACAAATAACTTCATTGCATATTATTTTATTATGATGCAATAATTCAAAGTCTAGACACCTATGTATAGTCTCCAGATTTTCTTGCTCAAATAATTTGTTTATCCAGAGTATGTCTCTAGAGGATATAGCTGTAATTAATTTGCAAAAACAGAAAACACTATTTGGTTGTAAATTTTGACTTTTAACCTTTGTCAATTATCTTGATTTGGTTTCTAAGCAAAACAGATGTCCAAAATGAGGTTGCTTCAACATAATTATAATGAGACCACTGAAAAAAGAATTTAAAAATCAAGTTTATTCAAGATGTCATATAGGCAGTGTGTGCTGGAGGAATGATTGTATGGCTGCATAACAGCTCAATGAAGCAGTGCACACCACATTAGCATCCAAAACTTAGCAGAGTTTAAAAGTGACCTCATTGCTGTTTCTAAAATATAATGGGCATAGTGACCTAGTTTCAGATTCTTATCATCATCAAATTTTGTTAATTTTGTTTGCCTAAGTAATCTAATGTTTCAGCATTTATCCTTGCCTTGATAAAGACACCATAGCTGGTCCATTAATCAAGTATAAGAGACTGGATCATTATTTTGTTTTTATCTGGAATAAACCAATACATAATATGTAACATATAATTATATATTATAATATATAGTATATGTAATATATAGTATATTCTAATGTATATTCTTTGCTTTTTTTTCTAATTAGATACAATGGTTTTTCATATTATTAGTCATTCTCAATTGAATTATTTAATTTGTTCAACGTAAGCTTTTCTTTTTCTTAACTCTTTTAAACTGTAGACTGCTTTATAGTTAGGCTTGCTGCCTATGTTGATCCTGGGAGAACTACTTCTTCCAGCAGAACCATTCTGGTTGCTATAGTACTTTTGGCAATTAAAGCTTTTTGAATAAGAGGGCCCATTTTCAAAGCAGTACTGTGAGTGTTTTGGAGCTAGTTATTTTTGTGGACTCTTTTTTTTTGGGGGGGGTTACTCTGGGAGGTAGATTAGTGTAACAGTCATAAGCTCAAACTTGTGATGAGACTACCTGAGTTCAGCTTTCAGCTCTGCCACTTAATGTGACCTTGGACATGCTTCTTGAACTTTCTGTAACTCAGTTTCCACATCTATCAAATAGGGATGATGATGATTGTATTAGTACCTCCTTCATAGAGTTGCTGTGAAGATTACATGATTCAAAACACATGTAATGGTTAAATCAATACTTGGAATCTGATAAATATCAGTTATCAGTGTTTGCATTTTAGATATGACTAACATTTTTATTGTTAAGAGATAAAATGATATAGAATGGAGTGTGCATTTTAAAAAACTATAATTGATTAAAGAGTCTGGGTCATAATATGATATATTTCATTTATGGAGATTACTTCTTCCAGGGAACACAGCTCTGCAAAACAAATGCATTGAGATATGTAAAATAAGAGAAAAAAGTTATAGCCCAAATCTTATTTAAAATTCTAGTGGAATCGAGCTTCAAATCCCACATTAGAGAAATGCTGTTTAAAGGCAATTTTCTAAATATCGTAGACTCCATTATAGAACTGTCATCTAAAGTCCTAGCATTTTACCCATTTTTAAGTTTCTTCATGCTAATTGTAATAAAAATTACTCCTTAAAGGAATTTTTTGTTGAAAATTAAAAATACAACTCAGATAAAGTTTTCCTGTAATTGCTTTTCTACAAATGTGCTGTTTGTCCATACATGTAGAAACTAAATGCTGTTGAGCTTTTTCATGGTGGAAGTCGACAGTGCAAGATGAGTGGCTTGATACCAGATCTCACTTGAGTCCAAGAGAAGCAAAAATTCTTAGAGGAAACAATTGTCACATTTTTCTGGCATTTGTAGGAACAATTTCTAGGAATTTTCTTCTGTGATTTGTTAGTTCAGAGAAACTTGGCTTGAGGATTCATTGAAGTAGTTTGCATTATAGAATTCAGAAGGAACATTTATGGTTTTATATTGTTGAGTTTCAGCATAGTGTCTCTAATAGCCGCTATTAATTAGACCATTGCCACTTGAGAGGAAACTTCTTTGCCAGGTTATGCTGTGAATTTGTTCTCACAATTTCTACACCAAGGTGATTAAGATGACTCTATGATGTGCAAAGGCATAAATCCTAAAATAGGTTAAATATATTTGATGCCTTTAATTACTTTAATTATTGAATTCCACAGGAGTATGTATTTGTACCTGTGTGGAGATGCCAGTCATAGATTCTGCTATCCACTTTACTTTATTATCTTGAGGTGACAGATATGTCTGTGTCATTCTCCAAAACTCAGGAAAAGCTCACAGATCTGGTCAGGTGATGCTGGTTAGGGAAAGAATAAGGAAGCATGGAAGATAAGACTGAAATAATACAGAACTTGATTAATTCATTGCTTTTGTTTTTTGATACTTCTCCTGTTTGCTTAATTTTTGCATTTTTCAGAATGAAATAAGGAAAGCATAGTGCATCTGTTTTCCCGTAATAGATAATAAAGAAACATGTAAACAGTCCACTCCCTGTGCATGTGGGCCAGGCTGTCCCGTATTCATGACATTGGTTTTACCTTCTACATGCAGAAACCAGGGGATTCTAAACAAGGCAGTCATGCCCAATGCTTTCGTATAACAAGCTAAAAATGTGCTTTAAATGAACCCAAATAAAACTGTTAACTAATTAAGTATACGTTCTTTAAGGCAAGTGTCAGTTAACAGTTAATTGATCAAGAAATGATGAGATTGTTTTAACTAAATTTTTAACTCAGTGAATCATGCTTGATAGACAAGAATGATTTTTTTCCTCTTTTCCTTAGGAAAGGCTACTTTCTCAATTTCCATTTCCATGTAAGTCTGTTACTTTATATATTATTCTTGACAGAAGAATAATGTATACTATAACTTTAGTCTTCTATAGTATATGTGGATATATATATTTCTGAAATATATACTGCTGTTATATATATGAAAACTGATTCATCAAGGTCTAAATTATAGTCCATTTTAATAAGATCCGTAAGTCTGATTATTTTTTATTCCTTAAAGTATAAACAAAATTTTCTATACACACTGGACTAATTAGAAGCAATTCCAAACTGATGATGTTACTCTAAATTTTATATAACAACTATGAATAAAAAGCTATTTGGAATAGTTTGTTAGATGAAAATCAGTTCAAATAGGATAGTTATTTTAAAATAGTTTGTTAGATGAAAATCAGAATTGCAAATAGAATAGTTATTTTAAAAATAACACTTCCATTAAAATATTATAGTGCAATGCCTGTGAGAAATCGTTGATGAAAAATAAATGTGTTGAGGGTAGAAGATAATAGCCAGCAATTCATTTCAATGTAATTATAGGAGATAGAATAGAAAGGCCTTCTGTTTTGATGGTTTTGATAGCAGATGTTTCAAAGCACCCTGCTGGCTGCATTTTCAGGGGTAAATGCAACTGCTCAAATGGAAATGTATTTAGGTCAACAAAACACCTGAAAGTCTTTTTCAATGGTTCTACAAAATGTTTCATTGGTCACTTTTAGATTTAAATAAAGGTTAAGTAATGTTATCTTTAGACAAAAATAAACCCTCTTGGGAGACAGAAAACTGCTTTAACTTTTAAATAAGTAAATCCTAAAGTCTGCTTTATCTACATGTCTATCTGTCACCAGCTTCTTTAATTTGGATCTCAGATTAAGTTAATCATGTTTCAAGTTTAACCGCTCTGTATTAAACTTTGTCTTTGCCAGGTCCTTTTTTCTATCATCTATCTTTTTTCTTCCTTCCTCCCTTCCTTTCTTCCTTCCTTCCTTCCTTCCTTCCTTCCTTCCTTCCTTCCTTCCTTCCTTCCTTCCTTCCTTCCTTCCTTCCTTCCTTTCTTCCTTCCTTCCTCTCTCTCTCGCTCTTTCTTTCTTTCTTTCTTTCTTTCTTTCTTTCTTTCTTTCTTTCTTTCTTTCTTTCTTTCTTTCTTTCTTTCTCTATCTATCTATCTATCTATCTATCTATCTATCTATCTATCTATCTAATCTATCATGTATCTATCATCTATTATCTATATTATTTATCTAGTATATCTAGTCTATCATCTATCTAATATAACTTATCTGTTTATCATCTATGTATTTATTACTTATTTTTTTCTAATATACACATTAAATGTCCTTGAATACACCAATATGTAACAGTTTGTGTGTATATGTTTTAAACTTATAAAAGTAGTATTGTGCTATAAATTTTTGTCATTGTTTTCAGTGTTCTGTGTTTAATATCTTGATATTTTGCATACTAATGTGGGCTTCCAGTATGTTCTACCATTCTACCTCCAGCTCTACATAAAAGGCCATGGTAAACATTTTCATCCATGGCTCTGAGGAAATTTGTGAGAATATCTCAGGGATATATACCCAGGAGTAAGATTGCTGTATCTTAAGGCAAATAAATTCTTAGTTTTTCATAAATCTTGACAATTTGATTTTCTGAATGGCTGTACACTCTGTAGACACACATACATAAGAGTTCTTGATGCCTGATATCTTTACTAGCAGTTGATAATATTGAATTTTCAAAATTCTACCATTTTGATGGATCTAAAGTGTTACTTTATTATTTACTGTTATAATTCGTGTTTCTGTGATTGCTAGTGAGCACATTTAATTGTCTTAAGTACTGTGAGAAATACAAAACAAGATATGGGGCGTAATCTAATTGAGCCTACAATATATTCTAAGATCAGAAAAATATACATAAAAACAAATTAGCAATCTGTGGCCTAAATAATACAGGATTTTGGAGTATGAGATTAATCTCTGCCACAGTATTTGACCAAGGTTTCATATACAAAATGGGATCTATATATTGCGATGGTTTCAAGAAAGAAGATAAGAATGAGTTGATCATATATTTGAGGTGAGAAGACCAGGGTGGGGTAAGCAATGATTACCCATCTCTTACATTCCACTATATCCTTTTGAATAATTAGGAATTGTGATCCTGGTTAATAATGGAAATTATATTTGTTAGAAATGCAATAGTTTTAATTAATTTATTATTTATATTTATTAGCTTCTGTGATAAGCACAACACAGTACTGGGTGAAAGGATCCAGTAGAACAAAATCTCAGTCCTCAAGGAGCCTCAGTCCTGGGAGGAGATAGTCAGGTAAGTAGTACTAGGGATAGAGACAGGGGCCACAGGCAAAGATCTACAGGCCAAGGTGGCAGAGCTGCTTTCCCAGAGAAATGATGTCCAACTACAGACCTTGAGGATGATATCGCATTAGCAAAGGAAAGTAGGACATGGTGAGAGGGCATGTGAGAAAGGAGAAAGTACTCAAGGCAGAAGGAACAGCATGAACAAGACCCTGTATTCTAGGGACTGAAACTTGTTTAGTAAGGCTGGTTAGAGGGTAGAAAGAATAAACAGTGGGAAATGAACAGAGAGCAAATTAAAAAGGGACTGTGGCACCTTGCTAAAGAGTTTGGAATTTATCTTGAAAAGAGCAATACATGAAAAGCCAATGTCGAGCACTAAACCACAGTAACATGATCAGAGTGGGTACAGATCATGTTTTTGGATACTTTGTGGAGAATAAATGGAGTGAGGCTGACCAGTAGCAATGAGGACTCTTGGATGAGAAATGATTGTGACTCAAACATAGACCCCTAACACTGCAAGAAATAAGAGTGTATCTGATCTAAAGATATGAAGTAGGTACATGAGACAGATGGGATGAAGTAAAAAGGAAGTGTCAAGGCCTCCCTGGCCTGGGTGACCAAGTGAATGAAGGTCCTAAGCATGGAGACAGGAAATAGAGAAGTGCAGGGTTGGGTGAGAAGCAAATAACTTAATCCCCATGCAGCTTTCTCCAAAGATCTGAGAACTCACAAAATTGCATAGCTTCAGAGTCCTTGTTAATAAGATAAAGCTTTTATATTAATCCCTTTCATCTTTCATATCCATATCAGTTGCCAAAAGAAAAACTAGATAACAAATACTGATGGAAATACTGCTATGTGTATTATATCATGCTATACTATTGCAAAATCTATTGTGAAAAGAAATAGTCTAAATCCATTGAATTCTGTAATAAGAAATAAGACTAAATAATCAAAGCTTTTTAAGTGCTTAGTGCTTTTTTGGGCAAGAAGTCCAACTGCAAATAGCTTTCTTGTCCTGCCATTCAGCCATCTTCCTAAGGGCAGATCTCCAGAGCCAGGATGGCTAGTATCCAGTGGTTGGTGGAGACACTCATGTATTAACAGGTATTATGAACCAACATTTTCTTTCTACCTAAATTAATTTGAGGACTAGTTTTGAAACATCAGTATTTTGTCTATTACTCTGTAAAGTAGTGCTCCTATTCTAAATGACAGTGCATCATGGAATGTTAACAGTGGCTATCTGTATGTTGAGGCATTGTGAGTGATTTTCTATCATTTTTACTATAAGTATGTATTATTTTTATAATATGAATACATATATAACAAGAAAAGTTGATAATGCCTTTCAGTTGGGCAAAAAAAAAAAATCAGTTGACTAATGAATTGGAGAACTAGCTTGACAACCTTAGCAAAAGAAGTTATTAGAAATACAGTATCGGGAAGGTTTGATCAAGTTTACACATTAAACAATCATGTCTGAAGGTTTAGTTCAGTAAAAGAAGAAAATCAGTCAATAGTTTAAAATTTTTTAAAAGAGATAAACAGAACAATAGCAACATCTTATATAGAAAATATGGTTGTTCTTTCCTACTTTGAATTACTGGGATTTCCTGTAGTTTGCGGAACTCCAGAAACTCAACCTAGAGTAGTTGAGGCATGTTCAGAATACTGAAGTAGTAAAGTAGTATTTCTAAGTGTAAAGCATAAAGGAATTATTATTTTAAATATAGAGAAAAAGAGGCTAAAGGTAACATTATTATTGACCATCATAAGCTTTTTATTTCTAAAATGGATGCTAAAGGATTTTTTCTATGAACACATATAAATACAGAAAATAGAGCAAAAGTAAATGGGTTCCAGAGAAAATAGAAAGGAATAAAAGGTTAATATTGGAAACCTCAGATCGATAAAAGTAAGGAATGTGCTAGCCTTCCAACTATTAGATAAAAAGAGACAAGAATCTTTCCAACATATCAGAGGAATGAACGGATGACCACTACAAAGTGCTTCCAGATCTGATTTTATGCTTGTCTATCCCAAGTAAAAGAGGAGTCTGATTTCCCCTTCCCTTTAATCTTTTTAATTTCAGCAAATACCAAAAAAATAGTGTAGAAAATTGGCCTTTTCCCCTAATTTAATAGCTGAATGTTCTGTTATTTTCTACTTTTGCTATAACAGAACCTCAATATGGCTACACCTCAACATTTCTCTCTTCTTGTGAGTATAATTATCTCCATCTTGATGGTCAAAATTAATGTTATTTTTAAAAACTCCATCTAATTTCCACTCTATAAATTACATTTTCCTATACCATCTTTTGTCCCAGATCCACATTTCACAGTCTACAATAACTTTTTCAGGTTTCTTTTAGTAACCCAGTTAATACTTTCAAATGGGACAGCTTTTTAATTTTTAGTGATTGTTAATTAGTACTACTCTCTATTCTTCCCTCCTTTTAATAACACATACCTTGTTACCTAGAATTTACCCAAGAATGAACAGTTCTCATTCTAACTTTTTACCTTTAAGTCTTTTTCATGCCACCATTCTTTCTTATCCTTCTGCGACTGTTATTCCCTGGATTTTGAAGAATAAGGCTGGACAGTATCTTTTATCCACATGGTAAATTTGCCTAACTTTGAACGTATTTTGTATTCTGGATAAGTGCTGAGTGATCAGTATTTTTGTTAACTTACGTGTATGTTTCTAGGGCCTCAAACACTTCCATTTTAAAATATCTAGTTCACACCAAAGACTGTTGTTATCATTCTTGTTTCATGCCTATTATGTGTACAGACTTGCAGGAGGTCTTTAAAAATAAATTGAACACCAGGAATCTCAGCATGCAAAGAACTTAAAACCTGGTTGGAGGTGGGGGTGGAGAAATGAGACTTATAAAACCATTGGTGACATCAGCTACATGTAGTGCAAAAACTCCTTTAAAGATGTGGAGTGATGTGAAAGTAGAAAAGTAATGTGGATGGTGGGAAAGTGGAAGGGCCCTATCTAGGAACTTTAAAAGCTCATATTGTTTGAATTTGGAAAATTGAGCAAAACTTTAACCATCTGGGTTTAAAAAAATCATTACCATTTATTTTTTGCCCACTCTTTGATATGCTGAATTTTGTTGGTATCTCAAGAAAAATCGATTTATACTTAATCTTCCTCTCTGGGCTAAATTCCTATATTAGCAGCATTATATGCATTCTAATTAATTGCTCTAATGCTTTTCTCTAATGTCTTATTCTTAAACAGAAGTTCATTTTTTAACTTTATTTAATTATTGATTAATTTTCCATTCTTCCTCCTACCATCTTTGTAATTTTACTTAGCAAAGTACTTAAAAGAAAAATGTAGCTGCTTCTCAATCTAGCAGCAGTCATGGTTGGCTGCATACGACCTAGAAAATTCTGTTACAGACTTGATTTTATGACCTTCAAGTTCTTTAATGTTTTTGCTCTTTAGTTTCACTATACTTACTGGTAAGCTACTTGACATGGAAGTGTCTTCTTAATTAGTTCATTTTTATCAGATGTGCCCTTCCTTCCTGCCTCCCTTCCTCTCTCCCTCCCTCCCTTACTTCTTTTCTCCCTTCTTTTCTTCTTTCTTTTCCTCCTGCTCCTCCTTCTTCATCTTCATCATCTTCTGTGTGTGTGTGTGTGTGTGTGTGTGTATACATATATATGCATATATATATATATATATATATATATATATATATATATATTATAAATGGTACACACATTAGAAGCAAATTCCAATTAATCTAATTACTTGGGGGTCTGAAACATTCTGGTCCAATAATTTTTTTTATTAAATTTACTGGGATGACATTGGTTAATAAAATCACATAGGTTTCAAGTGTACAATTCAATAATAATCGAATGAATTTTATGAGTGACTCAGCATCATTTGATAGATAGGAGGGTGGCTCTGGAGTCAGGCATCCTGAGTTTGAACACATACTACTCCTATTGACATAAGCAATTTAATTAAACTTTCTCTTTAGCTTCTGTAAAGTAGAAAAAATATGAATACCTATCTCATAGAGTTATTTGGGGGTCAAATACATTAATAAATATGAAATATTTAAAAGAGACCTTGGAGCATTTAAATCATTTATCAGTATTTGCTATTATTAAAAATATTTACTTCAAAATTAATTTCAATAATCTTTCTAAAACCAAATTACTCACTTTCTTGCCAGAGTAAATGCAATCTAGAGGATGTAACTAAATCTTTCTATTATGATCAAAAGGCTTGTAAAAACTTATGTTTTGATTTTCAGCAGTGTAAAATGCTATCGAATAGTCAAGATTCATGAGAACTGACAAATATTGGATTTAATAATAAAATCAAGACTGGAAAACTCAGAGGGAGGTCGATTGAAAGGTTAAAAAGGGTTTTTCCCAGTGAGCATACAGAAAGAATCACCATAAAGGTGAAACGTTCCTGCTATCATCTTTAAAAGTGGAAAAAATGTATGTAGATAAATGAGATCTAAGGGCTTATTGTCAGAAAGCTGTGACATAAAAGACCAAGGTATCTGCCGAAAGTCTGAGGGTGGAGGTAGGGAAATGGGGTGGTGAGGCTGTCAAGAGAAGAAGGAGGTTCAAAGAGCCATAATGGAAAACAGGAGAGAATGCCAGCTAGGGTCAAAAGTCCTGCTTCTCTTATATGGGCTGAGTATAAAAATAGCACTCCGATAAATTACTGGGAAACTAGGAAATTTCAGAATATATAAGTTCTGAGTATATTGGATGACATTTTGCTTGGGTGAGCTTGTGAGTAAAAGAAGCTGCATTTTAATAATTCTGTTGTTTTTAAATGCAAAACTATCCCAGGAGAACAAAATTCATGACTGTAATGTAGCCTGTAGATTTGTTGCAAACACAAACAATATTTTAGTCATTAATGGCTTCTCATTTTGTCTCCGTCAATTTACATTAGGTTTTATTCAATTGAAACGTAACTTTTAAATGACAAAATAAGATTCCCTTGGCAGAAAACAGTTTTCTTAGACTCCCTAAATAAACTTCACTGAAGTTTTGCTTATGTTAGACATCTCAAATTTGATGTCTGTTGACCTTTAAGCCAGAAGAGACAGACCTTTGTTTAGAAGCTTGATAACATTTATACTCTGTTAGTTGTGTTGATGGTTCCCTTACATTCTCACTCTCAATTCAAAGAGATATTGCTGAGTCCTATAGGAGTATATGGGTATGTACAATTTATACACCTAGGAATATTTTCAGAGAAAAATACAAGAGTATATAGATTAACATAAGCAAACATTTCCACCCAGATACTCAACAGTCTATAGCAAATAGCTCTCAGCAACACAATATGATTACAAAAGAAAAATAAAATTTTTGGGGGGAGAAATAAGGTACGGAGGATTAAACTTTTCTTCAGTTCTGAGTTCTCATTACAGTTATTAGTAGTAAACAATGAATTCAAATAGAATCCTTTTTTAAATTTTTAATAATTATTGGTAAATAGATTTTTTTTGGTAAATAGAAAAACTTAATTTTTAGGTATACATATCTTCCTGAGATGGATAGTTGGGAATGGTGAAGGTATTTCCTTGATAAAGGAGACTGCCATCACCGCTATTTAGAATTACCTCTTGACCAGAATTTGCACTGCTGGGCAATGCACCACAATAAAATTCCTGGTCAGTGAGAGTTATGCTTTTCCTCTGTGAAGTGGGGGAAGCCCATTTGTAGGAGAGAGTGGTGGATAAACAGGTTAAGTGTGGGAATGACACCTCCAAGGTAGGTGCTGGCTCAGCAGAAAAGAATTTTAGAAAAGAGTGCTTGTGGAGGCTAAGGATTTGGAAACTCCTTCCCTTAACCATCCATGCCTGAGTACCTTGGAAAGTGTTTGTGTATGCCCGGGTACACATCTCCTAATTTAAAGATCACTTCGCTATGGTACATAAGCTTCAAGGCAATGCCACAATGTACTGTCAAATCTCTTATAGATTTTAAACCAGTAACTCATTTTACAAAAAGCCTTATTTCACCATGGTTCTGGAAAATATCTTTGTGGAAAGTGGGCGAGGCAGATTATTTGGGAACTCACGCCCCTTCTACTTCCAAAATTATTTTCTCTTCTGGTGAGAGAACTGTTACTGGACTAGAATATCTGCTTTTTCTTTCTGTTCCCTGTGGATCGCAGATTCTGAATTTTTCAGAGCCCTCTCTGCTCGATCTGCTCCCTGTAAAACTATACATTATACTGACATGTTTAAATCATAATTATAATCATGACCTCACAGCTTAGCCACACATTTGAGGCACCCACTATACTAGATTTCTAGTTTCTTAGCTGTTTTTAAAGTCTTTTTTTTTTTAAGTTGTCTAGGTTGCTGCTTCTCGTATCTAGCCCATACCTCCTCCTGCCTTTTATGCTTGTATACATTTGCAATTTTCCATGGAACCTCTCTTCTTAATAAACTTCTTCTTGGTGAGACTGTTTGGTTATACAAAAATATGCTTTATGTTGAGTTGAGGAAGTGGCTCCCCTAGGAAGGCAGTCTGAAGATTTGACTCAAGCAAGGCACCGGGACAGCTCAGGAGGTGACTTTAGGGCTTGGAGGTGCCAAGTCGAGTGAGGTTTGGTGGCAGGACAATTCGGAGGGAGAGTGCAAGCACAGCACTGGCTGTCCAATATCACATGGAAGTTTATCAAAGACACTAATGCTCAAGCCTCATCCCAACTATTTTGAATCTCTGTGCGTGAGACCTGATACCTATACATTTTTCTAGCTTTTTATAATGAAAATTTCAAACACAGAAAAGTTTAAAAATTGGAACAATACACATCTTTATTCACTATTTTGCTTCAATAATTGTTAACATTTATATTTGGGGTGTGTACACCCATGCATGCACACACATATAACATTTGTATATATAAACATTGACTTTCATAAATATTTGAATGTAGAAATATAAATATGCAAATAAATTATATTAAGTTGATACATAAGACATACCTTTCTCTAACAAAGTCATATATAATTTTTTTCCTAAATATTAAATATAATTTTTTAATATCATTTGGTATTCTGTCTATATTCACATCTTCTGTTTTGTCTTCCCTAATATATTTTAATCCAGTATCCGATCAAAGTTCATACATTGCATTTGATTATTATGTCTTACTAGTCGCTTTCAAAGTAGAACAATCTCTCTTTAAATCCACCCTACCCCATAATATTGTCTGTTTAAAAGACCTAACTAGGTTTTTTGTACACGTATTTGAGATTGATTTGAGTATTTTAAAAAGAATATTAGCTAATTTGCTCCTCTATCCTTATATTCTCTATAATAGGGAAGTTGAATCTAAATGCTTGATTAGATTCGGCTTAATAATTTTTCATCAAGGATGCTTCATAGATGATACTATGGACTTCATTTTGCAACACATTGGAAGCCCATGAGATCACTATTATTAATGCTTAATCAGGTGATAATGGCCAGTTCTCAGCATCCAGTTATGATCTTTGCCTAAATCAACTATTTCATTGATTTCATTATGGGTTGTAGAATTTGAGTGCTAATTCTATGATTTTTCTACCTCCATTAGCTGAGAATGAACTACACTTACTCCAAAAAAGCAGGGAGAGG